>JAOQGH010000003.1:28445153-28495521 GCA_025769975.1 Gallinago jamesoni | reverse complement strand
CCCATCCCTGGAGGGGTTCAAGGCCAGGCTGGATGGGGCTTGGAGCAACCTGGTCTGGTGGGAGGTGTCCCTGCCAGGGCAGGGGGGTTGGAACTCGATGATCTTTAAGGTCCCTTCCAACTCAAACCATTCTATGATTCTATGATTTGTTGCACAGGAACAGGAGTTAAAGGCTATTAAAGCAAAATATCGCTCACAACAAAAAAAAAAAAAAAAGAAGATTTTTTTTTTGCACATTTCTTTCTACAAAACGGCACGGCTGGAAGGCGGAGGCAGGGGCCGTGCCTCTGTTCAAGTGAGCATCGGGTGCGACACAATAGCAGGGGAACTGCAGAGCGAAGGAAGGCCTTAAATCAGGCACCAAATCTCTTCAAACACCGCGTTTTCTGTTCAGCCTTTCAGCGCTTCACTCGTCCTTGGCAGTGGGGCTGACCTGGTCACTTTTCCCTTTTTACTCCTCGCTGCCACTTTCCACGGCGTTTTCATGAATTAACGCAGCAGTGTGGTTTTGTGCTTTACAGATGGAAAATAAAAAGCAAGCCCTTTCCTGTTTAAATAGAGACGTGTGGCAGCTGACATTTCTTGAAAACACTTTGACTCATATTAAGCTTTGTAGGTCCTTTTATTATCTTTAAAGACTAGTTAAAAGCGTGTCTACGACGGCAGGCAAAATGGAGGCAGGCAGGCAGCCTACCTGGGGGAGGCGGAGGGGGATGGAGACATTTCTGTCCCAGAGCTACTGGGACACCCATCACCTCCTGCCCGGGGCCAAGGGAGGGTTTATAGGCACAGCAGCTCAAAACCCAGCAGGTCTCATCCTCCCTTTTGTGTTTAACTACAAAGGGGACTGGGGAGAGAAGACCCGGAGAGCAAGGGAGGAAGAGGAGGCACTTCATTGTGTGAAGGATTTGGGGAGTTTTTTTCTGCCTTTCTCTGCCTGTTCTCCCCCCTGGCTCGAAGCTGCCAGTTGCGACCCTGTGGGCAGCCAGGGTGATGCCTGCAGGGACCAGCAACCCTCCCTCAGTGGGGACCTGCTGCCTGGCCCTGCAGAGAGGTGCTGGAGGTGCTGGTGGGGAGAAGTCCCCACCATAACTTCTCCAGATCCTGCCACTGGGCTCGACCCCGGTGTAATTCCCGAGCTGCGGAGCAGCCTTCCACGGCTCAGCACGGACACACCCCTCAAACCCACCCTGTGATGGGGAGCATTTGCAGCATCCCCAAAAAAGCCTCCCAAAACCCACAAAATAAATTATTTTAAGAAGTGAGGAGTATAAAGCAGTTTCCAAAGGCGGCAACAACACTCCTGTCCAAGCGGAGGTGAGGGTGGGCTGGGTGAAGGTCCGTGTCCCCCCTGGGGAACCCATCCAGCCCAAGGGAAGGGCTGTGAGGGCAAAGGGTTGGGGGTTAAAGGAGAGGAGGAGCCTTAGGAGCAAAGAGGATGCCCCAAGGGGAAAGGGAAGACCAGAGCGATGCTGAGGTGGGTTCCACAGCTCTTACGGGTGCGTTTTATCAAAAGGCGACCGTGCTGGTGGTGGGTGATACCTTTTTGCACCTTCTCCTGTAAAGAAAATATCACTACTGACCCAAACACATCCATGCTGCGTTCGTCTGACTACGGGTGAAAGAGATAAGGCATTTTACATACCAAATTTTTTTTTTAAAAAAGAATAAATCAATTTTCTATCCTCTTATACCTATTCTCCCTCCCTCCTGTTGTGCTGGACTCCTCCTGCTCTCCCGGGTGACCCTCCTGCGTGGCAGGGGACAGGCAGCAGACCCCTCCTCTCCTCTCAATGCCCAAGAACGGTCCACCCTTTTCCTAGAAATCACAAGCTGGGGATCACGGTGATGAGAAGCCAAAGGAAAGCTGTTTTACTGAGCCAACCTGAGCCAGTCTGAGGTTTCCTTTGGAGGTGTCACTGTGATTAGCACCGCTTTCCTCTAACCACCTCCTGAGGTCATGGAAATGCTAGAAAGGAGCTGCTTGTGCTTGCTGCGGGCCCTGGTGGGAAAAAGGGCATAATTTAGTCTTCTAGGAGAATGTTTTTCCTTGCCAAGGGTCTATGGCTTGAAAAGTAATCAAACCCAGTGTAACATATGGGCTGCGAAGGGCGGAACACAGCGGAGAAGTGTTTGTGCAGAGGACACCAGGATGGCAGTCATTTGCTTCTGAAAGGGCTGTTGCTTGCCAAAATAACCCCTTCCCTGGCTGCACGCTGTGGCCCTGCTGCCACAAATAATGTTGGTGGGGATGGTGGTGGGTCCCAGAGCGGGGCCATCGTGATGGGAGGCAGGAGCAGGCTGGCATGCTGCCTGGTCTCACCCCGTCTCTGCGAGGATGGTGTGTGCAGGGGATGTCCATCCCTGCTGGAACCCGGGTCTGATCCAGCACAGAGCCCAGACTCACCCCCCGCAGGGATTTGGCTGTCTAACAGAAGTCCCAGGGATGCAATCCCCAAAATGCTGCTCATGGGCTTCCCCTGGGCTGAAGGGTCCTTTCCTGGGGACTGCTGTGGGTCCCATGCCCAGTGATGCCATCCCAGCCCTGTCACCCAAACCCCAGCACCTACAGCAAGGTAACTCCATCCTCATCAAACCTCTGCGCCCAAAGGCTGGCAGGTTTTTGCTTTACTCTTCCCCACCACAGAGCAGATCTGCGTGGGCATTTCAAGCCAGGCTTTGGTCCAGAAAAACGGCTGCAGACCCCCCCATGACACCTCCCCTGGAGGCAAAGGATGCTGCTCAGGCTGAGGAAGACCTTTCCGTGGTGCTCTTCAGGGGGACAAATCAAAGCTCCCCGTGGCCATCCCTACTGGCACCGCAGCAGGATGCCAGCGCCAGCCCCGCCGCTGGCTGAAATCTCTCCTTTGTCAAAGGCTGACCCAGTTTATGGGCAGCACATTTGAGGTGCCCCCAGCTCCTCGGTGTGCCCCGTCGAGCGCCGAGCACACCGCTGGCATCCACGGCGGCACGAGATGATGAAAAGACACAGGCTTTAGCTTCCAGTTTTTCCAAGGGGAACCAATTAAAAATAAAAGAATCAGCAAAACTGTTCAAAGAGTTGTGAAAAATCACTCGGCAATGTCCTTTTAAGCAAAGATCTCACCTTTCTCGTGTGCTAGATCCTGGGGCAGCCTACCCAGCCTATTTAAGTGGGCATCAGAGAGAAACGGGCAATTAAAATTTAACTTGGGCCAGGGTGTTAATAAACCCAGTGGCACCAGGGCTGCCACAGCGGGAAGGTGGGATGGCCAGGGCTGGCTGGTGATGTCCATCCCTGCTGTGCTTCTACCATCCCTGGGATCATCCCAGCAAGCAGCAACTGGGCAAAAACGTCCAAGCCTCAGCATCTCCTCCCTGCCCCGGGTGAGCGAGGCTCAATGCAAATCCAGGGACAGCAAACATGGGGCTTTCCACCATGGGTCTTTTCTCTGGTTGGGTATGGCTTGGGCCATCCTGCCTGCCCTCCCTCCAGCTCTGCCTGCTCTACAGGGACAGAAATATTAATTGGCACATGAGCTCTCACCAAACTTACGGTGGTTCTGTCTCGGCGGTGTCACAGACAGAGGATCCACCACACGGGTGTAATCAAGACGGAGTTCAAGTGCTGCAGAAGTTTTCCCTGATACAACATTTTGTGCATCTCACTGACGTCCCACACTGGGAAGAGGTTCTTCTGGAACCCTGCCCACCCCACACTGTGCCCCTGGCAGCACAGCTCCTGCTGGGGGGGTCACCAAGCTGGGAGTGGAGGCTCAGCCCCATCTGTAGCTTGGGAAAGACAAGGTGGGATTTACACCAGGAGGAACAGCACTGGTGAGATCCCCTCTCATGTTGGTGATGGGGACTAAGCTCTTGGGGAGAGCATTTTCTGAGGAGATGGTGGTGAACGGTGCTGGGTCGGGCACTCCCCAGGCTGTGGTGAGAGCCAGGCTCTGGCACATCCCAGTGAGGCAGCAGCATGCCATGGCATGGAGGGTGGGCAACCACAGCTGCTCACCCCTGAGCAAACCATTTCCCAGCCCTCCTGGGCAGCAGCTCTCTGCAAACGGGGCTCTCAGTGTCCCCTCCCAGCCCTGAGAGATGTCCCCTGAGCCAGGGAACGGGCTTCACCACCTCCTTTGCAATTAGCAACTTCTGCCATCGCGCTGAATTCGCCACCAGAACATGCTTTGGTTTATCTTTTTTTTTCCTTTGTGGCAAAACCCTTCTAATCCCCATCTGGCCGGGTCCGGGAGCTGGGGATTTGAGGAATGATTTTTAAATTGCTGCGGAGCCATGTGTGCCACATCAGAGGTGCTGCGGGTCCATGCCCAGCCTGCAGCCCTTCCCCTGCCATGCCCTCGGCAGCGGCTTCCTTCGCAGCTGGGGCTCAGGAGAGCCTGGCCTGAAGAGGCTAAAACAAATACCTGCAGGGAAATTGCAGTTATAACCTCTCCCAGCAGCAGCAGCCCTTTCCTGAGAGGATCTGGCTGCCTGCAGCACCCTGCCTTTTGGCTTTATGGAAGCTGTTCACGTCCCCTGCCCGCTCTCTGGGGAAATTTCAACCTCAGAAGCTGCAAGAACCTGTGGCTAAGGAGCTGTGCCAGGCAATAGCCATGAAAAAGGCTGGGATAGCTAGAGAGGAAAAGTTAGGGCTTGTCTTTTATGTTCTTCTAAGCCGTTTGCCACAAGCAAAGGGCTTAAGAAATTATTTTATGCAGCCACTTTGGTGAAAAAATAAAAGCAGCTCAGCTTTTATTATTATTATTACATTTTTATTTAAATTTTTATTATTATTTTAAAAAATTATAAATATATTTAAATTACTTTTAGGTAGAGCCAGAAGAGGGGCACCCAACCTGCAGTGACCGTGGGAGCTGTGGGGCTTCACCAGCCTTTAAGGATCACCCTTCACTGAAAAAGATCCAGGAGGTCCTCTGGGACGAGCACAACTGTGGCTCAGGACCCACCTGCCCTGGTGCCACACAGGATGTTGACAGCTTTGCTCTCATGGAGGGCAGCTCATGGCATCCCCTCCAGCTGGAAAAGTTGGTACCCTGCAGCTTTCAGGGATTTATGACACCCCCAGAACCCAAGGCATGTCCCTGGCTGTGCTGGGGTGCAGGACCAAGCTGTGGAGATGCTCACAAGAGAGACTCGAGAAAAACATAAAAGCCCCCAAACCAAGAACACCAGAAGTCAAAAGCTTTTGTTATAAATCTGAGTTTTCAATTCCTGACAGTTCCTGCTCTTGGTTCCTGCCCTGGGAAGGGGATTTGTTCCGAAATTTGGAGCAAAAATAGCGCAACAGCTCTCAAGAAGGCAACTGATGAAGGAGAGGTCATTTAACAACACTAAAATGCTTCCACCCATTTAAAACAGAATACTTCTTCCACGCTTGCGGCTTGGAAGAGCAACAGGAGGCTGCATGGGCACCTCAGCACCGTATGTGCGGTACAGACCGTCCCCCTCCACCCTCATCTGCTGTGTAAAATCAGATCTGACAAATCTAAAGCAAGAGAAAATCAAGACATGACTATGAAGGACAATATCAGGCCAAGCCTGTTAAATTATCTCCCACCTTTCTGTCATGTCTCATTTGCTACTGAGCTGTCAGCTCCCACCCCTCATCAGCCAGCTTCCATCACCCTCCCGGTAAATTTTCAATCTCCTGGTTTCTCTCCAGCCAGACCAGAAGCATTGCCCTCACGCACCTGGAGAGTCGCCCCATCTCTCCTCTTTAAATGCCTTAAATTTGCTTTCATCAGGACACCTCCAACGTCCCAGTTGCTCCCAGCACCCTCCCAGGCTGCACGATACTGTGCCCACAGAGCCAGGGAGCTGCTGTGCCACCCCTGGGATGGGGAAGGAACAACCCCCAGTTTCTCCTGCATCTGGCTAAATGCCACCCTGCTCCACACTGGTGCTGCTCCACGGACACCAATTGTGCCAGCTGCTCTGGATTCATCCCTGCCACCCCCTCCCAGCCTGAGGACACCAGCGCTGCCACCTCCCACCTCCCTGGGCATTAATCAAAGGGCAGAGGAAGGTTTTGATTTATGGTGTGCCCCAGCCTCCAGCAGTGAGTGCCGGCACACACCAGGGAGCTACGAGGGAGCCCGGACAGCCAGCACCAGGGATGCTCGCCGTGCCAGGCACCTCTTCCTCACCTCCCTCCTCTGCCAGTGCTCAGCACCCCAGAGCCTGGTCTGGCTCCCTCGATCCCTTTTCTCCCCTCTCGCTCAGCAGAGCAGACCTGGGTGGCAGCTATGGAGGAGAAAGGATGCAAGGGCAAAAAAATATCCCAAACTGCCCTCGTGTCACGCAGGAGAGGGGACGGCTCTGCCACTGGTGAAACTCCACCGACGGGCACAGATGCTGCTGTGCTCCCCCAGCAGGGAAAATGCAATAAAAGCCTGGAACAGCTCCGTTTTAATTTCAGCTGAGCAGGAGCACAAGCACGCAACATCTGCACATCCTCCCTGCCCTCCTGCCCCTCGTCCCGCGGCTCCAGCTGGTCCCAATTGGTTTGCAAGGTCTGCGCCACACCAAATTCCCCACGTGCAGGGACCGGCAATTCTCAGCAAAGCAGAACCCCGGGGTGTTTTTACACCCCGCAGCTATCAAATCAACAAGAGCCCTAGCTTGTTCAAAATGTAAATGTGCTAGAAAACAAGTTTCAGATGGGTTTCAGAAGCAAAACCTCTCTGCATACGATAGCGATCACGTTTCTTAATGTTAATTTCTTATCTCGCCTCTCCAAAGTCCTTCGCAAGGGTTTTATCCTGTTAGAGGAAATCCATCCCCCTGATTTTCCCAGGCTTATAGAAAAGCAAAGAAAAGTATTGATCCTAATGAGATAACGCTGACAAGAAAACGGCAAGAGCTGGCCCTATCTATTTAAAATGTATTCTATTTTTGACTGGTGGGAAAGATAGATGATTATCAATTATCCATGCAAATGGGAAACGTCCAGCCAAGACATCTCCAAATTCCAGCTCCAAAATTCCAAGCTACCTCTGCATTTTTTTAATGATTTCCCCTGTGTGTTTTGTTCTTAAAAAAAACAAAACAAAACAAAACAAAAACCAACCAACAACCCAACCCAGAAAAAGGTCTCTCACACAACCCAAATCCCAGAACCACCAGCGGTTTCATATTAAAAGGACATTTGGTGGCATTTTAATCTCTGAAGGTAATGTAGATATTTGTCATTTCTGATCTCCCCTTTCTGCAACTGTCCACAGATGACGAGATCCGTGAAATTGCTACTGCCAGGGAGTGAAATGAGAATTAACCCCGTGCCCATCAGCCGCCTCGGCATCACCCTTTCCACGCCAGCCTTGACCATGGCCGTGGGGAGAGGTGTCTCTCTCCGCCGTCCACCCCGCGCCGTCTGACCCACCGCGGCCCCGTGTTGGCCGATAATAAACTCCCCCGTGTTAACAGTTCGCTTTAAATCCAACGCTTTCCTTCCCGTTCTCATTTGCTTTGCCTTTCATCCTGCTTTCTCATGTATAAAAGGGGGGAAAAAGAAAAAAAAAAAAAGAAAGAAAAGACACATGAACACCTGAAAATCTTTTTCATATACCTGCTGCTGCTGCTACCGCTCGGTGCTGAATCTGAATAGAAAGGGATGGGAGGGAAATGGGGAAGGACGAATAACATTTCATGCCCTGTAGTCAAACATAATTTCAGGCAGGAGATGAGCAGGGACGGGTGAGATGGCTCATCCCGGCAGAGAGCTAATGTGCACTTCAGAGCCCGCTCTTTGAAGACTGGGGTCTAATTTCCAGCTGCAATTATTGCACTGGAAATAATTTCTTGGAAAATGGGGTCACTTTCTGGGGGTGGGGTAGGGTTAGATAAGGGGAGAGGGGGCCACAGTTCCAGCCAGAGGGAGGTCCTCGGGGCTTGAAGGCTTGTAGACGTGGCTGCACGGGCATCCCCGGGGCTGCAACGCTCTGCTGCTGCTCTCCTGAGGAAGGACAGGATTCAGGTGGCTTCAGAGCTGGGACAAGGCACTGCTGAGAGCGCTGCCTCTTCACGCTCTCTCCTGGAGCATCTGTCTCTGCTCGGTGGCAATGATTATTCGGGATTGTCCTTGGTGTTCTACAGCCAAGACTTTCACATGGCTCTATATTTCAACCTCTAAACCTGTGCTCTGATTTTCCAAAGCACTCTTTACTCCTTCCACTGGTGGCATTGGCCAGGAGCTCAGTGCTTTGCACGACAACTACCCGGGCACTTTCTGATTTTGAATAGCACTGCAAGGCCAGCACCGCTGCTATTGCACAGCAATCTGCACTGTTCATGTTTCAACAACACAATGCTCCTACTCGGAGCTCTGCTCCCATAAAGCAACGGTCATTATGGGATAGACTTGCCAAAAAAGCACAGCACTGAGAGTACTTTCGACAGTCAAGTCACTTCTTGTGGCATCTAGCAGAGTTGATGTTCTTCTGGGCAGGGGCAGATAGGGGAACGCCCTGCCTTTCTGCCTTCTCCTTAACAACTCTGCAAAAAGTAGAATAATACAAACCGGCCTAATGACAAATGACATATGGTGTCCCTTAGCAGAGCTGGGGACCACACTGGGTGCCCTTGGATTTAAGCCCAAATAACTGTCTCCAGATGGGATTTGCTGCAATTTTGCTCTGACCCAAACTGACCACACTCTACAGCTCAGACTTGCAAAGGTCTTAGAGCACCTAAACATGCACACAGGCACCTGGCAAAGATTTTCAAAAGCAGCTAAGAAGATTAGGTGTCCAAGTCCCCTTGGGCTCTAAGAATTAGGCATGTAACCTGCTTAGGTGCTTTCAGAAATTCCTTCGGGGATTTAACTGTTTGGGTTGAAACTTTCTGCAGCAAGTATGGGCTTTCTGAACTGTCCCACCACCCTTGTTGGTTGGTGTCCCACCAACCCTTGCAGTCCAGCCAGTTTTTTGGAGGGAAATGGGAAAAAACTTGTCAGTAGGAAATTTTTGAACCATTTGAACCATTTTTCGTGCTTTGGAGGAGGATCTTGAAATTCAGAGAGCAGTGGCCAAGGCATTCCATCAAACATGTGGCTTTCACCGTCCCTGTGAGAAGCTATGCAAAGCCAAGGCAGAAAGCAGGGCTGCCCTCCCTGTGCGCCAGCAACTGCCTTGATGGAGAGTAGTGGTTAGAGGAACAAGCCAGGGAGGGGAACACAGAGACTGAGGGTGGAGAGGGAAAGGGAGGAAGGTCAGGGAAGGGAGGAACTGGGCTGAGACACCCAAAGGGCAGCGACTGGGATGTGACAGGAGATGCAGTGAATGGGACAAGTTGGGGAGGTGACAAGTTCGCACCAGGCTGATGGGGTCGACATGGAAAGGGTCAAGAAAGCAAGGAACTGGCACCATAGCTTATGTCTACTAAATCCTATAAGCCCTCCTCAGCCTGGAAGGGAGCCCAGGGTTTCTGATGGGAGGCAGCACTCAGCCGCCAGCCAAGCTGTGCAGCAAAGCCCCTGGGCAGCCCCCCAGTGCGGCTCCTCGCCAGCCTGCACCGCCCCAAGGGCCACCACATCATCCCAGCTCCTCACCACTGCCACCCATGGGAACTGTGAGAACATCAGACATGATAGTCCAGGCAATTTTAATTTATAAAGCACTGCAAAAAAATATAAAGATCCTGTCCTTAAAAAATATGCAACCTGCAAAGCCAACTGCTCTCCTTTCCACCTTCTGCTTCCAGCAGCTGCCAGCAGGCAGGACGTGTACGCCAGGAGCTGGGGCACCAGTTCAGGTCTGGGTTGAGTCCCTGCTAATGTGCAGGCTCACTCCATGCTTTGGACAAGTTGCTTGGCCCCTCTCCGCCTGTCAGAAGGATAAATACGGCTTCCCACCAGAGAGATGTGCTGCAAATCAGATACGCTCATGGGGTGCAGACAGTACAGCGAGTGCATACAAAGAACAATACCTCAGATGCTTTATCAGAATCAGATAAGGCTGTGGCCAGCACAGAGAGGGCAGTGGCAGAAGCCTGTGTACAGCTCCCAGGGGTCCGTAGTTTGTAGCTGGTGGCTGCTGTGCATGAGCAAACCAAGGTGCCTGAGCTTTGGCTGGCATGAACCTCCTGTTCTGGGATGTGTTGCCCCAACCTGACGATGGCTAAGATGTGCTGAGTTTTACAGCTGCTACTTTGGAGCGGTGTGGGCAGATGGGAATTGGACTCAACTTAGGATACCACCTTGGCTTCACCTCCCTTTTCCAGCCTGCTTCAGAAGACTGTGGATAGCAAATGTGGATGGGCTCAGTGGAGCCTGCACGATGGGCAGGTGATGGTGTGTGTCCATGGAGCGTGAACGATGGGCAGGTGATGGTGTGTGTCCGTGGAGCGTGAACGATGGGCAGGTGATGGTGTGTGTCCGTGGAGCGTGAACGATGGGCAGGTGATGGTGTGCCTCCGTGGAGTGTACACAACGGGCAGGTGATGGTGTGCCTCCACCAAGACAACATCTTTGCAAACGCTGCAGTGTTGCTGGGGCAGGGGAGCAGGTGTGGGAGCAGCCCACGGAGGGCCCTGGGGAAGGGGAACCCCACACTTCTGCCTTTTTTATTTTCCCTCTTCTCTTTGGCATGTGGACAGGGTTCACCCTCGGCTCTCCTTGCCCTCCAGCCCAATCCAAATGAAACCCAGTGCTTTCCTCTTGCCTTTCTGCAGAGCCTCGCTTCGCCGTCATACCCACAGCGAATTTATCCTTCTCCATTCTGAGAGCTGCCTGCAGTTCATTAAATATCTTAAAGGTGTTAATGACTTTTAAAAAAAGACCCAAACCGTCTGATGTTTTTCCAGCTCATTTCCTGCTGCTATCTCCCCAAATCCGGTGGGCAGTAATGACACGTCTGAGGCAGAAAATGGGATTATGATGAACAGAGTGAACACTGCTGATATGTGGACAACATTAAATATTTGCAGCCTCTTTTCTTTACCTTTCCCTTCTGCAGGTATCTGTATAAGCATATCCTCCTTGCACTGTGGCCTCCCAAAGCAAAGCCAAAGTAGAGATGAGGCAAAGCTTTATGCAAGCAAGGATTTTGCCAGGGAATCACTATTTATCTGCCCAAAGGCAACATGTTGTCTAAAGTCACATTCCCCCCTGTAAAACACTGCCAGGATGCTCATGGCTTGTCCTCCCACAGACAATGCACACAAGAGAGAAGAACCATCCAGGACTGCATCTTCCTTGAGACCAGGTCTTCCCCACCACTGCAGCCCCACGCTGCCCATCCAGGTTATTTTCCATGCCCACCCCGTACCCTTGAGTTTTGCCAGAGCTCAGAGGGATGCCAAGGAAGATGGAGTTCAGCTCCAGGCCAGCCTGGGCCCCACTGCCAGCCCTGGGCAGGAGCTGGGGGTGCATACCACCCACCAGGAGCAGCAGAAGCAGCTTCATCCCATGTTCAGTCGTAATTCCCCCAGGTCATTTCAAAGCTGATCTGCAGGGATCACAGGCAGGGACCTAAAACTGATGAAAACACTGGCATGATTATAGAATGGTTTGGGCTGAAAGGGACCTTAGAAATCATCCAGTGCCATCCCCTGCCCTGGGCAGGGACACCTCCCACCAGATCAGGTTGCTCCAAGCCCCATCCAGCCTGGCCTTGAACCCCTCCAGGGATGGGGCAGCCACAGCTTCTCTGGGCAACCTGGGCCAGTGTCTCACCACCTTCACAGGAAAGAATTTCTTCCTAATATCTGATTTAAATCTCCCCTCTTTCAGTTTAAATGCCTAACAAGGAGAAACCATTGAGGTTCCCATTGCTCCAACAGCCAAGGTCCTTTTAAATGCATTAACCACAATGCTTCCACTGGGAAGGATGCACCATGGAACGTGCCCTGAAAACCATACCCGTGCTTCCACGACAAGGACTACGGAGGGAAATAAAGACTGGGAGAGCTCAGCTGAGTCACCCAAGGGTATGGACACAAGAGACTGCTGCTGCTCCCTGAGCTGGTTGGTGCTGGCCCGTGAGGCCCCCGTGCTGCAGAGACAACCAGGCAGGTCACAGCCCTGAATGCGTTATCTCAGCCCAGCCATTCCTGGGAGAAAAATTAAGCAAATGCTCTGAGGTTTGCCACATCAGGCAAATGACTCGCTGAAGTTAAACAAAAATAAAAGATGCTTTTCCCTGCCTTCTCCATCTTCCCTTCCCCCACCCCCCCCCCCCCCCCAAATCCTACCAAGATTACAGTTTTAAAAAGCACTTTCTCTTAAATGTGGGAGGAAGATTGCCTGAGCTTTCATGCGTTCCCTGCTATATTGTATTGTTGCTGCTTTTAACATGTTTCGCTCAGTTAAATAGTAACTGATGACAGCTACACACTTAAATCCTTTGGTGTTTTTATCATGGATTTTATATATATCTATCTTATAAAGAACAGCACACTGCAAGGCCTCTTACCATATCAAAAACAACAAAAAAGCACCCTATTTTTGTGTAAGGTATCAAAGCAATAACGTGTGCCAGTGCAGCGGAGCCAGCCTATCAGAGGTTTATCGGGTTTTATTGGCCTTGGGCAACTCTGCACACGACGGTCTTTAGAGTGACATGGAATTTATTAAACTTTTCCACAGCCTGACAGTCTTCTCCCAGCTCGTCCCCACCCCCAAGCTCTTTTCTTTTGAAAAATGATTTCTGCCAATCTTGTGCTTTTAACATATTTTTTTTCTCTCTCTCTTTTTTTTTTTTTCCTTTCTCTTATTTTTTTTTTTAATCACTGGTCGCTGGAGTGCGACTCCTCAAGCATCTGTTTAAAGAACCCCATTAAGGTCCCTACTGCCACAACAACAACAAAAAAAAACCACCAAGAGAGAGGCAGAAAAGCAGCCACGCAGCCCATTACTGCCTGGTTCAGCCTTATTGCACTGCATTACTCGTCATGACAAGCCCTGCATACATATAACACACACCGAGGCACCGAGGGCTTGCCTTCTTTTTTTTTTTTTTTTTTTCCTTCTCCTGGATAGCCTAATTTAGGCTTTGTATGGTGCCCTGTAATAAATTTCATCTTTCAGACAATAGCCCGTCGCCTTCAGCTGCCTGCCCCTTCCATAATCCGGCGCTGTTGGAAGCAGCAGCATCGCCCGCCGCTTCCCACCGGCGCGGGGGAGCGGGGCGATGCCAGCCCGAGCCGACGGGGTTACGGTGTTGTCGGGGTTTCCATCCTCCCTCTCTTCCCTGTCTCCCCAAATTCCTGTCTTATTTTAGCTCTTTACAGCCTGGGCTGCAAACATCTCCAGCGGCCAAAGGCTCCGTCCATGGGTGGTGCGTGTCTCACTCGGGAGGGGGTGCGCACAGGAGGGTTCCTGCAGGCACACACGGGTTCAGATGTATGTATTTATTTGCAAGCTTATTTGTGCCTGTCTCGGGGCAGGCACCCGGCAGAAGGAAGGGGGCACATCCAAAATTTGGCTGCGGTTTGAAAACAGCCGCAGACATTTTGCCAGCTCTGCTCAGGCAGTGGGTTAGTGCTTCTCCTGCTCCCCCGGAGCGAGGACTTCTGCTTCTGAGCGGGAGCAGCAGCCCCATTTACCCCCGCGGCCACAGGTCACGCACAGCTTGACACCAATGTTTTGGACAGCATAGTGGAACGTTATTTTTGGACACTTTTGTCATGTTTCCTGGGTGTGAACTTCCTACCATCCCACTAGCTCGGGGATGTGGTGACCGCCACTGATGGACCCACTGGTGACCAACACTTGGCCCCCGTACACCATACAGCAGCTTCTGGACGTCTGCCCAGTGCGCACAAACCACCTCCACAGGGTCACTGGGAGGAAGGACTCCTATTGAAAATGCTCCTCTCACATCCTCCACTCAATCTCCGGCATTATCATCATCTCTCACTGTTATTTATTACCCCTTATGGCCAACCATACGATAACGGCTGCACAGAAAAGGCTGGGTCCTGCCCTAATCAGACGGCAATCTAATTTCTAAATATTATCATTAAAAATAAGTACATTCCCTAAGCAGAGGGCACCGCATGTGCTGCCCTTTCCCCTTACATCTCCGACTGCTGGGCAGGGACCACAGAGGGCTGCATTTTAATGCTGAAATCTCCCCTAAGAGAGATCCCCCCACCTCATCTCTCTTCAGGGAGTTGCCAGGCAGATACAGCCCTGAACCCCCCCATGCCACCCTTGCAGCAAACCCACGCGTTGGCAGGGGGAGAGCAGGGCGCAAGGTGACATTTTCAGCTCCTACTTACTTTTCTATGAAAGACACTGAAAAAATAGTTTTGCCCATCCAGGAGGCAGGAGGGGCAGCAGGAGCCAGAACCTGAGCTCTGGCTCGATGCTCGGGCACCTGGACCAGGCTGCTCCCACCACTCGCCCTCGCAGGAATTTGCTATTAACAGTTTCTCAGCAGTTTGCTAAGGGGCCCCCAAACTCGGGGAGTGCTGGGGTTGCAGGTCAGCGTGGTGGGTTCTACACCACAGCAGCTCAGAGCACTGATGATGCCCTGTCACCAATTTTCTCTACCTAACGTGCAGAGAGGACTGACCCATGGATGGGGCCCATTATGGACCCACAGCCCCAAGAAGACTGGGGTCTGGGGGTGGGAGGCTGATGCTACCTTGGGGAAACTGCAGGAATTATATCAGCATCCTTTTCCCCGTGCCAAGCCCGCTGGTTTCCAAGGGTGGATTCCACCTCCCCCTACTCCAGACACAGAGAAGTATCTACATCTGTGCTCGTCAGCACAACCGCCGTTAGGAAAATGAGCACTTTTTAAAGCACAATCCATCTGACCTATTTTCTGACATGCACCTCGGGATGAGATGAATCGTGCACTAGCACTAGCTGTACGGCGAATCTGGATGAATAGCTCAGCTGAAGCTGTCTGAATTTGGATAGAGAAGCCCAGCTCTGGGTGCCGTAACCTGGGAGTCTATGGCAGCTTCTGCACGGAACCAAATGCCAAAATTTTCTTTACTTCATTTATGCCGCTCCACTAAAATCCAGCTTTCTCACTTCGCAACGCTTCGCTCGCCTGCTTCTCACATGAGATGAAGGTGGTGCTTAAAGACAAAGCGCCTCTTAAGGCTGGCTGAGGTGAAAAAGAGGGAGCCAAGAGGGGGAAGAGATGACTGTGTGCAAGACTGGAACCACAGCAGTAATTAGCCTGTATGATGTCATCCCTGTGTGCTCACAGCACCAGCTGTGACATCACAGGGGGGGTTGCAAATCCAGAACGTGAATCCCAAGATCCATGCAACCCTTTAGCTCATCTGAGGCATTATTCCCAAATAAATGCTCCAGCTATGAAGGCCACATCCCTTTCGATTCCAAAAGGCAAATGCCTAAGTGACAGTGACAACCCCAAGCTGCAGAATCTGCACAAAGCCATAAAGCAGCAGATACTCCTGAGAGCTCGTCTTCTTGCAGAAGAAAACATACGGCGCTTGACCGGATAGCTAAGCAAAAAAGAAAGAAAGAAATAAAGCAGCATCCTTAGGATATAAATAAGTCAAAGGAGCCAGCCCGTGGCTGTCTGGCAGCAGCTCCAAATGAAGATCTCACATTTTTCACCAAGCTTCAAACCAAAATTGATAAGGAAGAAAATGACCCCCCATATTTGTGCCATTTCCACAGATTCAGGAGTTTGATGGTCACAAGCAGAGAAACAACTCTCACTGGCAGGAAAATGAGCACTGCTTCCTGGCAGGCCATAATGACACGTTTGCTGTGACCATGTCACACAGATGCTTCCCTGCCCCGGCCAGTCCCTGCCTATGCAGGAGCAGGGATTTTCTCCCAGTGCTACAACTTTTCTGCGACTAAAATAGGCACTAATTAGAAGACCGCCCATTTAGTATCCCAGGTTATTTTCTGAAATGCCTTTATAGAACAAAAGGGAGCTGAGGCTGCTGCTGGGTGCAATCTATGGGTGCTTTGGGTGCCCCAAGGGCCCTGAGATGCCCCAGGACAGGGCTGTGAGCAGAAGCACGGCCTCCCACAGCCTTCACTGGCACCACGAAGGCACATCTGCTCCTGTGCCTTGGTTCCTCGTGCCATCAGAGTGAACACAGCCCAGCACACAAGGCAGATACGTGCTCTCCAGACCAATGTTTGCTGGATGATGGTCTTTCATCAGGAAGCCACAGGTCAACCTTTCTGTCCCCAGTGAGGCATGGATGGCCACATCACCCAAGTGCAGGGATAACCCCTGCAAGCCTGGGCAGGCACCAGCTGGGGAAGGTGGAGAGCCTGCGAGTAAGGAGAGACTTGTCCTCGAGAGGGGCTGTCCATTGTCTCTTCCTCTACTAAGGGATTTCAAATGGAGCTTGTGGGTGCCATGTGCAGAAGGAGCAGCAGGAGTTGGGTCTGCATAGAACTGTGATTCCACGTGCACAGAAACATGCATTACACAGATATAGGGAAAGATGGGATGTTTAACGAAACCTGAACACTGGAAGAGGAGTTGGGTGGATCAAGGAGGGGGGACATAACAGCTACAGAGTGATCACCTGGCACAGACGACGAGTGGGAACGGGGCTGGACCTGACTCTTCAAGATAGCCTCAGTCCAAACCACTCACAAGATCTCCTGCCCTGGGTTTCCCCCCTCCTGCCCAAAGCCATGCCACATGGACATGGGAGCTCCTTCCTCCTATTGACCCCCCTGCGACATCCCCTTCCAGCCCCCTACCAGAATCTGGAGTATCAAAGACTGAACGGCTTTGATATTTAACAGATCTCTCTCCGCTATGCGTTTCCTTTATTAAATAAAGAAATAAACCAGCATCTCTTTGCCCTGGAGAAGCTTTCAATAAGATGGATAAATATATATAATTAGCCAAGGAGAGAGCAAACTCCAGTGAATACAATACACCCTGTGAGACAACCCTCCATTAAAAGCCTCCTTGTTTAAACTTCAATATTTTAGCAATAGTGACAAAGAAACATAGAGAAAAGCATTTATTTTTTTCACTTTTTATTTAATCCCATCAAATGGGTTCATCAGATAATTCCCTGACGATTTCACATGCCTTGGATATCCCATCCCCTCACCAAAACTTCATGTTTTCCCAGTTTTTCCATCTAAGCCAGAGCCCAAAAAAATCTCTAATAGAGATTTCCCACTTGTGTGACCTGCGCTGTCTCTCCTTGACATTCTTGTTTTACCGGGCTGCCCTGGAGGATGCAGAGCAGAGGACAACACACACTTGAGAGGCAACGGGGCTGCCTCCCCGAGGCACAGCATCCTCCCGAGAACGAGGACCTTAACACAACAGAGCACAACGTTGGCAGAAGGGACCTGGCCAAACTCCCTGCACCGGCTGACAGAGTCCATACATAAATTTATGTGCCTCCTTTTGCTGATCTGCTTTTCCAGCTTGGCAAGCTGCCACCGAAAGAGCCATGTTAAGCAGAGCAGGGGGGGGGGTAAAAAAAAAAATAATCCCTACTCAAGTAGTTATCCAGGTGCTGTGTTTTGTACCTGTGTGCCTGTGCTCACGCTGAGAAGGGGAGCTGGGGTCATGCTGTTCAACACGCTCTTTTCAATGCTGTGTTTTCCGACTCAGAAAATGGGAATAGCCCACTGCCAAAGAGAAACCAAGGGGTGAGAGTCGGAGGGAGGTCGGGCTTTTTGCATTGTTTCCTTGGGAGACAAGATTTGGACTGACAGCGAACATCAGCACGCCACGCTCCCGGGGGAAGGAGCTTATTCCTCCTCCCCTGGAAAACAGCGCTGAGCCGCTGCCCAGCCTCACCTTCCCTCACTGCCGAGGTCCCAGCCAAGGCTGGGCTACCACCACCAGCACCCCAGCTCTCAGGACCCTTGGACTGAGCAAATCCAGAGCATCTCCCTGGGGAAGGGCCCTTCATCCATTTCCACTGGCTGCTAATTTAAAAACGTAAGATCCGTTCGATTCTGCGTGCCAGAACTTAGCCTTCGACATTTAGACCAGCGTGAAATTTAAATAAAGGTGATAGCAATGTTCTCGGAGCACGGCGAGGGGGGCAGCTGGTGGGAATGATGCTGCAAAGCCCTAGGTAGAAGAACAGGATAGGTGACGTATTCACTTGGTTTAAATAAAATAAGCTGATATCTGTGGCCCAAGTCTTCAGATACCTTAGATCCAAATCAGAGAGAAAGAATCTGACCCTTTCTAGAGGAAAAGGGGGATGAAAGCCAGGGCTCCAAGGGCTCTAGATTAAAAAAAATAAATGTGGGTTTCTGGCTCTAGCATGACAGTACTACCACTGTGGTAGAGAACATGCCACAGGCAAGGCTCACATTTGTGAAGTCTCAATGTACCCAGCCCACATCAACCCTTTCTCACCCAGTTCTGCATCTGCTGTACATAGGAAGAGGCAATTTATGACATTTTAAGATGTTTATACAATCTCAAAGCGGGTTATAATGACCCTAATGAAACAGAAGGATGAGGGCAAATACTGAGATCAGCACCTCTCCTCTTTTATCTTTAGTCTTTATTGAGTAAAAAGTGAAGGAAACATGGCATTAAAACTAAACCCATATTAGCTGGTTTTCTGGTTTAATTTAGTTTACATTCTGAATGATTTTTGCAAAGTTGCAGTGAAAATACTGCTATTTCCACAATGGTTTATCATTGTTATACTATTCCCACAATTACCTGTCATTACAATCAAATTTATATCAGGACAAGAAAATGGTTCCTCAGAAATTAAACAGCACTCCCTGGTGGGATAATTCCTTCTCCTGAACTTCCCAATAATGGAAACTGTAAGTAAATTTGCTGTAATTCAGACCACAGAAGACCCTCTACTGTTAAACCAAATTCTAATGTTTTTACTAGGACAATGACTTGATGTTCAGCAGAAAATTCCCAGAGGTACCTAAAGCTGTAAGTGGGTTCCTACACAAGATTACAATGATCCCAGGTAAGCTGGGCTCCAAAATCAGACAGATGAGGTACTACTGCGAATTCCTTCAAATCTTAGGCAATGAATGGCCTTTTGAAACTTTAGGCAAATAAATACCTTTGAAAATCTGACCGTGCATGTCATCAGCCGTAACTGAAGTCCAAGGTGTGGGAGCATCTCCAGGGCTGACTCCCAGATGCAGATGGGATACACGGACAGCCTGGTCTGAGGCTGCCCCTCAGTCAAGGACAACCCGGGTGCCAAGCAATCTCTGGTCATGCTTGCTCAAATAAGGCACAACCAATGGGACCCCAGATGCTTCAAGGAGAAAGAAACATCCTTTGTAGCCTTGTTAACAGCTTGTGATCTCCATGGGCTCCCCTACTGAAGTGAATGCAAAGCCTGATTCTCTAATGGCCATTTTCCTGCAGGGATTTGACAGTGAACTTCGTGCAGGATAAGCACCTAAATGGTGTTTACCTTCAGGGCGAGATTCATGTCATGAGCTTTAAAAGTCAGATGCTTAATTTCAACCTAGACTTGAAAGCTCCCTTTGAAGTGAAGAGAAATAAGAATCCCTCCAGAGCAATCACTGTGGTTTATCTCAGATGGGGATGAATTGCCCTGTTCCTTCCATTGACTAAAAGGCAGCCTAGAAAATCTATCCCACCCCTAACTGCCAAGTTGCCAAGTCAGGGCAGATGGATGCAGATTAAGGAATCAAAAGGGGGCATTACCCCCAGCCTGGAATGAGTCTAAAAAGAATGGTTTTAGTGCAGACACTTTCTAGACAAGGAGCCTTTATGGGAATCCTCTCAGGACCCCTTTTTTTTATTGCTTCTGTGTTTGTATGAGCTGGAGATGAAGAATGGGTGAACTGAGCTCCAGCAAGACAGAGGAAAGTATTTTCAGTTCTGAGCATCAGGGCTTTTCCAAAGGACTGAAGGTCCCACCCGGTTGAGGACACTGGTCTGATTGAGGGTCTTTGCTGAAACCTCTTTTCAAGGAGCATCACCCTTCGGCAGCTTCTCCTGTTGGCCCCAGGTTTGGGTGTTCTCCCCCTTGGTTCAGACCCTGACATCACTGCAGTTACCAACACTTTGCTTGTATCACAGCACCATGATATAGGTGTCTAGACAAGCTTTGGAGCTTCGGAGAGCATGGTCCTGCATCTCTGTGTACCTCCATCAGTCCTGTCCTCTCTACATCTCTGCCTCCCACGCTGCCATTGCGGATAAGATTAACCCCCTCATGGCCTCTACTGACAGAGGCCTCCCAGGAGGAAAGCTCAAAGACTACTCAGGCCACTGGGTTTGACAGTTTTTTTTCCTCTGGAACAGAACTCCTCACACTGAAAATAGAGCTCGTCTGCGTGGGAAACAACCTGGGGGAGGCCAAACCAAGAGCAAACCAGAAACTGAGACGCGCTGCAAAACCCACCACTTCTGCTTCGACTGCTCAGCACTCATCCCTGACCCCGCTTCCCCTCCCAGAAACACATAGCAACCAGCATATTTGAAACATGTCGGGTTTTTAAAAAAACCTAGCCCCTGCCAAAACAAGACGTTCCACTGCACACACTTTCACCCCTGGGGGAGATGATGAAAGGACAAAAAAAAAATAAAAAAAATCCCCATTTGTCACGTGGGGTCACATTGCTCAGGGGGTTGCAGGACAGGGCTCTGGTGCCCCGTGATGAATGATCCCGCAGCTCCTGCATCAGGAGTGTGTGCCGTGTGTGTACACGTGTGCATACACGTATACACATACTGTTTATATACATACTGTTACATACACATATATAACATACTGTTGTGCCCTGGCTCGGCCGCTCTGGTTCTACGAGTTGATGTGACCCCGCGGAGGGAGCAGGGAGTGTTGTGCTCGCTCAGCATCCTGCTGGTTCCTCTGGGCTCCGCCTGCACGCCTGGCCAGGAGCCTTATCTGAGGGCGCAGAATTAGACCCAACGTCATAATCCCAAGCACAGAAAAGAACCACCACAGCCAAGAGCTTTGATTCCGACCGGTTTACGCCAAGCGTTTTGATTCAGAGCAGTTTACACCCGGCCTTTGAACCTCCCGCAGCGGTGGGGTGGGGTGGGAGCGTGGGCATGTGGCTGAGTCACACCAGGGTGTCCCCAGGGCAGCCTCCAGAGGGACCAGGCAGACTGTCAGGACATGGAGGAGTCAGATAACCACAGTAACGTGCTCCACCAGCACCATTAACCCTCCTGCTTTGTATCCCTCACTGGGAACGCGCAGCCACCTGCTGTCATACCAGCCCCAAGCCTCCATCCCCCCTCATCCTCAAGCAGAGACTGTCCTGATGGGTTTTCACAGCCACGTCGTTCACCAGCCAGCGCGGTGGTGGCCACCCCAGTGCTGAGGGGCTCTAGCTATGTTGGAGATGCAGCACTGTGGGGAACGTGTACCGCTGCCCCTATGTGTCCCCACTGCTGCTAGAGGGGACCAGCTCCTCCAGCCCCAACGACCTCTTCTGCAGCACACCTCCACCAGCACCACCAGACAGGTGCCCCTCACACCAGGGAGTCCCCAGGTGTCCTGGGGAGAGGGGATGACTGTGACCCCCCTTAACGCGGCTACAGCCCCGAGGTGCCAGAATAACAGGGGAGATGTTGGAAAACCCTGCTGGGGCAGATGGGCAGAGGTGTTTGTATCCCCAACTGTCTTACCTACCCTAATGAGGCTGTGATGCCCTGGGTATCCAGGTCCCCCTTCAGGCCTCCCTGAGTCCTATTAACCCCCCGCTTGCCCTAGTGCTGCAGGGGAGTCCCGGCAGTTAACTGCGTGGAAAATATATGTCCTGTGGACAATGTTCAACTTGCTGCCGTTCAGTCCCATCAGGTGCTCCCTGGTTTCTGTCTCACAAGAGAGGGTGACTACCAGCCCCTGATTTACCTTCACTGTGCCATTTACTACCTCCTTTTTTATGTGCATGGATCATATCCTCTCATATTTATCTCATCTTCAAAATAAATGTTCCCCCTCATCCTTCAGTCTCTCCTCATCTGGAAGTCTTTCAGTGTCTCCAATAATTTTTGTTGCCTATCTCTTGACCCCTTCTATTCCTGCTGTATCTTTTTGAGACAGATTGACTAGAAATGAACGCACTATTCCAGGCAAGACCACAGCACTGATTTATGTACTGGCATTATAATACTCTCAGCAATATTTTTAATCCCACTCTTCCTCAAATTTTCTTTGCTTATCTGGCGGCGGCTGTAAAGGAGAGTAGAGATTTGTACATGGATGTCTCTGTTGACGCTGCTCTTCTCTTCCCAAATGGTTACAGCTAATTTAGACCTCATCGTGCTCCCTGTGCTCCTTGCCATGTGCAACATGTTTTGCATTTTAGCCTCTCTCTGCTCACCAGCACACTGCCCAGCCCTCCAGCTTCATCAGGGGAAAACCCTTGCAAGGTCTTCCACCTCTTTGCTTGACTAACCCAAAGATATCTCAAGCACTTGCAAATTTTGCTGTTCATCTGTTCACCTTTTTTTTTCCCCCCACAGACCAAATATACCGAGCAGAACCCGGTCCCACACACATCCCTATTACATCCTGCTGGTAAAACTTCAGCACTTTTTTTTTTCTCCTGTTGGCTCTCAGATGGTTCCTCACCCACAGCAGCCTCCTGCCCTTCACCTGGCAGTCCCGTAACCTCCCCTTCAGCCCAGGTTGCAGGAGGGGCAGCAATATTGCCCCACTACTGACTGATTTGCCCATCTTACAGTCCACAAAGCAGAGGCTGAAGACTTTTCCTTCCTCCCTGGGATAAAAGATTTGGAATAGAACAAAGGCAAAGGATAGGAAAGAGGTTGGCAAACAGTAACCAGGGACCCTGGGCTTGGGCTCCAGCTTCCCCGGAGAAGCCCATCACTGCAGTGGTGCAGACAGGTTGCAACCATCTGGGGTTAAATAGATCCAGTCTCCAAGGCCCGTACTTCAATGCAACCAGCTAATGCATCTCTGAGCCCAAGCATGAGCACCAGACCAGTGCCCACGCATCTAGGCATTCCTCTGGCCACCAAAGCGGTCCCCATTTCTGCTGGGTGGAGCCCTGGCTGTAGAACTGGAGACACATCTCCAAGCTAAACCCTCTGCATTTCTCCAAGAACTGAAAATGTGTTCCTCCCCTCACCAGGCATGTTTCTATTCAAATCAGTATCAGCCATTCTGCAAGATATTTGCCTTCCTGCATTTATTTTCCAATAACAAAGCTGTCCTCAGCTCTTTAGAGCTGGTATTTTTATTTTATTTAGTTAATATTTTTAAACATTACTACTGCTATAATAAATGTTAACTATTTGTGCAGAGCTCTCAGTGCCTTGGCAGGGGCCTTTATATGTGCAAAATAACAGCAAATCATAATAAATAATAATAATAAATTATTATGGTTGATTACAAGGGAATGTGCTACATTTTTATAAGCTCTAGACCACCTACAGCTCACAAAATATAATGGGAAACATTAAGCCTTTAACTGGTTTTATACATTCCCTTCCCCCGCTTCCACTCCCCATGTTCTGTAATAGATTTACAAACAGTGTAAGGGGAAGGAAAAAAAAAAATCTTCCCTTATAAGAATAGCATCAAAATTCTCCTCAGCTTTCCAGCTGCTGAGTGTTTCTGAAGCCTTCAGTGAAATGCAATTAGTATCTTTTACCGCCTGCCTTCTGGGGATACTGACATTATTATCTTATTGCAGTTTCACCTTGACATGCAGATCACAAGGCAGCGAGCTGGATTCTGTCTCCAGACGCCTTGAATTGTGGCATTGCCCCAGCTGGCTCAGCGAGTCGGGAGAAGGAGAAAAAAAGGAGAGAAGAGCCATTTTCTCATCCTGTGGATCTTAGCTTTTTTCTTTTTTTTTTTTTTTTAAAAATATGCACAAATAAATACAGGGAAATGGGAGCCAGAGGGGGAAAAGGCATTCTGCTCCTTAGCTCCTGGGAGGATGAGGATGGCAGAGCAGGGCCGTGCCAGCCTGGAGATGCCAGTGCAGGTTTGGGCTTCCAGCAGGACCCACTCCCCCTCCCCTCCAATCAACCCCAGGCACATTTCAATTCCATATGGACACATTCCCAGATCGCTGCATTTTGCTGCAATAGGCGGGGGGGGGGAAAGGGTTGGGGGGAAGGGGGAAAGGGAAAAAAGAACAGGAAAGGAGGAAAAACCCACCGTCAGAATCACTTTGTGTCCTCTCGGAGATGATCACAGGGACACGAGGCGTCTCTCTGTAGCTGCGTTAATAAGTTTGGCCCCGTGCAATGCTGAGCCATCCGATGGGGAATGTTTGCAGCCGTGCAAGTCTCTCCTCTGAGGCTTTTTGTGATCAGCAAAACATGACATTAAGCTGCGGGGAGTACAGCCCAAAAGAACAAGCTTTCCTATCTCCGCCAGGCAGCATTTCCCCAGCCCCCAGAGCAGTGCTGGGGAAGCCCTGAGCCCCTGTCTCCCCCTCCCCACGGCGTCTGGGGTAGGGACCCCCAGCTTGAAACCTGCCTTGGGGACAATGAGATGCGTGAGGATGAGGAACATTTTGAAGCCCAGCCCCACGTGCACGGTCTCCCCTTAAGCAAGCCAAAACCTGAGGCCAAAGCATCCCAGTGACTCCCAATATCCTTGAATGTGAACCAGTAACCTTGCTGCGTGAAAGAAACTGTTCCTTAATTGTATTTAACACTGATGCATCCATTATCACAGTCGGAAAGAAACAGTTAACCAGAACGCACAAAATGGATGGAGGGAGCCTGGCTGGCTTCACCCTCCTCTGGTCTAACCCAGGACAGATAGGATGAGCCTGATGTTTGCCAGATGAGCCACAGCTGGAGATGTGGTTCAGGTGCAAAACCTATGCTGGAGCTACAGAATTTGTGTCAGCAGAAAATCTAACCTGTTCCCTGCCTTTCTTCAGCCCATTCTTCTCTCTTATTACTCTTAATTAATACTAATTCTCTGCATTCAACTCTAATGGTCTCATACCCCTGAGAAACCAATATGTGATAACTTTCATGTATTCAAATCTCTCTGCCCCTAAGAGGGATGAGATAGAAAGCCTTGAAGGATTCACATCCAGAGAGATTCCTCCAGAACCGCCTCTCTTGTCTGAGTTCTGGTATTTTAAATTCCAGTGGGAAATGGGAAGAGATGTTTTCCTAGTACTTGGTTACTTCCAGTTCTCTTCCCATCAAAAATCACCATTCCCTGAGAGGTGCAAAAATGGGACTGACAAATACTGGGAACATTTCCAACCTTCCACTGTCTCTCACGCACCACCCCTGCTCCTGGCCATCTCAGTGGCTTTAGATTGGCAAAACCCAACTTGCAGGTATGTCTCCTCAATGGAGCAGCACACACATTTATTTCAAAATTACACCTCCACTTCGGGATATAGGATTGAAAACGCAAAATCCGAGTAATATAAATATCCCTTGAACCAAAATGAAACCCCCTACCACTGCCAGAGTCCACAGTGTCTCCCTGGAGAGGACCAGAGAAGGCTCAGGAGCCAGGTGTCCTAATGTACTGCTTCAGAAACACTACCAAGAGGAGGTTTGTACGAACTCGAGCATCACCCCAGCTCCCTGGTCTTGTACCATGACAGTGGCTGACAAACAATCACGACAGCCCAGTCCATAACACTCCCGTTTTTTCTATACAGGCGGGTCTGGGGCTGTTAAAGAGGTGCTACGCGAGGAATCCTGCTGCTTCTTGAAATTTTTATTAAAAAAAAAAAATTCATTTAAAAATATTTGGAAAGAAAGGACAGTTAAACAAAGAAACAATTACTAAATAAACCTCCTTGTTTTTCTGATGCTAGACTGGCACAGGCAGCTTGTAAGAATTAGTGATTCCAGAGAGCAACTGGCTAATTTCCAAGGGAATAGGGAGAGGGGGAAGAGAGGAACAGCAGTAATTTACAGTTTAACCCATTTGTATTTTCTCTTTACAGCTCTCATCTGGATTACCAAATGCAAATTATTTATCGTATTTTATTGGCAAAGCCTTTTAGTGCACTGGTATGTGAAATTCCTGATACCTTCCGAAAGCCCAGTTTTGCAGCCAAGAGGTTCATCCCTCGTGAGGTGAGTGTCCCTTGAAAACCAGAGTGGGCATCGTGAGCAACCTGCTCTAGTGGGAGGTGTCCCTGCCCATGGCAGGGGGGTTGGAACTTGATGATCTTTAAGGTCCCTTCCAACTCTAACCATTCTATGATTATCTCCCCGTTGCACCATCACAGCCCATGGCCACCAGCATCCTCACCGACAGCGTCAGACTGAGCTCCCTCAACTATTGTTTTCTGCTGCTGTTACCATCATCATGCAAACGTCATGCAAGTGTAAAAGGACCCAGCTGGTATTAGCGACTGTTACTTTCAAGATTCTAGGAGAGGATCAAATGAAGGAGAAAATTAAATTAAACAAGCAGCACTTAATTATGTAGGCTGCTTTTGTACTCTCCCCTTCCTCTATGTAGTAGTTTCCACCTGAAAATCTTGAAGTGCTTTAGAGCTGGTAATTAAATCTCAGAACTACTGCAGAGAGGGATGCAAGGGAAGCGTATGCAGTTCACTTGATCTTGTCGGTTTGATTATACGTTAACTTTGCTTCTCTCCAGACCTCTGCTCTGCCAGGCCACTCCTTGCAAGTTAACCCAAGGTCTGTGCAAATGCTTGTGATAATGTCTCTGAGTGAGGCAATGTATTAAAAGGGAAGTTGCAGACCAGATTAGAAGGGAGAAGGGATGTATGGATGGTCCTCCTGGGCACTCATCCCGATGGGGAAGGTGTCCTGGGGCAACTGGAGGGCCAGGAATCCCCCCGCTGTAAGCATTCCACCTGTACCACTACCAGTAGAGAAGTGGTACATCTTCTGTATGTGGTACATCTGATGGGCTGCTCCCCCATCATCTACTCCGTTCCATGGAGACCCAACCATTGTGGCTGGGAAAGCCATTATCACCTCTGTCACTCCATTTGGGATGTCTGAAACCAGCAACTAGGTAAGAGTGCCAACGTGGGGGCTACCAAGAGTCAAGTTCAAGCTTATCCCCACAAGCTCATCAAAGCAGTCCATGTAGGTTGATATTTAGAAATGCTCATGATCATGTAGATACAGGACTTGGTAACACCTGTGGTCCAGTACAGAAGCCCACAGCTGCTTTTACCCTTGTAGGTACGGAGCTGAGCACCTCATGGGACCAAACGCTTCACATCAGGGAAAACTCCTCTATCGAGGTGGATCTTGCCCCCGTCAGCAGCCCAAGATGCTGGGATCCACCCTGCCAGGACAGCTCTTTGGTCATGACAGCACGCACAGCAGAAGCGCCCAGGCTGTATGTCATCACCAAATTGCTTCAGAGAAGACTGGCTCGGTGGCATTCGAGAAGCCATTGAAGAGCCGCTTCAGCATAATGTGGTTTAAGATGTTATTTTCGGAGAGCAATGAAAGCACAGGGAGATGCTCATCTGGCAATCAAAAACATTAGCAGAAGTTCTGGCAGTGGATCGCAGAGATGATCAAAATTAAAACATCCTTGAAAGCATAAGCAGAAATCTGGTTGGCACAGACACTACTGCGACATCAGGACAACTGTAAAGAGGGGGATCTTCTGGGAAAGTGCGGTTTCATGGCATGAGAAAGCCCAGCTCATGTTTTACATGAACAATATCACGCGTGTTACTCTTGGATCAATGCTCAAGGGCTGCAGGAGCCTCTAGGGAGGCAGAGACAGAGACAACACCAAAGCACCTGCCTTTCCACTTGCGTTGGACCAGGTGTTGCTCTCCAGCTTCTCCAAAGCTGTGAAAGCACCAGGGATCATCTCTGAGCTTGGAGAGGACACAGTGCAGAGCAGGGCGGGGGGCAAGATGCCAGCAACCGACCCACAACCGGCACGGGATTCCACAGTTTAAAGGATCCCACTTCAGTAGCCCCAGTATTCTCTGGCAGCGACGAAATACTTTAGGTGTCAATAGACACTTGACATTTTTAATAGCCCAGGATGGTTCTGTGTTTTTTTTCTTTTGCTTTGGATACCAAAGGCCTGATTTTTCTCTTAATTTTTCCAAGTAAAGCAGAAGTAACCCAGCAGCACCATCTGGGCTCCTCAGCTCTGTCAGCCCAAACCAGCCTGGAGCTGGTCAGGAAGGGGGTTATCTGTGCCACCAAACATGCTCAAATTGAGACAAAACCCAAAGTTACAATTTTGTGTGTAAACCAATATATAAAACTGGAGCAATAAATATTTCTAAATGAAGGCCCCTTTGTGTGTAAGCTTTTTAAACATGATTATAAAATATTTAAAATTTGATTACACAAGAAAAAGTTGGAGGGGGACTAAGAATTGCAGAACAAATGTTGCTCCCCCTTCCTTCAGAGATAAGTTTTGCCAACTGTTTTTAAACAAGATTTCACTGAGCTCAGTGTAATTCTGTGAAAAACCAGGTGAATTGAAACAACCCAATGGGATGTTTCCACGGGGTGGGTGTCAGGCTCTCAAACAAGCTGGAACCCAAACCTCAGGGTCTCACATCCCAAGCAAGAAACCTGCCCACAAAATTGCTACAGAGGGGGTGGGTTGCCCTGGCTGTGTCCTTCAAAGGCAGGTTGTCTGTTCCTCTTCCCAGCAGAGGTTTCTGGCTGGAGGGTCTGGAGCTGGGGTAGACGTTGTCCTCCAGCAGAGTGAGATGTCTCAGAGAAACCAGATTCCAGCAGCGTGCCTGGGGGTGACTCCCTGAACCTGGTGGTCCAGAGTAATTTCTGGTGCACGCAACTCAGACAGGTCCCGTCTTGGTGATAATATTTTCACAATTTGGGGTTTGGCTGATAAGAAAATCTATGATATTAAGCACTAGTGACTGCCAGCAACTAGAGGAAATAGGTAGGGCTGATTTGCCGGAACATTCAGCATTTGCTGCAGAGATTTCACCTTTTCTCCACCCAGGATACCCAGGAACAAAAACATAAAAAGGGAAGATTTAATCATTCCCATGCAAAAAGCAGTATTCTTTTTAATGCCCAGCATACCACCTTGGGAGGCATTCTAATGCCAATGACAGCTTTTATGACTGCCCGGTACAGATGCCCTAAAGTCCCCCTTTTCCCATCACAACCCTGTGGCAAATTACCGAGGAGCCCATCTGAGCAGGGTCAGCCCAGGGAGAGCTACTGAAATCTCCACTTCTCCAATGAGACCAGACCCTATTGTTCTCCCAGATTTCTCTTGCCACGTTAAGGGCGATGGATAAAAATAACTCGAACTCAATCTTTCTGCTATTTATACACTGAAAAGTCAACAGCATAAAGGCCACCAGCCCTTGGGCTGTCCTGGAGTTGGTGACCCATTTTCCACTTGCTTGTCCTTGTAGGTGCCATGGAGGGAGCGATGGTGGGGCAGAGGAAATCAGGTTGTTTGAAGATAAAGAGTCTTTTTAAAAGCCCAAAGGGCAGCTCAGCATGTAGCTTGCAGGGCAAAAAGGCCCATTTGGACCATTGTGTTCCCAATCCCAAGCAAGTCCATAACAATGGATGGACTCAGCCCCTGGTTGGGGGGCTGTAGTTGAGAAGGACCCGAGCTATCAGCACCAGAGCACGGGTTTTCAGTTGGACAATGAATATTAACTCCCCATCTTCTGATGCTTCTCAAAGAACCGGATGGGTCTGAATACAGATGCAAAGCAACCCTCATCCAGAGGCCATCAAAGAAACCAGTCTTTCCAGACCTAAAGCCTATAAGATAATGGGACTTGTCAGGGAGATAAAAACTGAATTTCCTCCACGTCATGCATTAAGCACAGGAAACAGAACTCAACTACCGAATCTAGCTTTGCAAATGCCCCTGATTTACTAAGCAACGATTTTATATTAACATTTTGGTAGGGAAAGCCACCCTCACTCAATGGATTCCAGCAGCAAAAGGCACATGGAGCAGGGGAAGCATCAGCATCTGGACAAAATGAGCATCCCCTCTTAGTCTGGTTGGGAGTTAACAAGTGCTTTGTTCTGCAAAATCACCCTACACAGGAGCACCCAGAAAGACAGCCAGGTTTCATCTGCGGGTCTCACTACCAAGAATGCATCACCAAAGTGGGAATTATGCAGGAAAATTCATTTTCAAAAAGCGAAAATACATTCAGCTAATACATATACCATTCAGAATGAAGGTATGAGCTCTGCTCATTTACTTTGAAATTGCCCATTAACTACTGCACACTAATTATCTACCTTTCTAGCTTGTTGTGGTTTTTTTTTCCAAGGGAAAAATTTGTTCATCTTAAAGCCAAATAAATGCCAAGAAAATCATGCCACCCACTACATTTATGATCAAAATAACTGCTTCTTTTGATAAGTTCCAGCAGTTACAATGGCCCAGAGAAAATGTATTCACTGAAGATCACTCACTGCTGAATACTTTCCTCACTTCTTTCCTCAGAAAACCGGTCGTGTTTTTTTTCTTTTTTATTAGCAGGGTACTTTTTAATAGGGTAATTTGTACTACAAACTCCTGAAAACATGTTTTGATTTTTTTTTTTTTTATGATTCCAAAAGCCCTAGTTTTGAAACACACACAGATAAAAGCCCATTGACGATTTTATTTCTTTATTTCCAGATTGCTCACTAGAGAGCTAGAAGTCACTCCTTGCCTCTCAATCAAGGTCTGAGAAAAATTTAAGACACTAGCACAGATAATCAGGATTGTCAGATTATTCTGTAAAAGGCACAAAGCTCTAGGCTAACATTTTCCAAAATACTGACACTATATGCTCTAGATAATGCAGATCTTTTTAAAGAATTTAAGCACAAATTTACCCCCATCCACTGCAGGTAGCATTTGTTTTTAGCACAGTGTGCTCCTGCAGTAGAAGAGAGAAGTTTTTACTCTATTTCTAAGTAAAGTGGAGTGGAATAAAGCAGCAATTTGTCGATCTAAGAATGTCCCAAGAAACAGAGGTATTTGGGCTGCTCATCTCCAGGGCTGGGGCAGAACCTGGCTGCTCCTGCAAAACACTTTGTCATTCTGTTGTCACTTCACACCTCTCATCTTCCCAGTCTTCATTTGTCTGCTTCACCCCTCCACTGCTTCCTGACATAAACCGGGATCGATGTCATGGAAGAGGGGCTCTCTCTGTAGTTATTTGTTCATGCCATTTATTTAAGACATCTAATTTAGGAGGTTTGCTCAGTGCAAACAGCCACACAAAGCCATCGTGAGCTTCTGCACAAGCAGGGATAAGGGAAAGCATTTGCTGTGCTGTATGGCTGAAGCATCAGGATCCCAAGAACATACCAGGAAGGTGCTACTGAACCATCATTTTCATAACTAAACCTTGAATTTTCACTACCTCCATTTGGAGGCATCCCAGAAGAGAATGAGCTTGGCTCTGGAGATGCAGAGCAACCACCATCCCTTTGACAGGAGTATCATGGGCAGACCAGGCCACAGGTGGAGGATGCCTCGATAAGGCACACACAACCATTCTTGACCCCAAGATTAAACATCAGAAACTTCTTCCACCCTCTGCAGGTAATCTGAGATTAAAGATTGGAAGAGAACATGAAGAGGCAGAGATATGGATTATGAATCTGAAACATCACAAGTCCTGTCTTCCACCATCATGTAGATGCCCCAACTCTGTCACTAAGCACCTCAAATTTTGGGCTTTGCTTCTCGTAGCTATTCTCCACAGTAAAAGCCAAACCAGATCAAAGAAAGTGCCCTTTGCATTTAGTCTGCAAATGTGTTGACTTCCCATTCCTACAGGGATCCCTTTTCTTCAACTCTGCCATGCCCCAACCATAACCCCTTGCATGTAGCCTTTGGGAAGATGATTCCAAAAACATTAACAGGCCTCTGGAAACAGAAAATGCAGAATCTGAACCTGACCTCAGCTTGACATTCATCTTACCCAATATATAATTAATATCCATCATCAAAGATGATGATGGAATTGGATCTAGGGCTCCTAACTGGAGGGGAGGGAAGATGTAGTTGGGCAAATATAAGGTGGTAAGAGCCTTACCAACTGCTCCCAGCTCTTTTTGAAGACCAAAACGTGTGGTTTCCCCTTATTAGGCACCCATCTGTGTCACCCAGCTCTAATTAAGCATCTGCTCTCCAAGAAGCTAACAAGTTCTTTCGCTGATAATCCCAACCAGCTTGGCAGCTTTATTTATAATGCAGCCATGGTGAGTCTCTGCTCTGTTCCGAGTCCCTTCATTGTTAGAATAAGATGTAACTATATCATTATTTTAGGAGACATATAAAATATAATCCAATTATACGGTGGATACGTGGAATTGGCGATGATTTGAGAGCACACAGCTTTATTCGGGGGGTGGGGGGGAAGATTTAAAGAGACAGGTTGTCACTGGGCATCAAAGGATTTGGGATGATATTTAGGATAACAGTTTATAGACATGGAGCAAATCCTATTATAATGCCACATGGCCGTCAGGCTGTCACGGTGGCAGGTACACTGCACGTCTGAGCAAAGATGCCAGCCAGAAAAATGGTCGTCTGAAAGATGCTGCAGGTTATAGTCAGTGTATCCTGCATTTGATGGGGGGCTGGGAGACTTTCATGTGTAACAGCAGGTGAAGTATCTAGACAGCTTCTGTGTCACCCTCTGCTCCATGGTGTCATCTCTGCCGCCTGCATCCCGAGCCATGGGAGAACCCCGATGCTAAAGGGGATGAGTTTGGGTTTACCCTGCAATCCCCCAAGGACAGATCTAGGAAAGAAACATGAGCGCAGCCAGAGGAGTAAAAAGTAAAACATTTTCTCTGCCTGCCTGTGCAAGACCCCAGCGATTGCCAGGCTGGCAACCCTGATGCCTCAGTGGAGCCCAGAGCTTTTTTTGCAAAGGGGCTGATTCAAGCCCATGGAGAAGGAGCCTCTCCAAGGACTTCACCCAGCTTTGGTTTAGGCCCAGTGGCCACAGGAGAAGTAGAGAAGGGAGCTGGGAGGGCGGCAGAGCCCGAGGAGCCAGCTGCTCTCAGAAAACCACTCACAGCACAAGCATGTTTGGGGCTTTTTTTTGCAAATGACTCATAATCAACAAAATTCCAAGGATAGCGAAAGCATAAAAGCTATTCCCTTGCCCAGATACCATGGGAACTCCCCAGTGCCACGGGGATGAGCTCAGAAAATAGCCCAGACAGACGGACATGCCACCCACTCATCAGCCCGGGCTGGCCCAGGAGCTGCTGGGAGAAATGCAAATTTCAGTCCAGGGTTTGCTGAACTGGGGGGGGGGGGGCACAGCCCCCATCCCACTGCATCCCACTGCTGCCAGAGACCACAAACCAGCTCCCCCAGCTCCCTCAGCCTCCAGTCCAACACAGACACGCGCAGCGAAGAAAAGCCATTCCTGCCTCCCTTTGCCTTTCCCTCTGTCTTTGTTTGCTCTTCTATCTCAGCAGCACTCACAAGTCTATTAGCTCGACTGCCGACAGCCGTCCTCCTGCCAGCCCACAGCATCACCCTTCTCTCCATCCACCACCCTCCTCACGCTTGTATTTTGGGTACTCGGTCCCCCACGCTGCATGGGATGGCAGCAGGGCAGCCCTCGTGTCCCCAGTGAGGTGACACTGAGATGCCAGCCCGCTGTGGCGGAGAAGGATTAAAGGAATAAATCCAAATTTGCTGAGCAGAACACACTTTCCTCGCACGCAGTCCCCGGGGAGTTGCGAGGACTCGCAGCAGTGGTACATAAAAGCCCTGGATGGTTTACAAAACGGAGATTTATACAGGTCTCAAAAATCCAGCAAAGCAGCCTCCAAATTAAACCTCAGCCTTGCTGCTGCCAAAGGCTCTGCCAGCTTGTAAGGAGGGCGAGAACATCTGCAAGTTACCAAGAGCCACAAGGCTGCTTTTTTTTTCTTTTTTTTTTTTCTCCCTTTTCTTTAAAAAAATGCAGTCAATAATCCAGCCTAGTGCAAATGGCAGTAACACCCACAGCGTCCCTCCCTGGGTAAGTTCTGGGAGCAATTCCCACCTCGTAGCTCTGCCTCCTGCCAGGAGCTCCACGACCTTCAGAGGTTTCTTGGTGTCCAAGGCCTGTCAGGACCGTGCTGGGGGAACCGAGGAGCAGGGATGTGCCACCGAGGTGAGGGATGAGCCTGCGCCGGCAGCAGCGGGAACGTGCCGCAGCCCCGCTCCCGGGGCGGCCAGATGGGCGCAATAAAAGGCTCATTAATGGGGATCGTTGGACCTCAATTTCAGATGGCTGGATGAAACCTCCTCAGTAAGTATCATTATTATGGCACTCTCAATCAAGTCAAGCAGCTTTATGACAAAATCAAAAGTTGTGAGCCAGGCAGGAGAAGGATTGGGGTAAGCAGCCTATTTATTTTGCTTTGGGTTCACGGTGAGGACCCAGCAAGCTGCCAGGACACAAGAATGATGGCCACATCCTCTGAGTGGCCAGGGACAGCTTTAAATACCACCACAGCCCTCTGCCCTCTCAACCCCAAACCTCCCGGGGTCCACAGGATTATGTAGAATAACCAGTCTGCCGGTCTGCAGCTCAGAAACAGGAGGGGAAAATCTCCTGGAGACGGGCTCCTGCTGCCCGTACCCAAACTGCCGTTCACAGGCCAGGGAGAGCAGGGTTTACGTGCCAGGTTCATCTGCACTTGTGATGACCTCAGCACGAAAACACCCTTTGAACTGTGTTACCTGTTCAGTGTAACTGCCTGTACCCATTTTCCCCCTCACTCTTGCACGGATAGAAGGTGTTAAAATAAGGGCTTTTACAGTCAGGGCTTGACATCTGCAACACGAGGTGAAAAGAGGCAGAAGGCGGTGGGGAGAGCTACTGACCACAGCCAGCACATGTCCAGGGAGATGAACAGCAGTGCCCAGCCAGGCACTGTGGTCTTCCCACAGGGCCCTTCAGGCTGCCTTTACTCATTACAGCTTCTTCTAGACACCTTTTCCCATTAAAATCCTTCTCACTGGTTTGCACTCCCCTGTCTGCCCTCTGCCTATTCCACGTGCAGCAGTTTTGCCCCTCGGAGCTCTGCAGGGTTCAGGTGCCACCGGGCAGAGCTGGAGCAAACTGGAGGAACTCCCAGCCCTCAACCTGCAATCCCAGCAGCTCATTTCTTGTCCAAAGACCTGATCTTTCTGCTTGACTTTAGTACATAAGGCACCTCCAGGAAGAGGAGGAGCAGGATGGGTTGATCACTTGGCTGGTGGAGAGGGGTAACTCAGCCAGGCTCCAGCCTGCTGGGATGGCAAAGTCACACTCTCCTCCACCTCCAAACCCCAGCTGTGGGTCAGCAACACCACGTAGTGCTCGAGGACGTTCGGATCTTGGGACGACTTCTTCTCGTTCCTCACACGCATCTCAAAGCATGGATTTCTCGGCTCCCCTGCCAGCACATCTCAGCTGTCATCTCCACTCAGAGGCAGAAAGCTGAGCTGGGGCTGCGGAGCCGCTGCTGACTGGCGGGGAGGGAAGGAGATCAGAAGATCATTCTCTGAAGAATTAAGATCCTAATCTGCCTTAAGCTGCTCAGCGCTGCACCAGGCCCTCCCGAGGCAGCATCTCATCCTCAAGGCCAGGCAGATGAGGCAGAGCGAGGCGTAGCCTGGCATGGGGTTCGCAGCCACAAAACAGCCTTGCAAAGGAAAGATCAAGCTTCAATTAGACTTTGCCCTTCATTATGTAAGTTTACTGTCGCCTTCGCTCATTAAAAGCCAGTGGGAAGGAGCTGCAGGTAGGAGGAAGCATCAGAGGGATTATACAAACTGCAGCTGTGTGAGGAGATCTGATGTCTCTCAGCATCGTCACACACAAGAGCCAAAGTCTCTTCCTCCTCCTTGCAAAAGCCGCCCGCCCCATGGAGAGCCTGAGGACGCGACACGGCCTGCTGTGCTTGCAGCATCGCCCCAGAGCTGCAGCAGCCAGAGCCTTTCCCCAAACACACTGCTCCTCTCTTCAGATGGCACTTATTGCCCCAAGAAGATACCACAGCCCAAAGGAAGGTTTAGCCCTGGAGCTTTCGGAAATCCCAAGGCAGCCAAGGGCAAAATGAGCCCGACCGGGAGTCTCTGGCTCATCACCCTGACGCTGGCAGAGACAATTTGGTGAGGAACAGGGATGATAGTTCCATGCTGACCCCAGGGGACAAGGAGGCCTTGCGGGGAACAACTGGTGCCACAGGAGGCCATGGTGGACACCCCTGCCTGATGGACACTGATGCCACGTGGGTTTTGTGTTTACTTCAGGGCAGTTTCATCCCAACAAGATTCCAGCAGGTGCCATGTACCCAACCCCTTAGCCATCACTGCCAAAATTTGCTCCTAGCATTGGGCAGGAGGGGAACGTATCTAACTTGGCCAAGAGAAGATGCTGATGGGCAGTTCTTGCTGCACGCCTGCCATGTACACAGCTGGAAAGGTTGGGTCATAGCTGCAGTTCTATAACTTACCCCGTGCCCTGGGACCAGATCCAGCCTGAGAGTGACAGGAACCCTCCTCTTGCAGAAAGTGGGCAAATTAGGATCTCAAATCTTTAAAACTCCATGATATTTTCCTTCATTACATTTTCCACCTGGGAGCAATATCCTGCCGCTGCAGCCTGGCTGCTCCAGGCAATTTTTCCAGCTGAGTGTGACCATTCCCCCTCCAGCACTTTGCATTTAGCTCCATGCAAGAGCGCGGCTGTTCAGGACCCCTCAAGCTTGGGGATGCTGCTGCAGGATGGTGCCAATGGGAAAGGCACATTCCCAAAATACACTGAAATCAAAACCACATGGTCCCTGCTGCGCAGTGAAGAGGAGGAAGGGAGTCAGGGAGCAAATATTTGTCTACCCTGCTTCCTAGCACAGAAAGTCTGAAGAAGAAAAAAAAATAATCCAGCTTTCCAGTAAAACTCAACCCACTGAAGCCGCCGACACTCTGGGATCGTGGCAGCTTGGTACCTTCCCAGCGTTTGGTCTAGTTTTCTTTTGAAGAAACCAACAGAACAAGGGGGAAGGAGGTGGTTTCAAAGCACACAGAGCCAAACTGCTGAGCAGTAAATCAGCCAACACCTTCCTTGCTGCTCCAGGACATTAAAAATCGTGCCAGCTTCTTCTGCTCTCAGGACTGCTGGCTTTACAGCCCCTCCAGCAGTCCCGGGAATGTCTCACCCTGTGTCTCGGGTCACATCTGGATGGCAGGGCAGAGGGCTATGCTTGAAGAAGACGGGCCAAGATGAGGACCAAGGTGGTGGCTACTTGCTGAACATATATTATCCCACTGGTGTAGGAGAGTAATTTTGCCAACAGGAAGACTAATGAAGCCTGATTTGCTACGCATCATGTCTCAGTGCCTGGCATTTTATCCAAGGCAGATTGTGGGTTCAACCCCTTAGCAGACACTAAGGAATCCAGAAGGGAGGCAGATGTGAATGTCATGACCACAGGAAAAGCTTCTGAGAGCATCCCATTACAGACATCAGACAAAGCACTTAGAGAAACCTTAGTCAGGAATAGATTCTCTGGTGCCTAATATTTCATAACGTGACTGTATTTTCTGCTTGCATTTAAGATCTCTTTTCCCAGGTGGATCCTCTGATGTTTCACACTGCCAGAACCCATGCTGCAGCCCTTCTCAGTGGGGTCTTTTACTACTAAAGTCTCTTTCCTTTATCTGCCCGCCATCTTTTATGAAATATGTAGTTAAAATCACTGAGATTTTACTCCTTCAATCACATGCCACTGAAGCAAAGCACTGAGCTGAGAAGTTGGTAGGTTAGGCTTGACGACCAGTCTCAGCCAAGTACAAGGAGTGCAATCACCTAAACCACACTTCTTTAGGAGTCAAACCAAGAACAACACAGCAAAGGCTATAGAAATATGATCTCTAGTATTTTCTAGGGCAATTTAAAGGTCTGGTGTGAATCCTCTCACAACATTCCCCATCAGTTCTCACCTCTCCCATAGCGGCAGCCGTGACCAGTTGCCCTTGCCTGGCTCTGGCACCAGCCAAGGAAATGTCAATGCCTGTGGCAGGCGGTGGCTCAAGGACCAGCTTGTTTTCCACTGCCCAGAGCCTGCAGGTTTAAATATGGCCCCAAGTTTGAAAACAGGGCCCTTCTTTTTCCACTGAAAGCCCCATCTGTCTTAAAAAACATCCTCTCCATCCAGGCTGTGTCACAGTATGATATTTCCTATGACCTGTCAGGTCCAAAATAAAATGAGTGGAGGAGTATTGCAGGAGGGAGGCAGCACTGTTTGGCTTCTCCATCGCTGATTCCCGCATCCTAGGCAGGGAGATGGAAACATTCCCAAGGTTTTGACTTGCGCCACCCCTGAGAAACATGAGGCTGGTTGCAAAAGCACCTGCTCAGTCTGCCAAGGAAGTGATGGATGATGCAGATGAACCCTCCAGAGCTAGGGAGAAGAGCAAAAATCCCAGCAACCTGCCCAGAGCAGCTTTCCCAGACGCATTTGGGAGAGCCCTCTCACGGTCCCCAGCCCCCAGAGAGGAGGACACCCACAGAGTGCAGGGCTAAAGGTATTTCTTGCATCGTGCCATACTAAACAAAGGAAAAGTGATAAATACAGAAGGACTTACAGAGTTTCCCCTTGTATAAAAGCCCTTGTGGAAGCGACCACCCCAGCTCTCCTGTACACAGCTTGCTGGGAGAGGAGGTTTCACACGCGGGCATGGGGGTGGATGTGCACACACATGGAGAGCAAGCACCGTGCTCCGTGAATTCCCACCAGCACTCCAGGGGCCGGCAGAAGGACACTGTAATGCCGACCACCACTGTGGGATGTAGGAGCAGCTCGGCATTGATCCCGGCAGCAGAAGAAACCATCGCTGCATCAGCAAAGCAGCCACCGCGTTGCTAATTGGGTCTACACAAAGGGAGGGAGGGAGGGAGAGGAGGGAAGAAAGGAAGCGGGGGGGGGAAGAGACTAAACCCCTGACTCAATGGGAAAACAACACAATCCAAGGCGGACAGGATGAAACCAACCCAGTACAACATTGTCTGGTTAAACTCAGGGCCCTGTATTATTCCCAGCTCGCATTAAGTAGCTCTGTAGTGTTAGTGCTGTTCTTGAAAGATAACTTCACCTTTCACCCCTTAAGCTCCAAGATACTCCTAAAAGTACCAGCATGTTATTATGAGCAGGAGAGCAGTGTTAATGCCCAAATGCTCTATCCTCTTCTCCTCCTTCCTTGTCACCGCTGGATTTTTAAAGCACAGCATTATTAAAAAAGAAAATATACGCTGGGAATGCAGCATCCCCTTTCAGCAGTGGAGGAGACCCCCCTGCTTTTGCACAGTGAGTGCTGAGGGGTTGCTGTTTTCCAGCCTCCTCTGTCCTTACTCCGCAAAATTTCCTGCCCTCTGTCTCTCAAAGCCATCAGGTTGTCTCTAAGGTACATCTATCATGTTTCTGCTGTCCCCACCACCCTTGTCCCCTCTGTGAGGCAGGAAGGGATGTAAGGGCATCCCTTTAAAGGGCAGGGATGATGCCACAGCAAGGACCAAGGAAAATCAAGTCATCTTCATACACTTAAAAATACCCAAACAAACAATTAAAAATATCTCAAAACCAAAGTGCTTTAAAGCTACTGAGGCACCCGCTGCCTCCCTGCTGTTTCTCCTGCAAGGACTGGGCTGGCAGAGCTACACACGGCCTCCCTCCCAGTGTTTCCCAAATGCCAGGAGCAACCTCTCCTCTCCCAGGAAAGTAGACAGTGGAATAAGTAATTGATACATGGAGCAGAGCTGAAGTCAGCCAGGTAAAGGATGGGAGAAGCTACTGTGTCACAGCTAGGGCTGGAGAAAGGCAGATGTCGCCCAGTAAGATTTTCCCCTCTCTTTCTCCCCAGTTCATAGTCAGGAAGGGCTGGGAATAACCCCAAGGACATGCCCACAGCCCAGCCCCTGCCTTGGCAAGTGGCTGCAGATGCCAGGGCATCACCGTGGTTTTATTCCTGCAGGCTCACCTATCTGCATTGCTCTTTTAAATGTGGCTTTACGGTTTGGGGCATCTGTTTTTCCACCTTCTCCTTGACAGCAAACCCTGTGTCCTTCTTCCCAGTGCTGAAGCAAACCCCTCCTGTATCGCTTTTCCTCCTGCCTGGCTCGTACAGCTAATGAAATTGTAATCACTTCCACAGTAGCATCTGCAGTGCTTTGAACGCTGAACTGAGAGGTAGACCCTCAGAAAATAGCCTGATTAAAAAGGATTTTGGGCAGGGGGCAGTTTGCTTGAGGGTGACAATGTCTCTTACACTTGCAATGAAATGTATCTGTCTGGAAGGGTAGGAAAGAAAAGAGAAAAACTTTGGCCCCTCCGGAGGTTCAGAAGCCCTTAGGCTGTTGGCCACTGGATTCATGTACACGATGCGTTAGCGCTTTAAAAAAATGCCTAAAAAAGCAAGAAACACCTAACCAGTGGACTGTAAAATATCCTATCACCAGCCAGCCATACGCGGCGAGGATGTCATGCCATGGGGTTAGCAGCAGTATCATATGCAAGGTAAGGATGCTTCATTGCATATATTAAAGGCAGCCTGAGCCCTAAATGCACCCTAAAGAAGATGGATCTCCTTGGGAGGCTGAGATCTATTCATCACAATCTGATTTCTAAGTGTCAATTAATCTTACTGCTTGTGTGTTGTTCCCCAGCCCTGACACATCTCTCACTGTCCCTGACTTGGAAGAGTAATGGGAGTCAGTGTTTGAGTATATAAAAGATAATTAATAGAAAACATCCTCCCTTTAAAAAACAACCAAACTAACCTTTTAGTATAATATGTCTTTCCAGCAGCATCCATTTCCACAGACACAACTCGCAGCTACTGTCATTTGGGGAATGTTAATTGCCCAGCAAGAAACTTAGACAGTGTTTTAAAAGGGTAAGAGCGATCCTTTTAAAGTATGCAGCTAATACAAAAGAAATGGTGATTTTTTTTTTAAACACCTATTGTTCCCCTCTCAGCACCGAGCCCTTCCCTGGCTCTTACTCTGACATTACAAAAAGCCGCAGAGCCCCTGGCATGGTGAGATGTAACGCAATGAGATAATGTTCTTTTACTTAGAACTTATATCTTGGAGGGAAATAAAACGTGCGGTTGGGGCTCGGTGGAGGCTGTTGCTCCCAGGGAGCCATCCCAGGGCACGGAGGGTGAGGATGGAAGGGCACTGATGGTGGCAATGCAGGCTGCTGGGAGGAAGGCCCCAGGGCAAGATTGGAGCACGGCAGGAAAAAGTCCTGGGAATGTGTGTGTGGGGAATCCTTTCCTGTATTTGAAAGAGGAGAGGCTCCTCGTGGTGAGTGAGGTCTAGGAAAAGGGATTTGCTGGGGAACAGCAGGGGTTGGGGTGGGACTGGGGTGACTGAGTTTCCTGCACTGATTTTTCAAAAGCACCCAATATGGAGCTGTGCAGGATCCTCCTTGCTCCAGGAAAAACCGCTGGGAATGCCAGCGAGGGGGCATCTGGGTGGGTCAGAGCCCGGCTGAGTATGGATGTGGCTTTGCAGGGACCGAATTCCTGGGAAGAGGGGTGGAGGAGCTGCATCGCTGCTCAAGGCACTGACCATGAACCCAAATAGTTCTGCTCTGCCCCTTATGGGAGTTGCAAAATATCCAAATCTGGCAACGTGAGCCCAGGAGCTTTTCCCAAGGTACTCTGTCCCTTCAACCCCAAACAGATCTGTCGGGTTGCGGTACTGTGACTCACAGCTGGACCAGGAGCCTGGTCCTTGCACTGAGGCTGCAGGGACAGGGCTCCAGCTCCTTAGCTGTGTCTTGACATCTGGAAGACTTCATATGCCAAATCTAGGCAGAATCTAGGCAGAGAGCCCTTGCAGCTGCCGCGTGATATGGGACACGGAGGATGGGGTTAGCAGAAATAAGCAGCTTTGCTTTTAAAACGTACTGTAATTCCTGCCTGGAGGGGGGTCAGGGAGAGTTCCCATAGGTTTGTCCTTCCCACTGGGTTTCCCGAGAAATCTTAGCATGGACTTAAGGCTTAGAAAACCAAGAGGCCCATGGAAGGACACTTTCCTGAGTACCTCCATCAAGTCCCCTGGGATCCTTTGACATTTCTTGACTTGGGCTGTTTTTGACAAGTGTTTCCGGGGTGCCGATTCCCAGACTTCCATTAGGGTTTATGGAAACGACTCCCATGATCAGGCAGAGCCCAGAGCTGTGCCTGCACTGAGCCTGCCAGAACAGCCTCCCCGTCATGCCCGGCTTTCCAGCCAACACATACAAACCAGAGCAAGCAGCACCACCCCAGCTGCTGGAACAGCAAAGGTAGGTGGCCCTTTCCCAGCTTCGCCAACAAGAGAAAAAAGCCTACAGGGTCTGCCTTGCAAAGTGAACCACTACAGCATCCCCCTGCTATGAACAACATCCCTGTGCTCCAAGGATGGGAGATGTGGTCCTAAGTTTGGAAGTGAAGGCAGGAGCTGTCAGACCTATTCAGGTTTCATCAGCCTGTATAAACAGGCTGTGAATCTTGTAATTACAGGTTCCTCCTTAGGATTTTGGCGTGTCGCCTCCTAACTCAAGCTTGGAAGGTACAGCAATGAAACCTAATAAAACCTAAATATTATCTTCCACTCCTGAGGCTCAACAAAGGTTTGATTTACATTTCTAGCACAGGTTCTTGCATCTGAAGCAATGACTTGTATATCGTATTTGTCTAAGATTATAGATACTTTATGGCATTTACTATATCTTGTAAATATTCTGTAAAGCGCTATCGACAGAACAATTATGGGAGAGGAAAAGGAATAACAGTTTTGAATCAACTCCTATTGGAAGAAAAAATGGATTTTGCCCTTTGCTACTGCAAGTGAACTGCAACTTGGTGGTACTTAACAGCACGTGAGAAGAATACCGTCAAATTAAACCTCTTGGCTAGTTTTTCCAAAACCTTGCCTCCCAGTTATGCTGCTGAAAAAGGGGACAGAGTCCCGGAAACTCCAGACCGCATTTTTCCAATGTTGGAAAAATTGGCTGCCCTGCAGGTGAGAGCAGCAAACCTCACCCTACTTGTTCCTAACCAAATCTGCACGCTGACGCTCCAGATAAGACCTCTGGCTACGCCGCTGGAAATGATCTCACCCTTCACCGTCCCTCGCAGCCTTTTCCCTATCGCTTTTCCAACGCAAGCAGCCGGGACAGAGTTTCGGGGCAGCAAAGGGCACCAGGCTTGGGGTGAGTCACTGCTGGGCGGCCCCGTACACTCCAACGCCCTGACTCCTAATGAGAAGCTCTTGTTTTCTCCTAGAAGGGAAACCATCCCCCTCTCTCTCTCTCTCTCTCTCCAGTCTGTCCGGAGTTGTCAACAGCCTTTGGAGCTGGAGGGGAGAGGCGGCGAGCGGGGCGCGCGTCCCCGCGCCGTGCCACTGATTGGATGGTGGCGGAGGGATGATGTTTGCAGCCTATTTTTAGTACAGCCTGCAGCAGCAGCAGCACAGCCAGGGCTGCGGGAACAATGCCACCGCGGACGCTCACAGACGTTACAATCCTTCTCCGCACCCGTCTTACCAAAATAAAGAATTAAAATGCAACTCCCCAGAAAAAAAAAGAAAAAAAAAAAACAAACCTTCCTGCCTTCGGGCATCCTCCCCAAATCTTTGCAGGGAAGCACAAAGAGCTGTGTGGAGGTTGAGGTGCCTGCCCTTCCCCAGCCTCTGCTCCTTCTGCAAAGCTGGGAAGCAGCACACAAACCCTGCAGCCTCCATCCATCCATCCAGCTAACCGGCGTCTCCCTGAAGGCCAGCACCAGCGTGGCGTCAAAGCGGGGTGAAGAATGGAGAGCAAGTCACAGAGATGTCGCCGGTGCCTGTCAATGGCCAGACGTGACACCAGCCACTCTGTGTCCCTCCCCGGGCTGAGGAGAGGCAGCACACTGGTGTGTCCTGGAGGGCTGAAGCCTGCCCAGGCATCCCCTGGAGCAGCTCTTGCTGCAGCAGGAAAACCATCACCCGGGTTTGCATCCGCCGTGGGGGTGGTGTGGGGGCAGTTGTACTGAGAGCCAGCCCCTACAGTCCCTGGCTGCCAGCCTGACCCCAAACCCCTGCTCGTAGGGACTGAGGTGGCTCTGCCCCTGCCATGCCAGCCCTGCTGTTCCTGCAGGCAGGAGGAACCTTCACTGTGCACCATCTCTCTGCAGTTCCAGAGGGACTGGACTGTGCGTGGAGGACAGGAATCTGGCCTCTCCTTTCCATGACTTCCTCTCGCTGTGTGTGGGTCTCCCCTTCTCCCACAGCAAACCCCAGAAAGACCCAGGGGATGGTGTGGCATTGGAGAGGACCAGGGAGGGGGCAGGCTTGGAGGTGGCCAGGGAGCTGGACAAGGACTAGGGGTGATCAGCAACCTCAGGTACCTCTGGGCTCAGCCCAATGACACAGGGATTCACACCTTCCTTGCCTTGGACAGCGTGGAGGTCTCAGCAGACCCTTGGCAAAGCTGGTGTTGTGCAAACCACCCTACATGGTGGCCAATGCCCTGGGGTGGCAACGGGGTCTCTTCCCCAGCCCCAGCCCCTTTCTCAACTTGTTTGAGGTATAAAACCCATCTGATGTTTCCTTCCTGGGAGAAGCAGCCGAGACACACGTGAACAAAGCAAAACACCAACACAGAAAACAGGAGAAAAATCTCTCTCCAGGCAACTGCCAACACGTGCAAATCATTTGGAAACAGTCACACACGTGCAATGTGCCTGAGCCGGGAGCGAGCCGGGGAGGGTGGCACCCCTACGGGTGGCTTTTGGGGAATGGCCAGGCCAGGAATACATCCTCCAAAGACCCTTTCCACCATCAGTGCCTAATGCGGGGGGACCCCCAACATCTTCAATGTTACAGCCCCAGTGGGGACAGCTGGACACAGGAGAGGACACCTGACCATGGCCTGAAGCTGGAGAAGAGCTGGTTCACCCTCACTCCCAGCCAAACCAAATCCCAAATGAACCTTTCTAACAACCTGAAGCTGGGAAATGTTGTTCCTTTATTTTACTGGATCATGTTTTGTTTTGCGTCTCTCCATCTTTCCAGTTTCTCTCCAGGCTCCCTGGTTTCAGGCCAGGCCTGTCCACAGCTTTCCAAGGCACCCACGGACTGAGCAGTGACCTTCAGCCAAGGGAAAACTAATCTTTTTCTGCCCGGTTCATGCAACGCAAAGAGCCAAGCAGTGACATGCCTGGGGCCACCATGTGGAGCTGGCCCAGCCTGCTGTCCCCCACCCAGCACTCCCATGGGGAGCAGCTCTGGTGACATCCCATGGCACACGGACTGTGTTGGCCAGAGGCACCATGGCCAGCTGGAACAGGGCGATTTACACGGGACTGAACCGAAAGCAGCAGCTGTGGGAGATCAGGCAGCGCTCGGCTCAGCTGTGTCCTTCATGAGCACCAAAGGAAACACTTTTTCTTCACTATTGACAAGAGGGATGCTGATCTCACACCTGGCCATGAGTGAGTGCAGGGATATCACAGCTTGGCCATATAAACCCCAAAAAAGCCCTGGGGAAAACAGGACACGTTGGTTCACTCCCATGACATTGGGCACTGGCCTCACGTGTCCCCCTGGTACAGAAGTGGTGAGAAAGTAGAGAATGGGCCCTGTGACCAATTTCCTACAGGATGGGGGTGTCACCTGCTAGACTTTCCTTTTACCTGCTCTGCTGTGAGCTCCAGACAACTCCATGGCTTATGAAAGTCTGAGCTGATGCAAAGAACAAGGTGCTGCTTCACCCCTCGCTCCCTTTGCAGACAGCAGCCAGGACACTGAGAGCAGCCTAGAGTTCAGATAATAAACACTACTGTGAAACACCAAAATATCCCAAAATAACTATGCAATTGTGTGGCAGAAGCTGAAGGTCTCCCCAGGATTTGAAGATGCATTTCTGAGGCAGCAGAGAAGCTTTCTGCTGAGGTCTGGAGATGAGTGGGGTTGTGTTCAACCCCACTGCTACTGGGAAACCTGAAGTTATCTTCCTCTGAGATCCACCCATGGAAAGCAGGCTGGAATATTGCTCTAGGAAGGTCAGTCCCCCTGGAATATCACAGCCACATGAGCCATATTTGCAGAAGCAGGGCAAATGAAAAATATTTTAGCACCTAATCCCATTTAGCTCTTGGCTCACCTTTTGTTCTGCCTTTCTCACACAGTAGGAAATTCTACGTAGTCTTTGAATAGTTCAGGCAATCAGTCATTTCTTGTCACGCTGGTTTTGCTGGGAGTGTGGAGATAGGTGAGTTTTGTGACATTTAAACCAGTGTAAATAGCAAGCACCTTCTCTCAAATCAGGGATTAACTCCAGATTCCTCAGCTTTAATAATAATATTTTGAACTTGACTAGAACAAACTAATGAACTTTTTTGAGTTAGCACTTCTATACTAGGGACACAAAGCCTGCATTTGGCAGTGACTAGAAAGTTTAGAGACATGAATCTATCTGGCCCTTCCTCTTAATAATTCAATATAAATGGAAGAAACAAAATAAACTCTAATAGCTTAGACAAGGACAGAGATGCATATTAATGTAAAAAGCCAAAAGCTTAACTAAAATCAACTTACGAAGTACAGTGGATTCTTAAGTGTTTGCACTCTGGGTATTTTTCATTAAGATATTTTGTAACTTCAGCAGAAGCTGTGAGTTTGGCAGAGGAGTTCATTGACAGCCTACTTGGGGCTATGGATTAAGTCAGGGGAGGTGAGTCCAGACCACACAACAGCCTATATGGATGGGCAGCAGGTTGTGCACCCATTTACTGCTCCCAGAATTCAGGCAGGAATAGCTGGAGGTGAGCTCATCTCCCACCATGTTTCATTGAGCCCTGGCACATCCCTCCCTTAGGTGCTTTGAAGATCCTCAGTGGAAGATGCTGCACTGCAGCACCAAGGGCGTGAGAAGGATGCTTTAGCATTAAAGCAGAAATTTAAGTGGCAGTATAAGATTTTTAAAAAAGGAAAAACACAGGAGAAATGAAAATCCAGTGGGTTAGGTCACCCATTGCTGGGGACATTTCAGAGTAAGGGTAAAACTGGGAAAACACCAGTGGGAGGAGAACAGAGCATGATCCTGAGAAACACAGCACTAGGGTAGAAATGGAGCCAAGACATGAAATACTCACTGAATGTCCAGTTTACTAGACTTCCAGCTTACCTCCCATAAAACACACTAGAAAAGACTACAGATTTTTTTTTTTTTTTTAAAACCCAGTACAATTTAAAATCTATTGGACCTTCCTCCCCTCTCTGGCACAGCCAGATTTGTCACAGCGCTTGGGACATCGGCACCCCCAGAAATTCCACAGGAGCCCCCGTGTCAAAATCGCCGCAGACTGATGTGTCCTAGGATATTTATGCAAACCAGGAGGCATGGCAGGATTTCACAGCAGGAGGACAAATTCATTTTGTAAAAGGTATTTATATAGTTCAATAGGTGTGTGCAGTGCTTTAGAGGTATAAAACATGAGATCCCTGCCCTAAGGGGCTTATAATCTAATAACATATACTAGGTAAATTAAAACATACATCACGGCTGCGATGAATGCCCACCCCAGCCTAGACAGGAGGGCATTTGAGCCATATGACAAGGCAGAACTCAATTTTCATTTTAGATTTGTAGTTTGCCTTTAAACAGCCGGCGTTCCCTAACCTCCAAGCGAGGGAGAAATTTATCAGCATTACATCTGGGGGGAGGGCGTGCTCCAACACGGGATCATTTATTAATTGTTATTTATTATCTGTTAAACAAGGACAGTGTGTGCAGCAATAGCATTCCTTTTTCTGGATTAATTGTTGCCGCGTGATTCCTAGGTTTTATATTTTTAGCAGCCCTGTTCTAGCCTAACCCACTGAAAGGGGGAAAAATGGAACAGGCACTCACACAATTAATGTAATGAGAGTAATTAATTTGAAAATAATACCCAGGGGATGGGAGGGTTAAGGTTTTCTTTTTAAAGAAATAAAAGTCGAACCAAAGCTCCCAGGTCCCTCAGGACTCGGTGCTACACTGCCTGCACTCGTTATGTTCGCATTTGAATACTCAGCCCAGCACATTTCTCATGCTGATATTTCACCACTTCCTCAGCCTTGCATAATAGATGCAGTCATTGCCACTAAAGAGCCAACATTTACCCACAGAGGTAAGGAAGAATACCATAAAGCAGGCAGGAGACGGAAATAAAGCTCTATAACATCAGGTCTCTCCTTGGGGCTTGCTCACTCTCCGCAAAGAAAAAAAAAATAAAAAAAAATCAGAAGACCAAACAGCCAAAACACTGGTCAACAAGTCTCCGGGGTCCCCCTCTGCTTTTTCCAGCCAGGTAGACCGAGCTCAGCCAGCTCCCTCCCTCCTCTTCCTCCTGCACATCACCCCGTCAGCCCCGCAGCCACCCGGGACTGGCCTTACCTGCTCAGGGAAGTGTTTTATTTCATTTTATGTGGCCATTTCTTGCTCTGAAATCAGGGAAACACTCCCCAGAGGTAACTCCTGGCAAGAAAGTGACAGTACCAGTAGCAATGGGGACTTCACGGTCCCCAAACCAGTGCGGGGCTGGATGGGAGGGTGCATCAATCCTTATAACGCACCTCGTGCCTGGGGGAAAGAGGTGTTTTGTGGTGGAAAAAGATGGAGATGCACCTTCCCATCCCCTTCGATGCCACACAGACTTGTCGGTCTCCTTCTTGTCCCCTTCCTAAAGCCACTGACCAAGTAGCACCCAGACGCGCGGGAGAGGTTGGAAACCTGGTTTGGGTAACGGAGACAAGAAATTGCAGGAATCTTGTCACCGTCTCTGACCCTGTCTCGCCACTCACCACCACCTTCAGCTCTGGATTGCTGCCCTCAGCCAGCAGCCTGTCAAATTGACCCTCGGCTGGCTGTTGGAAGCGGGCAAAGCTACGGCGCAAGAAACACTATGGGAAGCTCTGGTGGGTGGGATTTTATGGCCATACATTCATGAAGGGAAATGCAGGGCTGAGAGCCTTTCTTTGGCATTACCGACAGGTCTTCAGAAGGGAAGAGAGGCAGGTCTGGTGCCTTCCTCTCTCGGGGACAACATTTCTCTGCCCTCCACTAACAAAGGACCACAAGCCAGAAAGGACAAAACCCGGCATGAAAGTCAAAGAGTAACTCACCAGGGACCAGAAACTCAAACTCCTCCAGGGCCACCTGAACCTCCAAGTAGTTCAAGTTTTTCTTAAAGCTGAAGATCTGGCAAAGATACAATTCTTGCTCCCAGCTGTAACATAACACAGTCCCACCAAAACCAGACCTGGTTGTGACAAATACCTGAAAATGTTACTTGGTGAGTGGGCCCCGAGTTATGTCAAGTAATAAAGCAAAAGTCCCTGAAGGTTGTGCTGCATGTGAGCACTTCCACGAGCAAAAGAAATGAATTATCACCAAATCTACAGCAATAGCATTGGTCATGCAGACTCGACAGGACAGAGAAGGAGCAAGAGGATGTATAATGTTCTATCTTCATTTGGAGCAGGTTGTGGAGGACACCCTGAGGGTTGTGTGGAGCTGGCAGTGAGGAGCCCGGGTCTCCATTGGCTTGATATCTTGTTAAAGAAGTAAAGAATTACGGTAGCAGGGAAGATATTCCAACATGGGATGGCAGGAATTTGTAGCTTTCTCCCCAGCTCCACCACATGGGATTTCCAATGAGCCACTGGATTGTGTTCTATCTGATTTTCCAATTAGTAGAATATTGGCATTTCTCTAAATAAGAGGGGAAAGGAATGAAGAAACTATGATGGGAAAAAAAAGTTTCTGAAGAGAAGTAGAAGGAATGCTGCAGGAATTTATGAAGATGGCAGCAAAGTCTTAACTTCCGCACGACACAGCGACCTGCAAGTGGCACGATGCAGAACCACAGTGGTTTGGTCAACAAATGTTTGGTTTTTGTAAACTTAATTCAGCAGGGAGCTGTAAGGGTTGCCACAGCCCATCTCCCTACTGTCGTGCAGGGAAGCGGTGAAGGGTGACCATCTTACTTTTTAATAACAAAGCACTTCAAGATAATTTAAAATCCCAACGGGGCAACAGGAGTGAGACAGCAAGCAGCCCGGGGGAGGCTGTTTGTGGACCTGCAGTCCCAGAAGGGCAAATGGGGCTTTGACACCTCCATTTGGGGCTCTAGAAAGCCCCATGCCCACCTCTCTGCCCTTCCCAATAGCTGGGGACATCCTGTGGCCACCAGTGCCCAGCCAGGACAACCCCTCACTCCTACACTTTGCAGGGGCTGACCAGGCAAAGGATGCTGAGCCCTGCATGGGGGTGGGGATGCACCACCTTTGCACAGGGTGATGAGATGGGGGGGCGTTACACTGTCCCCCTTTCTTTAACTTGACAGCAGCTTGGCGTTGCGTTTTGTTCAGTTTTTAACTTTTTTTTTTTCCCTCTTTTTTTTTTTTGTGGGGGGGGGGGGGGGGGGGGGGGGGGGGGGGGGGGGGGGGGGGGGGGGGGGGGGGGGGGGGGGG
>JAOQGH010000003.1:28402621-28445053 GCA_025769975.1 Gallinago jamesoni | reverse complement strand
GGGGTTTTTTTTGTTCCTTTGTGGGGTTTTTTGTGTGTTTTGTTTGGGTTTTTTTCTCCATTGGTTGGACTAGATGATCTTAAAAGGTCCCTTCCAACCTAGGTGGTTCTGTGATTCTGTGATGTTGAGCCGAACAAGCTTTGAGGGCTGTTAATGCGTCCCAGCGCCCCGGCCTGGGTCTGGGCCCAGCCCCCCCCCGCCATGGGCGCCCCTGGGGACGCTGTGGGTGCCCTTCCCCCGGGCTGGGGCCTGTACCTGGGGCGGCTCCTTCGCGGCGGCGGGGGAGAACCGGGCCGGGGGGAGACTCCATTGTGCCGTGAGGGAGGAGGCCGCGACCCCTCAGCGAGGGAGCTATGGCGGCCGGCGGGGCTCCTGTCACCGGGGGGGGGGGTACACGGGGAGGGCGGCGGCACCTCGCGCGATCCCGCCGGCGGCCGCGCGGTTGCCACGGCAACGGGAGACGCCCTGCTCGCGCCGCCCGTCCCTCTGCGCCTGCGCCGACGTGGGGTCGCGTCGGGGGCGTGCCCCGCGCGCACGGCGGAGCGGCGCGAGCGCCCGCCTTCCCCCCCCCCCACCGCGCTACGGGCCCGTCCCCGGTGCCGCCATGAGGCGCGGCGAGCGGCGGGGCCCCGGCGCGGCCCTGGGCAAGGCCGCCCTGGAGGAGCAGCCGCCCCCTCAGCCCAACGGCGGCGCCAGCCCCCCCGAGGCGGCGGAAGAGCGGCCCCCGCCGCCCGGAGCCGAGAGGGACGGCCCCGGCCTGCGCCGCAGCACCGAGTCCGAGGTCTACGACGACGGCACCAACACCTTCTTCTGGTGAGACCCGTTCCATCACGGCCCGGCCCCGGCTCCCCCCGGCACGCTCCCGCCCCGCGGTCCCCCCGGTTGTCCGGGCGGGCGGCGCGGCTCGGCGGAGAGCAGCCGGGCACCGGGCTGGGGAAAATGGAGGGAAAAATGCAAAACTGCGGCGCGTTTTCTGGGATTTACCTGGCGCTTGGCTTCGCCGCCGCAGCTACCGGTGCTGGGAGCCCGTAGGCTGTGCCTAAAGGTGTTTTTCCCGGTGTTGCGGTGATATTAATTACTGCTTCCTGGCGCCGTGGCGGCGATGGGGGGCAGGCTCCGGGCAGCGGTGCCTTCCCCGGTCCCCCCGGGGTCCCCTGGCGCTGGGGAACCCCCGGTCTGTGCACAGGCTTGTGCCCGATTCCGGGCGTCCTGTCGGCGCCGCCGGTGTGTGTGAGCCCCTCGGCCTCCTCCGCTCCCTCGGGCTCGGGAAAAGCCGTTTCTGCCCGTGTCCCGTCCTGTAAGGCTGCCGGAACGCCAGAGTCCCGATCCCGAGCCTCTGCCGGTGAGGTGTTGTGTAGGATAGAGTCACGGAGCCTTGGAGGTTGGGAAAGACCTTTAAGATCACGGGGTCTGACTGTTAACCGGACACGGCCAAGCCCAGCACTAAGCCATCGTCCCCCGTGGTTTCGTGGCGTGCTCCGACCAGGGGATCGGTGCGGAAAAGCCACGACTGCTTGTGCTGGGCCAGTGGGGCAAATCGGGGTTCTGTTAGACTCAACCCCCGCAGGGAGAGATGCTGGAAAAGTCCTCCTAAATCCCGTCTCTGCCAGGGTTGTTCTAGAACCCCCCTGCAGCACGCCGGGGTAGGTGAGTAGTTTCTCCTGTGTGTGCTCCATGCACGTCCCCCTCGACGGAGGAGCCCGCGCTGAGCGTGAGGTCCCTGGTTGGGAACACGAGCCGAGGGCGATGTGATTTGGCTGGAGTTGGACATTAAGGAGCCGGAGGGGGAGGGCGCTTGGCTCTCACCCTGCCAGTGTGGGCAGCGGCCGAGCGCAGGGTGTCCGTCTGGATGAGGCCGCCGATTCCGGGGGACATTTCTGCCGGTACCAACAGCAAAGGAAGGCTTCCATGCTGCCGGGCCGCAGGGTGGTCCCTGCAGAAGCCTGACACGGGCAAGTATAGCCGAGGGACGTCGTCTTGAGGGCAAGAGGACCTTTCTTGGAGAGCACATTGGAGAGCCACATGTCGGCTGAGGGAGCGATTGAATAACCTGCCGTGGTCTGCGGAGTGGTGCCGTCTTATAAATGGAAAATGGGTAAAGCCATCGTTTTCTTGCTGTCTGCTTAAGGAGACTCTTGCCAGGAATTTTATGATGCCCTAAAAATGCCCGTTGCTGGTTTTGTTGTATAATCTCGCCCTGTTGCACCTTTTTCCTGGTGTGGGGCCAGCGTGCAGTCTGCTGCTGGTACGGGATCGTCATCCTGAAATGTGGGCTGTAACTGCAGTTAATTTGTCCCCGTGAATGCTGCTTTTGAAGGTCCGAATGTGCCACTGTTCTTTCAGGAGCTTTCCCTTTGCTGGCTAGTCCCTTCCAGGAGGGCAGTTGAATTGTTCCTTAATGTTTATTTTATTGTATTTTCCCTAGAAGTGTACGTTGCTCGTGCTGGCAGCCAGGAGTTAAAATGCTTGTAAAAGTTTCAAGGTTTTTCCTACTGTTCCTTTTGACCCGTGCGTGCCAGCGTGTTACCATACCCTTTGGGAATGACTCGGTCCCTACAGCGGCTGACAATTATACAGAGCAATGATTTTCTTCCTTGGTACTCTTCTTGCACTGTCTGTTACAGAGCTGGTCACAGAAAATGGAAATTTAGGAGTGTAGGTGGCCTCTGTCTTTGCCCATGTGGAAAAGTGTGGAAAGTACCTTTTCTCCTTGAAGTTTGGAAGCCAGTGGACACGGTTACTCTCGTAGCCTGCTCGGTTTGGAAAAACTCAAGAATTTGGGACTTGCAGACACAGTCAGAAATCATTCTAGAAGTAAAGTAGTTCAGTTTGTAAAGGTAATTCCACTGCTATAAACACGACCCTTGGGGAAGGTGGTACTTCCTAACTGTCTGCCTGCTCTTCTAGGATCTTTTTAAAACTTTGAAAAAGAAGTGGCATGCTGTGTAATACTTCTGTTCTTATTCAGTCTTAATAACTGGAATCTGGAAAATACTATATTTTAGCCGTGTTGTGGGAACGTGCTCAGTCAGTACCTTGTCAGCTCTTTTTGTCATTGGGGAATGTCAGGGGAAGGAAAGGAGAAGCAGCTTTATGAAAGGGATTATCCCTGGGCGAATCTCCCACCTCTCCTCCCGCTGGCCCAGCGCTGGAAAGGCCGGGCCTGTCCCCAGGCCACTGGTCTGGGCAAACGCGGCCACTGGTGTTTCCAGTACCTGCCATTGTTTCTTGCCCGTCTGCTTGCAGAATTTGCTCTCTGAACGCAAACAAAGGACCTCTTTGTGGCTGAGGTTTTGACTTTTGTTTTTTTGTGCGGCGTGGAGCGCTGTCCATCTGATGTTTTTACTGAGCTAGTGTGGAAAAACCACCGGGTTGGTTGGTTTGTGGTGTAGGTTTTTTTTGGCGTGGTTTTTTTTTTTTTTTAAATATCCCCACATAGAGTTTTCTACATCTCTGCGTCTTGATTTCTGTCACCCGTGGGAGGGTGACTCCGGTGTGTCTCACAGGCTGGTGCTGCTGGTGCTTGGTTCTGTGCGGGAAAAGGGGGATCCCACAGAAGCTGGGGTTTGTTGCCAGTGAGCAGTAACAGAGATGCCTAAAGATAGCTGATGCTGGAGAAAGAGGGGATGGGTGTCTTTCTGAGGGGGAGCAGAACAGCTCAGTGAAATAGTAAATCGATTTGTCTCCACTAAATCAAATAAATGATGAGAGTTGGGGTGTGCAGCAACTTTTCTGAGGAGGGAAGGAAACCTTCCTCCCCGTCCTGGCAGCAGAAGGTGGTGTGGTGTCGAGTCTGTTCGTGCCGGCCCAGCCCCAGCCTGGATTACCAGTTTGGAATCCTCTAATTAGAAATTGTGTATAATCGACTCCTGAAATGTCAGCGTTACCCCTGATTTCTGTGTCTATTTCATAGCTTGTATTTAACCAAAGCACATCTTCCAGGAAGGCTTCCAGCCTTGATCTGAAGATGTTGGGAGGTGCCGGATACGTCTTTGCCGCCGCATTACGGGGTGACTCTATGGGTTATGCTTTTGCTAAGCCTGACTTTAATTTGAATTTAATTACCTTTAATGTCCTCAGTTGGGTATTGATGCATTGTTTTTTTTTTTCTCTCACGCTAAATAATTCTGTCTTGCCATCATGTGGAGGTTTCTGGGGCTTCCAAGGGGCTGATGGGAGAGGCTGATGGTTTATCAGAGAGAGAGATTAGGGAGAGGGAAGATCTGAAATTGGCAGGAACTTTTTTCTGTGCCCTCTGGTGAGGGTTGTGCAGCTCTTACAACACCCCGCGAACTCCTTGGAAACTTCACGTTTCCTGGATTATTTTTTTTTTTGTCTTATGCAAGCGTGATGCCTTAGAGCGGGCCCAGGTGGGGTCCCATCTTTGCTGACCCCCTCTTCCCGTTCTCTGCCTGCCCAGAACTGACCACGGTGGAGCATACTGCTGAACTCCAGCAGAGAAATCCTCTCTCAGGCCACCAAGGCGTCACCCGGCCTGTGGCTTTGGGTGTCTGGGTCCCCCCAGCAGTGCCCTTTGCTGGGACGTGGTGCCACGTGAGGCCGGGTGCGTTGACTCATGTGGCAGAGGAGGTGGCTGTCCCCCGAGAATTGCGATGCTGGAAGGTCCCAGCCCTTTCCTGGAAGGAAGGGATCACATAGTTCCCTCAAGTCAGCTACAAGTGCGGAAGAAATCTCTTTATGCAGGGGCCCCGTGAGAGTTTAGGCTCTGGGTCAGTTTTAAACTGAAACCCGAAACCAAGATTTCAGTAGGTATAAACATACAAAAATGTTTAACGTTTAGAACGGATCCTCTTGGGAACTTTGATTAACTGGTGAGCTCTGCAGAACTGCACAATGGAGACTGGCTTTTCCCCCTTCATTCCAAGGCACGCGGCTGGTTTGCTGAAGGTGCTTGGCTTTTGAGTGCCCGGGTCTGGCTTCTCTGGAGGAAGGAGCCTTGGTGCTTCTCCTGCAGCCACGGGTTTGTGAGAGGCACCAGCTGAACGTTACTATTTTGGAGCATCATAAGTATGTCCAGAAACTTAATCAGCGTTCTGTACCTTTAGAGATGTGCTGAAGGCTCGTTGCTGGTCTAAGAATAGGTACTTTTTTTTTTTTTTATCATCTCTGAGAGTTTAAACAGGTTTTAAACAACCCTCTACAGCTTTGAACAGCGTCTCTGTTGTGTGGCAGACGCAGATGCTTGGAACTTTCAGCCAGTGGCACGTACAAAGTGCAGACCTCGGCTTGGTGGCCACTAGTTGGGTTTTTCAGAAGAAGGTGGATGAGAGAGATCTTGTGTCACAAACTGGCGGTTAAATGCCTAATTTTGAAATGTTGAGGCCTGAGTGCTTGCTTCAGCCCTGTGCAACCTGAACCTCTGCTCCATGTCTCTAATTTGGGATGTATTGTCAAGATTACGACCCATTTTTCTCGAAGGTTTCAAAAACCTCTCTATATCCAAACAAGATTGCTCCCATGTTAATTACAATTTTGATTTTGATGTCAAAACGTTGGTCAGTTTCAAATAGTTACTAATTATTGTTGTATTTTCCTGTATGTTTTGCCTTACAGTAACTGCTCTCTACCTTGTTCTTCACAATAACTCTGCTGCTCTGTTGGTTTATTGTCTGTCTGTCATGTTTTCTTAGAGGTCCCAGCAGGCGTCAGACGGCGCGTTGGTGTATGGAGGGCAGGCAGCTTTGACAGTCACTTGAAATCTCTTTTAGAAATGTTTTTATGACTTTACCATTATTTGGAATCAAGAAAAAAACCCACAACTTTTCTTGTGAAGAAGTTGCTGCTAGGCTGAGGTGGGCCCAGCGGGGTTTGTTGCCAGCCCCTTCCCCAGCAGGAGCCTAAACCAGAGGGACAGAGGGACGGACCACCCCGCTGGTCTTTGGGATTTGGTTTTGCTTAGGGAATTGACAAAAAGATTAATAAATAAATACTCTGCAGGTTATTCTCAATGATTGTTATTGTTTTCAGGGCAGCCATTGCATCATTTCGGACAAACAAGAACCCCGGTGCAGAGCAGCGGATGGTAATTAGGGTGTGGTGCCACTCATTAAGCTGATTGTCCTTTGTGCTGGAGATGGAAGGAGGTCACCTCTCCCTGGGTGTCGCTGCTCCTGGCCCTCCCCGTGCCCCCCCCAGAAAATAGCCCTAGGTTATTTTTTTCATCTACTTTATTTTGAAAATTAAAGCTCTGATAGTAATTTCCTTGTAAAACCTGCAGTTTCTGAGTGTGACAGCAGACAAAGAGAAGTTGGACTGGAAGCGAGTCCCGTTCCCTGGGAAAACCCGCGCCGTGCCAGCGGCTGAGGGCAGGGATGGGGCTGGGGAGCCCCAACTGCTCTCCCTCCGTCTTCATCTGAGTTAGCTGGGCAAGGATTTTGATAGAAATAGGACTTGAATGATTTCCCCTGAATGTCCCAGTGTTTCAATGGGGAAAGAACTAGATGTAAGATACAGAAAGTCAGGAGGATGCTAGTGTGGAAAAACCAGCTATTTAATCTTCTGGCTTTTTAATAGTTTGGGATTTGTTTTGAATTCTCTTTGACCTTCCTGGCCTTAGATATTTTTATATGTATATGCTCTTAGGCACTGCTTTCTCAGATTTTTTGACCTAAAACCTCCTCGAGCTGGCGGTGTCTGTCCCCCCCACCCCGTGCATGGCCAGACTGTGTGTGTAATTCCCAGGGGAGATGCTTCTCTCCCGGCAGCCTCCCCAGCTCCGCGGGGAGAGCACGAGCCCTGCTGTGTAATTCCTGCAGTGCTTACCTTGCTGGGATCTTCTTAGCTCTCTTGTCTTCCTCTGGCTGCATTATTTTAAAGTCTACGTGGAGACTAAAATAATCCTTCATCATGCAGTTTAATTAGCCCAGGCTGGCTTCACTCGTACAAATACTTCTGTCTGCTGCTGATTTTTCTGGCCACTGTAGATGTGTCACATTTAGTCTTGTTCCACGTGACTGTGGATTTCTGTTTTATTTTTTTAGCTCTCAAGCTGTGTGGCAGGGCACGGCGTGTGTCTGTGTTTGCCTGTTTATTTGTTTTTTGTGCTGACAGGTAGGTTGACAGGATGCTCTGCTGCCTCTGGCATCCGTCACCTCTTTGTCACCACTTGCCGTTTTCAGCTCGGAGCTGCCAACCTGCTGTCCCCACAGCAGACCCATCCTGGCGCCTGGGTTTGGTGCTGGGCTGACCCTATCTATGTTTGTAGGACTAACCCTCCCAAAAACTTGCTGTGGGAGAATTTGCTTTGGCTGGAGGGGAAAACTGGGTGGAAAGGGAGCTGGTGAGCTGGGGAGCCTCTTGGCCGTGGTTAGACATGGGACCTTGGGGAGCTTCAAGGGGATGGTTGTGGCACCAAGGTTCATGGTTGTGGCACCCAAACTGACCCCAAAGCAGGTCTGTGCCTGGAGCTCAAACGCTGACAGTTTGCTTTGCTGCAGACCCCACCGGGTGAGTGAAACCAGACCGGCCTTGTTCTAGCAGAGGAGTTTCTAGAGCTGTTTATCTACACGAGGAGATGATAATAACTGAGGTTTTGGCAATTTCCATGATGCTCGATGCCCTGAAAAAGTATTTGACGTCATAAAAGTATTCAGATGGTGAAATGGTAAGACGGAAGACAGCGTTTCAAGGTCTATTTCGGTAGCCTCTTGGACATTAGGTTCAAAGAAGTAAACAATAAAACAAGGCATAATATAGAGTGCATAGTTAAGGTAACCTTTTCCTGTGATCAAAACACAGGTTGGTTTTGTATTACTGACAAACACAGATACGAGCAGCGGGCGGCACCGTGGTCCGGCTGGAGTGAATTGGAACATTTAATTCAGCCCCCGCGCCTCCCCCGGCAGGGCTGGGTGCGGGGTTTGAACTCCTGCAGGTTACAAAACCGGCACCACTCAGGTGAGTGGCAGCCGGCGGGGAAGCGGGCGCTCTCTGAATCACCGGGACGTGGAGCTGGGGAGGCCGAGGAAAATGCCTCTGCCGAGCAGGGAGCTTGCTGCCGCCAGCCTGTGCCTGCTTCTCCCGATTCCTGGCTAATCTTGAGAATACTCCTGGGCCCTTCTCATTGTTTTTTTCCCCTGGAGCCGGTTGGTCCTTGTCCTCTGGGCTGCGAGGAAGGACGGTGTTAAAAGCCCAGCACCTTTTTAGCAGTGGCAGAAGAGGATTGCATCTGCTTATGAGGTATTGCCTGCCTTTTCCAGTGGGATTAAAGGGATGCTGCGAGAAGTGGCTGTGGTCTGGATTTGGCTGAAACTGTAGTTCAAAATAACGCTTACCTCAACTTCCAGAGCAGTTTTAGGTAGATTTCTGGGTTTGATGATTGAAGGTGTGTCAGGGGACCCCTTTAGAAATCCGTGGTGATCTCTGGTTTATCAGGCACTGTGCAACTTGAATATACACAAACTTTGGTCTTTTGGCATATAAACTGGAAATGTACTGCTGGCTGGTATTACAATGTACCCTGAAAAGAGCCGGTGTGAACAAATACTTGTTGTGATGTACTTCACATGTGCACACACAGCCAGACAGTACCTACACATACTGTCACTGTCACTCAGTTTCCCTGTTCTCTAAACTCCGTGCTTTATACCTGGGGGATTTTAATCTCTTGTATTAGGAGCTGTTGTGTAGTCCTCTAACCCAGAACTGGTGTCTTTGGGACTTGATCTTAAGTGGCCAGACTTCCCGTGCTTCTGGGCTGAGGTCAGGAGTTTTCCAGTGAAAACAATAAATGGCTTCTCATTAGGAAAGGAATTTTCAGCGTGGCATTAAAAGAATGCATTTGGTGCACTGTAGGAGTATTGTGTGTGTCAAACCCGTAGGTGTGTGTCTATGTGCCTGCTCTATGTTTAGGATGAACTGGAACTGGGAGAATTACTGCAAATAAGGCATCTAGAGGAGCGTCATAATTCTTGCAATTGCAACTGTTCTCATTCAGAGATTTTAACTTTTTTTTTTTAATGACTAGTTTTTCTGGTAACGTGTAATTCCTATGTCTGGAGTGATTCCTTCTGTTGAGTCTGAAGAGGCTGGTCCATCTACTGTCTCTTTGGGGAACGGGCTCTGAAGTAGAGCCGTGTGGCAGCACCGCCAGTGCAGAACCCACCAACCAGGAGGAAGAGCTTTACTGGGGGCTTTATTTCAAAGTATTAGCACAGTCGGTGCTAATTTTTTTTCAAGCTGCTGCTGTTGATTTGGCAAGCGTTCATCCAAACCTTCCTTAACTTGGAGCTGGGGGCAGGGGGAACAAGCCAGACCTGCTCCTTGGCAGGTTCCTGTCGTGTGCTGGCGATGGCTACCGCGGTGCCGTTGGGAATGCTGCTGCTGGCTGTGCAGTTACGCCTCCATCGGCCGCCGGCTGGGTGCTGCTTCCCGAGGCATCCCTGTCGGGTGAAGGGACGGGCTTTTCTGCTTCCTGACGTCAGTTCTCTCTCTTCTGCGTTTCAGGAGAGCTCATACCTTGACAGTCCTGTTCATCCTCACCTGCGCGCTGGGCTACGTGACCTTGCTCGAGGAAACGCCGCAAGATACAGCCTACAACACAAAGAGGTGAGCAGCTGGAGAGCCAGCCAGGGCTGTGTGAGAGAGGGGTAGGACTGTACGGCCGAGGTTCCGTGCCTGCTTCTACCCTGTGGATGAGCCTCCTCGAGTGACCTTTGCGTTGACTCCTCTAAGTGCCCCAACCCTCAGAAAGTGACAAACCCAAGCCCGCGTCTGTGAGCTGCTCTGCTGGCCACTGAATTTAATTTCTAATCGGTTTAGTGTCACTCGCTGTCACACCGGGTGGTGCCGCCTGTGTGTGATTTAAAACAAAGTGCAAAACTCTTCCTAAAGCCTCAAAGTACTGGCTGAGCTTCTCTGGCAATGATTCTGCATCTTTCTCTTAAAATAACCCAGCTTTCTAAAATGTGTGAGCTGTGGCTAAATTTTTGTGACTGAAGTGCTTTTTGTAAAATGATGTTCAAGGTTTCAATACGGATCATGATTTGTTGTTGAAAATCAACAGGAGAATTTGTAGCCAAAAGGGAAACTCTTGGGGAGAAAAATGAATGAGATGAGTCTTGTATGTGTGGTCCATTCCTACCATAATTCGAGCTAATTAAATGTAGCTGTATTTCTCCTCTTTTTAAAGAAATAAGTAGGGAACAAAATTGGAGAAGAAAAGTGGTCTTTTGATCATCTAAGTATGTTTTAAAAATCAAGGGTGTGGTTACAGACTGCAAAGCATCCTTTCTAAATGCATGGAAATCATTCTGTTTTCTACCAGTCTGGTTTCTTAAATACAATGCTGTTTTTCCCCTTGCTACTAAAGGCTTTCTTCCTATTTTTTTTACATTTTTTTTAAGTGACTCAGGATCTAGTACTCATTGTCATGGAGACGCAGGACCTGGGGTATTTCCTGAGATAGTGGTGGTTGTTCTGTCAGGCACACAATAGCTGTCACTGTGTAACTCGTGTTGAGCCGCGGGGCTGTATTGTCACGCGTGGGGAAATGGACAGGTTGGAACACTGTGACCTGTCTGGAGCTGGGAAAACTCCTGCAAGGCTTTCGTGTGAGCAAGTGCCATTTTATTCCTGTATAACGAGGGAGGCCGGGGGGTGGATGAAGGCCTGGCATCCCCGGGAATGGCAGCTCAGAACAGGGAGGGGGAAAAGCTGGAAGAGAAGTGATGACACATCGTTAGGGAGTAATACAGATTTAAGGTGACTCAGTGGAATATCTTATTATTGAGATTAGAACCTTGCTTTAATAAAAACAAACCCAAAGAAGATTAATCAGCAGATTAACCTTTCTTTCATGAAATGGAAGTTACTTTCTGCGTATTCAGTGCAGGGAATAAGGTGACCAGTTGTTGAAAGCAGTTTAACAGCACCTTAGCAGGCAACAAGCAGTGAATGCTCTTGGATCACTTCTGTATCTGATCACTCTGCTTGTGGATACTGCCTGCAATATCTAAGTGCAAAAATACAGGAAAAGCAGCATCTTGAGAACTGTGTACGGTCTTCCAAATTGTTTGTTGTTTGTTTTCTTTAACTGTTTTTGGAGGATACATCTCTGTTTCCAGTCACACTATTGCCATAGTCATCCAAGCTACATGCCAAATTCTGAGAGAGTATCTTTCATCACTTTTTCAAGCTAAAAGATCAATGCAGACAAAACACCAGAATACTGTGGCCTCTCCTGATCTTCACCTGTTGCCTTGGCCCCAGAGAGGATGGAGGTGTCTGTGGGGTTCAGCTCCCTCCTTATGCTGAGTCAGTTCTCTGTGAGCTCCTCTCTGGTCTCAATTAAATCCCTTTCCCAAGGTCTTTGGGGGAAATGCTGTGCCAAGTGTGGTGCCAGTAAGCATGAAGGATTCCAGTTCAGTTCCTGTCCCAGCTGTACTTACTCATTGTTAGCGTCTGTATCCCTGCTGCTCTTACATCTCATTGTTCCTCACCAATTTTGTGTGGCTCTTGAAGTGTCTATTTGAACAAAAAGAGACATATTGGAGCACAAGATGAACACAACATGCATAAATGTATCCATATCCCAAATTTTCACAACTTTTTTTTTTTTTGCTTCCATAATTTAAAATCCCTTATCCTACCCCGAGATCTCTCTCAGTGGTAATGTAGAGCTGTTGTGTGTTTTGATCTAAAACGTTGGCCTGCGTGAGACTGTCTGCGTGGGAAGGCTTCCCTGCTCAATGACCGGCAGTGTGTTGGTGACCCCCGAGCAGTGTCCCTGGCTGTCATGCTGCTTTATTTCCAACTGCTGCACAGCGACAGGGAGGCACTGTTCCCGTGCTTAGGTGCAAAGCCTAAATTCACGCAGGCAAACGCTTCAGCCTCCTTTGTTTCCAGGCTCTTGCTGCGAGGTGCCAGGCTGTGAACGGCGGTAGGTGCTTAGAGCAGAACATTAAATTGAAGTAAGGAACTCAAATTGCTGTGCGTGTTTCCTGGAGTAGCCAGAGGAAGGAATCTGGGGCTCCTTCTCCTCTTCTCCCCTCTAAAAGTGCTTCCTTCACCCAGGCCCTTGGAGAAGCGGCTCTGGGCAGGGCGAGGGGCTGGATTCCTGCAATAAGTCACCACGAGAAACTGTGGTCCAAACCCGAGAGCATGCACCCATGAGACCATGGGGTGTGGTGTCCCTAGCAGAGATTTATATTTGCATCTGTTTATATGCTGGCATTTCGGTGCCACCTTCCTTCCTGCAACACGTTAGGGCAATAAAGGAGGCAAATTTTTTTTTTTAAGATAAGGTTTACAGAAATGTTTTACATGTAAATCTAGTTGAAGTTCATTAGGGTCACACACACAGATGTTGGTGTGATCATGGGAGATTTGTGATCAGATTGCTGTAAACAGTTGAAAATTCTCTTTGTTAGCTGCGGAGATGCTGCCCTGCAGGGCCTGTCTGATCAGTGAGGCTCCTATCCACAGTTCCTACAGCGTTCAAAGCAGCCATGAGATAGTCCATCCTGTGTGACCACCCTCTGTGCAGCCCCAGGAGGAGCTGACAGGACCCAGCTCCAGCTCCGAGGGCAGCTAAGGACATATTCAGTGACCTCCTTGGCATCCAGTGGCTGTGGATAAAGTCCATGTCTCCCAGATACTTTGAATGCTGAGCAGGGGTTCTTGGGGGAAAAAAAAAAGTTGATGTATTTTCCATATAGGGAACGCATTCAAGTTTAAAAAAATCCTATATGCATCAGGGTTGTACATTAAATTTCAAGCCACGAAACAGTCTCTCTCCTGAGATGCCGTTCTGCACTAGATTTGGCAGTAAGTGGTCACAGCTGGGCCATGGTCACAGTTGTGTTAAAGCCTAGATGTGGTCTGGGGGTCCGTGTGTGGGCAAGCTGGTGATCTCCAGCTCCTGGGGCTGAACACCCGCAGAGAGCGCGAGGTGAGGAGGAGGCTCGACTTGGGCTACCAGTGAGGGGCTGGTACTGGTCCCACTGCTGCAGAAGCGGTCGGGAAGGGGCACGGGGCACTGCGTGGGAGCTGCCTCATTAAGGGCTGGAACAAAGGACGATACAGACACCCACAGACAAGAGTCCTTGTCTTGTGTCCCCCAGTCCGCGCTTAAAACAGACAATAACTTGCTTGTACTGAAAAAACTGTTGCCAAGTTCTCCCTTTCTTATTTGGTTAAGTGCTAAAAATTATTTTTGTAGGTGTGATTTGCCATTTGAAGTGTCTTCCTGAGCTGCTGCCGGAGAGAAGCCCTGAGCCCTGTCCCACCAGGCCGCCTGCTGGGGTGGCCAACAGAGATGTGTGACGTTACTGGGGTCAGAATGCAGACTGCTCATCACCTGCTTGGTGCACATGTCACTTTGTAGGCCTGGGATTTCCAAGCAAAGACTAGTGACTCAAAACACAGAATATTCTCGTTATTTGAGATCAACTGAAAACTTTTTTAGCATCTTCATCTTTGAAAAGTGTGATGGAACAATCTGTTTGCTGTTGCATTCGGGAGCTAACCCTGTTGTGTTTCCCAGTGTCACAGAGCAAGCGAAATACCCAGTTACGTCTCGTAGGGAAAACATTTGTATTTTCAGAACACAAATATTTTATACACGGAGCTGAATGTTGCAAAACAGTTTTCATAAATCCTTTTGTTTTCTATTTGAAAGAAGATTTTGAAATGCTTCTGGTGTGTAACATTTTCTCAATAAAAGAAAAATTATTAGTTATTTTCTCTGGCTGCTGCAAACAGCCATTTCATTTTCAGCCAGGGGTTGCACCATTTGCCGTGCTCACCCTGAGGCGTGGTGAGGGATTTCTCAGTTGAACATCTTTTTAGCAGCTCTTAAGCAGGAAAAAAAAGTTCTATGCAGAGTTTGGATATAGAAAAAAAAAAAGAGCATTTTGGGACTGCGTTTTTTGGTTTCATCCATTGAGGGTAAATGAATGTGTCCAGGTATAGAGCGTGGGCTCTCGTCCTAATGAAAAACAAGTGCTGACCCCTGGCAGAGAAACGCTGTTGTGTGCACAGGGGGTGTTTAAGGGGAGTTGTGGGTGATTTTGGGTGCTTTGGGGTGAAGGGCCAGCCCTCAACCACCCGCTGGCACCTTGGTCCAGCTCTGGTCTGAGTGCTGGAGCGGTGTTCCCGGTGGGATGGGACGGGCATTCACACACCAGAATGTGCATTCTCCCATCTTCCTTTTACTTGTGAAACAAAACTTTGTTGAAGAACTTCCTGGATGGAATTAGGAGGCTTCAAACCCTGGCTCTTGCCTGCTGCTTGCTTCGCTTCCTGCTTGGCCGGCAGGGATCTCCTCCTGGAGCCTTCTCCCTGCCCTTGGGGGTCTGGTTCCACCTCGGCTCAGCCTTGAGCGGGGCTGCCACGTCCCCCCCAGTGCAAGTGGGGAGCTGGGCCAACTCAGGACCCGTTGGGTTGGCCCAGGTGAGTTTTCAGCCGGATCAGTCCTTGCAGCATCTCGGTCTGGGAACGTGCAGGAGTGCTGCTCCTGCGAGGAGGGGGCCAGCAGGACGTGGCCAGGTCCTGCCTTGCTGGGGGAGAGGTATTGGCTGAGGCTGTGGGTCTTTGGTTTCCTTGGGCTCACGGTCTGATAATTCCGATTGTTTCTCTGTGTCTCTGTTAGGTCCTGTTCGGCTGTGTATTAATTATAGTTCCAGCTTTTGAAATAGCACTGGTTTGGCCTTAGAACCTCCTCTGTGTCTTTAGTTGAGTAAGAAAATGTTTTGGAGCAGTGGCTAGTTCAGCAGTTCATCTTTAAATTTCATTGGAATTTCCCCGGAGCAATGAGAAGCTCTAACATGAGAGCTTGCTCGCTGCTTTCGGTGTCTCTCTGACAAAGTGGCCGTAAAAGCCTCTCAGAGACACAGGGGAGTTGGGCTCGTTGTGCATCTGGTGATGATCTGTGGCTCCTCGTGTGGATGGAGGAGCTGCTCCCTTCGCTGGGGTTTGCTGGGAGGGTTCTCGGGCAGGTCAAACCACGCTTAAATATAGCAATTTACACCCATTTCCCTGAAATAAAACCTCAAAGAAGCATCGGTTTACAATTGATGTTTAGCAGTTAAAAAACAAAGACCAGACATTTTTTTACACCAAAGAGCATAATTTCCAATTTCATGAGGAAGATGTAACAACATGAACTGTTCTGTTTTCCACTTTCAGGGGTATTGTGGCCAGTATTCTGGTTTTCTTGTGTTTTGGAGTTACACAAGCTAAAGATGGACCATTTTCAAGACCTCATCCAGGTAACTTCAGTTGCTCAAGTCACTCAGATATTTGCATGGTTTGTGGTGAACATAAATATTTATGTTACTTGTAGAGAAGGTAGGTTGTAATATAAATAATAACAAATCAGGTTCGTTAGCACTGCCCGCTCATCACCTACCTCCCCAGCTTCCCCCCAGCTCCAAACAGCACGGGGATCCTTCTGCGCTTTCCATCTGTGGGTACCACAGGAGTTTTATTTATTTTTATCTCCCTCTTCTGGCTTCCTGTTGTTAGTATAAAGCTTTCTGGGAACTGCCAGATTCTGGAAACCCTAAATTCCCTTGTTTATCCCTCCTTTCCCCCCTCCTTTCTGTATCAGGGCTGCGCTGCTGAGCACACAGCCGGTTGCTGGTTCCCGTGCTCCTTTGCTGTCTGTCCATTAGCTGTGATAATCAAGGGCTCCTAGTCCAGCAATTTCGATTTTAAAGATTTCTAGTAAGACTGTTAGTCTTGAAAGCACAACACAAAACCTCTTTCATGTAGTGTTATATTGGGTGAAGTATGAAAATATTAAAATATCTGATTTTTTTTTTTGCCTGATTTTAAGAATTAAGGGAATTTGTATAGGCTTATGTAATATTCCTGACAACATTAGGCTCTCCTACAGTCAAATAAAGCTGTAAGTATTTCTTGTGCCAAAAATGTAATGTTCCAGTGTGGGAATGCCATTCTGTATGAGAAACTGCACACGTTCAAAACCTCCATCAGAGCAGATGTTGTTCTAGAGCACGGCCCACAGCACGCTCTGCCAAATGTATGCTTTTATTCAGAACTCTGTGTTTCTGAGGTCTTATTAAATAGAAGGTTTTGGTCATTCCGTTACAGTTAATTCTTGTTCCTCCTATAGGACAAATTGCTCCTTTTAAGGACAGCAGTGATGTTTGAGTGCTTTCAGTGTTAGACCCTCCAGTGGCTTTGTCTGGGACAGAACCTGGTTTTGTTCCCTGGAACAAAGTGGTACGAATGGGATGGGGAGAGTCTGAAGGTCAGAGACACCTACAGCAACATCTAGTGTAGATGGAGCCAACATCTACAAAGGTCAAAGACCTCTACAGCCAACAGCTAGCCCAGACAGAGCCAACACCTACCACTCCTGCACGCTCCTGTCTCGGGAGCAGCACTTATGGGACCAGAGCTGAGTGTGTCCCAGCAGAATCAGGTGGCCCATGAACAGGGTGATGGGAGAAGCTCCGGTGTATTCAGCCACTTCAAACTGGCTGTATTCACATCCTCTTTTGTATTAACTTCACCTTTCTTCCAGCTCGTGTGGTGGTTTGATCTTCTGAAGAGGGGCTTTCAGGGGCTGTAGGGGTTTGGTAGGACAGTGGGTGCTTGCGGAGTCCCAGCGGGACATGGTGGAGGAGGATGGTCGTCCTTCCCCACTCCTCTCCCGTGGGAAGGCTGTTGGGAGCAGAGGACGTGGCGCTGCAGCCGGCGAGTGTCGGCTCTCCAGTTACAGGGGCTGTGCTGGGGAGTTCAGCCGAGGCTCTGACCTTGGCTTGGCGCTGCCGTTCCCGGAGAAAGACCTCATCCCAAAGGAACTGGGAGCGGGGTGGCTGCTGTGCCCCGCTGCCATTTATAGGGCGGAAGGAAGCCCCGGGCCAGCGGGGACACTGCGGTCACACAGCGGGGCTGGCACACACCTCCTCGCGCTGGCTCCTGGACGTAGCCAGCCTGTGGAGCCCCATCATTCAGTATGTGGCTACCTATTTCTGGCCAGCTCGGAGGTGTTTTATATTTTTGTCTGGGTTTTGTGCCTAAAGTTGCTGTTCTGTTTAAACAGCTCTTCTTGCCCGGTGTTTACCCTCCTGATTTACTTATACATGGCTCACCTGTGCCCGCTCACCCTTCATTTCACTAAAAGTTTTGCTAAAACAACAAGTTTTGTTTTTAGTTTCCCCCCTCAGTATAAGTTTGCTTTCCTTAGAATTTCGTTTCCTGCCCATTTAGCCCTTGGGGTGACAGTTGAGGCTGGGGCTGCTGTTGGGGGGGGTGGTTGTGCCCTCAGCCCCGCAGCGGCTCCCGGGAGCTGCTGCTCTTGTGTTCTCAGCCTCCCTGCAGTGGCAGCACTGCAGCTTTTGAGCGTGGTAATTACTAAACTATCAGGTGTGTAATGATTAAGTAGGCTTCAACTAATCAGGGAAGTAGTCCTAATTTGCGGGAGGTTCATGGTGACGAGTGCGTTTAAGGAAAACAAATATTAAGTATGCCAAAAATAACTTTATAGCTGAAGCTGAGGCCAGTCCAGGAAGAGAGAGAACACAATGTTTGTACAGCTTCAAAAACATCTTGTTTCTGGTGTATCCGTACAGATAGAAAGCAGGCTTCAGAACCTCCTGGGCACTTATGTCAGCCGGGAAGAAAGCACACTAAATTATAACCAGATCTTATGGTTTTTATTCTGAAGAATCACAGAGCCTGTCCAGCAGCTGCAGATCCTGTGTTGCCAGACCCCTATGTGTACAGGAGAGGAAAAGCTCTATTAGGGCTGTAGATGTTGCTGCTCTCTGAACTGTATGTCCATCCGTTCCAGAACTACTCTGGGGAGACGTTCCTCTGCAGAAAAAAAACCACTATGGCCAGTGGAGGCATTTTAGCTTGTTTGTTTTTTCTGAGCTGTGTTCTGGAAAGACAGAAGGGGACACAGTCCCGGTCATCCCTGCCGGGTGCAGTGGGTTTGGCTGTTAATTAAATGTGAAGGAAAGAGACAGCTCTCAAGCCATGGTTTCTACACTTTTGCATGAGGAGGCTGCACGAGAGATGCTGGGTGTTGCCTCTGCCAGGAGAAGGCAGCCTGAACTCTGTTTTTCCTTCCCTCCAGGAGATCAGGGGGCAAAACCACCTCGTACTGTGTCTTTGGAGGTTCGGTTGGTTGGTTAAATGACCGACCCCTGAGAAGACACTTCATCCTGTTGCATAATTAAGAAATGGCAATTATGTTTGTAGACTTTAAGTAAAAATCTTAGAAGTTCCAACTTCCCAGTGGACGCTGTTAGAGAGCTCTGAACTCCCTGTTGTCCAGCCCCCACCTGCCTGGTTTATTTTTCCTCCCCTGGAAGTGTAAACCAGGCCATTTTGATGAAATTAATTTTGCAGTTTTGCTGAAAAAAAAAAAAGATTACACCTTCTCACATTTCAATCTATTTTAATGATGGTGTCAGAAGCAGGCTGTTAGAGACCTCTTTTAAAAATGTGAATTATTTTTCACCCCCTCCTTGAGACTGAATTGGGTAAAATCGACGTTTATCTTTGTTTCAGGGGGCAAGGAAGCCTCCTTCACGGCTCCGCCAGCCCACGGTGGGCTGTTGGCAGGTTCGCCGTGTCGGCAAGCCTGGAGCCGATGCCTAGTTCTTGCATTATTTGTGTCGCAGTTAAGCACTCACTGCCGTGGAGTTACCGGAAAGAAATGCCCAAAGCGGCCTCAAGGTTGTTGGGTTTCTCCCTTGGTGCAAGCCCTGTTGGTGCCGGTGGAATCACTCGCCAAAGGAATGACCCCCTTGGCTCCCCCATCCCGCTCTGACTCTCAGCCAGCCGTCCCCGTGGAAGGAGAGCCCTGGTTTGTTATAGGTGTAAACAGGAAACACCTGAAGGAAAGTCTATTAAAACCATTCCAGAGTGATTAGTGTGTGGCGTCACTGAGGGATTTAAATACCCCCTTGGACCGAGTCAGGTTTTGCTGAACTACCTTGTGTAGATGTTGGGATGTGGGCAGGAGAACCTGCTGGAGTCTGAGCTCGTCCTGGCTCTGCGTTAGCCTTCCTCCCGCACTGCAGCTAGCAGAGACGCTGGGGGAGATTCCCGAGCCCAGGAATTGCTTTAGAAGGCCACTCCGGGTGGCTTAGGATGAGTTGGGGACATGAAGGCAGCCCTTGGAGCACAAAGGTCCTAGCCAGGGCAGTCAGAGCCTGCTCCTGGGGGACTGAGTCCTTCGGGAGAGCTGAGGTGAGGAGGAGGGAGCTGGAGGTGCATAAATGCTGTAATTTGTGTCCCTTTTAGAGCCAGGTGATGCTCCAGGGTGGGGAGAGCTGTAATCACACATCTGGGGGGGGTGAGTAATGACTGCAGGCTCTGAAGCAGCTGAGTTTTGTATCATCTTTCTCTTATGAAGAGTTTAGATGATCTCATAGGTCTTTTATTTAATTCCTAGTAGAAGTGACAATGTCGCTGGTATTTTGAAATGCTTCCTGCCCCTTGAGGAAAGGACCTTGTCTTCGGGGAAAAGGGTGGTTTGTGGAAGTAAAAGCAGTGGTTCCTGCTGCCTGGCTTAGCAGCTCCTGGGCAGGAGGTGGCAAAGTGTGTTAGTTGGGATGGGAAGCCCAAAACTGGACAGGTCAGGTTATGTGAGATGTGGAGAAAGAAATCAGACTAGTCCAGGAAGGATGTAGTTCTGTCCCAAGGGCTGCTAGAAGGCATTGCAAGTGGTACGGATCTTTCCTGCTCGTTCCTAAAGATTTGGTTCATCGGGTTGAAGCGTTCTAATGGATCCTGGTAGATGGAGGCCGGGCAGGCAGCCTCTCTGGCCGGGCTTTTTGGGGAGGACAGCGAGCACTTCACCTGAACGCTGGGCTTCATCGTTTCCCGGGGGCAGCCCCCCTTCTTGCAGTGTTTGGTTGTGTTACAGACAGTGAACAGTCGGCGGCTGTTGTGCTGGGAAGCCTGCTAACCTCTGGGTTGTCTCTTCCTGCAGCTTACTGGAGGTTCTGGCTCTGTGTCAGCGTCGTCTACGAGCTCTTCCTCATCTTCATACTCTTCCAGGTAAGTAACCGAGACCGCTGGCTCCTAAATGCCAGCTTAATAATCCTTTGGGGTGGTCGTTAGCATTCTCGCTGCCTACAGGAGATGCTCTTTGTTTTTGTGAAACCAAACCCTGTGCTATTTAACGAGGCTTCTAGGTTGAGGAAAAATTATGGTATTATAAAAATATTATTTCTTCTTGTTGTCTATCCTGCTGTTTGTCTCAGCCTGGGTTAGGCACCGCAGTGATGTGTTCTTAAATGAGTTGATGAGGAATTGGAGTTCTTGTTGAGATCAACGGATCAGGAGTTGGTGTTTGGTCTCCTCTGCTGGCCTTGGTGTGACTTGCTGGGGTCACCTGCCAGCTGTTAGTTTGTAAATTCTGCAGATTGTGGGGTGAATTCATTTTGTTTCATCTTCTGAAATACTTTTTACCTTGAATGATAGCTGCTTTGAACATTTTATTATTTTTTTATTAAGCCAAAACTTCATACCCAACTCTGTAGCAGCAGCAAACTGAGGATGGTGTTTTTTCTAAAACAGCACACTACTGATACTTCCAAATAAAGCACTTTATTTTTTGCCATATTCTTGTCCTTTGGTACACTGAGAATTTTCCCCTGGCTTTTACAATTCTCTGACTTCTCGGAAGTGCAGCAGTGGAGGTGAAACACTGAGGGTGAGAGCAGTGAGGCTGGTGCTGTCCCCAAAGCCCTGGTGTTCCCGTGTGTATCTACACCACTGCAAATCCAGCTGGAGCACCGGGAAAGAGCTGGAGGCTTTGCTGGAGACTCACTTTTCCTTGTGAGAACCTGTGGTTCTGCAGGTACCACCACATACTCCTTAGGTGGCTTCAAAAAAGTCATTTCAGATGAGAGAAGGATGAGGAACGTATTTTAAAAACCACTGTTTTGCCTGTAGAGGCCAAGTGAGGTGGAAGAAGCGGGGCTGGAGTTGAGGTTTCGGGAACTGTCACCTCTTTTCGGTTGGAGCATTTGCTTTGCAAACAAGTTTTTAATATTGATCGACCCCTTTCCAGCTAATCAAAGGTTTCCTTTGGCTCCAGCAGTTCTTGTTCTGCTTGGCTTTCCTGGAGCCTCCCCAGGAGTCTGTGCCAAGCTCTCCTAGGAACACAAAATGGGCTGGCTTTTTTTTTTCTTTTGCCTTTTTTTTTTTTTTTTTTTTTTTCCCCTTGGAAGGTGCCCGCAGCAGGACCAGTGAGCAGCAAAGTGAGTTTGTGTCCCGCTTCCATCACCTGGGGTTCTGTGTGAGCCCTCACACAGGGCCCTGCTGTGTTGTTGGGATTTCATTTTTAATTGCTAGCACTGTCGTGGTTGTGAGCTCTAATAGGAAAGCCTGGAATTGCTTTGCTTTCCTGGTGGCATGTCCTGTTAGAGCCATTTGGCTGTTCAGGACACTCTCGAGCTGTTGCTCAGCTCTTTACTAAAAATACCTTGTTACTTTGCACAGGTTTAAATGAGGTTAAAATTATGCTGAGTCTGCGAGTGACTGAACTTCCTTAAAAGCAAACGCAAGCTCACTCGTAGCTGAAACTTGCCTTACAGTTAAGGTGACTTCAGTGGGTTTATTCTATGATTTTATTGTTATGGCTACTAACTCACTGTGCCCTTGCCCTGCTTTCCCTGTGGCCGGTCTGTCCCGGGCGTTGCGTTGGTGCCGGTGTGAAGCCCCGAGCACAGCCCTGAGCACGGAGCGCCTGTCCCTCCCGCTGCTGGTCCCCGTGCTGCCGGCTCTTTCCCGTGCTGGGAAACCCTGTGGTCCCTGCCACGGGAGATGCAGCGTGGAATGACCCTGTCCCCGGTCCCTGCTGTGGCTTCACCCCCCGAGCTGGAGGAGGGAGAGCAGAAGGGCCAGCGGGAAGGGTGAATTGTGAGCCAGCCCGAGGGCTGAGCTGCTGGGAGGGAGGTGCTGTCGAGGGGTGGCTGAGGATGTGCAGTAAAAGAGCTCTGATTTTTCATCTTTACAAAATCTGTACATTGAAATAAATGTTCATATGTAATATTTTTTTTCCTTAATATTTAGCATTAGAGGCCCAGAAAGTCAGGTACATACGTATATGCCGTGTGACGCTCCGGGGTCTCCATGTATTTCAAGAATTGTTCTGCAGTACCTTTTTAAAAGGCAGCCATTGGAGGGTGCAATGTTGATCTTGGTTCTCTCTGTACTTTTCTGTGCGTGGACACTGGCTGAGAGGGCAGGTGGGTTTGTGTTCCTCCGCAGACCGTGCAGGACGGCCGGCAGTTCATGAAGTACATCGACCCACACCTGGGCGTTCCTTTGCCAGAACGAGACTATGGTGGCAACTGCCTCGTTTATGATCCCGGCAACACAACGGATCCGTTCCACAACATCTGGGTAAGAAGCAAAGAGAGTTACTTGCTAATGAGTCTGACTGGCTTTTGGTAAAAGGTTGCTTAATTGAACTCTTCAGAGCCCAGTCAGGAGTTCTTCTGAGTGTTAAATGAGAGAACAGGTCATGACTGGCTCTTTTAGTGTCCTTATTTTGCTTCTCTTGACCTTCCCTGTCGATCAGGAGGGGATATGTCTCTCTGTGTCCTGATGACATTGCCCAGGAGAGAGAGTGAAGTTTTTAACAAGCCTTCTTTCTCAGATTATTGATGTAAACCTTTTGCCCCGGGGAGTTTGGGTTTATTTGCACACTTAAAGAATCTTCTGCATGTGATCCCCTGGGGACACCAGGTTCAGAAGGTGCATGTTGCCCAACAAGCCATAAGTTGGGCTTTTCTGAGCACCAGAAAATGTCAGGTTATTGTTTTTTGCCGGCAAACAGGAGACTCGGGATTTTATTCCTGCATTTTTCTTGGCAGGGGGTGGGGGGGGAAGTCAGCGTTAATGGGTTATTGTTTGTGGTGAAAAGTGACCTACACCCTCTTCTTGGTTTGTAGGACAAACTGGATGGATTCGTTCCTGCTCACTTCTTTGGCTGGTACCTGAAAGTAAGAACCTGTTACACTTCTGTGCCCGTGCTGGCCTGCTTGTAAAGCCTGGCTGCTTCTGGTTTGGTGACCGCTCCGTGGTCAGTTATATCAGGCAGTCATCTGTGAACTAGACTCAGTGTTTGGAATACATGAAAGGCTTTTTGTTTCTTTTTTTTTTTTTTTTTTTTTCCCTCTTTTTTTTTTTTATCCCCCCCCCCCCCCCCCCCTTACAGTGTTCGTTAGCAGAAGTGACATTTCTGTGGACGGGCAGGCGATGACGGCAGCTAATGGCTCCCGGGCCCTCTCTCCGGTTTCCTTAGCAACCGCGGGAAGGGAAAACAGAACCTGTCAGATGGAAAATGTCAATTATAGCGGCTGCGGAGGGGAGAGATGCTGCCAGCAGAGGAGGCGTGAGGCGGGGGGAGCACGGCGGCGGAGGGCTGCGCAATGGCGGGCAGGGTTGGGGGGGATGCGGGGGACACACGGGGGATGGTGGTACCCAGCAGCGCCGTCCCAGCAAACAGCACGGGGATGACAAGAGTCAGCAGTGGACGCGGGCTGGCGGATGGAGGATTGCACCTTTTCGTGGGCAATTCTGCCAGCCAGAGCCCATCCTCGTGGCCAACCAGCCCACTGACATCCTCCCCTCCCAGCACATCAGGCTGCCCCGCGCCAGGTGAAAGCAGCTGGAAAAATATAAATCAGATTAACTAATAAATAAATAAGAGGGAGGAAGGAAGAAAAGGCGGCAGGTGGGCTGTGCCCGCGTTTTGCCTATTGATCCTCACTCCCTCGGTGGACACAGGGCGGATCAATGCTGGAGGAGAAGTCCTCTGCTAAAACGGTGGGGAAGGAGTTGCTGGCTCACTGTTAATATTAATCAAAGCCAGTTGTCCCACACGCTGGCCCACACGGTGCAGGTGGCACTGGGGCTCGGAGCAGGCAGTGCTGCCTGGTACTGGATGCCCTGGGCTGGGGAAGGGGCTGCAAGAGGGTGGTGGGTGCCCGGGTTGTACCCCCACCCTGCTGCCAGGGGTTCACCTGGCCAGAGCCACCAGTCCAGCTGGCACTGGGCATTGGGATGTGGCACGGTCCTGTGCCACCACCCAAAATGGCAATGGGCAGCTAGAAGGAGGGTGAGGCTACCATTGGGATTCACAGAATCACAGAATCTTAGTGGTTGGAAGGGACCTTTGAGATCATCGAGTCCAACTACATTAAAAAAACCAAAAACAACCCAAACAAAACAAAAACAAACCACAAAAACAAAACAAAACAAAACCAAAACCAAACCTCTCTGCATGGGACCCCCAGGTGGCACAAACCCAGCCCAGTCCCATCCCTGTGGCATCATTAAGGCCACGTGCCACAACACGTCCCTCTGCCTCGGCCAGCTTCTTGCACTGCTTGGGTGCCTTTTCTTAATTCGACTTCCCATCTCCGCCTTGCCGACAACCCCGAAACACATCTGTTTTTAAAACTAAAAGGGAAAAAAGCCAAAGTAGCCGCGACAGCAGCCACCCCATGGAAGGGCTGGCACTTCCAGCAGCCCATTTGCACACAAACAGCTCTTGCTGTAGCAGCAAGTGCACCCTAAGGACGCCCGGGGTTGTTGTTCAGTCACCTTGCGCTGACACCGACTTGCCCGTTCGAAGTCTTTTTAATATGGAGAGTGCTAAATCAGCCTTTACTCTCTTCACTTCGCCACCATCCAGGCCTCCCTGTCACACTGTGACAGGGGGGATTCGGACTTTCCTTGTCTTGGAGTGACATTTATACCCTGCCGGGAGGGAGCGAGCCGGCTGCCTGTGCAGCGCGAATGCTAAAGTGTGTGGAATAAAGAGGAGAAAAACTACCTTGGGAAAGCGGTCACCTGCAGTTAGCTATAAGAACGAGTTTAATTCAGGTGGGTTTTTTTCCTCCTATATTTTTTGTTATTTAATTGCACGGATCAGGAAGCCTGCTCTGCTCTCTCTCTCTCCTAAGCACACTAACACCTTGCCTCGCTCGGTCATTTCACCTGCTCCATTCCCAAGCTCTCGCTTTGTCAGACAGTACTTGCTCGTCTCTGCAAAACCCTGTGACATCCCTAGGACAAAGGACTAGTCCCTTCTTCCTTTTCCTCATCCCTTCCCCTACGTTGTCTCTACAAGTGGGAAAAGCAGCAGATGTGAGGCATGGACCAGAAGTGCCTGAACCAGCGCATCCTGAAAACAAAACCTGCCTGGACCCTGTTTTGCAGAGCTGACCCTCTTGTCCTCCAAAGTCCCAGTTCCAAGCAAAGTTCTAATCACCTCCCTTCTCCACCTTGTCTTCTGGGCCCAAAACCATTTCTTAATACTCTGTGGAAAAGCTGTTTCACCTCTCTATTCACTCTGTTCCCTTCTGTTTTCTGCTCTTTCTGAGCATTTTAACTGCAACAACAGATTTCTGCAGGTTGAAATAATCACCCCATAAGAGTGGTCCAACCAAGGAGCAGAAGGATCTTGGCTGGAGCCAGGACTGCTCTGGGGACTGTCACAGGGGTCCAGTTCCCCTGCACTTTCCCTTCTCACACCGGCAGGTTATTTTTACATTTTCTCTTAGGTAACCACGTCAGGCTCTGCCTCCGGTTTCCACTTCTGTCTGAAGCCAAAGGGGAAAAAAACCAAGCCCATAAATTCAAGTAATGGACTTCCAACTCATTGCCTTCCCAAGCGTCACGCCAGGTCTTGGACATGGTGCCTGGATGTGCAAAGCTCCAGCTTCATGGGGAGCTCTGGGGATTCCACCCCCGGGGAATAACCTGCATGACCTGAACGGCACAGCACGGCAACTCCCAGCCACTGGCTTTAGCCAGGCTCTAGTCTGGAGTCTAATCACACCATTTCTGCACACACCAAGTGTCTGACCCTCTGCTGTGCCACCAACCAAAACTCACCGGTGGTGTTATAACCACGGCACCACCAAACCCCTGGCTCAGGCCGGGCATGGGATGTGCTCATCAGGGGGTGATCCCTGCCGTGCAGCTCTCCATCCACCAGAAACCTTCTCCCTCTAATTTCACCTCCCTTCTGGAACTGAGATAATCACCTTCCTCAGCCAGCGGCTCGGCCCAACATCAGACCCCTTGTGCTGTGAAAACCAGGCTGGCCATGGCAGGGCTGTAAATATCAATTGTTCTAACCCCGTTAGAGCCTAATAGGCTCAGCAATATCTACTGAGGAAAGGGCCTGACCCCGCTCGTCAGCAGTCATGACATGGAACAGCTATAGCATGTTCAGGGTATGCAAAAGGCTTAAATGCACATTTAATGGTTGTCAGGCAGCAGTTCCTATTAATATAAAGACAGTCACATCCCAGGGCTATGGAAAAGAGCTGAAAAGCACGGAAGAAAAATGAATTTATTTCAATGGATGTGTGCGTGATCAAGAAATGATTTAAATAGCTAAAGCTGTTCTGTTCCTGAAAGAGACACTGCAAGACTGAAACTTGGATAATTAGTACAAAAGTTACCTTACCCATGTGACTCAGATCTTCGATTATTGACATTTTAGTTCATTATCATTTATACACTTTCTTTATTTGTGTTTTGCCCAGGAAAAAGCAGCACAACTCAGACAGATAATTTGTTGTCACTTTGCATATCTGTTTTCCGTCATGAAATTTTTATAGCTTCTCCATCAAAACCAACTGAACTCCCAGCCCTCTCAGCACCCTAATACCATAATATAAATAACAACAACCTCCTCCACAGAAGATTAATCCCCTACTCCATCCATAACTCCCCCTTCCCACAAATTTAAAATGAGGAACCTGAAAGTGTTTACCACCATTTCAAGACTTCAGCGGGAATTCCTCTCATTTCATTGTGTAAAATACAAGTTTTACGTAAAGCCAATACTGACACTATCATTTTTTTTAGCACTAAACTGCTTTGTCCAGGGGTGGCAATTCATTCTCTCTCCTTTCACAGCTAGGACAGATCTTTTGTAAATCTTTGTGATGCACCCATTTGCCTCTCCATGCAGACTGCACAATTTCACTAATCCCTAAATTGATAAATTATTTAAGTGAGGGCAGAGTAAAACCCTTAACACAGACACGAGAAATTATTTCCATGTCACATGAAATTTCCTGTTCCCCTTTTTTCTTTTCCTTCCCCCCCTCCCCCCCTTTTGGGTTATCATCCCCATTTGAGCAAGCCTTGAAAAGGTCAGTGCCCTCACATTTGGCCTTTAGGACTAGAGGTGATGAGCTGTGTTGAAAGCCATCATTGAGCCTGGGCAACTCAAGAGACTTCAGCCTCCCCAGGGTCCCCGGCACCTCTGGTCCTTTGAAGGGTCTAAAAGGTGCCTGTGATGGGTATGATGCTGGAATCTGAAAAAACTGTGGGCTAGCTCAAAAGGTAATTAATATAGTCTAATTGGTCTCAAGGCCTTTGATAGCAGCTCAGTATCTATCCTCAGTGTCTACACTTTTTTCTGCATCCTTCTGAGGACCTCGCGTTGCCTGCGTTTGGGTCGGTGGCAGGCAGAGGAACAGGCAGGTGCCCATCCTTGCAGCCAGAGCTGAAGACAAAAGGCTGCAGATCTGTGTGACCGCCTAGTGGGGAGCCCTGCTGCCAGCACACATGCAAGGCTGATGCAAAGGAAGCTCTATCTGAGCCAGAGCATCAAATCCCTCCACCGCCCTGGGGACATCTGGGCCCTGGTGACCCAGCTGGTTTTCCTCACGGTCTCACTTTGCCCATCGTGGAGTGCAGGAACAGTTAGGGATAAACTTGGCTGATTTCTGTGTTAAGTTACACATGTCAGTCCCTAGTGCTGCAAAGCCTACACGTTACTTTTCTCACACCAATATTACCTTTTTTCCTCTATTTCCACTGCATTAAAAGCCCTTTCCCCTAAGCCACGAGCAGGCAGGATCTCTGCCTGGAGCAGCCTCTCCCAGCTGGAGCATACAAGACCTCAGAAAGCAACCCAAGAAATAACTGCAAAGAACAAACAGACATTTAAAATCCAGGTGTCTGCCATCTCATAATTGAGCCTCAGAAGCAAATAAAATGAAGGGGAACCACAAAAAAAAACCAAAACCCAAGTATTGTGGTTCAGGCTGACACTCATGTCAGCAGAGGAAAATCCTTTTAGCAGCACAGCTCAAGCTGGCTGGCAGCAGGGCTTTGGGTCGTTGGTCATTATGTGAAGGAGAATGGGATGCACCAACCTCCAAAACTCAGTTTTTAAAGTCACTGAGAGCAAAGCACCTACTGACTTCAGTGGAAGGAGGCCATGAAAAAAATCCCATCGTTTCCTTTTTGATCACCACCATGGTCAGCAGGTCCTGCTCACCAGCCAAACATGGGAAGAGAGAAGGGGAGAAAAGGAGTTTCCCATCTCTTTGGCTGAAGCTGCCCCATCATTGCCTCGCCCAACCCAGCAGCAGGACACACTGCACAGAAGACTCTGAGATCTCAATCATAGCTTGAGGAACACAACCCCTGAAAACAGTTGGTGCAATCGGGTGGATTTCCTCTCATTTTTTTAATTATCCCTTTTTCCACATTGCTCAGCCCTCCCTCCTTTCTCATCACACTCTTCGCTACACATTGTCTACTTAGCAAAATAAATGGCTGCGTTCTCAGCACAGAGGGATGTAATGGCTGCTGGGCTTGCTAATGGCCTCTGGTTTCGATGCAGCAGCCATAGGGTTAAATATATCTTGGCAGGTCCAAAAGCCATGCCCAAGCAAAGATGGATAGGGGACAGGCAGAGCAGCAAGGAAGTCTCCAACCTGGAAAGCTTTCGTGGTAGCAATCTTTCTGTCCTCTGGGCCACCCACAAGGGACATGAAGGGTCAAAGCACGTCAAGGTGGTGTTTGCCCTTTTGCTCCTCACCCTTGAAATAAAAGCAGGGCTGTAAATACTCCTTGTATACTTTAAATTCCTTACCACTGATTCAGACACTAAGTTGAAGCTCTTGAAACCATGGCTGGCTCCCAGCAGCTGTAGCAACCAGAAGGTGCAGCAAATGCTGCCATAGCTGCCGTATCTCCTCAGAGCAGTGGGATGGAGAAGGGACACTGCTATGGGCTGCAAAAGCCAGAGAAAAATGCAGTGATTTTGCCCCCAGACACAGCAGCTGTTGGTGGGACACAACCATGAGCCTGAGAGCACAGAGCAAACCCCATGTGTGCCCTGGGGCTTGGGTGCCCAGCAAGCTCTGCCCCCCATGCCTGCTCCTGCTCTGTGCCCAGGCTGGGGGAGAAGGAAACCTCTGGTGTACACACATCTGTCCAGCCTGGCCCACGGGGGCTGGAGAAACTGGGCAGATGGGCAAAATTAAAACAAAATAAAATGCGGAGAGTTTTTCTGGGTTATGTCTATAATGATGACAAGGGGCCTTTGTCAGTTAAATGCAAGTCCTCTTCCTTTCTAAGGACTGGGCTTTCCTACTTTCCCTGTATCACCACATTTCCTTATAAAGAGCAGTTTCTCATTGTAACACTTCCATTCTTTTTATATTTTTCTATGACTGCGACACGCCTTGTATAGATTTTCTGGAAGGCAGGCTGTAGTCACACAAACTAGAGCTTGCTGCCTTAATTTTTCTAGTCAAACAACAGCTTTGGGAAGCAGTGTCGGACAGGAGGGATGCTGTTAGGAGGGCTGGACGGGTGGCTGTCCTGGACCTTGTCCCAACCTTGTCGCTGCCCAGCTGGATGACCCTGAGCAGAGCCCTGAGACCTCCTGTACCAGCCTATACACTGATAACTGCTTCCCAGAACACAAGTATGCAGTGAGGCTCAATTAAAGTTGGAATTAAAGTTGCAAGGCACTTGAAGCTCCTCAGCATAAACCATTTTAATATAAAATGCTATAAACCCAAGCTGCTTACAGCATTAAGGAGGCTTGAAGAGGGACAGGGATGCCCAGCGGTGGCAGGATGGCTAAGACAGGTCACCAAGACCACCCACTTCTCAGCCCGGCATCCCCACGAATCCAGCCTCAGGTGAGACCCGAGCCCTTCGTGCTGCAGGGGAAAACCATCCCCAGACACAGGGTGATCCTTTCATTGTCTCACAGGGACTGCCTGAGCCCACCACACACCCCAGGAAAAGACTTTCCAAGCAAGACCATGGCGAGGGAAAAAGATTTAAATATGGCAGGAAAAATTTCCTTGCCACTCCTGCAGTCTGTGAGTTCTCTTGTCCTTTGTTTTAATGATAAAAATACCTCTCTGGGGCATCAGGGTGACACCGCTCCCACACAGAGCGGCTGCCCCAGCCAAGGTAGTGCAGTGGCACCTCTCCCTTCTGGTGTGGATTCCAGTGACAGCAACCACACAGGGTGAGGGATGCCATCCCGTGCCACAGAATCATAGAATGGTTTGGGTTGGAAGGGATTTTAGAGATCATCTAGTTCCAAACCCCCTGCCCTGGGCAGGGACACGTCCCGCTAGAGCAGGTTGCTCAAAGCCCCATCCAGCCTGGCCTCCTGTGTCCAGGGACCGAGCCCTCAGGGCTCCTTTGTCCCAGGGACCCTGCTCATGCCCGAGTCTCCCAGCAGTGCTGTTATCCCAAGGTCCCTGATTACAGATGCTACATATCTGCACTCTTCCCCTGTATCCTTAAGATAAACATGTCCTTCACTGTAGTCACCTACTCCATCATACACTCCTATCAAATGAGCCTTGCTAGCTCGTAAATTACTGTGCAAACCATTCCAAACAATAAAGGCAATTTTACTTACTGAACCATTAAATTTACATACTTAAATTAGACTCAACCAGACGTTGAGAGGGGACGTCTCGCGGCCAGACAAACAATGAATTTAGGGAAAGAGCTGCCGTGTACTTCCCCACCTCTCACATGAAATTAATGAGGTGCTTCAATTTAATCATCATTAAAATTACATCTTTATTTAGTTACTTAGCAGAGTTTGACTCACTGCGTGGCGTGGAACATGGAGCAATGCCTCCAACATCAGCCCTTTCAGAGAGGGGAGGCAGGGAGGAGGTCCATCCCCCCAAAATGCCCTTTGCACCCCTGCACAACCAGACTGGCTATGCTCGTCAAGATCCCAAACCGTTCTCCAAGGTTTATTATTAAGGTAATACGACGAGGGAAGAGAAACAGCAAGTCAGAGTAAATTGAGAAAATAAGGTCTGGGATTAGTCTGGGATGGGTTTGAGATAGGCAGGCAAAAAACACATTACTTCTTCAGCCCGTACCAACAAATGGGAAGCTCTCGCTGCATTACTGGTCTCAAAGTTCAGTGCATGTGGCACCGAGAAACTCATTAGAAAAACAAGAGTTTGAAACAAAACCATACGGTGGAATAGAGACAAAGAGACAAGAGACACGCCTGATCTCCTGTGCGTGTGCAATTTGTTTTGCATTTGCTCCCCCCCCAAAATTTATTCATCTTGAGATGCTCCCATGCTGTTGCAGGGGAGGCTGGTGAACACAGCTCAGGCAGGGCAGTGCCGAGAAACCAGTAAAGGAAACCAGTCCCTTCTGTACTGGGCTTGACATCTGCAGGTAGGAAGAGAGGGAAAGTTTCTGAAGCAAAGAGCTCTGCATAAAAGTAGGATGAAGAAAAAGACATTCCACCCCAGAGACAGAAGTACCCGTGGTTCATCCAAGGTCAATTAGGATGCAAAGGCCCAGTGAGTTCTTCCTAAAAATCAGCAACAGGCTACAAAACCACATACCGTTGTTGTTACTCTACAATAATTTCACCCCAGCAGACTAATTCTCTGCTCCCCCACTTCAGCTGCGGAGCTCAGTGATCTCACTGCCCTCGCTCCTGTTTGATGCTGATGAGAAAGAACAAGATTAGATCTTAATGAGTTACATTTGGAGACATAAAACACTGGGAATCCCTCTTTCCCCATGGATACCCACAGCTCTGCATGGATGGAGCACGTTCACATTATTTCCATCAGAAAGTCCTCACTTTGACTCACTTAATTCACCCATGCTCCAGCAGCAAAGGGAGAGCAGCTCCCAACAAGCCCATGGTGACACCACGGATAACGTGAACTCCTTTCTGACTGAGAGACAAGGGACACCTCCAAAGCCATGTTTGCTTGGCCCGTGATGCCACCTTCCAGCTGCCAGCAGCAGAACCACTGGGCACAGCTCTGGTGCTACTGGCAGTGCCCTGCACACACCAACTCCAGGGGCCGGGCACAGCGCTGGGAGGTGGGATGTCCACAGCTGTGACTTCACTAAAACCAGCCCAGCTCTCCAGTGGGTGCTTTAATGCCAACAATACATATAGGGGAAATGGCAGGAACAGTCAAGGTGTGTTTTTTTAGGGCTACAAATAATGACTACGCATTCAGTTGCTCCCTGTGAGCTCTGTTTTCCCTTTGATCTCCTTACGAGTCCTGTACTGGCAGGTGTCCTGTGCCACCACGTGCCACCACACACCGTAGCGAGCAGTTAGACCTCAGCTCACACGGTGACCCCAAAACCATAGCTCACGCACAACGCCAAGGGTTTAGTTTGGCATCCCTTTTGGGTTGCACCTTTCTTCAGACGGGGGGGGATAAAAATTACTTAGGTATTGCGGGAAACGGCACTCACTCCTGAAAGCTCACTGCATTAAGAGAAAAAAAAAAACCAAGCCCACAAAAGAGTAAACACCAAACTGCCAACTGCTTTTTACCTTCTGTAAATCAAAATACACTTTGGAAATAAAAACTCCCAAATTATACCAGGCAAGAAGAAACATTAACCCGTGAAGAGTGGAGATGGCAGCAGCGGGGATACACAGACGAGAGCCAAAGCTACGGCTTGTCTACATTAAAAATGCAACATCAGCAGAGGCATCTGAAAGAGTCATTTATCAACTTCTGGATTAGAGAGACATCTTAAAGTAAGTGCACCATTTATACGCACATATGCACAAATTGTCTGCTGGGGAAGGAGAGGAGAGCTGCAGTCTTTGTGCCTTGGAAGTTTTCTCTCTAGTCCTCTGGGTAAACAGAGGGCCAGAATGACATTAGGCATGGAAAATAGGAACCTTGCTCATGGTAACAGGGGGTACAATTCATGTGAGCAGCCGGGATGGAAAGTAATCTAATGCTGCAATTTCAGAGAAACAATATAGAGTCACTCACATACATCATGATTAATGGCTGGATACCATAGTGTGAAAACCATTTAAAAAATGGCATTTTTGTCACTGACAATGTTACACATATAGTAAAGGTCATACATGATAAGAGCATTATCCATATTTCTTCTGCAAACATGCTTAACCTTGTAGAGCACAATTCCCTGGAAGATTGGTGATCCATCTCCAGCTGCAAACTGCGCTCTTCAGAACCTGAGAAGGCCAATTTTACATTTATATCATTCACATCCATGCACACGTGAGCTCTGGGAAGCCTGCACGCCTTTTCAAGCAGAAAGGGGTGGAAATGTTTCACGGCAGCATCTGCTCCGGGCTCTCCTCCCTCCACCTCATCTCTGGCTGTCACCTCATGCTGGAGCTGGTGCTGAGCCACACTGGAAACCCAGTTACCTGCAAATCCCCTCTCTAAAGGCTCCTCAAAGAACCCCTTTGGCACTCTCTGGCCCAGGTAGGTCCCACCAGCAGGTCGATTCCCACCAGTGGGGCTTGGCACTACTACCTGACTGTGGTTGGCAGTAAGATGTCCATAGCTGGCTGACCACCTGCCATTTGCAGAGAAATCTCATCCCAATCAAGGATGAACACCTTGGAGACAGCCTGCAGAAAAGCTCAGATGAGCCCACAGACTAGACGTTTGCCTTTTTGAGAGCTTTATTTTAAAGCACACAAATCTTTTCCCAAGGCCATGAAAGAGAGAGATCTGGGCACCGCATGAGTCATTTCAGATCAAAACCCAGTCCAACCTGGGCCACCAACTCAGACCCCACACACCTTCTGAAGCCCACATGGCTTGCCATAACCTTTTCTAGTTGCATCCACAGCTTGCACAGTCCTCCAGACTTGCTGAAACCCATGAGCACCGATGCTATGAGCCAGATTGCAATCCTGCCTTCCAGCTGCTGGAAGCTTGGGTGAAATTTGGAGAGGCAACAAGGTTCGCAATACATTTTTCAGCAGATTATGTGACCCTTTGGAAACCCTACAGAAAGTAGCAACAAGCTGTGCCGTTGCCTGCTGGCTGACACACAATGGCAAGAGGAATTTTTTTCAATATATAGTCACATATTGACCCATGTTTGCACGAGTAGTCACTGTTGGGCCACACCACGTTCTGATCATCTCCCTCTTAGGGTCCTTTTCCTGCTGGTCCTGAGCTCTGCTGATAAACCTCGGGTCTAAGCTGCAGTTCAGGGTCACTCTCTGCACTAGCAAGCCAAGCCAAGCACGAGATCTTTACGGCATTGTATCAAAATTTAATTATTTCTACAGCAAATAAAAGCCCCACACGAAACAAACATTTGTGTAGTGAGATGCTGAGCACGGCTCATTGCATCGGGTTAGAACTCGACTTTAAGCATCTCTGAGATGCCTCACCTTGAGCAGGGGCTGGGGATGAGGACAGGGGCTGTGCTCACTGAAGGATGCTGTTATCCTATAGCAGGGCACAACCACAAAAAAAAATCCAAAACAGCCACTACGACGGGATAAGCAGCAATACAGTTTGCCAGGTCTGTGTGCTGAATCTTTGCTAACAAGCAGGTATGACTTTTAAAAGCACAGGGATGCTATTCCAACCTGCAGGGCTCGGGTGAGTGGGAGTTCAGAGGCTGCAGGCAGGATCTTTCCCCACCCTGAGCTCCCGGCTCAGCAGATCCGACCTCCCTTGGAGAGGAGGGCATGATCTCAGTCTGGAGGAATTTCCTCTGCGGGAGACACTGGGAAGTGCTATGGGAGGAGATGGGAGCTCAGTGCCTTGCCTGGAGCGGGGAGCCTTGCCACTAACCCGCTCTGAGACGGGGCTGGAGCATCCCGGGGCTGGAGCATCACGGCCCCTGGTTCAGGGGTTAATCACCGTGGGGGGAAAAATTGCCATCCAGTGGCATTTCCATTGCTCGGAAAACTGTGACCCCAGATCTCCCCCAAGAGCCCCACGGGTCCCCGGCAGGCAGTGGGGGGGTCAGCCCCTTACGCTGCCCCCGGTGTGAGCAGCCCCGGGAGGTGGCGTTGGGCAGGGAGGGGCTGCCCGTGCCCAGGGGACGGAGGGGACATTTCCACGCCGGCATTTGTGGCTTGTCAGATCGACTCGTGCTTCCTTACATGAACATCACAGTGAAAGCTTCCCACTGCACTCAGGGTGGGAAAGCTTTTCCCCAGAGTGGTTTTGCAAAGACTGGCTGGACCAAATTATTCTTCTCATCATGAATGCCTCTCTCTGAGCCACCTTACCCATGCAAATACTCAGATGTTATTAATATGAATGAAAGCGTCTTGTCTCGGGGTGTCTCATGGTAGGAGCCATTTCAGAAACACTGGGAGGGTGGAGGGAAGGAGGAAATACAATTGAGCAGCCCTGGTTGTATCTGTCCTATTCCTCAGATGACAATTTCTCTCTCCCAGGAGCACCACAGACTAGAGCCACTCGCAGATTACACATCATTCAGTCTTTTGCTTTGCAAAATTAGCTTTCTTAGCAAGGAAACAAAGGATTTGCTGTATTGGATCAGGCTACCGACATGTCTGCTGCCGCATCCAAGCTCTGGTACTTAAGAAACACAGCAGCTCTTCTCTGTGCTGTGCTGGCCAAGTCCCTGCCTGGGGAGCTGCGTGCAGTCAGAGATTGCTTCCAGATTGCCACAGAAATTCATCTGATGCTCAGTAGCAGGTAGTTTAACTTCTCTCCTAATTTTGTCATCTTACATACCCACAAATGGCCAACGTTATTTAGTCCTTTTAAAAACTCAGCCAGAACGTTTATCTCAATAAGTGCCTTCAGCACTGCCCTCCATAAAGCCAACTACAGACCACATAAAAGGAGGGTTTCTTTTTACTAGTTCAAAATTTACTGCCCTGGATGGTTTACTTTATGGCTCTTAATACAATGAAAGCTTTTGTAAGGAGAGGATGGTGCTGGGGGATCGGGCAGGAGCTAGCAGGAGACAAAGATATCAGTCTGTGGCTAATACAAGGACTTCATGTGCCCAGCCCGCCAGGAAGGCCATCACTCATAACACATTTAATGGCACAGGTGAGAAGAGGGACCACCGAGAGCATTCCCCAGAGGTTCTCAGCACGGGCTGTCCCCACCAGCTCTCCCGCAGCAGGTGATGGAGCACTGCGGGTGCCACTGGGGCTGCACCTTGGTGGCAAAGGCAGCAGCAGCTGTTAATCCTTCCCCTCTCATGCGAGGCAAGAGGAGGGATGAAGGAAGCCAGACAGAGCCTGCTGTTCCCCATGGACTCAAGGAAAAGGGTTCACAGTCAGGGAGAAATATTAAAGGCGATGCAGAGCCCCGGGTCTGCAAACACAGGCTGAGCAGACAGGGCTGCAACCTGGGAAACGCCAGTGCCTGCCACACCACCAACAGCTGCTTTTCTTTTGACCTTTAACTCCTCCTGGCCCAAAACAGAGCACACAAGTTGTGTCGCTGTGCTTTACAAAGCCTTGGGTCAAACAGCCAGCCGAAGGCAGGGAGAAAAGGTTGTTTTGGGGATGAACGCTGCATGTTGCTGCCGGGATGAGCCCACGTGGGCTGTGCAGCAGCAACTTTGCCTCCTCACCACACGAGTGCTGGCACCGAGAAGGCATTACAGGGGAGAAACCTCCTCCCTCCACAGCAGCAGACCTGCTTCACGGGGTCCCCGCCTCCAATATTTGCAATAAGAGAAGGATGCATCCCAGTGGCATGCACAAGGGAAAGTTTAGCAATAAGACACAGCTCCAACCTCTAGACCAAACCCCCCAACCCCACAGGTTTGCTGCCCATCCCTCCCCAAAAGGCAGGGCAGGCGTTGAGGACTCGGTGGGAGCACACGTGCCCAGGGGGACGGTACAGCCCCGCACGGACCCGCACACGCGGGCATCTGCGGGGAAACCTCCTTGGGCTGCGCCGTGCTGGGATGCAGGGTAATGTGGGTACTGCTCGAGCGCGTCCGGGTCCCAGGGCACACGGAGGCACATGGATTTTCCATCAGCTGCTCCTTCCCCACCAGACCAGAGTTAACTGCTGAGAGTGCTCGCTGCCATCTTTTGTGAGCCGAGGAAGCAGGAACGCTGCATAAATCATTATTCTTGCTAATTACCAGGAAACATCAAACAAGACAAGCATTTTACTCCTCATCACTGAATTTTGTTATGCTAATTAGAGTTGTATAAGCTGTTGCTATTAAACCTGGAGAGTCAGAAAAACATTTGCATTAATACCCACAAAGCTGCATCAAAACCTAGTTATTAGTATTTCAATGAGGTTCAGGTTATGGGGAAGCTGCTGCCGTTTCAGGGGCTGGTTTGTTGTTTTTAAATCCTGCTGTGAGCGAAAATATAAATAAATGCAGGGTGAGGCCTCATGCAGACAATACTTCTTATAAATGGGGAATTAAAAAAAAAAATAAGGAAACTTTGATCAGGAGGAGATATAAATGGGAGGGGGAGAGGGGGAAGCGGAGCGGTGCAGAGATTTTGTTGCTCTACACAGCGCTGCTCAGCCAAGGGCTCCATGTTTGTAGGCATTGAGTGTGCATGCCAGGCTGGACTTTGCTTTTTTGGATTTCTGAGTCCCTGATGCCCCCCAGGCACTTTGCTTGCCCTGGGTGTTTTGGATTTGACCCTCCAAAAAGCAGCTGGGAATGGGAGCTGGCTCCTGCCTTCCCATGAGAATTGCCGTCTCTGTGGAAATCACCCGTTCAGAGACTTACACCTCGGGCATCGCACTAAAATCCAGGGGGGGGATGTGTGTCACTAGAGGGGTGGGGGCCTCTAAACCTTCCTGGGGAACCAGCTCCTTAATAAGAATTGGCAATTCCTTCTTTTTAGTGCCAATCACAGCAGCCGAGCGTTTCATTTGAAGGTCTCGCAGCACTTCAGAAAGGCAAATTATTCCCCCACGTGCCCCTTTGATACAACAATTATCACCATTTGATGCATCAAATACATCCGAAAAATTTAGGGGGGGGTCCAAACGGGCGGCTTGTGAGCAAGGGAAGGGGTGCTTTAACCCCTTAGCTCCTAATGCTGGAATATCATTTTGGTGAGCTACTCGCAAAGGCAAACACAATTATTCCCACCCTGTGGCGGTGCCGGCGTCGAGCCCACCTGAACCCGTACCGCAGCAAACCTTGTACCGCACAGGTCTGCACGCAGCAGAGGGAGCCCATGGGGAAGGAGCTGGGGTGTAAATGGAGTGAGGAGCAAGGATCTGTACCCCGAGATAACACCCTGGGTGCTATTGCACTGCGTTTGACCTGTGTAAGTGGCAAGTGGGCTGTCCCCCTGGCCAGATGCTCCGAGCAGAATCCGTCAATTAGCAGGCTCCCTGGCCCCTTGGCTCAAGCCACTAAACTCCCTTTGCCTGGCATTTATTTCTCAGTAAAGAGCAGACCCTATTGACAGCTGGCTGTGGCTTAAATAATACATCTTGAGCTCTCTATATAACCCATGGTTTTATTCTATTGATGGGGCTACAAGTTATCTGTTTTTAACAGACCATTTGTCACCAATTCTTGAAGAGGGAGAGCCATTCACTCTCTCACTCTATATTTCTATCAAAGAAGGAAAAAAAAAAAAAAAGAAAAGGAAAGAAAAGGATTTTTTCCTTTTTCTCTTTCTGGTGGAAACACACAGGTGAATTGAGTAGCGGCGTTTCAGTAATGATGAATTGTGGTGGCAGCGCTGTGTGCTTCATCATTTTGCTGATGTGGAGGAACTCAGATGCACAGCACCCCCCATCCCACGCTGCCATTAAACATCTCCCCTGCCCCGAGCGGGCACTTGGACCAACCTCATCAACCGGTGAGATGTGTTGGGTGAAGCACCCACCCTACACCCCACTCTCCCGGTGGCAGACCCCACCACAGGCTCCCTCTGCATCCTCAGCATCAGCATTTCCACCTCTGGGGAGCACCGGGTGCTCCGTCACCTCTCCAGTCTCATTTCTCTCCATGTGCATCCAAGAAAATGAACCACAGCACCTTTGCCTCCAGATGACATTAAGGTATCGCTCCCTCTACCTTGATACCAATCAGAAGAGACAAACACAAGCCGGGTGCCACCATCCCACAGGACCTCCTCTAACGCCATGTCCTCCCTAATCACAGGCAGATTAAAAAAAAATAATATAAAAATCCACATCAGCCACGCTCCGGTAAGGAGAACTCTAAGAAGGATGAGGAAAATGAAGACACTGTGAAATGCAATAGATGTCAACTTCTACTTATTTTTTAATTTCATCTCTTACAAGCTTTTTGGAAGCTAACATGATTAAGTTCTTCACACAATTTATTAGCATCGTGTTGGAAATCCAGCAGTATATTACACTGTCTGAGTAATCCAATTAGTAAAATGTATTTATTTAACCAGAATATTAGCTGCACACAATCCCAAATGAAGTAAAGTCCCTGATCCTGGGGTTCCTTTCACTTCTTGGAATTCATTTACCAGCTACAAAAAGGTTTACTCTAATGAAATAAATATCAGCCCTATGTTTTTAGAATAATACAAGAAAAGCAATCTTGCTGCTCAGCTAACTGCCTCTTTTTTTTTTTTTTTTTTTAGCAGACACCGATAGCACACAGATTTCACAGCAGAATAAAGGATTTTCTGGCTTTCACCCAACCCCAGGAACATCCCCCCCCAGAGCGCCCCATCCCCAACTGGATTCCCACTCTTCACAACTATCAGATCATTGCCAAGATTTTATTATTTTGTTTTCATTCAGCAGCCCACGTGCACAAGTGAACCTCGTACCCGCTTTACCCTGGTTTGCAAGAGCTTTGAAGGAAAACTCGCTGTGGGAATCGAAGGCTCCCTAGCACGTTTGTCCCTCCTAATGAAGGAGCTGAGTGACAGCCCCCGAGGGTGCAGGTCTGACGTGGCCCCAGCAGCATCCCCTGGCCTGACTCAGTGCAGAGCTGAAGGGACACACTGACTGATGTGTGACAGTTTTCTGGGGTATTTTAGGGATTTCTTTTTTGGTTTTACTTTTTTTTTTTTCCCACCTGTTACTTTCTTATTACCTTAAACTCGCCCAGCTCCTAACACAACAGCATCCCTACCTAGGGCTCCCGCCCACAACCACAGGTGGAAGCCGGTGGCTTGTGTGACCCTGACACCTTGGCAGGGTCACGGTGAGGAAAGGTGAGCACTGCCAGGTGGCCACCAGTGGTAGAAGAACACCCAGTGCCACCACAGCCCTGCCAGGAGACCACTGCCTCTACAGCCCACCCCAGGGAACGGCTTGCTGTTGACCGATGGTATTTTTCCAAAGCTGCTACTCCAATTTATCTTCATTAATTGGCTTAATTAATTATTTTCCCCTGCTAGCAGAGGCGGGAGACTGGGCCATGAACAACATCAAGGAGGCGCGATGCAGCCAGCCGAGCCCAGTGCTCTGCCCTTCTCCCCGCGGGGTGCTGCGGGAGCCTTTGGCATTTTCCCTGCCATCTCGGATCCAGGCTCGGGGGAGCCACAGCCACCTTTCAGCTCGTCTTCTCCCATCCAGACAGGGTGTGGGAACAAAAGGTTTGGGGTAACGCAGCGTCCTCAGATGGGCATCCCAGGAACCCAACATCTGGGATTTTGGGGAGTCTGTACGTGCCACTTGAGTATGTGAAGGGACAGAGGGGATGGATTTGCCTAACTTGCTCGTAACCCCATTTTTCCTCACATCTCACGGAGCAGGACCACGCTCTCCACCTCCCCACGCTGCTACAGCAGCACCTGGGAGATGACTCTGAAAGCCACGATGGCAAAGCCAGATAGAGAAGGAAGGGACTAATGGCTGATGTTAATAATAGACATCATTTGCCATGCGCCTCCAAAAAAATGAACGTCCTGAGGCAAAAGATCTAATTTTGTGTTTCCTTTCAGATCCTCCGCTGAGTGCAGCCGGCGCCGGAGGAGGGGAGGTGTCTGCGCTTGGGCTCGGTGCGCGAGCCCGTGTGATGCTCATTCACATGCAGAGAATTTGAGAGAGATCCTCCCGTTAATGCAAACAGGAATTACCCGTGTAATCTTGGGATTAACGGAGCCCAAGGAATTATTTACATTTCCTAAATGAGGGAAACACTATCAAGTGGGTAAGTCGGGGACGGGGAGCCGAGGTGCGGGAGGGCGACTCGCTATCTGCGTCTGCAGGAACCGCTCTCAGCGGCCTTCTTGGGAATGGGTTCATCTGAGGTTGCACAAAATGTCTGGTGTCTTTGGAGAAGAGGTGCTGCTGGGGGACAAAGCAGACAGAGGGACACCGTCCTCGAGCTCATCTCCAGGGAGGGAGTCACGCAAACTTCAGAACCCCAATCTGTGCCTGCAGACCTTCCCTGCATCACAGGGCGCAACTCCTCACTGCCCACCAGTGATTACAGCAGCTGTAGGAATAGTTAAGACCAGTTTCCTACGTTTTTATTTCAGTTCTCTTGCAAAGTCTCTCCCACAGCAACCTGCAGCTCCCAGTGTTACTGCTGGCTGGGGACATGGACCTGCTCCCTCCCGGGTCCCACAGAGCACCCCCGTCAGTGACTCCACCACCACGCTTTGGAATCAGGCTGAGATCACCCAGAGCACTGACCACACCGTGCTTTTCAGTCTTTACTCATCAAACGCTGCGGTGACAGGCGGCAGAGCCCTCAGAGCCCCATCTTCTCCCAAATGCTATAATACTCGTAATAATCGCAGCAACAACAACAACAACAGTCACAATAACCCTCCATCCTTCACATGCCAGACGATGCCGAGTCAGACTCCATTTCCAAACTAAGACATCTCGCGTGCTATTCTCCCTCCCCTCCAGACTAATAGCTGACAATGTATGCCTTCCACATTAATGATAAGGGTTCAAGGGGAAAGAGACTGCTCTCCCGTTTCGCTGACATTACACTCTCCTATGTACCCACCAACATACCCTAAGGCAACAGAACTAGTAATAGGTTCCTCTAACTGCCTCCTGCATCAAATTTGACACCGGGTGCTTTCTTCTCCTTTCCCATCGCTCACCTTATAACTCTGTCATCATCATTGATTTTGACTTAAGGAGAGGGAAAAAAAAAAAAAAAAAACAACCACCAACCCACCTCAAGCCAACCCTCTCCCCCCTGCTCACACAGCACCAGGGTGGTGAAGCACAGCTGCTGCGGGGATTTGGAGCAGGGAGGAGGCAGGCCAAGCAGGATGCTCCTGTTTTGCCTGTATCTCTGTTGTGAAGGGGCCGAGGCAGCAGGCTGGCAGCGTTTGCTGCACCCAGAAGACTGGGTTTGCAGCCCCAGGACACCGTCGCTGGCTGCAGGGATGCTTCCCAGAGAGCAGGTGGCACCGTTCGGTGGCTTTTTGTGCTGGGCTCATCTTTCCACTGAGGTCAGGATTTGTTAATTTTT
>JAOQGH010000003.1:28392106-28402521 GCA_025769975.1 Gallinago jamesoni | reverse complement strand
AGAGAGCAGGTGGCACCGTTCGGTGGCTTTTTGTGCTGGGCTCATCTTTCCACTGAGGTCAGGATTTGTTAATTTTTGTTAATTTTTAGGCAGCACTCCTTTCTCCTTCTATTTTTCTTCCAGAGAAAAGGCAGTTGGAGCGATCTCTATCTACCTCTGGATTATGTCACTATATACAGTGAAAACCCCTTCCCAGATTCTCTCCATCCCCATCTGTGGCAGAGGAGATGCCCCAGCAAGCTGCTGGTCCTGGCAATGGGAAGAGGCAGGTGATGGCTTCACCGTGGAGGGGTGAAGGACCTCCCCAGCAACAACAACTCTGGGGACGGTGACGGGTATATGCCATGGGGCAATAGGTGACAATTTCCCCTCGATTCAGTTATCAAGGCTCCCATTCACTCCCAGGGAAGAGGGCTGGGCTCCCATTCCTGCACCAGCTGCTTCCCAGCACGATGCTGCCAGGAGACACCTCGGTCCCATTGCCAGCACTCGTCTTTCACAGCCTCATCCTAAGGTCTGCCTTACAGGGGGCTATAACCGTGCTGAAAGGGGAAGGGAGCTGTCAAAATCCCCCAGCACAGCGTAATCCTTCCTACTGCAGCCTGGAGAAGCCCTTCCTGAGCGATGTGGGAGAGCAGCAGGCTCCTCCTGTCTGGTTTCTTAGCAGATACACAGAAGCGAATCCCCAGAGTGCGGGCTGACCCGCAGCTGGTGTTTTCTTTGATTTATGTCAGAGCCTATTTACGTCCTCTGCTTAAAACAATCCAGTTCGTGTCAGCAGTAAATGAAACTGTGTACCATCCAGCAGCTGCTTGGCGGCTACCTGAAATGAGTTTCACTCCAGTTCTTATCAAGCAAAAATCCTTTTAATCATCAAAAACTGCCACAGCCTTGTTGGAGCTGAGATGGTGCGGTGATTGTAACGGGGGAAGGCATATTGCAAACCGGGGACATGGCCAGAGCCCTGGGGTTGCGGGTGATTTTCTTCCAGGGTCCCAGCGACACATGGAAATGAGGGTTGAGCTTTGGCTGCGGAGACCAGTCCACTGCAGACCTAGACACCAACAAGGTTTAACTGGGGCTGTAAGGGCAAGGCTGGGCTGAACGGGGAGCCAGACGTCCTCTGGCATCTTCCCCACTGGCCCAAGCAGGCTCATTACAGTGAAAACACCATCAGCCACTAAGACTTGCTTATCTTGAAGCTGCTGCTACTGATAAAGCCAATAGAGCAAATTGGGACTGGTTCAGAAAAAATCAGAGAAGACGGAATGTGAATGTGTGCTGCAGCCCTTGCACCCCGAGGAGTCTCCTAGCGAAGGACTTAACTAACGAGGTGGTTGGCGGTGAGCGGGGATGCTGTGAGGAGCAGGGGACATTCACCCAAAGCTATTCCGAGTTCATTAAAGAGGATGGGAAGAGCTGTAGCTGCTCCGCTCGGGGACCCAGCACGAGGCCACAGAACCTGCTTGTCCCACCAAAAACTAATGATCACAGCTTGACTAGCGAGTATCAGATGCTCTCAACACGCTGCTTGCAAACAAGCTGCAGACCGAAAGCAATTCGAAGGAATTATTTGGGAAATAATTCTAAATAATGAATGAATGGAGAAAACTGCAAGCTGTTTACAGATAACTCACCCGCAGAAAAGAGCTGAATTTGCCGAGTAGATGATTCACTATTGATTATTTCCCCAGCTCTAGCCGTAACCTTATTTAAAGCATTAATTAAGACAAGTCTTCATAGTTCAGCATATTCTAATCTGTTACAGGAGGAAGAGCTCTTCAAAGCTCAGCGCTGCCCTCCTGGAAGGAAATCTGGAGATTCTTACCCTGCCCCTGGCCCCTGCCTGGGTGGGGAGGAGGTGGGGGGACACCGGGCAGAGCTGAGCACCAGTCTGTCTGGACCCCAGCGCCATCCCCTATAGCCGACGCAAACATTTCAGCAGGGTGGGGGCCGGTGGGTATGACAGGGGAATATGGGATCCTACCTGGCTGTTGGCTGGATTTCAAATGGGACAGCTGCCTCTTGGGATAAACCCTTTAAAGACAGCCAAGGCAATCTGGCCATCCGCACGGACGGCTGCCCTCAAATGACCTCTTGCCAAGTCTCCCCGGATAGCAATACATAAATGCAGGCTCTAAAGCATGCCCCAAAGTGACACTCTCTGTGCGAGTGCCCTTGTGCCACCCAGCCTTTCCAAAAAGGTCTGCACTGTGCCCTGGGCCTCAGCTCTGGCAGCCCCTCTATGGGCTCCAGTAACCGGCAGGAGCACAAAGCCCCTGGGGTTATATTAAGAAAAAGGAACCTGGATTTCCTTTCAGTTTTATTAAGTGACTACGGCTGCATCTGCCGCTGAATCTGCCAAGCGTGGCACGTGTGTGGAAACACAAACACATCGGCACCTGGTCTGTTCTTCAGCCAGGGACAGACACCCGGACACACGTCTCTCACAGCTTCAGCCTGTGCTGATGGCACGTCGCTCAGCAGCTAATGAAACGGTGTCTTCAGCAGGACATGAAACTCCAACCCAGCAATCCAAACCGGCACAGCGAGATTTCTGACTCAAAACCCAGAGGGATAAGGCTTGTGATGCTGAAGGAAAGGGTCGAGTCATTGCTCTCCAGCTGCTCTCCCCAGGCTGGATCTGCAGCCTGGTTTGCTCTGCAGAGCCACCAATCCCCTGCCCGTCACCCCAGCGTGGCTTGCACAGCACTCTGCAGGCAAGATGCGTGCTTGCTTTCCCCACATCCTGAAGAAATGAGGGTATGATAACCTGGCACCTGACTGAAGGTAAAATACTGTGTCTTTCAACCAGCTGATTAGCTCAGCATTGCCCAGAGCAGGTTTGCATCATTTCTGGATGACTTGGGTAGAGCAAGTTAGCATCTGCATTAAGCAAGCCCAGCATATGACAAACTTCTCATAACTTTGTTTCAGAAAGAAGAACTCAAGCAGTGAAGTCTTAACCAGCTCTGAAGTCCAAGCAACAAATGACTCTGGTCTTTTTAGCCCCTTTCTGTGTCCACTGTGATCTGATATAGCTTCTCTCATGAGTCGTCCTAAGTTCACCTGGGTACAGTTTGCCAGAAGAGCCTTCAGGTCCTTTCTCCCCACTTGGCACTATTTGGTATGAGGCTCACTGAGCATCACATTGTGGTCAAGACACGACCAGCTACGTGGCCCACATTTATCCTAATTTGTCCTAATTCATCCACAAAGACTGAAAGCAAGATTCCAGTAAAAGTTTCTTTTCTTTCCCCCCATCAGATGCAATCAGCCACAAGATATATCTTACAAGGTTGAGCTTCGAGGTAAAGTTAGATCTGACCTCTAAACAAGGAAAGATAGCAGGAGAGGAATTAAAAATTCAAAGGTTGTCAGCTTATGTTGAGCCTCTCATCAACCAACACCCCCAAACCCTTCTCCTCAGGGCTGCTCTCCATCCATTCTCCTCCCAGCCTGGCTTTGTGCCTGGGATTGCCCTGACCCACATGTAGAGCCTTGCACTTGACCTGGTTGAACTCCATGAGGTTCACACAGTCTTGCCTCTCAAGCCTGTCCAGGTCCCTCCAGATGGCATTCCTTCCCTCCAGTGTGTCGACTGTGCCACACAGCTTGGTGTTGTCAGCAAACTTGCTGAGGGGACACTCAATCCCAACATCCATGTTGCCAACAAAGAGGTTAAACAGCACCCATCCCAATACCAACACCTGAGGAACCCCACACATCACTGATCACCACTTGGACATCATTCACTGCTGCATTATTTTTTATACACGTAAACATGGGATGGAGCATGTTTCCCTCTCCAGTACGTTCATTAAAAGGACACAAAAAGGGGAAGAACAGAAAAATGCAGTAGCTTGTTTTGACTCTTTGTATCTCCAGCTCTCCTGTCAACCTGGTGACCAGCACTGGAGGTCACACACCGCCTGGTCTCATCACCACCTTGTACGCCAGGTGAGGAGCAGGGTGTTGAAGTGGTCACAGTGGTCACTTGGGTATGACCCACACAGGTGTGCGCGCAAGCAGCTCCACCAGCCTGGTCCTGCACGGTCACACAGCTCGCCACCAAACATACAAGCAAATATTTTTCATGGATATTGTATGAAGCAAAATCCCTACCTGCTCTTGACTCCTTCGAAGGCTGTTTTCTGGCAAGACCTTATCTGCTGGTTTATCCTTTGCTGAAAGACAGAACAAAAGAACAAATGTTTGTCAAACAGCAGTTCAGTCAGAAAGGATGGGACACTCCTAAATGGGGAGAAAAAAGATGCATTTTGTGTTTACTTTCATTACTCTCCATTGCATGTGATACGCGCTTAAGAACTTGCATAATTCTCTCCACTCAGTTCATTTTATTTTTCCATTCATCAAACTCTTCCCTCTCCATAAGCAAGTGTACTGCTAATTAGGACAAAGGAACAGATTAAGTTAAAATGAGTAGACGCTGTTGCTTTCCCTGCCTCTCTCCAATCCAAAGTCAATCCAAATCTTTTGGAATACTCTAGTAAATTCACATTAATGTGGATACAAAATGCTCCTCAAAAAAAGAGATATTAGAATTAGAGACGGTGTGAGGAAGGGTGACGGAGATGTTGAAAGACACAGAAAAGCTTTTGCGAAAGGGGAGATGCAGAAAGACACGTGTGTGCCGCCGCACACAGCCACAGGCCAGCCCTGCAGGTGTGTGCTCTACATGCTATTTTGCTTGGCTCAGTTTTCCTTAGTTTGAAAAATAAATGCCTTTGCTTTAGGAGCAGAGTGACCTGCATCCATGTCCTCTGTCACCACAAAGTTCTGATGTCTGAATTTGTTGCAGTGTAAGAACTATGAGTTTCGTCCCCAAGATTCACATTTCCTGGCCAAACCTGGTGTGGCTGAGGAAGGGCAGTGATGTTGGGTCCTCCATCCTTCGAGTGGATGTCTGTGCAATGCAGACCTGCTTAGCAGAGTTTATGGTGATATGAAATGATGCTGCATCTAATGGCCTTTATTTATAGGAGTTTCTAGGGAACCCAGACAATAAAACTTGCAAAAGCTTCACTGGGGTCTCACCATGATTTATTTGCCCACTTCTAAAACCTAACACTACCATCAGATTTGACCCCATTATTTGGAGCCATCCCGTGGGAAGAAGCCATGGTGCATGTGTTTCTATGCTGGGGAGCAGTCTGGCTGAGGGCCCTTTTCACCATTCCCTCAACACATTAAGAAACACACCAGTGCCACTGACCTTGCTGCCAATTGGAAATTTCTAGGTCTGAAACCCTCCATGAAACAAACGCCTTGGCATGGGAGTGAGCTTTTTGCACCAGATGGACCCCCTCGTCTCCTGGTAAATCCAGTTCTTAGGCTTTGCCACAAAGAGGCTTAAAATTAATTAGCAGATTTTTTTTTTTAAGGGTTCTGTGTACAAGGAGTGTGTGAGAAAGGACATTCATTAGGAGCTTTTTGGTACTTATAGGCCAAGAGGAGGATTTATAGCTTGCAAGAGAGTTCTTTTTATAACTGTCAATTTCAGACTGTTAAAGGTTGCAAGCAGATGCCTTGAAGATGAAAACATTCACAATTTTCCCCATTTTCCCAGAAAGACAGTCAAGAAGGAGGAGGTTTTCTGATTTTCTAAAGGTGACCACTTTTACCAAAAAACATCTATCCCCTTTGGTGCTCATTTCCAGAGAGCTGTCGCCCAGCAGCACTGGGGAGGTGGACGGGTGACAAGAGCTGATACACGATGTGACATGAAAGAGGACTTTCCAAGGAGCAAACCATCACAATCTTCAGCTGCTGAGAGCTGACTCCACTGCTGACCATAGACAACTGCTGAGCGTGTTCTGCAACAGCACCCACCATAACTGCTCTAAAAACATGAGTAGATGGTAAGAAAACTGTCTAGTTAAGCAAATAACTCAAAAATAGTCTTCAGATATTTATTCCCATATTGGTTCATTCCTTGACCTTGGCAGAGCTGTTTTCAAAAAGAGGAAATGTTGGTAAGGCTTTGGTGGGAGTGGTGTTTTGAACAGGGATGTGCATTTGCCTCCCCTGGCAGTGTGGTTTCCAGAAACCGCACTTTTCCCACCCTGGAATAACCCCACATGAGGTGTCCACAGGTCCTTGAGAGCCTGCCAGCACCCACCTTTTGGGGTGTTCACCCTCACCCCTAACCTCCTCAGGAGCCAACTAGAGCCAACAAACAATTCCCATTAATAACTTTGAAAAATGCAGATAAAGCAGTGGGAAGACACTTCCATAAGTTAAAGTTTTTCATCCACTTTGGAGGAGAAGATCCCTCAGTGTTGGAAGCGAAGCACTATGATACCACTCAACGTGATTTACTGTCTTCAGCACTGTGCTACATCCCCAGCAGCTTGCAGTGCTCACCATGGAAGCACATAGAAGAGGAGGAGATGCATTAAAAAATAAAAAGTCTGAGCAATATGGTGCTGTGCATGTCGGCACTTCTTGGGCTTCCTTTTTTGTAAGAGTTCACATGGGAAGGCCATTTTCCAGAAAGAAAAGCACAAGATTCTGTTGCTTTGAGCAATATTATCCCTGGCTTCTTTAGCGACTCCTACAAATATTAATTGATTTATATACCAGCCTCTAGTGACCGAATCAGAACCAAATTAAACAAGTTTTGCCTTGCCATAAATCCACCCTGCATTCTCACGCTCCTGGCTACAGCCAACGAGTTAACTCCCTGATTTTGCTAGAAAGCTTTCTAAACTCAGTCTTGGCTATATTCGGTGCTTTTCCCCTCAGTTTTCCCACTCTTGGTATTTCTGGGGAAATTTCCTTTGGAAAAGGGGGTGTTTGTCAGTGTTTGGCTGATGGTGTTTTGGATCAGCTCTGAGCGGTGTTGAGCAGCGCTGTGTTTAAAGCTCTGTCACTCTGCCCACTCAGCCACGCTCTCCCCCGTTTGGCTGCTCGAGCAGTACCAAAAATGGGAAGTTTAAGAAGAGATAGACTAGTTTAGAATTAGAAACACTATTTCAAGGACTCGGAGCCAGAAACACAGGAAATCCTAAGCCGAAAAGACACATTTTGTAAAAGGAGAAGTCATCTGAGGTTGGTAAACTGGGCTGCAAACTTCCTCCTGCTATCCCGGGTTTGGTCTGAGATGATGCAAAAATTTAAATCTTATCATTTAAATCATTGGAAAGAGAAACCGTGACTTTACAGGTCCTGAGTTTGCACAGATATTTGGAAAGAAAATTTCATATGAAAAAGCCGTGTTACCAGGGCAGAAATTGTTCCCCTCATCCACTGCCAAGCCCCTAGGAAAAATTTTGGGGAATGCCTATAGCAGCCTGCATCATTAATATTACTCCACTGACCCAGTTCTTACTCTCAAGTTTCTATTCTACCCTAATAAAAGTGGATTTCATGTACAATAATCCGAGGACAGCAGAGGTGAGGGTATTGCTGTAAGGAAAGCATAAGGAAGATAATATTACCAGGCTAGACTACATACAACTATAACTGTTCAAGTATTAAACCCATTTTTCACCATCAAGAGTGTTATCCAACAGCATGAGAAATACAAGCAGGAGAAAATATTCTCGAGTGAAGGAATTGATGGTCAAAACCTGAAAGTTTGGTAAAATGCTTTTCCACTTCATGTCCTACAAGCTGTCAGTGCTAGAATGGAAAACCGCAGATCAGTAATTGCAAAGGACACTTCTTCTTTCTTACACTGTCTCTGTCTGTAAGGCAGGAGGATGGCAAGTTAATTAATTATCTCCAGCACCAGTTTACTTGAGGATCTTTTTTTCCAGCAGTGCATCAAAGGAGACTGATAGAAGCCTTGATTAGGGGGATAATGAAGGAAATCTCTAATAGATTATATAATTTCTTGCCCGTCTGCAGCCATTCTCAAACTGGCTGCCTTTGCAGGGCTGGGATTCACGTCTGGAAAATATCGCAAGCATGTAAATCCACCTCAAATGCAAAATTTATGGAAAAATTCAAGTAATTGCATGTTTACCATATTTCTGTCAAAGGTCTGGAAAAAAAGATATCAGACCATCTGATTTGCTATACAGCAGAGATTTTCTGTGTGTCCTGTTAGGGCCTTAGAGTCCGTGGAGATAATCCATATTTTGAAGTCACATCAGACATGGACAAAGAAAATTTATTAGATAATACAGAGCAGGATGAGAGCAGAGGCAGGAGGAGAGCACATGCTGATGTGGGGGTGAGGCAGGCAGTTTGATCTCTACCTTGTTATCTGTCCTAGGAAGTCTTTTACTAACAATGACCATTAACGGGGGCTGAGGTGCTTTATCTGATTTTTTTTTTTCCTCTCTAATCTTGCCTGCTTTCACCTGCAACACACCATCTCGCCCAGGTCTTATATCAGACTAACAGGAGCCCTCTGAGGGCAAAGTTGGTTCCCAGTGCAGGGGAAGGAACTTTGGTACTGCAGGGTCCCAGCTCGCCACCCCTGTCACACCAGTGCCCTATAATTCTTCTCTGCGTTTGAAGTCCCTTGGGAATTTTAATGCCATTTCCCTCTTACCCAGACCATACACATGCTGCCAAATCCAATAGCGGGGAGAAATGAAGTGTCAGGTTCTGATACACCAACACGTTGTGCTGATTTCTATCTCGCACAGATAAACCCCAAGCCATTCCCAAGAAGTCCCGGTGGCACATTTAAGCAATCTATTTCTAAGATGAAGCTGCAGATTCTCCCCTGGTGGTGTCTGGTGCTTCATAAACTATCAGTGGCACTAGTCGCACCAACTCTTGGATGCTCGGGCACCCCAACACCAACTAACAACTGGGTTGAGAGTTTGAAAAAAATCACTGTCCTAATGAAGGAGTTATTGGTCTCATAAAAGAACCACCTCACCCATCAGAGCCATCCTGCTCCTTCCCATGAACCTCCATCACCCAGCTCTTGTCCTGGCAAATGGGTGGTACAGAGAGATGCTCCAGCCCTTGCCCTGGGTCCCTCCTGTCCCCCACGGCCACCAAGGGCAAAAGTAAATGGTGCCATGCAAGGGAGCAGAAGCAAAGGCAGAAGGGGAGCAGAAAGTGTTTTATGGGGTTAAACGTCCCGGTCTGAAGTAAAGCAATTTCCTTCGGTCTCCTGCCATTTCCTTGTGGAGGCTTATCATCTCCAGCTGGGACAATATAAAGGCCCATTTAATCGAGATCCATTTAACACTGAATCACGCTAACAAGATTACTTAGCCAGGGCTAATTCTGCATTTGCTGAAGTGCAGTATCCAGGGTGAGTAATCTCTGTGTGCTGGTGGCAGGTTCAGAGACAGGTTAGCCACTGGCTTAGCATCACAGACAAAACATGGAAAGTACATGGAAGACCATGACAATGAAATTGCAGCCAGTTTAGCCTATCGGGCTATTTCCTTTCCCCTACTCAGTGTTATTTGAGATCAGTGCAGAGAGGGTTTCCTCATTACCCCACAGGATCCTAAAAGGGGAATTATTTTCTTTGTCCTCACAAGCAGCTGAGCAGGCAATACAGCAAAATCCTCTTCAGTCATTATCTGTTAAGTGCATGGCATCCTTTTGTGAGTTAAATGACACAGTATTTCTTGCATGGGACTGAATTCAAAAGGTTTCGCCTTCCATCAGGAGATAACTCAAGATTTGAGTGCTAATTGAATACATTTATATGCACACAAGTGATAGGCATTCATACAATTTCTTATAGTAGATTCTCACCATTCAGTCATTTAAAAATATAGCACTAAGGGCTCTATTATTTATGATTATTAAATCACAAATCTGAGTAGCAAAATACTTCACTCAGGGAAAGTGTGAAGAGGCTGTTTCAGAGAAAAATCTCCTTTTTCAGAACACCACATCATCACAGGAGAATGCTGATAGCTAATATTGTTTTACAGCTAAGACTCTCAAAGTGACTTAACTCAGGTGAATGGACTAATCCTAATCACCCTTTCAAATGTTCCCAAATCCTCCAAGTAGCCAGAGCTAAGGTTGAGGAGTTCTGGTGAAATCTTCCTTTTTTTCATACATGTTGACTCATCACGCTGTCAGCATAGGATATGGGATGTTCCCAGTCATTTCCTCCCTTGCTTTGAGGGGACGGGATTTGTTGTCATTTCAGGAGGGATTCATCTCACCAGGTGTCAGATGTCCACAAGGCAAGTGTCTATACTTGAGTTAGTCTCTTAAATGCATAAGTGGAAAGAAATTGGGGTGATTTGTCTGACCTATTCTAGGCAGCCACCTCAAGAGCAATTGCCTGCTGGAGGTGCCCATTTCACTCCATTAATGGTAAATGAGGTCCGAGTGCTCAGTGCAGATGCTGAGACCCGGGCGTTGGTGAGATGGATCCTATCTGGTGTAATTGCAACCTTCCAAAAGGTGATTCACTTTTTCTCTTTTTTTTTTTTTTTTTTTTTTTTTTAAGG
>JAOQGH010000003.1:28380732-28392097 GCA_025769975.1 Gallinago jamesoni | reverse complement strand
AAGAAAGCCAATGGCATCCTGGCTTGGATTAGAAATAGTGTGGCCAGCAGAAGTAGGGAGGTGATTGTCCCCCTGTACTCAACACTGGTGAGGCCACACCTCGAGTATTGTGTCCAGTGTGAGAGCACTGTGCTTTTCCTTCTACAGAACAGAGACAGGCTCATGGTTTTATTTTGTAACACAGCCCAGAGCCTCTTTTGATGCTCCAAGGGCTCATCAAAGCAGTGATTCAACTCAAGGGTGGGTCAAACCCATCACCATAGGCTGTCTGCAAGCTCTTCTGGTGTGGGCAAATGCTCCCTTCCTCCAAATGAACACCACAAGCTATACTAGGTCAAAAGGACAAGACCACAGAGACAAGATGTCCTCCAGAGGTCCCTTCCAACCCCAATTATTTCACAATTTTATAAAAAAGAAAAAAGCTTTCCATGGCAATATCTTCACACCTGGCATGGAGACCTCACACTCAGGGTGCTAGCAGGGGCACACATTTTGCTCCTGATAACACCCAGCCCTTCAGCGCTGCTGGGCCAGCAGCTCTGGGAAGCATTAAAACAAAAAAAAAAAGACACCCCCATGGAGCTGGGTGCCTTTAGGGTACGACAAGAACTTGGCAAAACCCTTCAGTATGGTAATTTATATTCAAATTTCTAAGCCCACTTGAATCTATCCCACATCCCATTCTCAAAAAGTAACTGAGACATTCGGGAAACTAAATGCCACTTAGACATGGGCTTTCAGGCCCAGATATGCAAAAACACGCAAGTGTGTAATGCTACTTCATGTGCCTAACATACACCGATTTCAGGACGAGATTAAATGCTTACATCAGAGCTGGAACTAAGCCTCACACCAAGTGGCCAAGTGCTGAGGTCATTCATGAAAGTGGGTTTTCTGTTGAGATGTTTAACTTTTTTTTATCGCAGTCCAGAGCTCAGAGCAGACAAATGCACCTCTTTCTCCCTCCTATTAAACTCAGATACTTAAATGGTGCTCATGGTATCTGCACACTGGGAAGACAGCTTGCTGGTCACCCCTATACTGGCAATTCATATATTTGATGGCAACCACCTCAGTGCTTAGAAAACGACCAACAGATTTGGAAGTTTGTGAGAGAAACAGGCAGACACACATGAGAAACATGACTGTGTAAGGCTTGTTTCCTTGAGAAACAAGTTCCTCTGTCATAACATTCAGAAAACTTTCCAGCTCTCCTCATGACTTCATCCTCAACGTCTGAAAGCACAAAAATCTTTAAGTGTAAGACGGGAATTAAAATCTGCCTCAAAAATATGATCAAGTCACACTGGAAAACCCAGGGACTCCCTTTAGCAAGTGCTCAGGGTGTCTCCAACTATGCAAATCCAAAACACATCCCACTCGTATTCCTTCAAAAAGCAGTCAACTACCCAAGGAGTTTGATTGCACGGAGACAGCCCTGTGCCTTGGACACTATAGAATCATTGAATCATTTTGGTTGGAAGAGACTTTATGATCATCAAGTCCAACCATTAACCCAACACTGCCGAGTTACTACTAAACCACGTCTCTCAGCACTACATTTACACATCTTTTAAATACCTCCAGGGATGGCGGGAGGAGCTGAGAGTCTTGAATATAATTTCTGACTAAGGCAATACAGCACATGCTCTCAGGCAATCACCTTCTTCCATCACTTCCTCACCATCTTCCCTTTTGGACTAAGAAGCCCAGAATCTCAGAGGCAGGAGCTGGCTAACTCCCTGCCATCGAGGCAGGTCTTTCCAACCCAGTGGGACACACAATGGAACCGCCATAGGGGTGCAGGGTACGGTGCACCCCATGTATGGGCTCCTCCAGGTACCACAGTCACAGGGATGTCCGGACGTAGGGCCACACCAAGTCTCAGAGACAGAGCATCGCTAGAGACAACGCTCCTCACACTGATCAGCAGATGTAACACCTGCAGCAACTGCAGCCCCTTGGTCCTCACCGTGGTGGCAGACAGCAGCAGCACGCAGGGCAGCACATTGCAACGCATGAGTTTCCAAACACTTTCCAAATTTAATGTCCCCTAAAAAACCCATATCTCCAGCAAAGGCACAGATTCACACGTGGCAAGTTTAAGCCCGAAGCCTTCTTTTCTCAGTTACCTTTTCCCAACCTCTCAAAAGCAGGTTGAAAACTGCTCCGTTCCTTGTCGTCTTGTTTGGGATATAATGCCATCCCCTCTAATTGGTGGGGCACAAGGGCTTGAAAGACATTAAGCCCTGGCCTGCACGTGTGGGGAGCGGTTACCGCAGCACGATAAGCATCCCTGCCGGCTGGGCAGCCGAGCCTGACCACCCTCACAGCAACGGCAAAGGCACGGTGCCTCGCTCCAAGCCAGAGGACCAAGTAGACTCCGTGGGAATCGTTATTAGCTCGGCTTTAATTACAAACTAATTTCCTCCTGCGTAGCCAGCAATTTCAAGCTCTGTGGAAACTATAAGGAAACAATAGCATGCCATTTCCCAGCAAAAGGAGCGTAAACAAACAGACACAATTCAGAGCTTCAGAAGCGAGTGATGTATTTAAATGCCCCAAATGCAACAATCGGAGAAATTCCCCTCAAGCTAAGCAGAAAGCATTCCCTCTTACTTCCCAAACTGAATATTTCGGTTTTGAGGTCATCCAATTTCACCAAGTGATAGGGAAGACCGAGAAGGTCTTGATGATAGAAACTGCCAGCACCTAAAATATGCAGAGGCTTCCACCTCTGCGTAATAGGCTGGTGCCGTAGGTTGCTCACCGGCTCGAGCGCTGCCGAAGCCGTACTTAGCAGCTGACAGATTGCAAGGAGAACTGGGGGAGCATGAAGGCTTGTTAGCGGCAAGGTTTTCCCAGCTGAGGCTCAGGCACGCACTGATTGGCAATTCCGATCACGGAGTTTGTCCCGGTGGAGCCTCCATATGTTTCTTCCCCTGGAGGAGCGATGAATGTCAATTCACCCCTTGGGGTGCGTCAGGCGAAAATCCTCCCGAGGGTGAAACGAGAGCTGACAGCAACCGGCCACAGGTTCCCCGACCAACTTCCACGCATCGGCCGATTTTGCTAGGAGTCGGGGAAAAACGAAGCTGTGTTTGTTGCGTTTCCACACACAGCGCTGGTGTATACGTGCCTCTCTCAAAATTAGCTCTATGGAAAATAAATAAGGGGAACACACTCTTACGTACCATAAAACAGGAAAATGAATGTTTATGCTGGTAACTCATCAGCACGCCTAGGATTTCCCAAGAGTTCAGGGCATAACCTGAAAACACAGTCTGTGACAGCGAATCGATAGTTCTATTCTATTCTATATGCCCAGGCCCATCATGCCATATTTCCCTTCCCCATCTCCATGTCTCATATCAACCAGTCCTTCAGAGCATTCTGCCAGTGGCTCTTGACGGGCTTTCCAGACCTTAATTAAGCTTCAAGACACCTCCGTGAAGTTGACTAATATAATTAAGTGAGTCTTCCAGATGAATAAGCTGAGGAGAGGTGAGATCAAACAGCAGGATGATGGAGGAACAGCTACCCGGTGGCAAAGTAGGTTGCAGGGCCCAGAGACCCCATCCCTGCTGTCTTACAAAAATCACTGCTTTTCCCTTCCTATATCTGTAGCTGATTATGCCATGATTTGCTCCTGGAAAGGGTAGTTTGGGCCATTATCTTAACAAGAAAAAGCAGCTTCTTTTGGCATAGAGGTAGAGCTGCTGTCTCTAGCACTGCCACACAGGGATGTTTCTTGAAAGTATCAAGAACAGCTGTGCATTTACATGCAACAATATATTTCAATAGTAATGAAGGTGAGGGAAAGCTGTAGTCCAGTGCCTTCTTTTGAATAAACTTTCTGAAATTACAGGAATTATATAGCTTATATTCAAATAATTCTAAGATTGTGTGGGTATCTCCTAAAAAAACATATCCCATGAGATTTCTATAATTTCATAGTAAACTGGAAGTATGACCCAAAATAATAGCAGTCTAGGCCTGAGTCTTGATACAACCTGGAGCCTCACTTGTCTCATAAGTTTAAAAGGTTTATCATGGACTTGAAGATGAATATGCACCTAAATCCCTCCACAACAGGGGCCTTATTAGGAAGAGAATTCATTTGGGACTTTTTCCTGGAAGATGATGTTTAGAATGAAATTGTGAAGTATTAGGGTGCGACAGGAATAAAACAGAAAATTCCCCAGCTCAGAGTCAAGCTGGATCTGCGATGTCTCACTTTCCTGCAGTCGCTTTCCTTCACAAAAGAGCTATCACCCATCGCTTAGGAAGCTCAGCCTTAGAGGCACATCTTCCAACATCATCTTCTCTTCCAAAATTCAATGGCCAAAGCACTCGAGAAGAAATCACTCATGTAACATTTGTCCATGAGCTTTTGACATCAGCAGGGCCGTTGGCTTTGTGCTCACCCTCCTAACACAAGTGTTAGGACTGGCAAGGAGCAGCCCAGAGGCCGCCTTCTCTCCTCTTCCCACCTGGGGTCTGGTGACAGTATCACCTAACACTCTTCCTAAATCTGCCAGAGGGGACAAAAGCCTCACAACCGTGGGAAACTTGGTGGGACATCACTTCTCTTTAAAACCGTCATTTCCCAGTGCTGGGGCTCTGTGGAAAACTATAAAGTGATGGCAGCTCCTGGGACCTAAGCCACGCTGATTTTTTTTTGTTGTTGTTGTTTTGCCTCATCTGTTTCTTTATACTTCTCCGAGTCTCAAGTGACTCTGACATAGGAATTCCTGCTTTTCATTTTTCCTCTGTACAAGATGTCAGCAGATAACAATCCATGCTTCATTGGTGCCGTTCCATAATTGAAAGAGCCAGCAATATATCAGGCTTGGAGTCTGCAAACCCCATCAATAAGTACTCTATTACTTGGGCATAATTTTCCACCACCCCCCCAATGAGACTTAACAGGCAGTAGGGTTATATTGCTGAACCCACACTTCACTGCAAACTGTTTAAGATAATGCCTACTAAACTATACTCTATTGTCACAAATTAGTTTCTCAGACAACCAGCGTCTAGCAAAAATGTACTTAATATGCAAAGCTGTCTGTTTAGATCTATCTGTCTTCCAGTAAAGCTACCTCAGGGAAAAGACAACTGTAGTCCAAAATAACGGCACAGGTTTCTTTCCAAGTCGACATACACAGACCTACACTTTTCTCTAGGAACAAATTTTTCCTGTGTCACCAGGAGGGTTTTTTGCTTGGCTTATCCTGCATTTTCAGCGTGTAACAGAGAGTGTCGCAGCTTCTGCAGCGTTACTGATTGTGTGAGGGCAGTGTGAAACTTGCATGGCCTCTCTTTTTAGATTTAATTCTCTGAGCTTTTCCGTAGCCTGTTAAGAATCAGCTTCCTGGTCCATTTCAACAAAATCCCATCAAGTCCCAAGAGTTTCCCATTTAAATAAATACCAGGGGCTTGAGTTTTAATTACTTTCTGCAGAATCCCCTTATCAGCAGTAGCTTTGATAGGCACAGGCTGTACGTTATCTGGAAACACAACTGAGATCTCTAACTCCTTCCATGTCTTTAGCCCTTGAAGCCTTCTCATACCTATTACATACCATGCCCAGAAGCACTGCCAGAGCATGGGCTCTGATACCTGGATAGGCAGCTCTTTCCCTCCACACATTATCATCCCAGAGGATCCTTACGCGCTTCCCTCGTTGCTGGCACAAATAAATTGCTGATGATTCACTCGTGCTGGCTATCTATCTGCATACCAGGCATCTCCCAAATGTGTTAGTTCTTGCACAGAACCCTATTTTCCTTCAGTTTTGGTCCATTAGCTCTGGGGCTCTATAAACTTCCCTGAAGTCCGCTGCTTCTGTTATCTCCACCTGTGCAGGTCGTACCCCTCCTTGTACCATCCAAGGTCTGTCACAGGCATCCAGTGACATTGCAGCAGTGCATAAACTTAGTAAAGCAGCTGGGAAAAGTGGTAACCCACACCTCTCCTGTGTTTCCAAGGGTAATTGCAAGAATCAGTTTAAATTCTAAAAAACCAAGAGCCAGTCATTGTTTAAACTTCGCATAAGATTATTTTGAAGTTTGAATGGAATCTCAGGTCCTTTAATACATTATCTCAGCTGGATCAACCATCCACTAGTCTAGGAACTGCCTCATAAAAGCCAGATGGAGTAGTATTTTACCTCAAATCCTCTGAAATCTCAGTCTGCTGCAGAGCAAGCATGCAGACTATCCAACTTATGGAAGGACCTCAGTACAGATTTATTTGAATACCTTCAAATTGTCATCCTTGTGACCCCCAGTGGGACATGTTGCACTTCCCAGGGAGAATTATGTTTGGGTCTTCCCCTTCCTGCACCATTCCCTAGTCCCCCTCCATCCCTCACCCGCACAGCTGGTGTCTGGTCTGACTTTTTGGCCTCCAGAAATCACTGCAGATGAGAGTTGTCACCTAAAGCACCTATATTTCTGATTAGCCATTTTCAAAGGCTCAAGGAGCTCTATTTTTGACCACACCGGTACTTGGTGGTCTGACTGTGGTCTGTGCTCACTGTTTTTATGCGTGGCAGAGCCGTGCCCATCCCGGAGGGCATACACCCAGCTGCCTTTTTGCCATATTAATAGCCCTGCTCTGCTTCAAGTCACCTTCATGCCAGAAATGAGGTAGCCAAACTTCATGCCACTGGGAACAAAAGCAGGCAGCAAACCAGCCTCAAAGCAAGAGGAGACATAAAACCCCACTAAACCTCATGGTTCAACACATAAACAGAGAGAAGGGAGGACGTCCCAGAGTCCTGCACTTGAATCCAATAACCATCCATAACTACCCCTAAGGATAGTTTCTAAAGAGGGGAGAGCAATAAACAGCACTTCCCCTCTTCATTACACAACTCCAGCAATAACTATGATGAATGGCAAGGAACAACTGGGTTTCATTGCTAGATTTCCAGGCTGCGGCGTCCAACAATAGAAGCATAATAAAGACAGATGGCAGTGGATTAACTCTTCTTGCAAGGCGGCCAGTGCTGGTTGTTCAACATCCCAACTCAAACGCAGGCAGCCCCGTCCCCTTTGCTTCTGAGCAGTGTCGGGTACAGTGAGGATCAGGCGTAACACAAACCAGAGGTTTTGTTCACATCAGGGAGCGGAGCCGAGTAATATATGCTAATTCTGGTGGTGAGTTTGGCTTTTAAGCACAGCTGTTCAAGACACAGAAAACTCAGAAGAAACCTAAGCAGATCTTCCACAGAAAATTTCTGCGCTTTTTCACCCTAGAGTATTAATTGCTTGACTTCTTTTTAATTTGGAAAGCTCAAAAAGAAAAAAGAAAACAACCCCAAAATTGTTGCTGGTTTTGTGCAAAAGAGATTGCTTTTTAAAAGCTGATACATCTTCCCCTCCAATTTTGCCCATTTGGCACAAATAATATAGATTTTGCATTCTTTTTTCAGTAGGCTTAATGTGGTGTTAACAGGTACGTATTGGATGTAATTTTAAAATTATCAGGAGTTTTAGGTCGGTTCAAACAACAGAAGAACTAGGATCTGGGAGGGCTGGGGAGGGAGCTGGCTTGTGCCCGCTGCTCTGGCAGTGCTCTGCTGTGTGCAAATATATGAAATTCACTCTAAGCTTCAGCATGAAAAGGGTGCATGCACTGCCAAAATTAGCAGGGGAGGGGTCTTCCCACAACTAATTAATTGAGTTTGAAAAGCGCTTGGAGACCTTCAGATGGAAGGTGCTAAACAAAGTGAAAATTATCATTATTTCTGCTTAAGTGAAACTGCCAAGCAACGCTGCCTCAATCATTCATTGCAAATTCACGTCTTTCTTCTGTTTGTAAGTCCACCGTAACCAAGCTTAATTTCTGCAGATGTATTTGCTATTCAGGAGCATTTGCTGGTTTGAATAATTTTCAGACGGAGTTTTTGGGAAACATGTTTGATTTGCCTATTCATTATCCGTTACTCCGGATGTGTGATGGGTACACAAGGCAGCACGTTGTTGTTTCCGCTCGCTGCCTGAATGGCAGAAAGTTTATTAGATGGGAGAATAATGAATAACCAATAATGAATACTCTTGTTTTCATGTGAAAACAGATGAGCATGTGAAAAGCAGCGTCTCTCCCCACTTTCTTGCCAACAGATCCCCATTCACAATAATGTTCTCCAACACAGAAAAGCCAGCAGATTCTCGATTCAGCCAAATATTTGGCCATTCACAAACTCTAGTTTTGCTGTCCTACCAGAAGTACCTACACACTTGCCTGAAATAGGGAGGTGGCTACTCTGGGGTTGACCTGCTGTCTTTACAAAGACGAGACAACAACAACAACAACAACAAAAAAGAATGCATTTCTTTTTACAATGTGTGTTACTCAGCATCTGGGGATTTTTGGTCTCTCCTGGCTGTTGGCAGTTTCACCCTACTGTATAACTCCTGCTCTTCAGGGTCTTCTCTATAATACCTCATATTGACAAATCAGAAAGGTCTATGGGACTTCTGCAAGCCCACATGCCAAATCTCTGCCCTGGTGCAAGCGTCAAATGCCCAACAGTGGGTTATGCCAAAGTCCAGTTGCACCAATGACCAATCCCCCTGGAACCCTCCTACCTGCTGAGAGATGGAAAGCTCAAATTTACACAAAACCGTTTCCTTGGTTCTGTTTTTGCTGACCGCGTGACTCCCAGTTGCATGTAATTATTTTGGTATGTTGGTGTTAATGATGTGTCCAGTTCACTTAGCCTGTTCATCAGTATTGCTGGTCATTTGCTGTTTCTTTGTTTCTTGCCTCCCAAAAGGTCACTACATCATCAGCAAAACCAAGCGCGATTCATCCATTATTTATCAAGCCGTCTTTCCCGTTCACCTGTCCCTGATTTCAAGGCCACGCTCCATCCTACGTCTCAGAACCTACACGCACCTTCAAGCCCACACTTGTGCTGTGGAGCACCTACTGGCACAAAGCTTTTATTAAATAGAAATCATAAACTGTAAAAAAGAAGCTTGTTGTGTTGCAGACGGGAATTCGGCATCACTTTAAATATTTTGTGTTTTGCAACCTCAGGTTCCCAGTCCCGCTCCTGCTTTGCCTTCTATCGACTGAAAAAATTATTTGTAAGTAAATCTATGCAATGAAAGACCTGCCTTTTGCTATTTGGCCTGAGTTGTAGCCTGCTCTAACCCTCCATCAGCGACGGCTGCTTCCATCTGTTATTGCCTTAGCCTAACCGGTTGCTGAGCGCTCACCAGGGTTTCCTGCGTACAGCCCGGTTCTGTTACTGGCTTCCTCCTCTGGAGCAATATCATGGAATGGCGTCCCCAGGGGAAACACACAGATATTGTGAAACGCCTCGTGCAAAATCAGGGATGCTTATCGCGCCTCGCTTGGGAGCACCGGCACCTTCCTGACACGAGTTTCCCCCCCCGGGTGGGTCCTGTCCCTGCGGGAGGTGTCTGCAGCCTCCCAGGCTCTCCAAGAGGTTGGGGTACAGGTGATGCATAATGTTATCAAAGCTCCATCTGCCTCCGGGGAGTCTTTTAAATCTCAGCCCCTGAGAAGAGCAATAACCTTCAAAAAAACCCACATGGGACTTATTACGAAAGGGAAATTCTAACCTACAAATAAAGGCAATAAAGAGGCAGACCTCTGCATCTCGATTGCATCTAACACGGCCTCGGAACAAGTGGAGACATCCTGATGAGCTGCCGAAGGGGTAAAGGGGATGTCAGCGATCTCCATTGCGGGTGAGAGAACTGTGGTTACGCTGGGGAAGAGGCTCTGAGCATTGCCGAGGTCACCCCGGGCAGCACGGCTCTCCTCGAACCTACCCCTGGGGTTCAGCTGATGGGATTTATCATATCTATTGCTTAGAGCAAAAGTCAAGCCAGAAAAGTGCCTTCAAACTGTGCTCCATCAGGAGAGAAGTGGGGAGGAGAGCAATGCCACAGCCACTCTGTGCTTCCCCCCTATTTGTCCTGGTTATCAGACTGGAAAAGATCACCAATTACCCTCTTCCCAACCACCACTGCTCCTGCCAACAAAAGATGAAAAGCACATTTATTTCTCTTAAGTGAGATCTTTTTGTGACACATAAGGACCCTTGTATACATGACAATTACTTGTAAAAAATGTCTCTCTGTCTACAGCACATCTGTAAATGGATTTAAGCCCATATAAAGGATGTAAAAATGGCTATAACCACCCCAGTGCAGCTCCCTGGAAGCTCTCAATGGTGTTTTTTTTCACATATATAAAAGCCAACACAGAACAAAAAGGCCTGTCAGCAAAGAAAGGTAGGCTCGCCTTTCCTCACCTAACTAGGGAAACTTAATTTTATTTATTTTTATTGACAATTTCAACAACTATTTCTCAATCATAAAAGTAAAAAGCACAGGCTCAGCTACTCAGCCCATCATTTCTATTTAGCTTTTTATTTGCGCAAGGATCTCTTTGGAGATGCAATATCTTGTTTGCAGAGACACCCTAGTGGCAACACGACATTACTCAAACCACCAAATGAGGCTTGTGCAGACAACGCAGCCTTCTCCTCCGGCACCTCCAGCAGTTTATGGATCCCACCGTGCAACCTGGGGCTCCTCCGTTCCCCTCATCCCCCCCAGCCTCCCCCATTACTGCCAACTCCAGGCTTTGACATTTAGGGAGAGCGAGCAAAGCTTCATTTAAAAACAAATGCTGCAGTTGTCTAGCGGGTAATTATTGACCATTGCATCTTATTATTATTACTTTTACTGTTTATTTTTTGACAGATTCCCCCCTGGGGTTCTGCCTCGCTGACATTCATCACAACCAACACTGTAAGGCACAATGGAATGTATCCGTGCCTGAATTATGGACACACCACTCATCCTGCCCTAACCCAGGGGTTTCTAAGGGCCAGGTTTATGCAGGTAGTAGAGAGTCAAAGGATGCCTGGAGGAACGAGAGGAACCCATTGGGATTTGCCCGGCTAAGCAGTCTGGTGCCCAGATCCCAGCAGGGTTATTGGGAATTGGACACATAACGTGCAAATCTGCTAGGTGCCTCTGGCTTTGAGCACCTGGTCCCTCTCCCCAGGGGCAGCGATGTGCCCAGTCCCTCTCTCCAAGGACAAGGACACCCTCAGGGCACAGCAGTGATCACACTGCATGAGGCCGTGGGCACGGGGGTCCCTTCTCAGCCTTTGCACAAAGCAAAGACGATCCCTGTCCCAGACAACGGAGATCAAATCCTTTGGCTCGATGTGTTAGAGGTGGGCAGTAATTGTCTCCAATTTAAAACCAGGAAGGGGGAGGCTTGCAGGGAGACACTGCTTTTGGGCAAGGCTCTTATTAACTTCCCAAAGTGAGTCCGTTTGGCCGTCCCCTGCCCAGCG
>JAOQGH010000003.1:28325581-28380632 GCA_025769975.1 Gallinago jamesoni | reverse complement strand
CAGCGTTGTGCTGCCTTGGCATCTGTGCTTTCCCGGGGAAGTGAGAAAGACTCTCCTGCTCCTATTTGCACTCTTACCCTAACAACGGCGCCGGGTGTCAGGTGCCTGCGAGCCAAAGGCTTCCCTGGCTGTGGCACGATATTAAAAGCATATGCAATGAGACTGCACCTTCTGTTCACACTCTGTCAGTAATCCTGTGCAGGCAGGTTTGCTGTTAACCTTCCTAATGGAAAGTCTGTTCGATGGCTTGCTGGCTTTGCCTCGGTTAAGTATTATCTGCAAAGATGCAGACTGTTGATTTGTGGGCACCTTCTAAAGGGAGAGCTGCAGAAGCTCAAAAGAAATGATGCAGCGCGGAGCCGGTGAGGGAAGGCAATTTTTGCCCACAGGCCAGGCCAGTTTTATATATATATACACACATACACACACAAATATATATATATATGTGCAATTCCTACAGAAGAAATAACTTGCTTTAGCTGATTTGGGGAGAGGGAAAAAAAGAACTTGTCTCGGCTTAATTACAAATTTACTTCTTTTTCTTTCCCCTCTTGCCACCCCTGCCCCTCACCCCCTGATAAAATGAGGGTAAAAAGCCCTGCAAATGGCAATATCCAATATTCATTAGTGGCTTGTGAGAGAGACAGAGAGACACAACTCATTACTGGGTTCTTCACCTTTACCCTTGACAATGGTTATTTACATAATAACCTGACCCTTAGGTTACTCTTCATTAACAAACACATGTGCAAACATAGAAGCAGCTGGCTACGACTCATAAATATATATTGTTAACCTTGGTTTAGAAGACTTACTTTCACTTAGAAAAGGGAAAAAAAAAAAAATGAGAAAAGGAGACACTATTTTGCATAGCTATTATGTTATAACCTCAGTAAATGGTACAATGAGTCAGAGGCTCGTCGCGGTGCTGGGCGCCCTCAAGCAGACGTGGGCTTGCAGGACACGGCACCAGGGCCAACGTTGCTCTCCACGCCTCCTCCCCAGAGGATTTGCAAACCAGTGTGTTGGCCCTGCCTGGAGCATCCTTCCCTGCCCTATGTGGGACTGTCCCAGTCGGGGGATGAGGCAGAGGCCTTCAATACCGGAGGGGGGAGTCAATCTGACTCTTCTATTCCCCAAATCATGGCCTGAACTAGGCCATGGTGGGATAGCGTTCAAAGCTGGGCTGAAGTAGGGAAGGACCTCTCCAGAAAAGTAAGTTTTTCAGCTGAGACAAATGGTGCCATTTAAGCCTCTCAGCAAAAAATTTCAGACTCCACATGGAAACGTTCTTGTGCAAGGTCTCGCGGACCAGGATTTAGAGCTTTTCTTCTTGTTTCTGAAGGTATCTAAAACAGCTTCTGAGATTTCAATTTCATCATACAGCTCTGGGAGCAAATCCTCATCCCTTGGCCTGACATGGATGAATGTGCCCATGTCTTAAGCCAAGTGAGAGCCCTGAGCAGAGGGAAAGGTGCTCAGGAGCTTTCCGGAGGATGGGCAGGTTTTTACTCAGATCAGCTGCAATGGCTCAGCTGCATCTTTATCAAAGGCGCCTATCAAAGCATTGCTTAACGTCATTTCTGATAAGACATTTCCTACAAGTCCCTTATCACACTCCCAAAACACAGGCCCCGTGACTTTGGCCCATCCTTAGGATTATGATTTTTGAGTATACACTTCAGCAACCACACATCAGACACTCCCAGAAAGACAAGGCACCAGCAACACCACTTGCAGGAGAGCAGCCCTCATTTTGACCATGGTCTTGTACATGCCCAACCAGAGGGGGTCACACAGACAACTTGTCCCTTTTCTTAATGCCCCCACCCCTGCCTGCAAGCAGGAGCCTGGTGCTCGAGCTCTACCAGTAAGCCAGGAATCAAACATTTTTATAAAGGTGGTTTTATTTGTTTTAAATAGTAGATGTTGCTCAAAGACCAATATCCCCATCATCCTGCATCTAGAAATAGCACCGCAGATTTGTAGGACCATGGATGCTCACCATCAGCTGCTGAGGGAATCCAGTTGGGATCCCACCACCACCAGCTCTCTGCAGATACAGGATGGGGTTCCTGGGCCCCAGTGTGATCATTCTACCACGAGTGTTTCAGCTCATCTCAGCTCTGACACGAAGTCTCCCTCCAAGTCTTGCCCTGTCCCAGCCTAGATGCCAGAGAGAGGTGTTTTGGAGGTTCTGAGTGGAGAAACCGGCAGCAGTGGGTTTGCCTCAGGTTTGACATTTGAGAAACAAAGGAATTGCTTAATAAGAACTTAAATGAGGATAAGGTGCAATTGAAACAGAATTATATCTAGTGTTTACAGAGTACAAATGTTAATTGTGTTTACATATCAAGACCTGAAATTAACAACTCAACGCTGCAAAATCTTGCAAGAAAGCCAAACCCCGCCGTTCCAGGCAGTCTGTATTATCCTGCACAAATCACTCAGAAGCCTTTTTACCTATTCACTCAGTATTTCCAAACCAATTACTAGCTTACAGTTTGCAAAGCAGGCTGACACTTGGGGTTTCAGGCAGGGACTTCCTTCAGTCCCACTACCAATCCAACTATGTTTTAATTTAGTGAAGAGGGAAAGCATATAATTTTTTAGCTCCAGGGAAGCCAGAGGCAATCACAAATATCCCTTGAGCTGAGTCAAATTCTTCAGTTTAAAGAAGCAGCCCATTCTATTGCAATAATTGGACTTTAGTGTCCCTTTCGTTTAAAGAAACAATAGCTGATCTGGAGAGCTGATGACTTGGACACAGGGCTTTTCACCTCTGGGACCTGAGTCACAGACCTAACTATAATTGGATGAACCCAGAATAACAAGTGCCTCACTTGCATGGAAATAATAATAAATAATACTAATACTACTTCTACTAAGAACAACACCACTAATAATAATAAATAGTAAAGATAATAAGAGGAGGGAAAGACGAAGAGGAATGTGAAAAAGCAGACTAACACCAGAGATCCCCACACAGTTGGGCTTTTGTTAGTATTCAGCATCTGGATGCCCCATCCCTGGAGGGGTTCAAGGCCAGGCTGGATGGGGCTTTGAGGAACCTGCTCTAGTGGGAGGGATCCCTGTCCAGGGCAGGGGGGTTGGAACTTGATGATCTTTAAGGTCCCTTCCAACCCAAACGATTCTATGATTCTATGCTACACCAATATAGGTCTTGGAGAAACACAGCTTTGGGTTGACAAAGAAGAGATGGGTGAAAGATAGAGCTCTTGGGTAGGGCAGGAGCTGCTGTGGCCACCAGCAGGGTTGGATACAGCCTCATACATACAACCCATGCGACACCTTTGTACCACTTCTGATCAAATGGGAAACACCTCCAGCCAGAAGGATTGACCAAGAGAAATGTCCTTGGAGATTAGATGAGCAGATGAGAACTACTGTCCTAAGATACGGTTGAGAATACATTTTGGAAAGGAAACCCAAGAAATCAAGAATACCAGGTTAATAACCGAGCAGGATTCACCGCAAACATCTGACCGGGGAATTGCGGGACGAGCCCCACAATAACAACAACGTGCTGCACCTCCTGCAGAAGCTGCTTTAATTGCTCTGTGGGCAGTGATTAGAGAGGCCTCGTCCCATCCCTGCTGCCGCACTGGGGACCGGGGAGATGAATCCGCTCAGCCGGGGTCCCGCAGGGAGACTCTGCGGTGGCCCCGGGAGGAGAAGGCAGCTCTCCCCCGGCGTGCACCAACAAACCATGCTTCCCTCTGCGCCTGGCAAATGTCAGCCCAAAATTAGATACGGCAGTGGTACTTATAAATCCAAGTTAGAAAATGCCATCATGTATTTTTAATCCAACCACCTCGTCACTGCATAATAAAATGAAAGGATTGCCGAGTTTGACTGGCATTTGTAAGTAGCATGTGAAAGGGGCTAATAGAGGGAGAAAATTAGCTGCATTTATCATCTTAACTACATTCATATTACACTCACGATCCAATTGTTTAAAAATTGGGCTTTTAGAGCAGGTCCTTTTGAAAGTTTAAGCATTCCAAACAACTGCGATTTATGCTCAGAACAAACATTACCTTAAAAAGGTTTATTCTGTAGCCTTCGTGAATTGTAAAAGGAATGGTCTTTGCTGCAGGGGTTTGCGGTAAGTACCGTCAGCACCAAAGCCGGTCAAAACATGGGATTTGTGGTTTACTCTGAGTGCTGATGTTTGGAAAAGAACTGGAATCTGAACCCATTGAATATTAGCAAAAATCCTGCAAAACCTTCCTTCTGAAAAACAACTTAATTTAACAAAAAATTAAAAATGTTCAAATTTTGAGGTGAGATTTTTAAAAAATGTATTTTACCATTCTTCTATTATAATATTACATTTCAGCATAGCATTTGAGTAACGGCAGCAGGTGGTCTGTTTTAGTGACATATTACAGTGTAAGACTTGAAACCCTGTAGTATTTTTATTTTTAAATTGGCCAGATCATCTGTTACTCAGCCCTGATTGGAACATTATCTAATTCAGAGCAATTCCCATTTATGATGTAATGAAAACTTCTAAGTGAAAGAAAAACACAAAAATTCAGTGGAATGAAAGAACACACCAACCTCACTGCAGCACAGCTGAGAAAACCTGACCTGGAGATGCAGATATTTCTAGTAGTACTAAATACCAGTATGACTAAGCAATAACATTAATAAAATATCTAGTTTTAGGCCATATTGTGATAATTCAGAGGTTCTCCAGTGCACTCTCCTGATACAAATATATATATTGAAAAATACTCAGCGGCTCTGCATGAAGTTAACAACCACAAAAAGTCACAAGTCTCTAAAATACTGTTCCGTTTCATACTATTTTTGCACACTATTTTCACTGAAAACTCAATGTGATATTTCTGGAAAAAAGCAGAATTTTTTTTTGACTATGCCAAAACACCACAAACTCAAAAATAAAGGAAATAAAAATTTCCCCGTGCTTTGCTGCTGGTGTTTGTACAAAGCTCCTCCAGGCTGTGCCAGCCCCTGTGCCCAGCTGTGGGATGCAGCTCTTACAGCTGTGGTACCCTCACTCCTGCTCCAGCCCGGCCCCAGCACAAACTTACACAAAACTTAGACAAAACCTCCCACAAGGTGGGAAGCTTCCACACCAGATCTCCACTTCTGGAGTCCCACCCGCCGTTCTCCCACTGCCAGTCCCCGGGGCACTTTCTTCCCCAATTAGTTTTTATCATTCCTTTTGATCCCAGGATGACCTGAGAATTTATTCTGCTGCTGAGATGCCTCCTCTGCACATCGACAGCAGGAGATGGGGTCGAGAACCAAAGCTTCCCTGCCCACTCTGCTAATATGAACCCTGGGGAGATGGGGTTGATGTGCTCCGGGAGAGGTCCTGGCAAATCTGCAATTTCAAATAGCTGACAATTGGATGCACCTTGGTGTGGACCGAGATGCTCAGGAACAGGTCACAGACTCTTCTGGGGTTTCACCAGTGCAGTGACACGAGTGGAAAAAAAGTCCTTCCAGCAGTTCCATCATGGCTGAGACAGGGTCACCCACCCTCTCCTCTCCTGCGACGCTGTAATGTCCACCACTCCTGTGATGCGTCACCCACTCTCTCTGCAAACAGCACCCCCTTTCTCACAGAGATACAGAGAAGAGGACTACACTAAAGGTGGCAAGATAGTTTGTGGGACAGTAAATCCTAAGAAAGACTTGGGAGATAAGCCACTGCAGGTGAGCTCCACAGACACCGTGATATCTGCAGGTGCCTGCTCAGGCAGGGATGGCCCTTCCTAATGGAGAAGGTGACAAAGAGCCCCTTTCTCCTGCTCGTTGCTGGTGGAGAACAAAGTCTTGGAGGCAGACCGTTGCCTCTCTTCCCATATCTCCCACCTCATGCTCTGCAGCTCACCGCGGCGGGTCACCCAGCTGCCAAGGGAAGAAGGCTCCCCTTCCCCTTCTCCCTCCACCCCTGTCCCAAATGCACCGATCTCCCAGCTTTTCATTCACGCTTTGAGGGACCAATCTGTTTTCTAATTAAGCCCGCAGCGTACACCCGAGCGATAGTGAAAGCGTGCAATTAGCCCTGAGTCATCTTTTGCATTCATTTCCCCAACTGCAGGCTGCCAGTCCTCCAGCGATAGAGACAGCCCTCGCCAGGCAAAGCGCCTCAGAGCGGCTTGCTGGGAGGAGTCACTGACCCACTCAGTAATTACTCATGCTAACAGCTTAACTAACATGCAAATTCCTCTGCTGACTGACAGGTAAACAGTGAGATGGCCTGCCTGGGTTTGGGGGGGAAGCGGAGGGGGCGGAGTGACAGAGATGTAAAGGCTTGTGTCAGATTCCAGATCTAACGTGGCTTCAAAGTGCGACATGATTCATTAGCCTTATTTCATGCCCAGGATAACAAAGTTATGGTTGCTGTGTTAATTGAGGAGGGAGGAGCAGGGGGCACTTGCTGGCACAGCAGCTCCCGGGCCACCCTGCAGCTCCCGTGCTCCTGCTGCGGGGACGTGCCACCTCGGCTGGCACCCAGCCGTGCCGCCGCGTTGCCTTTGATGGAAAGGGACCTCGGCCACCTTCTGCCACGCTGAATCCCAGCAGCACACTGGGAGAGGCTGGAAGTCACCTTGCAGGAACTGGAAGCTGCTCCAGGGGCTGTTTCTCCTCCAGCCAGGCTTACCATAGCTCCTCTGTCAGCGGCGGCCAGTGCTCTGCTGTTCAGGCAAGCTGTTCAACAGCAGCAGGAAAAGGAGGTTGGAGCAGGTTTTGAGCAAAACAACCTCAAACTTTTGTCATGTCAGTCCTTGCAGCCCTGCTTACCCCCCCGCCACGTCCATCAGCTCACCCCTCACTCTTCTCCCTAACGCCCTGGACCCTCTGACCAGCCCAGCACTCGGAAAACGAGCCGGGTTCTGGTTTCGATGAAGAGGCTGCGACAGGCAACGGGGCTTACGGCGAAGGAGGTGGAAGGAAGAAAACTGCAAACCTGAATTTAAGCCACGCTTTGGAGTGATCTAAAGCAGCCCCTAAGCCCGACAGCTCCCTCATTTCCTGCTCCTTGCCTGAGTTTCTGCCCTGAGGTTTGTTGATGCTGGCTCCCGTCCAAGAAGCTGAAGAATCGGTACAAATCCCCCCCATGCCACGATGCAATGAGATCTCTGGATGTTAACGGGGCTAGAGAGGAGGCATGAGGGGGAGAGCATTCTGATTACCATCCTTGAAACGTGGGTGACACTGAGACAGGACCCCACGCACCAACAGCCAGCAGCTGTGCTTTGCTGCCGAGTGCTGGGCCAGGTCTAGGAGGAGGAGGATTTTGTTATTGCCGACATTCCAGGGTCTGGAGAGAGCAGGGGCCGGGGTGCTGCAGTGCTGGGGGAGCGTGGTGACAGGGCCAGAGGCTGCTCTCTCCCACGGGCTGTCCCCAACCTGTCCCCCAATCTGTCCCTCAGGCTCTAACAGAGGAGAGAAAATAAAGGGTTTGCTCAGGGCTGCACAGCTCAGCGCCCCGTTTCCCAGCCCGGTGAGATCCTGATCTTGCCAACAAACACGGTGACTTGCTAAAATGAGTTAAAGGAGGAGAAAACATCCGAGAATAGAAGAGCGCTAAAGCAATCCCAAACTTCTCCTGCTGCCACCGGGATGGAGCCAGGTGAGGAGTGAGCAACCCCAGAGGGGCCGGGGGGCTCGGGGGCTGCAGGGCACTGCCATGAACTATTCAGAAGACGTGGACAATCTTTTTTCCAACGTCCCTCTTGCCTACAACCTGCACACTGACTCCGTCCCAAACAAAACAACAGCCTCATCTGCCGGCCCTGTGCCAGGAGCTGCTGCCGAGCAGCTTCATCCCTCCCTATGCCCCTCTCCCCGGGTATTTATTCCTTTTAAGTGGCTGTCAAAACCATCTGTCATATGGAAGGACTGGAGAGGGACAGGGAGAGGGGACCGCTCTGCCCCGCTCGCGAGGCTCCTTGCCACAATAACCATCTTCATTTTCATGTTATTTACTTATTTATTTATTTATTTTGGTGCAAACCTCCGGCGTCAGCGCTCTGCACAGAGCCTGCTTACAGCTCCAAAAAGCACCTCTATTATTCTCAGGCCATTTGGTAGCGGTTGCCATGGAGATCAAAAGCAAAATGGCATGCAAATCAACACGAGCCCCGGCGTTCAATAACAACGGTAAAAGGGCAGCCGGATAAGACGACGAGAAAAAAAAAAAACCCACTTGAAATGCTTCAACCTGCATTGCTGGCTGTGATTAGATCTAGAAGGCAAGAAAAATACCCTAATGAGTTACACCAAAGGACTCGAAAATACAACTCAGTTGTGGCCTGTGTGATGGTTTCAATGTAAACCTCCCCATGCACGCACATGCCCGTGTACATACACATATTAAAGGGGAGCAACTACTTTATAGTGATAAATGTATGCAAAGGTTTCCCCCCCCCACAAGCCCTCTTTTTTCTGGTTGCAGACTGTCTGCCCACAGCCAGCAGGTTCCCGGTGTTTCTCAGCAATCCGTGTTCGCACCGCAACCGAATCTCTTCCCAGCTCCCCTTTCCCGCTTCTCCTCCCCGGGGACGAGGGACACACGCTGCCATTCCATCCTGGGGCAGGAGCACAGGCAGCGCCGCTGCTCCCAGGAGCCGACCCTGTGAGTTTGCTTCCATTGGGCTGAAAAATTCACTTCTGCTGGGCTGAAAAATTCACTTCTTCCAGTAATTTCCCACTGTTGGAGAGCCTGCGGGAAAACAGCTCCCTGCAGCCCAAGCAAACGCATCCCAACGTTAAAAACTACCACCAACTACCTCTTTTATTTGCAATTTTTTTACCCTTAGGTGTTGCAAGGAAGAAGATAAATAAAGGGGTGGGAATGCAAGCGTTCAGAAATGAGATTTTGGGGTACTCTGGGGCTGGCTGCCTGGTGACAGGGGTTATGTTTTACTCTGGGGACAGGCAGGACACCCCAGCCCCGCCGCTCTGCAGAGGGAGGATGCTCACTTAATGAACAGCTCTTCAGCATTTTGTTTTCCCCTCATTGTTAACAGGCAAAGTCAGGCCTTCACATAAATCAACTCTGCTTTGAAATTGGAATTACTCATTTTTCACAGGCCTGCCCACAGCATTACAACTACACCACTTAGTGCTTCAGAAATATGAATGAATTTATTCTACGCCACAACAGGCAGTATTAATACCGTAGCCCTTATTTTTTGCGGAAAGGGAACAAAGACCTAGAAGAGAAAAGCATCAGGGATTTGGGATGAGGCTACTTGGATTTTTTCCAGCTATGTAGTAGCAGTAGACAACAGGGCATGTGCTCGAAGGACGTGCCAGCTTCATCCCCAAAGCAGAGCCCAGCAACTCCCGTCAAAAAAAGGGCAGCACATAATTAATGAGTGTCCATCAGAGAAAAGTTTGGCCGAGGAACTTCAAGCAAGTCATGTGAATTGTGATTTTCCAAAGGCTTCAACCTTAGACTAGCAAAATCCAATGCTCTTCCATGATAGCCAGCTCCTGCCAAATTCCAGGAACCTTTTCCAAAATATCTGGGGTATGTTCATGCACAAGGACCTCAGAGATGGATGTGACCCAGCTCCAGCAAAGCAGCTTGCAAAGGACCCAATTCCTTCTACTCAGCTGCAAAACATTTTTTCTGGAAGAAAATGGTGCAAAGGAGAGGGAAGGATTATGGACAAATTAGTCCCAGAACAGAAGCTGAAACCAAAACAAGAGGAGAGGAGGTGCCCTTAGCTCAGAGTGACCTCCCCATTGATTTACTCACATCTAAGTGAGAATTTCCTCCTACAAACGGCCAAGGACCCTTATTGTCCAAAGGGCATGCAAACACTCATTTTTTGCGAGATGTTTGAACTTTCCAAAGTCCCATAAATTCCTGCTTTGTTTTTAGCAAGCTCTTTATCAAACCCATATGCTGTCAGTACACATCACTTCTCTGTCCCTTAGCCCCATGCTATAGGCACCCCCAGCACTTGCAGTTTGCTGCTCTGAAGCTGTGCTGTGGTGGGATCTTCACCAAGTCCTTATTTTCAACCTATTTCAAGGCTCTCAAACAGAAAGTGCAGCAGAAATACTGAATTATTGCCACCCAGACACCCCAGAGCCAAGCACCGTGCAGCAAGGAATGAAACGAGAGGCTCCAAAAAACAGATTTTAAGTGGCTTCAGCAGAGCTAGAAAGAGAAAACGAGCATTTCTCTGTGCATCAAGGAATCGTGTGTTCTTGGCACTGCGGTAGGAAAAAAGGGGTTTAAGGGCATGGTAAGAGCAGCTTTCAACGTGTGCCAGGGAGAGCTGTGCCCTGGCTGCCCATGCACTCCTCTGGGCTGTGGAAACTGTCCTGGGATGAGTAAAACATGGAAAAGATTCAGCCTTGTAGGGTGTTTGGTTTGTTGGTCTGGTTTGTTTGTGGTTTTTATTTTTTTTTTTCTAAATAGTGTTTTTATTTCAAAGCAGACTTGCTACTAGCAGGATTCAGACTCAGGCTGTTTCGCGCTCTCCCTCCATCCTGATTTTAGGACATTCATTTTCAGGCTACTAAAGATTTTCAGACAAGGCAGGGTTTTGTTTCCAGCAGCACATTTGGCTGAGAGCACTTGAACCGAGCAATTCAGAGCTGCATGTTTCCAATGCAAAAATCACATTCCTCCTCCTTACCCGAGCCAGCTAAATTCTCTTCACAGTGTTGAAAACAAACTATTTCTGGGCAAAAGCTTTTAACCTTAGTCATGCTTTCCTCTACTTCGAAGCATCCCAGCTCCCCGAACAGCAGCACCCATCACAAGACCCTTTCCACCTCCTCAAGGGCATTTCTAAACCCAGGCTAAGCCTCCGCTTGCCTCTGCCTTTGCATTCCTGAAGGAGTTAATTGGGAGCCATCTCCTTCCCCTCCTCAGCATCAGAGCCCCTTGCTGAAACGCCGCAGCAGCGTGTGAAACGCACACCTTCCTAATTACGTTTATTCATGGAAATCAAAAGGAGAGGGAAGCAGTTGAGTAAAGGTCACATTAATAATACAGGCTGAAAGAAAGTCTGTGGGTATATATTTTTCATTAAAGACACGTTTGACTGAAGGGAACGGTTCATTTTTGGATTGACAGTGTTTCTCTGGGAGGCCATCAATATAGTCGCAGAGATTTAGCTATTTTTCTTGTCATAGCTCCCTGTCTGCTGGAAACCTGCTTCCCTACCAAGAAACGCCAATACCCCTCCATGCGCTCAAGCCTCTTACACAGGCAAAGTATCAGAGAAGAGGCATTTCTGCCTCCATCACAGCTGTAAAATTCACACCAACCTCTACTTCTGCATCCAGCGGGGGCTCCTGCAGCATCCCATTTCCCGTGCCCAGCCCCAGTGACCACAGGGCTGCTGTGGCTCCAGCAAGAGCCTTCAGTGGGTAAAGCTACTACTTTGCTGGATCACTGCTATCAAAATAATCACCTGAGGACAACCTCTCAAGTTGCCAGGTCCATGCCCAGACACTGTGTTCTTCATCTCTGTTGTCATCTTTGGGACCAACCAGCCCTGTAATCCAACCTCAGCACGGTGTGCACAGAGCATCAAGTGAACAGAAGGGATCTGAGCTACAAAAGGCTGTTGCAGCTCAGGTTTTCTAAGCATAAAATAGCAATAAGCTGAGATTTAAGAACTTATTTATTGGATTTGGATGGCTGATAATGCCAACAGAATGTGGTGGCCGGCTCCGCAACGCCCCATCCAAATCCCCTGTGCTACACACAGAGCTTTCCCACGCATCTCAAACATGAAGCTCCCTTGACTCCTTGTTTTTCCATTTATTCCCATTTTTTCCCTAAGCACCTTTTTTTCAAGCCCACTGTACAGCATCTCTCAAGACCACTTCAAAGCTGGGTGATGATGAACTGGTGGGGAGGTGCCCAGCCATCACAGGAAGTGCCGAAAAGCTTCTGGGAGCTGCTTAACCTGACGGCTATTGCAGGCAGCCATCTCCGTCACAGCTGTCTGAACAATACATTTGCCAATTAAGTTAATACACTCAAATCCTTCCTATCCACCAGAAAGGGCAGAGCAAATCCAGGTGAGAGAGAGCAGAGTCTTACAAGTCTCCTACGTTTCACACGGCAGAAGAACAAAGGGAAAAAAAAAAAAAAAAAGACGAAAAAACCCAGTGAAATCCACTATTAATTACCATGAGGTATCAAGGGTCTTATTTATACCCTGGCCTGCAGCTCTGCGAGGAGAGCAGGGGCATGAATATGTCCAGGAGTGGGTGCATGCTTCTGGGAGCTCAGCTGCTCTGTAATTATTCTGGACAAGGCACAGCTGCAATTGGACCCTCATGGACCGTACGTGGAGCTGAGTTCCCCAGCTCAGGTGTTGGGGTAGCTGGGGGGGACTGTGGATTTGAAGTCAGCCTGAAGCCCCCCAGAAGGGACTTATTAGAGAGAAACTTGCCCCCTAGAGTAAAATACTTCAGTTTGGAGGAGCAGCTTACGTGCCTCAACCCTTTGTTTTTTCTAGCTACATCGGTTAGTCTAAAAAAATCCACAAAACCAACAAAAGAAAACCAAAAACACCCTCCCCCCCAAAAAAAAACCCACCCCAACCAAACAAAAAATATGTTTGTTGTTCTTATGCACCCTGTCTCTGCTAAAGGCTGTGTTGGGTTTAGGTCAGAGCTCCCAACCCACACAGAAACCACCAAGGCAGGTCCAGGAGCCACTTGCTGCTCACAAGCATCCTCAGTGCAGAGGACGGCGGGGGGGGACCTGGCTCGGGGCCTCCTCACAGCTAGTTTTGGCACAGGGTGGTGATGTCCCTGCTGTCCCCCAGCAAAGGAGGCAGCATCCAACTGGAACTTCTTGGTAAGAAGCCACCAATGGAGAGCGGCTGTCTGGGGTCACCAGCATCACCAGTGCCCCCCAGGGACAAGGCCCTCCCTGGAGTGGACAAGCAAGAGCTGTAGCCAACATGACCCACCTGCAAAGAAAGGCTGAAGGAGCCGGGTTTTGGTCTGCAAAAGGCTGAGAGGGGATGGGATAATCCTGGCTGCTCTAATGAAGCTAGCAGGCAATTGTTTCCCATGTCCTTAGGGGCATCACAAAGCCATCAGCTTAATTTGCAGAAAAGACTTAAAGGAATAAATATATATACACAGTACAGAGTTTCACCTATATATTAAATATATATACTTAGTGTAATTTCACCTGTATATATTAACTGTATAATTAATAAACATAAAGTACTTTAATATCTCTGTATAAATAATAAATACATTTAATAAATGTATAATTAATGCACCTTCACGTGCACACACGTACATATAAAGGAAAGCCTTTTCTGTCTGGTGGCACTGGTTAAGTCCCAGCTGCGTGGGGGAGCTGTGGGACTCTCTGCTTTGAAGGTTTTTAAGAGCATCTCAGCAGTGCCCTTCCTGAGGGCTGAGGAGCATCTCTGTCTGCTTGTGCAAACTGCAGAGCTCTGCCCCATCCCAGCTTGTGGTCCTGCTGCTGCCTACTATTTATTTCAGCTTTTTTTTTTTTTTTAATTTAAAAAAAAAAAATGAAAAAGAAAAACACTTGGCAAAAGGGTAGTGGGGACAAGTGCCAACTGCAAGACAGTTTTGCCCCTCTGCCAGAGTTACTGGGCAGGGAAAAACCACATATGGTAAAGAAACAGTGTCCAAAGGTGAGCTCAAGCAGATTATGATAAATCAGAGACCACAGCACTGACATAAAGTTTTCCATCTATTGTCAGGGAGTGGTACTGGAGATATGCCCTTCCCTAGGTTGGCCCTAGGCTTCTCTGCAGGGCGAGGAGGAGGAAAATACGCCATGATGGAGAGAAGCATCCCTACATCCCACCAGGGCTGGACCAGGCTCAGCCACAGGGCTGGGGTAGGAGCCTGGGTGATGGATGGGGGAAGGGGTCACCAGCAACCACTGAACCCCAAGTGGAGGATGCTTCACGGGTAGCAGCAGGACTAGGCATGGGCTGGGAGCAGAGGAAAAGGTTGTGCCAGTCCAAGGTGACCCTGCAGCCCCAGGAGTGGCAGAGAGAAGTGAGAGGCAGCAGCTCTCTCCTTTAGGGAGTCACCCTCAAGATGCAACTGGTCTGCTCTCCTTCCCGAGCCACACGCAAGGGAGCTAATAAAGACTGTCAGTGGCTGATGGTGACTAAAATAGGGAACAAGATACAGTAAATAATAGAGGCAAAACACTTCCACATGGGGGAGGTGAGGGGGGATTTCAGTAAAATATCACCAACCTATTGGAAAACTGAAATGAAATGAATTAGGAGCATGGTTAAAGCATGGGGCTCATATATAACAGCAGAAGGTCTCATATTTATCAAGAGATGTGACCGATTTGCTGCATGAAGCAGGGACATCCGTCAACTCTATGAGCTGCAATTAGCTGCTACTCCGCTACCCAAAAGAGGTCACCGAAAACTACAGGTTGTCCCTTCCTCACGGAAAAACTCCTGGGCTCTGCATTTCCATTAAGAGCAATTGCAAGTTTGGTCTTCAACGTGATTGAACGATCTGGTGGAGTGATGGCCTTTGTGGGTCCTGCAGTTTGTCTTGTGGCATACCAATTACAGTCATTTTAGAAACATGACACAGCCCCACCACCTCAAGGATGCACAGTCCCTGCTCCCTCCCCTGGGGGTCTGCGCTGGGCACTGGGACTGGCACTACCTTTTTTAAATTACCTTCCTTTAATTAGTCCTGTGGCTTACAGCGTCACTTTAGAGAGCAGACATCTTTGCACTGCCTAACCCATCACCTGTGGTGGCCATAGGTCCCCCTGCCTCCAGCAGGTCTCTGGTCTCTGGGGACACCCCCCATCACTCCAGGTCCCATCGCTGCCAGCACCGTCTGGGCTCTGCAACCGAAACAGCACCTGGGGCTTTATTTTCTTATTGTGTGTTTGGGGCCCTTCTCTTCAACAACACAGGCAGCTTCTGGGCCGCGATCTGAGAGCAAATCTCTACCAAATAATTCACACAATGAGTTTCACTTCTGCAAAGCTGCAGCTTTCTCAAGCTGAGCTAGATTTTCCCCCCTCCTAACAATTTATGCAAACAGTTACAAACTGTTTGTTGCACGGTTCTGCGGGCACCCAGGGGCCCCGTGACGTTCTCCCTGCCGGTTTCTTCTGCCAATATTTGCCATCAGCCTTCATCCCTCGCTCCCCGTGGACCTTCCAGAGGAGCCCAGGACGTTTGCTGCCTTCCCTGCACCAAGTCGGCGGGGAGAATCCTCGGGGAAACCCCAAAGGGGCCCAAAGGCGTGTGAAGGGAATTGTTTCCTGTTTTGAACCGCTAATTGCGGAAGGGGATGAAGTCATGATCAGACCACGGAGGGGGGGGGTGGGGGCGGGAGGTGGGAGACAATCCGGTCTGGGAGCTCCTGGGCTGCATCAGGTGGTGCAGACAGATGTGCCAGGAGCTGCTGCCGAGCCTGGCCTCCCCCTTCCCGCTCCCACCCCGGCAGCCCCCGTCTCAGCCACCTCTGGAAAGCTGCTCTCGCTCACTCTCAACAAACCTTCACCGCACACATCAGTAATATCAAGCTAATTCAATTGAATTAATAACAGTAATTAATTCATGCATATTAGCATAACACTATGCATCATAGATGGAGGCTAATAAATGCAATACTGATTTTCTTAATCGACTTCTTCAGCTGCCATGTGTCTTAGTCAAAGGGAAGCTGTGGGGTCTTCCCCTCTTTTCCAAAGGCAGCCAAGAAAAAAACTCCCCTAAAAACCCCCCAAAACCACCTAAGAGACCCAAAGGTATTTCTGATTCAGACTGTACTTCTGCAGCAGCAACCAGAAGCAGCACAAGCTTTGCACCCCTGCAGCCCTGACCTCTCAGTCTGTGGTCTGGGGATATGTAAAGGTCACCCTGCAAGTGTCCCCGTGTAAGGCTCTCTAACTGAGACGCTGCCCCAAAAGAAGTGAAAGGAGTAACACTGACCAACGACCACTGCAATAATCATATATCTGGATAGTATTTTCTTCCCTCGCACATGGTTATTAAGAGACGATGCAGGTCTTAAAGCTAGAACCTTTGGCTCTGGGAAAATTATATGTGACACTTTACATACGGATTAGATAATTAATGTATGCCCTGATTTCTTCCACCGTAACATAAAAAGGGTGAGAGCAGCGCTATAATTCCAGATAATTAAAGAGTGATGGAGTTACGGTAGCTTCCATGGCGGTGGGAGCGCTGCCCGTTGTCATTAGCGCCGGAGAAGCCCTCTCTACTCTTCACACCTCGCTGCTGGCCACGCTCTGCTCCCCAGGGGCCACCCAGCATCGTGGCCATGGCACCCACTGTCCCAGGCCACCACATCCTGCCCCAGCCCCCTCCTGCAGTTTGAAGACACCGAGAGGAGGCAGGACCCTGAACTCGCAAAAAAGCCCAAACTGCAAAAGGCGCTCCCAGAAACAACTGAGCCGGCTTTGCTTCAGCAGATGAGCCCATCCCCGTGGGGTCTGGGCTGCTGGGAGCGAGGGCAGCCAGCTGTGGCAGGCACACCGAGTCACCTCGAAATTGCTTGAAAACCTCAGATGTGCCCAGCAAACACGGCTCCACCTCGTACCACTTCTCACTCCAGAAGGACCTCGGGGCATCAGGAACGACGAGTGCAAACCTGCGCTGGCACCGCGAGCCGGGCAGAGATGGAAGGAGTGGTATCAAGCTAAAATAGCGTGAGCTCCCAAAAAAGGGACAAGCAAGCAGGACCTCGTTGCCCTGGCAGAGGGTGGGTGTCACCTGCGTCCCGCGGCGGGGACCGCAGGGCCTGTCACACCCGCGCTGGCACAGAGGAGGAGCGCAAGCGTGTCTGTAGGCATTGGAGATGCAGCAGAACAAGACAGATCCCTATCAGCAGCGAGATGTGCCTCATGCCTGCGCCCAGCCAGATTTGCATGAAGCCCAAACTCGTTTTTTTCCGGCGAGGCAGGCGAGCGGCGCTCGCCGAATGTAAAGCAAACGCATGTCGGTGCACGGGCACGGAGCATCTTTTGAAATCCCTGCAGGACCTCCCTGCCTGCTGTGATCAAACATTAAAATCTAGAGCTGTCACTGAGCAAAACAAACACAAACTGTCTGCGCTTTCATCTGCACAGCATCCTGCAACCTGCCCCGCTGACGGGCTCCCTGCCTGCGCCCGCCGCAGCCCCGGGACCCGTGCCAGGCTGGGGGGGTGACGTGGGACACGACAGGGAGAAGAGCAGCACCCAAGTCACACCGCAGGGTGACATGCAACGCACTCCTAACCAGCAGGTGTTTGCTGGGTTTGATCTTCTAGCAGGAAGGCGCTTGGCCTGGATTTAGCTCGGAGCAGCATTTCACGGGTCTCTGCCCCGCGCGGGCACGGTCCCCATTGCCTGCCTGTCCCCAAAGAGGAGAGAAATATAAGCAAATATATATATAAATATATATATAAAGTGAGGGAGGCAGGCAGGCAGCCCCAGGTGAGCAGTGTGGGTGGCAGTGCAGCGTCCCCCTTCACTTGAGTGTGTCAAACCTCCCCCTTCCTGCGCGGCTGAGCTCCGCTCCCAGAATAAAACAAAACACAAACCCTCCGCGGCAGCAGAGCTGTCAGACACACTCGTCTCATTTACTGCGGCTTGAGCGCAGACTCGCTCAGGAGAGGAAGGCACGGGCCGCAGGTGAATAATTTCCTCTTTTGGGTCCCTCTCTCCATCTTGCCTTTCTGCAGCCTTTGTTTACCCACGCGGCGGCTGCTCCTCCATCACATCACTCAACGTGTCTCAAGCGCCCTGCTCCCCGGCATCTCGACAATTTTGTATTTAAAACACTACTAATAATAATCAAGATGTGTTATTGTTTCTCCTCCTGCAGGATCTCCTAAGGCTGTGAAGGTCTCAAACGTCTGACCGCAAGCCTGATAAATGCTTGCCTTCAGCGCTGCACTTTCTTGTAGCACCTTTGAAATATGTATGCACATGTTATGCGGTGTGGATGCATATCAATGCCATATCTACCTTTGCATATTAAATCATCGCCACATCTTCTCTGGCAGTAAAATATGCAGAGCATATGCTAAAGACAGCAGCTTCCCTGCCCAACCGGAGCAGCCCTCCCCCTGCGTGCTCTCCCCCAGCATGGGCTGACGATCCCAGGTATTTCAGCCCCTGTCCTTTGTTCTTCTCCTAGGAGAGATATTTATATATATTTTTTTTTTTTCCCTCCCCCCATGTTGCTTTTCATGGTTTTAAGGACTTTATGTTCCTGCCTGCTTACAAATCTATTCTAGCTAGAGCTGTGCCCTAACTTCTCCTCTCCCCAATCAGAGGGGAGAAAAATAAGAGAGATTATGGCAACGGTACCCAAAATAACAAGCTGGCAGGAGCATGGGATTGCCTTCCCTGTGTTTACCCTCTCTCTTTACACAAACCTGTGGAGGCGATCAGGGATTTGAGGCAGAGTTGAAGCCCTGCCATTACTGCTGCCCCATCTCGGATTTTCACACCTGAACATTCCAACCTGGCTGACACAAGACGGGAGTCACAAAAAAGGGAATGGGATATTTTCTATGAAGAGTGGGAATGTTTGGTTTGAGGATTACTGGAATAAAATCCAGAAATAAGAATAAAGTTTTTTAGGGCATAAGGCAACTACCAGGTCCTTGAATTAGGCAGAAACCTCTTATTGCCAAGGTCTGCTTCTTACAAGGAGCCTTGATCCTGTGCTTGGCAGCCACAGGTTTGTGCTACAGAGACCCCACAGCCTTTCCCATATGGCCCTTCCCATTCTGCTGGTTGAATAGAAATGCTAAAATTTACAATTTACTCAAATACACATGCAAAACATGTGCCCATCACCCCTTTGGAGTAACAGAGATGGTTTGGCCAAAATAATCCCTTGGACATCTAAATACTTGTACATGGGGGTGTCAGACCTGTCAGACCTGGACACACACTGTGGAAACAAATGGGGCCTGAGGTGGCTGCTCTAATGTTACAGATGTGGTAAATTAGTACTATTTTTATCATTATTATTAATAGTATATTTTATATCATAAGTTAATAATGTTATTAATAATAATATCATCCCAACCCCCAAATCCTCTGGATCACATCCTGCCCATCCCTGGGGACAGACAGCAAGCCCTGGTGTCTCTGTTGACCCCAGAGCTCTCCTGGGCTGGTGGGCAGGGGCAGAGAGGAGACGTGGCTGCATCGCACCGCACACACCTCTCCAGAGCCTCCCTCGCTTCCCTCTCTCAGCAAACCAGGCCAAGCTTTCACGTGACAAGAGCTTGTCACATCAGCAATGCTTCGCCATCAGGCAGCCGAGCTGGCTAATTATCATCCCTCGTGCTTTGTAATCTGCTATCTCTCCTCTCCTACCTGTAAGGCTTCTGTGTTTCTCAGGCATTTCTCTCCCAGACTAACTTGTTCCCCCCCCCTCCTCCCTCCACCTTTCGCTCACCCTAATTTTGCAGATTTCAGAAAAGAAGTGGGAAAAGCTGTCACTATTAAAGGGAGCTCTAATAGAGCAAGAGAACAGCACGAGCCCTTTTGTTTCTCCACGAAATGTCAAAAGGAGTGGGATTAGTGAGCAGCTTTTTCTCCTGGGCTCCCAGGTGGCCACACAAATGGACCCACTCACCTTTCCCCGCTCTCCAGCCAAAGTCCCCAGGGACCCCTGAACCATACCTGCAGGGATGTCCCAAACCTGCCCCACCACCCCACACTGGAAGGAGCAGAGAGGTGTGGAGATGTCCCGCTCAGTGCTCCTCTCTCATCCCCATCACGTGGCGTAACACTGGAGTGATGAGCTGTGCAAGGCATCAGCCTCCAGACCAGCTGCTGCATCAACCTTCATCCTCTGCTACTAATATCCTCCCTAAATTAAAAGCAGGCTGTGATATATGGGCTGTTTGGTGCAAGAGCCTCTCCCTCCTGGCTACCATCGCTGTAATTTTCCGGGAACAGCGGGACCAGGCTGGTTACATCACCGGGCTCTTTTCCACCCACAGCCACCTTCTTTTCAATTACCGCCTGCCCCAGGTCAAAAAACTCAACCCCTCTCACCCGGCGAGAACCTGCTGGGCTTTAGCCCGTAGTAGATTAACAAATCCTTCAGCAGAGATTAACAGCACGGGGAGTGCTCTCACTCCTGTGCTTCTTCTCTAGAAAGCAAAGTCCTGTTAAAATCTTGCAAGAGGTCAAGTAAAGCCCTGAAGGGCTCAGGCCTTAAGCCCCCCAGTTCTCCGATGGCACCGCGTGACTTACAACCACAGCAAGGAAAAAAACCTCCTGGTGCATCATCCTTCAGTGCTGTCACAAGCCAGGGCAGGGAGCACATTGTCACTGATGCCCACCAGCCCAGGAGTGACAGCCATGGTACCACGGTACCAAGGTGACACATTTCTGCCCCTCTACTCTGCACTCGTGAGACCCCACCTGGATCACTGTGTCCAGCTTTGGAGTCCTCAGCACAGGAAGGACATGGAACTGTTGGAACGAGTCCAGCAGAGGGCCACGAGGATGATCAGAGGGATGGAGCACCTCCCCTGTGAGGACAGGCTGAGAGAGCTGGGGCTGTTCAGCCTGGAGAAGAGAAGGCTCCGGGGAGACCTTAGAGCAGCCTCCCAATATCTGAAGGGAGCTACAGGAGAGCTGGGGAGGGACTGTTTACGAAGAAGCGTAGTGACAGGACAGAATCACAGAATCTTAGTGGTTGGAAGGGACCTTTGAGATCATCGAGTCCAACCACAAAAAAACAAAACCAAAAACACCCCCAAAACCCCCACCCAAACAAACACAAAAACACACCCACAACCCAAAAGAAACAAAAAAAAACAAACCAAAAAACCCACAAAACCAGAAAAACCACACAAAAAAAGCATCCACCAACTAAACCCCACACAAGTTTAGGGACAAACTTTAGGACAAGAGGCAACAGTTTTAAATTGGAAGGGGGGAGATTTAGATTAGACACCAGAAAGAAATTCTTTCCTGTGAGGGTGGTGAGAGCCTGGCCCAGGTTGCCCAGAGAAGCTGTGGCTGCCCCATCCCTGGAGGGGTTCAAGGCCAAGCTGGATGGGGCTTGGAGCAACCTGGTCTGGTGGGAGGTGTCCCTGCCCAGGGCTGGGGGGTTGGAACTCGATGATCTTTAAGGTCCCTTCCAAATCAAACAATTCTATGATTCTATGTCCCGATGGGTCACTCTGAGCCACCTCTCCCCAGTGGGAGATTGTGTCCCCAAGCCATGTGGTCACTACCACGCTCTTGGTGGATGATGGTGACAGCAAGCTGAGCCAAGGCAAGGAAAAATGCAATTAGGTACACTTTAAAGCCAAGGTGTGATGCCCCCCTTTTGTTTGCCGGAACTGCATCACGAGTGGCTAATTAGGGTACCGAGACATGTTTGAGTGCAGTGACAGTGTACTGACAGCTAACTTCTGGCCAACAAAGACAGGGCAACCATCTCATAAACCCATGATGTTGGCAAAGAGTTTCAGAAAGCCAAGTCTAGGGACAAGCAGAGATGAGAAGCAGGCATTTCACAGCACTGCTCCTACAAATTTGAGGAGGAGATGGACCAACCGCATACATCTGTCTCTCTTTACCGGAGAATAAATTAGCAATGATAATAGAAGGAAACACAAGTAATTGAAAATGGAAAGTCTATGCCAGCGTGACCAGTGATCTTGATCTCCTGTGACACCACGAGGACGGTCTCCACGCAGAGGGCTGTCCCTTGGCACAGGTTTGGCCACGAGAGCGGCGGTTTCCCCTGCCCAGAGGAGCAGCTGCCCAGCCAGGATCATCTCTGCTGCCTCAGCATCTCAGGACCGACGGCATGCAAAGATGCAACATGCCAACCCGTGGTGGGCTCCATCCCTCGTCTGCGTGTTGCTGCAGCTGGGTCCACCTGCCCTCAGCTCCCCAGCCACCCTACAAGGTCCTCGCCTCTGATTTTTTGCCGATGTCATGGGGAGGGGGATTTTTCATTAGCGCTTGTGTTCCTCTCTGTCTTTCAGGATGAATCATTGCTGTTTTAAGCACACAGCAAAGATTTATGCAGTAATAGATGTGGGGAATAGCTGTGGCTCCGGGGTCTCAGAACAATAATACATAATTCAGAAATTAATACAGGGTAGCAAAGACAATGGGATTTGAAATGAACATTATCGGCCAAAGCAAAAGGAAAACTCCACAGGCTCATCATGTGCAGATGCTTCCACTATCCACACACCCAATTATAACTTTAGCTCTTACAAAGGGAACTGACTTAAACCATTAAATCTTTATTATTTTTTTCCCCGTGGTGGGAGCGGGAGTGGGAGTGCAGATTCCTTAAAGATAGAGAGTTTAAATTAAGCTTTAAAACTGTGACTGAGCAAGATTTAATACTGACAATTAGCCTGGACAAACAGTTAATCGTCCTGCAGGCATAATTTATATATTCTCTGTGCAACAGGGAGAGAATGTCAGCACATCGCACTGCAAATTAGTGCAATAAAAGAATCTCATAACCTCTAACAGCTCGGCTGTCTTGACAAAGAGAGATCATTCCTCTGCTCCCCATGCTGTTGCCTAGCCACACTCCCAGCACCCTGGGCTGCTGCTCTCACCTACCAGACTCTATTTCCCACCCCTGCCCTGCTGCCTGCACCTTTCTACCAGCCACACCACACTGGGATCAGCCAGGCTGGAGGTTTAGTGAGTAAAAGCTTAAAAAAAATTAAAATAAAAACAAGCATCGCTATAGGACGTGGTGATAATTCAGGTCCTGAATTAGCAAAGTGATTAAACGCAAGCTTAAAGGTAAGGATGGGCCTGGGTGGCAGGAGGGGGCTTGGCTGAGCAGGGCCAGGCTAAGCCATGATCAACAGCCAAGGTCAGGCACAAGGTCCCAAGCTGGGCATCAGCAAGCTCATACGTGATCTGGACTCAGGGTTGTCTTCCTCCAGGTTGGATAATTCAGATAAATCATACAATCAAGGTCAATGAACAGCACAGAAATAACTACAATTTTCCTGACATCTATTTGAAGAACATTGCCAGCGCTCACATGTTTAGGCCAAATTCTGTGATGAGAAATAAAAATCCCTTGTAATAATGTACCCAGATAGCTTTATTTGGACTGGAGCACATTTTAAGGGGCCATTACTATATCTTATTTATTATTTTCTCAGGCTAAACCACCTCTAGAGAAAGTTAGATATGCACTCGATTTTCCCTGTAAGTCCAATGGCTGTTGCTGCAACCCATATGTCATATCACAGCAGAAAGTAGGAAATCATAATGAAGAAGAAAAGTGAAAAAAACCCAACCTTTAACAATACAGTCCATACCCAATATTATTATTTCAAGAGTATTATTTCACTGGAGGCTTTCATAATGACTTACTGACCCAAACTATTAAACACCATCACTGTGTCTACAGTGGAACAGATGAAGTACTCCAGAAATAGCTACAATTCAGTGATACATATATTATACACTCTGCAAATTTGTTGAGGAACTTTTACAAGAGGGATATAGAAAATTAAATTAATTATTAATAAAAATCAGCAATATCTTTTCCCTCATCTCCTGCTAATACCATACAGGTGGCCTGCGCTGCTCTTTTCCTTTATACAAAATTCTTTTCCCTGCTAAAATGCTTTGCCTGTCTGTGCTAAAGGAGCCTGTGGGAGGCTGCTGTATGCAAAGAATTTGTTTTAAGAAAGGCAAAATGTTAGATCCCTCAAAATTAGTTACTAACCAGTGGGAGACACAGATATTGGCAAAAAAAAAATATTCATCTTATTCAAAAATCCTTATTTCCTGTGAAATTAAATTTGCATTTCTTTTGGGGTAGGAGAGAAAGGAAGTGGGGAATTAAAGTCCAGAGAAAGCTAGTGCAGGGATAAAATATAAAACTCTACTGGGACTTCCAGCTCTTAGGCACAGCAGGAAACTCAATACAGATTTACTTAAAATAGGTTAACAAGGCAGTTTGCCATCATCTTCTTTTAGCACTAGAGGACTCTGCTTTCGAAGGACACAATTAAAGAAAAGAAGGAAGAATCAGGACTCGGCGGTGAATTTCCAGGAGCAAATAATGTCTTTCTGCTTCATTTCAGCTATCAAAACCCAGAGATAATGGACCAAGTGGGGTCTACCAGCACAGGCTTGTGCTCCACACTTACCAAAGATCTGGTCCAATATCTACCTTTCTCCTAAAGACCTAAGGATGCTTATATGGGAACCACCTGATCCTCTCCTAGAGAGCTGCCATGCACATACAAAGACCACAGCCTTCAAATCCAGTCCAATCTCACATCCCTCTGGTCCCTTTGAGTATATTCACCAGCTCTGAGCAGCTAAAAAACCAACATCACCAGCTGAACACCAGTGTCCTCCCAGAGAAAGCTTTCAGAGATGCAAATGGCCCAGAGTAATTGCCTGGCATCAGGATGCATTAGAAGCAAGAAGGCACGAACGCGCTGGCTTGCCGAAGATTTATGCTCTAGAACGTACTATTCTGCACAAGACAATGTGTTTGCATAAAATGTTGAAAACATAACAGGTTTCCAATGCCATTTCTCTAAAGACAGCAATAGCTCACTCCAAAGCACGTACACCCAAACCTAAATGCACACACATATACCCGTGTGTCAGCTCAGCTGGGTGTCTGTATTAAAAACATGCTGAAATGCATTTTTTAATACAGAATTTAAACAAAGCTTAGGTGGAAAAAAAAACCAAAACCAAACACACAATCTACTTCTTGGACAGTTATTACTATTTCTTAGTGTCACGGTGGGTTTTCTTTTTTAATGCAACCAAAAATCCTTGTATTTCTGTAAACTCAACCCAAGACACTTAGACACTTGTTAACTTAAGCCTCTCTGCTGAGAACTCATTGATACCAATGTGAAAAAAAAAAAAAAAAGGCATTTTGTTTGCATTTGTTCAAATCTTTGACCTCCCAGCAAATGAAAACATCAAGTATTTCCCCAGCTCAGGCACCAGCCTCTCTGGTATCACAGTCTTCTCCCTAGACAAGGCAGGATTAATCCTAGAGCTGTTCTGCAGGAGCAGGCAGGACACGCTGGGGAAAGTGAAAATTCTCCAAAACAGCCCCAATATCTTGTAATAAAAGGAATATGGAAGGAGCTGGAGTCATCCAGTGTCTCTACTGCTGGAGCATGGGATGGAGCAGCTGGGCTGGTGGAGGTCCGTGCAACAAGAAAAATTCCCTCTGCCATCCCATTTAACCCATGTGGACTATCCCCATCCGGGGCCAACAGGATTTGGGCTACTGGGCCTCAAGATGAATTGCAAGAGCAAATGCTGATGAGGGTGCTGACAGAGCTCATACAGGGATGCAACATCTCTAACACCTGTCCAGAGGAGATGTCCACTTGTTGCCAAGGGTAAACCTGCCACTTTCACACAGAGCTAAGTACAGTATGACCATAAAATGATGGCAAACAACCCAACAAGCCTCCATTTGATAAGGTGGCTAGATGGGGAACGGTGAGAAATACAGAGCCCCCAGGCCACGGCGCATTACGGATTCGTTTGCTGAAGGCACAAGCAGTGAGGGTGGCTGACATGGCTGCCCACGTGTCCCACCGGTTGAGCTGAGGTCAGGAACTGACCTGGAGAAACTCCAGAGCTAAAGCCCACACAGCTGGGTTTGTAAGTTCGGAGTGCGACCTGCAGCGTAACCTGGTCTGTGGGATGGCAGCATCCTTTTCACTAAAAATAAACAGTTCTGGTCTGTCAACAAAACTCTACAGCCCAACACCAGCAAACATCTCAGCAGCAACCACCAGCTTCAGCCACGGGCACCGGAGATCAGCTCTGCTGTGCCCCACGAGCTCTGCTGTGTCACAGGCTGCCTCCAGGCTTACAGGACAAGCGAAAACAGGGAGTTTTTCTAGGGAAAACAATCACTGAAAAACATTACCGACAGATTTCCCGTGAAAAGATGGCATTTTGTAAAGCCTTCTGTTCAAGAACAGCCAAAAACGTCAATGCGACATGTATTCATTCTCTTACTTATGATAATTGGGCATTGGTTTGTCTATTGTGACAAAATTTGGTAGGTCAGCCTACCAAAATAGTAGGCGAAATGCTACTTTTTAATTTACTATTTTTTAAAGCAACGGCACCTACTAAATACTGATCAAAACAACTTATTGTCTTCTGTAAAGAATGATGCCTTCTGTACCAGACAGATGCCAGCTTGACATGTCATGAAATAAAATGAAGAGACACGGGAGATATATAATAAAAGCATAATGCAGTCAAAATTAATATGCAGAATTCCAAAATTTAATTTTCAAATTTGAAAACAATTTTTCAGAATTTAAGACTTTGGAGGAATTTAAAAAAAAAAAAAAAAAGAAAGAAGTTTTCAGTGAATAAATAAATGAATGAATGGAGCTGGATGAGGAAATAGCTCTATTACTAGTGAGACAGAAAGTCACAGCTTCAGCAAGAACAAGGTGAAGTCTTGGAATTTAGCCGAGTTTTACTTTGTCACCATGGAAGAAACTTTTTTCACAGTAGTTTTGAAACAGCTGACTGTCTCTTCTGCCCAAGACCACCGCTAGCATCACATAGGGAAGAGTGCTTGATTATCATCTGCCAACAAGCGACTTGAAAGCCTGGTGAGGACCGAGTCCTATCAGGATGGATGCGGGGTTGCTAATTAAATCCAGAAGCAGAGCCTGGATGTGCGAAGTGCCTTGTGCAGAGGAAGTGTCTTTCACACCAAGTCACTGTGCATTATAAATTTGTTCCAACAAAATTATCCCTTAATCATCCCATTTTGTTGAACAAGGTTTCGCATTAGTCATCCCCAAAATAGAAGTGAGTGAATGGTCTTTATCCACTTAACGAGGATGGTAATCACTTTATTCCAATGGGTACAGTCTGTAGCCCACATACACACTTTAGAGTACTAAAAGGATCCTTCTCACAGTGCTGACTTCCAGCATCGGTTTAACGAGCTCCAGAAAAGGTAAATCACTTTTTAGAAAGACTGAGCTATTTTAACCACCTTCGCTTGTCTTATTGTTTAGTGCAGCTCTCTACAAGTTTAAAATCAAAATCTGTTGCACAAACACACTTCCCCATCCTTGGTACATGCTGCTGGTTTATTGTGAGGGATTTCACGCAACCAGAGAAGATGCTCTTCAACGGTCCCAAACTGTAACACCAAAGAGCAGGCAGCCCTCAGAAGAAGGCTGAGCTCAACTCCGTGTTCCTCTTACCACCAATTTCTACATTAGTAAATCAAATATATTCTGAAGTGTTTTTATTTGGCTGTGACAGAGCATTAGGAGTCGTTCTAGGGCAGATTTTTATTTTGTTCACAAGACTATTGATCTTTCAGGGTGTGTGGAGGGATGAGAGTATACCCAGATTAAGGAGAGGGAATTTGCAAGGAGGTGTAACAGACGAAGGGGAACAGAGGTCCCATTCTTAGGCTTCCTAACATTAAAGGTGTCCCTTTAAGGAGTTAGTGCTAATGAGACAGCAAATTATTGCGCTAAGAGTCGAAACCAGCCTTCTGGTTCTGCAGATCCGGAGAACCAATCTGGAGGTGCCCAAGTGGAAAATGATGTGGTTTGTGGAGGTCGGTGTTTCGGGTCAGTGTGTGTGAGGGCTGCCAGGACTGCCCACCAATGCATCACAGCGCGAGTCGCTCGCAGCTCTCCGGGCAGCTGTGACCTTCGGAGGGGCTGCAACTGCCAGGAAACAGGCTGGGAAGGCTGGGGAAGTTCACACGGAGCCCCCGTGGGCACACCAGGGTCCTTCCAGCAAACATTAACCTGCCCGGGATCAAGGCAGAGGGGGGACATCATCCACCCTGAAAGGCTGTGACCCCCACAGGTAAACCGGCAAATATATGGGGAAAGGGGAAAAATGAGAGCTTATGAGAAGGGGCTTTTCCTCCATGAGAGCTGGGGATGGAGCCTCCTGCTAAAATAAAGGCGCTGGAGGCAATGTTGCTTTGAAAGTTCCAGTCTGATTTTTTTTTTTCTCATTAGAGCACGTACGTCTGAGTGTTTTTACTCATTAGTGTTTTACACCCTTCTGAAAATCCATATTTTGTGCTGGCTGTCTCAGTATTTAGCCTCTTCGGTTTTCCAGCCTGAGTTTTCTGCCTGTTTTCCATCTTGTTAATTCTCCTCTCTGTTTTGCCATCTGCCCTGGTTTATGAAGCACCTCTGAATCTGGCAAAACCTGCCAGGAGGGTGGCTGGGAGAAGCAAGACAGCAGTTAACAGCCAGGCAACCCAGCGAATAGCACAGGGAAGTGAAGTATTTCCTTTCAGCAGCGGGATCAATGCCGGCAAATTGAGACCTCCTGCAACGGGGACAGGAGCAGTTCTCCAGGGTCCACCATGAGCTCCCCAAACCATACTTCAGAGCTACCTTAGAAAAAGAAGAGCGAGGAGAAACTCCTCCTTTCCCAAGCGCAGGAGACCGCTGAATATTTGCATTATTTCTCATAACAAGAGAGGGGGGGGAAAGTTACAATGGAAACTGAGATACAATTAATTACCTGTTAACGGAGAATGAAAGACCTTCTGCTCCCAATATCTAACCTAGTTTAATTATAGGTGTCTGGAGCCGGGGAGACCTGTGTGTTCACACGTGTGGTAGGAGGTGGTAATAGGCAGCTCACTCCCCCCTCTGTAATCCTGCCTCCAACCTCTCACCGTACCTGTTTCTGATATGTGCAATAAGCATGAAGAAGGGCTTTGGCTTACAAAGAGAGACCTCCCCCCCACCTTGTAATTACCAAATTAACACATTCTAATGGGTGAAGTACTCCAGCAGCAGACTATGATTAATGCACAAGTCCAATTAGCTGCAGATTCTTTCCCTCTAATTTTAGCCCACTTAAAGAGCATGAGACAATCTGTAATGTCTCTGGGGTGAACCTCCCCTCTACACAAGCTCCCTCCTCTGCCATTTAATGAAATCTCTGGTGCTTAATGCGAGAGGCAGCTCAACTCTGCCACTCTGCTGGAAACCTTCTTCCGGAGCAGCAATGGCATCACCGGGGCTCTGGCCAGGGAAAGCCACCTCCATTAAAGGCAAAAAGAATACCTCACTTCACAAACATCAGCTGATGGCAGCTTATCTGCTGTCACACCAGGTGGAGAGGAGTGAATTGCTGCAGAAAGACCACATTTTAAGCTCTCTAAGAACCCTGCTGATATCCCCAAACCTTACACCCACGAGGAGGCTTGCTGGCAGCAACCTGAATATTTCTGAAAATGACTACTCAGTCACAAGGGTTTCCAATCTGGCCCTAGTATTTAAATACAATTCCATTACTCTAACAGCTCCATAGCTACACCAGTCGTTAAAGCACTCATTTCTTTAACAAAAATACTTGTTTTCTTTTCCCTTGAAAGAAAATCAGGTCAAACTCCTCAGAAAAGCCCCTTGTTGAGCCCCATTTTCAATGTAAGAGGGGTTTCACTGGTGCAATATTGAACGAGGAAGAGAAGGAGACAACTCAACAGCAAAGCTCAAAATACTGAGAGTGGCCTCAGCCTGGGAAGGAAAAGGTCCTTCGTGCAGAAGCTGGAGGAAAGCTCAGCCCAACGCTGGGTGACAAAACAACCAGGCTCACGCAAGCAGCACCGCACGGGGCTTGGGGATGAACCAGCTGCTTCTCCTCAGCCATTATCTGACCAAACAGGTCTGCACTGCATGGGGAGAGCCAGCACCTTGAGCAATGGCACAACGTTTCAGGGCTATTTGCAGTATCCTCCCAGCTTTTCATATTCCAGGAATTTCACTCTCCCAACATGTATACCTCTGCCAGGTTCTGAATGCCAAAGTGAAGAGGTTTCTGAAAGGGGAACAGCCGTATGAACAGTCAGGCTCACGTCACTTGTGCTCCCCCCCAGTTGGTTGGGTTTCTTGCACAAAATTCTCCAAAATTTGAGTGGGAAACAACAACAACAGAATCCCACCAATGCTGGTGAGCACTCAGACACATGCAGTGCCTCTGACCTGGGGGGATTCACAACATTTGAAGCTGGTTTCTGAACTTCACCCCTACTGTTATGGAAAGGAGGACAGCGTTTCTGCAGAAGGGGAATGCCAGCACGGCCCATGATGTGACAAGGTGACACGGCAAGTCTGTGGCAGAGAGAATAGTTCCCTCAATTGCACTGGTGATGCCCTCTCCACCCAACCAAGGACGAATCTCTCTTGCCACCATCGACAGACACATCAGCATCTCCTGCCACAACCTATTTATTTATTTATTTTAAAATATAACCTCATATTTTTATTACCAAAATTCTCTAAAGTAGCAACAGCAGGTTCTTTGCTGAGCCACTCCCAGCACTGCCCTGTTTTGCCATCGCTTGCTTTTTATGAGACGTAAAGAAAGCTAGTAAAGCTTTCTAAGCAGATGACGTTGTGTACAAAATATTAATGCTGCTTATCCCTAAATTGATATTTCTTTGAAGACTTCTAATAAAGCCCAGTTCCTCCAGAGCCTTAACCATGACAAACGTCAATAAATGTTATGAGTCCCTGAGGCTGAATTTTAAAGGAGCATTAAAGATTAAAGAATGCACAGGTCAATTACTGAAACAAGCAAATGACTTTAGGAGTAATTACATATAATTTTGCCTTGTTTATTTTGCATTAGTTATAAGTGTCCATAATCTTGTGTCCCCCCCCAGGGTCTCTTATGGTTTGGCTTGAAAAATTCCTTCATCTCTCATTTGATTTTAAGAGCAGTTGCTGAGGCCAAAAAAGTGGCTTTTAAAATGGTCTTCTGGTGCCATATATATATGTGTGTGTATATATATATATATTTATAGACACACACACAGGCATATATGCACAAACATCCCCTGGTATCTCACCTATCCAGCATGTGTGTGCCTGCCCATCCAAAGCCCTCTGGAGCTGTGTCCCCCCATATCCCTACTGGCGCAGCCCATTTAGCCACAGTGGGGCAAACGGTTCTCCATTTCAATATCTGCATGTGTGGCTGAAACTGCTAGGTGGCATTTTAAAGTCTGTCTCATTCATTCATGAAGTCCTGGTACCTCCAGGTAAAACCAGGCTGATGCCTCAGAGCTAAGAGCCTCAGCTACTCTTCCATCCCTGGGCATCTCCGCTCCTCCGTCACCTCCTGGCTCTGTGTTGCACACACATCACCCCGTGCTGCTTTAACATTAGCCTAAATTTTAATGCACCAAGACCCCACGAGGAAAACCTTCACCTGCCCATGCTAGAGGCTGCCATCATGTCCATCCGTACTTGTTCAGCTACTAAGCTTTGGCCAAGCCAAGGCTAATCCAAGATGCAGGGCTGGTGGCACAGCAGGACTGGCCCCTGGAAGGTGCTGGAGGGGAAAAGCGCTGCGGAAGGGGGAGCAGCGGGAGCGGAGAAGTGCTTGCACAGGGCTTTCACCCACTTTTCATTTCTTTTGTGTTCTCAGATGGCACTAGATTAGCAGACTATTTACATAGCCCTTATGAAGTACATTTGATGTTCAGGGCAGACTCAGCATCTCTCATGTGGCTGTTCTGCCTCTAATGTCATTTTATAGTGTGTCTGCTTATAACAAGGGCAATAAAATAAATTTGGGAGGGGGGAAGGGAGGTTAAGGAACACATTATGCAGGAATCTGGACCTCTCTGCAGCCAGCAGGAAGAGGAAGCTCAGTAATGGACATGTCATAATCTTTCTGTGCCGGTTAATATACGCCCAGCGTTACACTGATGTTTTATTGCACTCCACACATTCAGCAGAAGCCCATTTCTTTTAAGTGATTTTGATAAGCTGATTGATGCAGTCCCTGTTTTTCTCATATGTGTGTGTTTGTAAGAACCCGTCTGCCTGATGCCATGGGCTTCTATCTAATAAAGGACCTATAATGTACTTATTTTCCTCGACCATGACTTTCCTCCACTTTCCCCTGCAATTTACTACTTTAGAGAAATTTAATCTGCTGCTGAAATTCACTGTATTATTAATGGAGAGTCAGTGCACAGCCTCACTGTAATTAAACTACGCACCAAGAAAAAAAATAAAAAAAACCTCAACCCACCCAGTGTTCAAATAGCATCAAGGGTTTCACTGAAACTATTTGGAGCCAAGAAATGTAAAGCCAGGAGGAATAGCTTTCTCGATTCCTGAGCTGTTTGCTGGTTATTGCATAGGCGAGATGGTATGCAGATTGCCTACCTTCACAGCTTCCAGGGGATTAAATAAAACTCCCTCATTGCAGGTGTCACACATGCAAATTCTGGGCTGAAGGAGAGACAGGCTCCCTCCTTTTGATTAAAGAAACATCTCAGCTTTTGGCAGATAATAAGTTTTGGAAGATTCTGCCACAGGAGGCTGCCAAGGCCAGAACAACAATATAAATGGGCAAATTCTCACTGTAGGAATTTACTGGTGGTTTGGGTGATCCCGATGCAGCCCCTGTTGTAGGAATCTCTTAAGCTGCTGGCAAAGCAGACAAGGACAGGAGCACTCTGCTTTGCTGGGACCAGCACCTCCAGACACAGGGCACGTACAGATGGCTGCAGTGATCTCCAGAACAATTTTCCAGCTTGCCCTTAGCCCAAGATCAGGAATAACACACGTTTCCTCTGGCCAGAGATGCCGAGGCTCAACAGTTTAACCCACCATAACATCCCAGGCACAGCACACCCCTTTAGCCAGCAAAGACAGACTGTCCCTTAGACTCCAACCTACCACATGGAAGGACTTCATCTGTATCTCAGGTTCCCGTGCAGCACAGGGCAGCACTGAGATAAAGTGATGCCAACCTGCAGGCGAGCAGGGAACGGAGAATTACTCACCTAAGCTCATTCCAACCTCAGCAAATTAAAGAAGTGCAATAAAACTCTCTGGCCGGCTCGTCCGGTGCCTCAGGGATGTAACACGTGGGGACAGCAAATCCGTGTGACAGCACATGACACAGTGCCAGGTCACGAACCACAGCCACAGGGAGCAGAAGAGGGTTCGCTTTTGATCTTGACACATTAGTTGCTGCTGGGGTGAAAAAGGCAGGATAGAACACATTTCCATTGGGACCGTGAAGGGATTCAGAAGCCACGGAAGATCACCAGGCCACTATTTGAAGCCCTCTCTCTTTTCTTTATAGCAGTCAGAGAAAACAAGTCCACCAATTTGGGGCTTGGGTGCTGTGGGGTTTTTTTTTTAATTATTTTTTTTAGAAGGGATCTCTTTTCATTTGTCAAACCTCCATCGCAGGATTAAGCAATAAAGAGAACATTTGGCATCAGACAGACAAGAGACGAGAGGGGTAGGGACAGCACTTCTTGGGAAGAATGGGAACGGCGTGGAATGCAGAAGGAAAACCATGCAATGTTATCTCTGCTCCTTTCATCAGGACTTTGCTGGGAGTAACACACCTGTGAAAACACCAGCTGGGCAGCCAAGAGCTCGTATTTGCAATGAATACGCTGGTGGGAAGGGCTGACCAAGAACTAACAAAAGAAAGGAGGAGAGAAAGAAAGGCTAGTAATTGCTTTTATGCAAGAGCTCCAAAGTGCTGACAAGGGGGCTAATGCTGCAAACCTGCAAAACACTTGAAATTCCCAGGAAAAAAAGTCCCTCTCTTGCCTCATTTTATACAACTTGTTAAGCAATTTACAAGCAATGTGAATCAAAAGTTGGAAGGGGAAAAAATATAGAGTTTTTGAATAAAACTAGACTCAATCTATCAGCAAAAGAGCCACTGACACATTACTTTTAGGAGCATTTACATGTTCATGAATACTCAGAGCACCTCAAAACTACATTAAAAATATGACACAAAGCTCAAACTTTGACAAGGACGAAACCTCCACTGATTTCAGCTGCTCTGTGCTAGCATTGATCTGTTAAGTTTGCAAAATTCATTATTTTTAAACTACAAAAGGTGCAATTACAAGTGGGTTTCTTACGGGAGAATAAGAGGCACATCCCTAGCAGAAGGGTTGCCCCTCTCTTGGCAAGGTTTGGGGTTCTGCTGTAAGATGTGGACAGACAGGAGCTTAGAGAAGAGTTTTTCGGAGACGTTGGACACCACAGTATTCTGCCTTGTTTTTTTTTTTATTTTATTTATTAAATGGGTGGAGTATTTTTTCCCCCAAGTCTCCTGAAAGGCAGTTGAACCTTTTTGCTCAAGACTTAAAGAAATCCGTACACCTGAGGAGAGCTGAAGTAGACCCCAAGATTTTATGCTCAAAATACAGATGATAGACAACCTTAAAGACAGCTTGTTCTTACCAGCCCTGCCCACAAAACATTGGTGACTGCAGATAACTAAGGACAAGCTATTTTTTCAGGTTTTTTTTTCAGGAGAGAGCTCACCAGTGTGATCTCCTTGAAAATATGGACCTAGGTAATGACCGTGGACTCATGGAGAGGAGCAACACAAGGAATAACTCCAAACTTTAAAGAGTCTCTACATCCCTTCCAGAAAGATTTTCAATTCCCTATCTGGAAGTAAGTGACAGCTGAAAGGGGAAATATATATGTAAAAATCCTCGTTTGTCTCACCTAGGGTTGAAAAGAGAAGGAAATTTCATGACTGGAGGCGGCTGCTCGACTTTGCGGTGCAGCTTCCTATCCGTATTTGTTTGCCAGGCTCTAGTCCCTACGCTTCCTTCACTCATTGGGAAGATTTTGTACAGTGTATTTGTGAAGGATGATTGACTACAGGGAGTCTTTGTTGTACTATCTTCTGTAATTATTTTAATTCAAACACATTCCCTTATAGGACTGACATCATAAACGCTGTTTTCTATAACAAATAGCTGTCAAGGCTGTCAAGCAGATCTGCTTACTGTTTTATATCATTACAATATTTAATTTCAACTCTGCGTTCTTTGTCAAATGTTCTCAAGATTTCCCTTCCCTGGTAGCAGATCAGACAAGACGCCTTCGGTTTCAAACAGATCATTCTTTAGGGTGAGGTCAGAAAAAAAAGAAACAAGACAGAGGGAATTTGCAGGAAGATGCTCGCGTCCCAGTGGGAACTCATGGCCAGTCTTGACTTTCCTACAGCGCATTACTGTACGTATGGGTGTTATTAACTGCCAAGCTGGTTGGGTTTTATGACATGCTCAGACTCAAACCTTCTTAGTAACAAGATCACAGAGAAGCCTTTCTATTATCAGGCTTTAAACAGGACCGGGAGCTGAGAGAAACAGGCAGCACTTAATTCCCAGCTTCTTCCTGTATTTCTCATTTATCTGACTTCCAGCCTTCCTTGTTAAATGAAAAGCCGTGGTTCAAAAATAAACACTTCATAGCCCTCAAAGGAGAAAGACTGCGGTGTGGTCCGGAGCCACCACCATGCAGCTGCATTACTGGAGCACTTGGAGGTTTCATGTTAGAATACAGCCTGTTTTGCTTAGAAAAAGGCAAGTTTCCATGTCTGTTGCTCTCGTTAGCTGCTCTGCCCTGCCACCTCACCTGGCCAACACCTGCTCTATTGGAGCCACATCTGAGTTTGTTCCTGCGATTCATGGAATTTCTGAATGGAAACGCAATGACTGCAAAGCTAATCCGACCTCTCCGTGGCTGCAGGCTGACATGCCAAACCCATTTTCTGTGGGCTGGCGTGGGACACCTGAAACTGGTGTTAGATCTTGCGAGTGATGCCAAGACATTTTCACAGGCTCCTGGAAAACCCATCTGACAGGAGGTTTCCAAAAACCACCTTGGCATCTCATTGCCCTTTGCATGTGCAGGTACATAGAGAGGGAGCCACAAACTCCATCTGCTCCTATCTTTTCAGAGCAAGAGAAGAATAAAGCAGCAGAGAGTTCCTGCTGTGCAGGACCAGCCAGATGCCTGAAGAGAGGGTGTTTCAGAGGGGGCCGAGCACAGCCCACCCTGCCCACAGCAGGCTGCAGAGACACCAGAGACCTCAAGACTCTCCCAGCTGCTCTCAGCCCTGCTGGGAAAGGTCCATACATCTTCAGAGGACTTCCAGTTCTCCAAGACAGAAGCTTCCTTCATGCTAGATATTCCTACCACACCTGCTACAATGCAATCTTCATTCCAGGCAATTGAGAGAAATCACAATTAATGAGAAGTGAGAGGCAGACATAGCATCACTGCTCTTTCCACAGCAGAATATGACTTCCCTACACAAACACCAGTGCACACGTGGTCATAAACACAAAACAACCCCCCAGCTCCCTCTGAAGGAATAAGCATTAGCACAGCAAACGCTACCGAGACGTGGGGCTGCAGCCTGTTAGGAGCCCCACACATATGCTGCTATTTGGAGCTTATCATTTAATTAAAAATAATGCACAGGTTTGGGGTACCGAGCCAAGGTTGTACACTGAGCTGCTCTGCTTTCCCTCTCCTGTCCCTCCCTAGTCCTCCCTGCCTGCCAAGTGTAGGTATATAATACTGTAACCTTGCTTTCCAGCACAAAAGTGCTATAAACCATCAATAAATTTTACTGACTTTCCAGTGACCTTCACGAGGACTGGAAGAGTCACATCTCACACCAAAGATGGAGCTGTAAATACTTTATCTGTGCAGTAAACACAGTGCCGACAGCAGCAACTCACTCACGTCCCGGGGACTGCTCTGTGAGCGCTGCCGCTGCGCTGAGACGGAGATTTATCTGCTGCTTCAAGAAGAACCTGGGCACAAAGGCAGAGCAGCTCACAGAAAGCTATCTTATTCCCAGCAGTTTCATGTCACCGGCAGCGGCTGCTGCCTCATTACAGAGCGATTCCCCAGCTCCGTGAGAAAGGCAGGGAAGAGGAGCCGGGCTGGCAGGAAAGCAGAGGTGCTAACTGCTCCTTCAGTGAGGCCCTGAGCCAGAAAAACACTAAAACGTGTTGGAGTTTGACAACATGAGACGTCCTCTGGCTGCTACAGAGTTTACGGCACCTGGGGTTTGTTCTTTTCCAGACTCTGGGGTTAAGGTTTGCGGGGAGGTTTCCGAGATGATCGTTAGTTCACGTTTCCCCCAGCCATACAGATCTCTTAGAAATTCAAGAGTAATCGTGCCCAACCAGGTTTCTCACAGTTGTAGGTAAGCACAAGCTGATCCCTTCCCAGCAGGAAAACAGACCGTCCTTGCCCTGCTTGGGAAGGTAACTGCATCCTGGATGTACAAACCTGCAGCCCACGCCACTGCCATCCATCACCCAAATTGGCTCCCAGGCTCGTACAGGTGTGGGTCGCGGTGCTGCCGCACAGCACGGCCACTCAGTCCTATGGCTCCCCATCATGTCTTACCAGGGATTTCCATTAAGGAAACAAATAAACCTCTTTGCTGCTAAGCTCAAGGGCTGCAGAAAGCAAGGAGAAGGAGGGCAGTGAGCTTGTAGACAGATATTTCCTCTGCAATGGTGAGGAGCAGCTCACACGGGACACAACTCAGTTCTTGCACCTTACTCAGAGTTTAAAACTCTCCCATGAAATGGCCTGTTCTGTCCAATCTTAAATATTTTATGCACCCAAGCATGCACCCCTTTAAGGCATTACCACTTCTCTGGATACCCACAGGGCAAGTGATTTAGCAGCGTGGTGCCTGGACCTCAGGCACCTCAGAAAGCCCAAAGCCCCTCAATGTCTCTGTTTTCCTTCATGCCCACGTGCCCTTCTAGCCTCTGCCACGCACACCCACGCTCTTGCACGCAATCCAGGCTCAGCTCACGCGCCTCAACCTGGACGCGGTGTTATTCTGTAATATTTCTTAAGGCAAAACCACATCTACAAGGCAATCCCCAAGGATACATCCCTTTGTTTTCCAGCACGCGCTGCCAGGAGACACGCACGTGAGATGCCTGCTGCTATAATTGCACCAAGAAGAAGCAAGGCTCCGAGGGTTTAGCCGACAGCCTTCCCCGGCTCCATCACTCCTGCTGCTGGCAAGGACTGGGACTACTGGGAAACCTGCCACAGGGACACGAGGGTAAGACAGGCCACTGGCCTGGCTCCCATCTCTCGTATCTGTCCTCAGATGTCCTTCCTTATCCTGCTGGCTGCATCTGGTCCTCAATCTTCAGCTTTCTCCCCAAGTGAAATACCCCAGCTTGGCCTGGCATGGATCATCCTCATATCTTCTCTGTGGAAAGGTCCCAAATCTCCCTCCTGCTAAGTATAATGTCACTCCAGCTCTTCCAGTAGCTTCAGAGGACAGGGACAGCCCAAACTGTCATGCTGTGGCTTGAGGCAGCAGCCCATTTTGGGTGGTTTGCCCACCTAGAGATCCCCGTGAGTGCGTGCACAAAGACACGGCTGCTGGGTTTCCCACAAACACGGGCTGCTCCGTCTGTAAAGGGTTCGCTCGTGAGAGTAAAGGGTTAGTTTTGTCTGGCAAAGGCTCCCAACCACCACCCCCCTCCCGATTTATTTCTGCAATTGTAATTAAGGCCCTGACAAAGTGGTTTAGCTGCCTGAGTCTTTTGTTCAATTTATTGATTAGCTATTTCTCAGAAGTTCATTACCATCCAGAGGCTGGGAATTGGGAATTGGGTCTATGTGGTTTTTCAAGGCTTCATCTCTGCTTCAGATGATTAAATGCAGCCACAACACATCCATCCTGCATTGAACAGCTCTGCCCAAGGTCAAACATTCATGCAAAACAGGAGTGCATATCTGCATGTCTAAATATCATCTGCATGAATTTCCAAGAGGATGTTTTTAAAGCCTTCCCAGCAAGTAGGAAAAAAAAATGTATTTATGGAGGTAAGGCAGGTCACATCTTAACGCTCTCAATACAATACCATTTAATTATAAACTAATATATTAAAAAAGAAAAATCACAAGACCAACTCTCTCAAAGTAGGAACGGGGGAGGTGTGAAAATTGCAATTGGCACAAATTGGCAGCTTCTGCTCAGGAGCAGAGGGCTGAACGACAGGATGGACAATTCTGCAAGACAGAAGCATGGAGGAAATACTGGATACCACCATCCATCTTGTAGTGGGGGAAAAAAAGGACTCCAGTATGCAATGCTGTCCATCAGCAATCTTCATTATGTTCAATATTTATCACAAGGACAACATACCATGACCCCCCCATCTCTTTTTAAGCAGCACAACCTGCTGTCTTTCCTTGAAGGATTTTCTAAGCAAATGAGATGCAGCAGGTTTCATCCAGATTTCCATAGAGCATTTGTCATTAGCTAAGCTTGAGAAGACAGGATTTAGTAGAAGCTGTGACATGGGTGAAAGTCTAAGCAGATGCTGAAGGACACAGCACTGGGAGAAAGGAAATTCTTGATGAAGATACCTGATAATGCACCTTATTCAATGTTTTTAGGGGTACTGACCACAGCCTAAGAACAAACACACACCAGGGCAGCAGATAGCTGGAAGCGGCACAAGTCAAACAAGGAGAGCTCAGGACTGGGGTCAGAGCTGGCTGTGTCCCCAGGTGAGGAAGAAGGCCACCATCCTGGCTTGTATCAGAAATAGTGTGGCCAGCAGGACTAGGACAGTGATTGTCCCCCTGTACTCAGCACTGGTGAAGCCACACCGTGAATGCTGTGTCTGGTTTTGGGCCCCTCACAACAGGAAAGACATTGAGGGGCTGGAGCGTGTCCAGAGAAGGGCAACGGAGCCGGTGAGGGCTCTGGAGAACAAGCCAAGGGAGCTGGAGGTGTTCAGCCTGGAGAAAAGGAGGCTGAGGGGAGACCTTCTGGCTCTCTCCAACTCCCTGAAAGGAGGGTGTAGCCAGGGGGGGCCGGTCTCTGCTCCCAAGGAACAGGCAATGGAACAAGAGGAAATGGCCTCAAGTTGCACTAGAGGAACTTTAGGATAGATATTAAGAAAAAATTCTTCATGGAAAAAGTTATCAAATGTTGGATTAGGCTGCCCAGGGAAGTGGTGGAGACACCACTCTTGGAGGTATTTAAAAGACAGGTAGACATGGTGCTGAGGGACATGGTCTAGTGGCAGAGTCAGGTTAATGGCTGGATTGAATGACCTTAAAGGTCCCTTCCAACGCGCATGATTTTAACACTTCTCAGCAGAAGAAACAAACTCCAGTCCTCCCCCTCACTCCCTCCACCTTCCCAACTTGACTGTGCTACACTTTCCTGAGCCTCCTATCTCCAAGGGACAGAGTCTCCCTCTCCTCCTGCCACTTGTCCTCCCTCTCCTGAGGTCAAGACCAGACACGAAGATGATTTACTGGGGAATAAACAATAATTTCTGCTGCTAACTGGGAATTTTACCACTTGGAAGACCAATATGATAGCTGGAGGCATGAGGCATAGGATTTCCAGTAGAGGTAGGGATCTCTAGAAACTCTCATCACTTGTGTCCAAGAAAGTCATACAAACCTTCAACTAGAAGAGGCATAAGCTACAAAGGTGCCTGCAGGGAGCAGAAGGGCCATCCTACAAGGGGAGATTAAACCAGTTTAAAGCTAAACACACAAAGTGAAAGTTGAGGACAGAAGAAACTGCTAATAAATGTACTGAGGGTGTAAACCTTTGGGCGAGGAAGAAGAGCAGTGCGAGTTAAGGTAGAACGCTGCATGCCATCAGACAGGCATGGAGATAAAGACAATTCCAGTGCAGAAGGGAACCAAAGGAATTCCACAGATGGACTCTATGCAGCTCTCCTGTGCAGGTACAGGGAAGCCCAGCTGCTCTCCCATATGGAAATATCACCAAGAGTTTTTTTTTCTGAAACATTAAGAGGTTTAGCATACAGCTGGGACAAAGTTTTAATGTGCAGCCTCATCCAGCTCTTCAGCACCTGGGATGGGCTCCTTTTCCTTCTTTGAAGAAGGACAGGCTCCTGCTTTAGTGTTCCCTTAATATCTGATCTGCCTTTCACAGATGCCTTGCAGCATGGCAAGAGGCACTGAAAAATCCCAATCCCATAGTCAGCACCACATTCTCAGCAGCCCCGTCCACCCAAGCCTAAGAGCATTCGGCCTCCCGCAACCAACGTTATTCAATCATTTGAACTAAGAGAAGGAGAAATAGTAAAACCCTTTAAAAAGTCATAGGAATTACCAGACTAACAACTTCTCCTCCCAGCACACCGCTCTTTGATACTGCTCTTTCCCTTTTTCAAGCACATCCCATTGCAAAAAGGCTTAAAAAAAATAAAATCATTTCCAGCTCAAGGACAGGAGATGAGTACTTTACTCATTTCAGTTTCTTTTCAAACAGGTGAATTGTTTTCTTTCCCAATAATTGAATTTTCTCAAAATAAGTACACCTTTTATATTCAGACAAGACCATCTCCTGCTCCCTTTTTGAGTACACACCTGTGAGTGTACTACCGCAATTATTTCTGCGGTGACACGTTTGTGATCTGAGCTGCACCATGTGCTGGCTGGGATGCCAGCTGGATCCCCAAGACACTAAGCAGACTTTTATGCAGGGATAAGGTGCTGGTTATTGGTAATGAGCAAGAAGAAAAAAAGGGGAGGGGATGCTTTCCCCCTCCACCTCCCGCATCCTCCCTTCTGAAGATTTTGTCTCCAATTTTCTCCCCTTGCCTTGGGGTCCCTTTCGAGGGATGTAATTGATATAGTCACTGAAAATAATGGAATTTATAGCCCAGACTCAACACTATAAATTTAGCTATTACGTTCCTGATGGGAAAATGAAGAACAAAATGAATTGAGACAGAATATTTGTCTTAATAATTGTCTCTTTTCTATGCTGTATGTGTTTAATACGTCTATGTGTATATATGTGTGAATATATACATACACATAACTATATTTAGCAAAGGGGTTTTTTGTTTGATTTTTGGTTAGGATTTTTTTTTTCTTCTTAAATGACCACATCAGCATAAACCCACGGCCAGGCAAGCAGGCATTAAGAAGCTATTTGTAACAGAGCAGCAAGGTGAATTTCCCGTACTGGAGCTGTTTGATGGGAGAAGAGCCAAACTTTGTATAATCCAGACACAGTAACAACCAATTGCTCCGCGTTGCAAGAAGTACGTGGTTTCTTCTTTGGGCTTTTGGCTGTTTTTCAGATTGATTTCATTTTTAGCCAGGCAAGTAAGAGCTGAGCCAGCATTTCTCTGCTCAAAGCTATTGCCCTGAGACTCTGATAGCGTTTCCCACTGAAAAGTTCCCTCTTCTCTGCTCCTCCTGTCCCATCCCTGCTCTGACTTCTGCTCTACTGGGTTGGACTCACCCAACGTCATCTCCATCCCGCTGCCAATGCACCACTACCAAAAAAAAAAAAAAAAGTGCATGTCCAGGCTGTGATCATTTGTCATTTAGATAGAGTCTATGATATGAACCATGGCAAACACTGTAATGACTAATTTCAAACATTTATTACAACACTTGAGAGACTTGAAAGCTCTCCCTGCTCTTGATTTTAATAAATGCAGTCTTGAAGCAGCCGCTTATCAAAGTGACACAAATTGTGTGGTAAATAGATTATGGCACAGCTGAAATACTGGAAAATGAGATCAGAAATGCTACTGTCTCCCATTTAAGGCTTTGTAAGATGCTCCGATCAAGCGGTTTCCAGAAAAGTGGCACGGGCAGAGCTGGTGGAAGTGGGAAGATTCCAAAATGCCAGGGGATCAACGCAGGGCCAGGCGGCTGCTTATCATCTGCCTATTTGCATATGAACAATTTCTTGCACATTAACAAGTTTGTACACCAAAGGGCTGGGAAAGAGATACCAACAGTCCTTGAAGTCATTATTTTAGTGCCAAACTGAGATATAAGACCGGCTTCATCTGGAGAGGAGTTATCACACCAGCAGCAAGACTCTCATGCTGTTCTCTGCTCCTCAATCTCATTGTCTTCATGGAATAAATATACTTCTTATCAAAACTTACCAACAGTACTGAAAAGGGAAATATTTTGGCAAATTGCATGCAGATTTCAACATGCAGATAAATTAAAAGCTGAACTAGTATTTGTTTGCATAAAGTTCTAAAAGTTGAGACAAGAGCTTCTTTCTTGGGATACGCTTTGACCAAGAAAATTGTTAAAAATTTGGGAAATGGTTGTTTTGTTTTTAACAAGCATCCCCAGAGGAGATGGAGAAGTATAACAAACCTTATTTTTCAGCCAGCCACACAGGGACTCTGTAGGCCAGCTGGTAAAGAAACTTAAACACAAGAGACAGGAAAATTAACTTGGAAATGTAAGAACCTTCCCACCAAAACAGGATTCAGTTTTAGAATCAGCTGATGCCAATTGTTTTTAAGGTGCAAAGAGGAAAAAAAAAAAAAGTATCAGGTATCTGGTATTATGGAATTTATCATTCAAGATAGCAAACACTGGGGGTCAGATTATAGCTCCCTTTTTCTACTGCAGGGACCAGGCGAAATTTGCACAGGAAGGAAACGTACCCAGTTTCAGTGAAGTAGAAAGTACCAGAATTTGGGGGTTCAGCTCAACTCAAGACAAATGTCACAGTTATATCTGAGGTCACCAACAACAGCCTGGAATTGCACAGACACTCATGGGCAGGATATTCACCCCAACTCAAAGCTCCTTTAGGCTAAATATTTACGTTTCCTACAGTCACCGGGCAGTGAACTGGGAGCAAGAGCTGTCTGTAGAGACACTACTGGCCACAGCAGGTGCCCAGGCTCCAAACTTAGGTATCAGACTTAGATGATTTAAATTTGACAGAGAAACCCCCCCCACTGTGCCAATTTTGGAGGATCTTTGCCTAAATCCCCTGGGCAATGCTTCTTTGTCTCTTTATGGTCCGTTCCTTTGAAAAGATGCTGCCTAAGAATAAGGCTGCAAGTTTTGAATATGCAAAGCAGGAATATTCCCCGTCAGATATTCTTTTGCTTTATTCATATGACTGAAACTCTTGCTAAGGTTCTTGCAAATCCAAGGAAATGTGTTTACAGTCTCATCAACTGAAAAGAATTGGATTCCCATGTTGCGGCTCAGGGGATTTTCTGGGGTTTCTATCAAACACAGCAACTCTGGCAGTAGAAGGCTACTTTAATCAGTGCCTATATTGCAGCTTCCTATTAGAATACACAATTAAAACCAGGAGAGGAAAAAAAATACACACGCTTTCAATCTTCCTTCAGGAGAAACTCCAGAAATCTGGTGAGTGAGGGAAAAGAGATTCCTCCTAACTGCCCTAAGTTCTCTCCTGTATTTCTTTGGCCCTTGATGCTGGGGAACTTTCATCCCCAGCCCTGAAAGACCTCTCTGTTTTCGCACACCAAGGTAGGGCAGATGGGAATACTCCATCATCCCTGAACCCTCGATACAGCCTCACTCAATACTGAGAATGAATCAAAAGGGGAAAGGAACAACGCCTTGCTCTCCAGACCGTAGACCAGCGTTACAGACACCTTCCCAGGGGATAAAGTTCATGCACAAAGCAGCTGCTTGGAGCACACAGTTTCCTCATCCAGAGCATTTCCCTGCTGCCACAGCGCCGGCATGAGCAGCAAACACATTAGAGGCTTGGCAGGTACCAGCCTGGGCAGGGCACAAGTCATCAGCTTTCCCCAGCACCGTGAGACATCATACAAGACGTAGGCAGTCGGTGGCAACCAGTAGGGATGAGGTACACGTGGCACAGGACCCAGCAGCTGAGCCCGTTTAACACATTTCACTTTCTGGCAATGTCTCTCCTTCTCCATTGACTGGGGACAAGTAGCTCTGGACACATGGCACTGAAGATATGCCAGAAGGATCCAGGCGTTGTCAAGCTGGATGTTCACTACTGATCACCCCCCCCTTACCTACATGAGACACAGTTCAAGATGTGGCTAGTAGGGTTTGGGCTGGGACACTCTATGCTCGATTCCTTTGGCCAGCAAACCTACTTCTCTCATTCCCAGTCGGTGTCCCCAAGTGAAATAACACGCATTCAAAGGGGATAGCTGGAAAAAATACAAGCCCTGGAACTAAACAGGGACAAACTTGGCACTAAAAACATCCTGTGTCGATACTAAGTTTTGCTTCCAGTTGCCTTACAGTAGAGCAGTGGGAGCCCCACACCCTCCTCCCAGCCTAGTACTGGGAACTTTATTTCCAGACAAGAACAACCCTCGGCTTTTCAATCCAGACATACATGATATGGGTCTCACGGCCATATACAGGATGTTCACGCTCAGAGTGGGAATGTAAGTACCCCAGTAGTAACACCCACCCCAAACACACAGCACTGCTTTTGGAGCTTTCCTCTTTTTCTGCTTTAGAGCCTGAAAACAGATGAGGCTTGCTGTTTTGTGACACGAAACCACAGCTATCGTTGCGTGATAGAGGAGCTGCTCTCAGAGCAAGTGTAACTCAGCCTAAAACGTAGCTGCAGCAACTTTCATCTATAAATCACAAGCTACCTTTAGGTGGCAGGTAACTGTCACCCCTTCGATGCAGGAGGTGCTCGAATCGCCACCTGTCAGAAGGGCAGAGCTGGAGCTCAGGTTTCCCAGCTCTCAGTGCCACCAGCTCCCATTCGCTTTTCACTTTCTCCATTCCCAAGTCACAAACAGAGGCAGCATTTCTGACAGGTATTTCAAGCTCTTGCCGGGTTCGCTTTTTCCATTGAAGGAGTCACTTCACCCATCTCTAATTCAAACGAGGAGCTTGTTTGCTCCCTGCTACCTCTGTGCTCCTGCAGAGCCTCAGCCCAACATTGCCCATGACAGGGTGGGCTTCTGAGCACAGGCAGCGACCCTGGCAGAAGAAACGGCATTGGGATAAGGAGAGAGATGCTCACACTGAGATGTAGCCATGGCAACATGCTTTTGCAGAGCAGGAGGCATATCTGCCAAGGCTCAGAGATTTGCCATTTGATCGCATGGATTTCCATGCTCTGGATGCGATCACATCACACAAAATCCAGGTCAGGCTTGATGCCTTGAATAATTCTTTACCCTCAGGGGCACAGAACTGATGTAGGAAGCTGTGTCTCATGGAGGATATGGTAGGATTAAACAGATTATCTTTTTGGCCAAAAATAAAGGTGAGCTGTGCAAATGAAGAGACACCCAATTCCGCTTTTATTGCACGGGAGGTGGCGGGGAAGCAGCAGAACCTCAGAGCCGTGCATGGAAATCTGTGTTTCCCAGGGAAGAGATAAAGCAAAAGTCTCCAGAGCCAGGGTATGATCCTTCTAAGTAGAAATCCCATCCCGCCTTCCTCTTCACCTTGTCACTGTTATACAAAGGCAGGAGTAACCACATTTCCAAACTCACGACTGTCACAGCATCAGCTTTTAGCTTTTTGCTCAGGGCTGCCTCTGAACAACCCGTCTGGGCTGGGCAGGCATTTGTCACACTGCCGGTGCAGACCCCCCCCCCCCCCCCAGTCCCCAGGAACTGTGGAGGTGACAGCCCAGTGCCCACCCAGCAGCGATCCCCCTTTCCTGGGCAGCCAGCCCCCTCACCCCGCACAGAGGGTCCCTCCTGCAGCCCCCGGCAAAACCAGGGACCATCTAAAGAGCAGGGCTATGAGGGGCCAGAGGAAGAGCCTGCATCAGCACGTGTTGGGATGGCAAGGAGAACTTGAAGCCCTAAGCAAAGACAGGATGAAAGTGAGAAAATCCACAGACTCTTCAGGGCTTCAGGAGATTTGTGCCAAAGCCTGGAATGAAAGTATTCTCTCTTGGGTTCTGCCACTGAACCAGACCCACAGACTGGCAAGGGCTGTATTTGCTCTGATATGTGCCTGTGCAAACCATGAAAGCCAGGTCTGAAGCCCAGAAAGAAGAGGCAGCTTGAGAGCAAACAGCACATAGCAAGTGAAGGATGTGCCAAGCATTTTGATTCGAGCGAGTCTGCAAGAAGTGCCGGCAGCTCCACATGTCTCTTTGGGGCGGTGGAGAGAGAAGAGAGGGAAGGAAGAGACAGAGCTCCCCATGGCATTGCTCAACTTTCTTTGCTCTGATGTAATCCCCGTCTCCTGATCCCGGGACAGGAGAGTCATAGAAGAAACCACAGCTCCACAGAGTGGCTTTACGCTGGCTGTGATCGTGTGTGCACTCGGGTCTCTACAGTGGGGAGGGAGAATCTAAAGAAATATCAAACTTAAGTGGAAAGAGGAGTCTCATCTGAGTCAGAACTCAGTTGTGTTTGGAACAAAAAAAACCAAAACCACAAAGATTTATTTCACATTTTGAAGATATTTTTCTCCCTTTTATACCAGCAAATTTGAAACCCCTAGAAACCTAGATGTTATTCCCCTGGCACCTTTTAAAGAGTGTACCCTTCTCTCAGTAGCTCCAGGGCTTTAACCTTTTTAAAACAACAGGTCCCGAGACCTTGAAAGGAAAAGCCAGCAAGATAGAGATCATACTCCATTAGAGCAGGAACGGGAAGGGAGGGGGGATTTATCCCAGCGATACAGGTCTTTTGGAAAGGTTTAATTCGCTCCCATGTCAGGTCCTTTCCTTCCTGCCCTCCCCACCCCCAGCTCCCTCTGAACCAGTCTTCCCATCCCTTGCTTTTCACCTCTGTAGGTTTGAGCATGAGATAAACATGCCCTAATTATCTTCCTCTTGCACAGCTGAGCCCTTCATTTCCTTACCTGAATGCTCTCGCCTCAAGTGGGTTATATACAACAAAGCCTTTCAAGTATATTTGTTGTGCAGCAGAACTTGGGTGTCACACAAGCATCTCAAGCCTCTCTTTTCCCCAGCACAGACTAATAAGGGACATGAATTACTCAGACTTCTTACAGTCCAGAGGGCCAAAGGACTAAAAGAGGGAAGAAATAGGGTCACAGATCCTCTTGCCTTCAGAAAAAAAAGCATGGATGCCTCTCTGGTTGATAGAGATTCAAACTTGCCTTTGGTTTTGTGCTCAGTTTTGCAGAGGGAGACGAAGAGCTTGCTTGCATTGCAACTGCCTTAACATAACCACAATATCCTTCATCTCAGCAGGCACCTTGTTGGCAGCTTCTGCAAAGGGCAGGGAGCAGTAGGAACAGCCTCTGTCTGTCTGTCCCATGGGGTGGCCCTGGAAGAAGCTGCCTTCTGCTCCGAGACAAGACAAATCAACACAAAGCTGGGGGGTGCAAGGGAAGCCAGTGTTTTTGTTGCATTCCCTACATCATTCCCAGCACACTCTTACAAGTGATGAGACCCGAAGTCTCCTGTCACGACTGCTGCCTCATTGTACCAGCACAGAGCTCCACCTGGCAGACACCACTCCTGCTTCCACACACAAATATCTAGTGCAGCATGTTGATAGGAAGAAGCACTGAAGGTCAGCAGATGTCCAAACCTTGCTTTATGCAGGGAAATCATCACGTAGAAAAACCACTTGACTACACATCTTTGAACTGCTTCTGTATCAGTACCAGGTACAGAGCACAAAAAGATGGGACTTATTCATAGAATAGTTTAGGTTGGAAGAGACCTTGAAGATCATTTAGATCCAATGCCCCTGCCATGAGCAGGGACACCTAATTACTCAACACAAAATAACCCTCTTTCAAAATTTCTAGACCCTCAGGAACCCTCAATAACAGGGTCTTGCCTGCTTAGACCACATAGGAACATGCAAACCTTTCACACCGATTCCTCAAGTCCTCCCCTCCCTTGCAGAGTACTGACTTCTTCATGAGGTCAAGAAAGACAACCCCCAAAAGTATGGAGGCTGCAAAGTTCCTGCATTAGTGATGCTAATCATACCAATATCCCACCAGGGATGTCACCAACAGATTAATTCTGTGACACAGACCAAGGGACAGAGGCCACCATGGCTTTTGGCCAACAGGTAGCTCAGCCATTGCTCCCAGTCTGGGACCACGTTAGTATAGAGCGCAATGCTGACATGAGGGCTGTGGGGCAATGCAGGTCCCCTCTGTGAGAGAGGGCCAGCCAGCAGAGACAGTGGGAGTCTACTGGTCACTGGTCCCACAACCCAGCCAGATGTTCAGCTGCTCCCCATCTTGAAACACAGCAGCGTGGAAACCTGTCCTCCTCCAGTTCTGCTTCCAGAGCTCCCTTTCCATGTCCTGTTTCTCCTAACTCTGTGTAGATTTGTAAGATCAAAAAGGTTGGCTGGGCTTCGACCCAGCCCCCCTCTCTGCTTTGAACTTCTAATTATTTTGCTAATTTTGAGCCTAGCGCTAAGATGCTCTGAGCGCACCTAAAACCTTCCCTGCAAAAATCAAGCTGAAAAATGTCTCCCAGGATCTAATCCCCAGTGAGAAATACTCTAACCTTTCCCAGTAACCAAGAGCAGAGCTTGTCTAGTCATTTGCAATTAAGTTCCTGAGCTAATGAAGCTGCTTTAAAAAAAAAAATAAAGAAAAAGAAAAAACCCAACAACCTCAGGTCAGTCTAATTAAGAAATGTTGTACCTTGCAGTCCCAGTGTATCTTGTGGCAAACAGCTGTGCATGCTTTCAGCTTTGACAGCAGAAAAGGTGTGATTATTTATTTATTACAAGAATGCAGCAAAGCTTCAGGAGTACGAGACGCCTGTGCTGTAAGGGAGCTGGAAGTATAGAGAAAAGAAATGACATTCAGCTGGAACCTGTAATTATAAGAGGGAACGGACCATATAAAATGCAATTTTGTAATGAATACTTATGCATTAGCTTTTCTTCGAGATTAAAAGTACACAATCGAATCAAGGCCAAAGTGGAGCTTGCCCTCAAGGAAAGGCAGTTTGGAAGACAAATGCAATTATGCCACTGCCATTTGCAATGCTACAGAAAGTGGAAACCTCACACACAAAAAAAAAAAGTCTTGGAAAAGAACCTATCTGGAAACAATTTTGCTCCTGATTTGAGTCTCTGCCTTCCCTTAACAAGGGAAGGGATCTTTGCTGCTAGCTACAGGCTCACAAACAGGATCTTACCAGCCAACATCTGCTCCTGATGTGTGTTATCTATCTTAGATCAGCAAACAACTATCTTCCCTCTGCTTTCCTTTTGATTGAATAATGTTTATGCTGCAAGAACCAGATCTGATCTGCAAGAGCAAAAAATTTTAATTAAGTGCCTTGCCAGAAAAAAAACCAACAACAAACAAACCAAAAACCACAACTAATTTTAGGAACTGGTCCACCGGACTCTCTTATTTCCTTATATTCCCTCTGGCTGTGCCTCTCCATGGCATTAGCCCACAGCTCCTCAGGACTCTGCCTGCTTGTACAGAACGCTGCATGATGGGTTCCCAAACTTCCCAAGCATCCATCAAGCCATTGGTATGTGTCACCGGTGCCTGAAATGCTGATTCCCTCAGCTTGGTGCTCTTTACTCAACAAGCAAGGAATGACAAGGTGTTAAGCAACAGAAGTTGTATTTAAGCCTATCTTTCTTTTTTAGCCAATTAGATCAATTTTACAATCTGCAGAAGACACCAAGGTTAGAGGGTAGCTGCCAGCACTGCTCGGGCACAGCTCATCTTGATCGGTTATTAAAATTCTGCTTGTTAGCTGGTGAGAAGAGACACATCCAAAATGACCTCACGTTGCTGAGAAACCCATCAAATCATCTCCGTTGCTGAACGGAGCATTTGCACAGTCTCCCCAGCCAAGAAAAAAACCCTAAACCCTCCAAAATAAAAACATTCCAGCAAAAACCCCAAACCTTTTCTGGATTATACTACAGGTTATCCATGGGCACAGTTAACGGAGGGACTCCATTGGATTCACAGCTGCAGATTTCCACGAGCAAACCCCAGATCCTCAGCAGGAGGCTGAGTTCACAGAGAGACATCCCTGATCAGCTGAGCAAGGGCTTTGCTGCAGGACACACAGTGCCCAGCTCAAATAAGCCTCCCCAAAACAGGTTACTCACAATAACCCTGGAACAACATACACGAGCACAGACTGTGCACAAGGGACTCATGCAATAGACTGGCACTAATGACAAACCACTGAGCTGCACTGGAAGGGTGGGAAAAAGCTCCATAGCACACCTCCCATCATCATAACCTTCAACCCTGAGCTATCCTGCAGCCCGAGAGCTCAGCAACCCCCCTAAAATTACCAACCAGCAAGGATGTTCAAAGTGACTTGAAGAGGAGGGAAGGGAGGAATTGCAGGGAGAAGACAGACTCCCAAAACCAGCGCATGGGGGTTGAGGGGTGGAGGAAAAAATAGAATTTAGAGAAGAGAAGCAGCCAAATGTGGGAAAAAAAAAAGGCGGGGGGTGGTGGTGGTAGGGAGGGAGGGAAGGATCTCAAGAGCATCCACTTAAGCTTTGAATTGCCTGGCTTTGTCTCTGCTTCACACAATGGAAACGTACAGTAGCAACAGACAGATGCTGAGAGCTGGTTTGCTTCTCATCTGCAATTCCAAACACCCTGTCAGGAACAAATATTTGAAAAGACATCTATCCAACCATTAACGTACCTAGTGGGGCTTTTTTTTTTTTAAAGAAAAATAATTCTGCATTCATCACAAAGATGATCACGCAGAGAGATGCCAACAGAACCACCAGAGGGATAAGCAAAGTTTCAGGTCTTTCTTTAGGGCTGGAGACAGCTCACTATCAAGCTGAGAAGGTGCAGCTGGTTAAGTATTTGCAGTACAGAGAAAGGGGGAAAAAAAAATAAATCAGACAGCTGTATTTTTAACTGATCATGTGCTTGCTTCTGTTTCGTAAGATTTATTCCCTCATTAATCACTGCCCTCCCTTCATTCATGTTAAATATAAAAATGATTAGGAAAGATCCTCATCATGGTTAAAAAAATAATTAGCTGCTACATCATGTTGCACACATTCAGACAGAAAGGAGTGATTAAATTAGGAATATTAAAACCCCATTAATCTGTGCTCAACTTAAGCTCTGCTTGTTCATCTCACTGTGGCACTTATTATTTCTGACACTGAAAGATATTTGAATTACTAGCTGAAACAAGGTCACTATCAGAAAGATGTCAGGTCAGCAATTAGTCAAAGGTGGGAGAAGCTACCAGAACTGAGCTGTGCTTGACATGCCACAAATATGTCAAGAAGTCTTCCCTTCCTCGTGTCACTGGGATGAGCAGGTCAGCGCCGGGACCCCAATGGCACAGGGGTGCAGATCAGCCCCACCATTGCCTACCTGCTAGTACCAGGGCTGCCAAACCCTCCCTGCAACATCTTATCTCCTAAGGTTACCCCCAAACCTCTGTGCTCCAGCCATTGGGAGAAAAGTTGGGGCAAAGGGTATGATTTGAAACCCACATCTGGAGCTGTGTGTGTTCCCTAGGCTGGCCAGAGCTCCACGTGGGCAAATGCCAACCTCCACCACAGCGGTGGCTTGCAGGGCAGCCCAGCAGCTGCTGCCTTCAGCATAAGGTCTGGCAGGGCACGGGCTGTAACGGGAAGGACAGAGTCAATGCAAGGAGAGCAGAGCTTTAAATCTAAGCCAATAGCATTGATTTCAATATAATTAACTAGCTTGTTCACCACTTGCACTAATGCCTGCGGGCAGGAGCACTTATTGTTCACTTAACAAAGCACTCTGAGATGTTTTCTCCCTTTCAAGAAGCTAATAACCTCGCTTCTATTTTGGCTCAGGAAGCAAAAGCAGCAAGCCCGGCATGAGAGAGATGGTGACAGATGCAACAGAAAGATGCAGAAAAAGTTATTTGCTCTGGGGGAATGTGTGCAAGCATTGGATGGCAACAAGAGAAGATAGCCACAGATCCGTGTGTTTCACAGAATGACAGAATGGTTAGAGTTGGAAGGGACCTTAAAGATCACCTAGTTCCAACCCCCCTGCCCTGAGCAGGGACACCTCCCACCAGACCAGGTTGCTCCAAGTCCCATCTAAGCTGGTCTCAAACACCAGTGATGGGGTATCCACAGCTTCACTGGGCAACCCTGGGCCAGGCTCTCACCACCCTCACAGCAAAGAATTTCTTCCTGATATCTAATCTAAATCTCCCCTCTTTCGGTTTAAAACCATTACTCCTCATCCTATCACTCCACTCCCTGATAAAGGCTCCCTCTCCATAGTTCTTGGAGCGCCTTTAGGGGCTGGAAGGGGCTCTAAAGTCTCCCTAGAGCCTTCTCTTCTCCAGGCTGAACAACTCCATCTCTCTCAGACTGTCCCCATGGGAGAGATGCTCCAGCCCTCTGATCATCTTTGTGGCACCCTCTGCACTCACTCCAACAGATCCACGTCCTTCCTCATGGACTCACCACTGCCCAGAACTGGCATTCACTGCATCGTGTTCACCATTTGCCTGTCCTTGTGCTGAGCTGGGAGCATTGCATGAGCAGGACCCCACATGGGCAATTGCCACTGGCCTCAGGGTAAAGGCCCCCAGTGCTTCCAGTTCCCCATTCAAAGAGCAAAGAATGGCGTTTGCTCAGTGCCTAGGACAGGGCAGCCCACATCTACTGCAGAACTGCACTAGCAATAATTGCAAATTTTAATCTTTAAATTCAAGAAGGAAAAAAAAAAGTAATGATTTTTTTTTTAAAATGGAACTACTGGCTAAACTTTTTGGAGAGCCCCAACAATTCTGTTTGGGAACCTTCAGACTACGACAGGAGGTCTTTGTCACTGCTGGCCCCATTTACCATTTCCCACCATGCTGAGCTAAACCCTTTGAGATTTGTTACTACTGGGAGCCAGGTGTTACCTGCCGCCACACGCAGATAAGGGAAGATGCAAGCACAGGAGGACAAAAAGAAAGCTGACAAGTCAGTCACGTCTTACAGATGAGTTCCTAGGCTGCTCTTCCAGCCACAGGTGGACTCAGGTGCTTGGTAGTTGATACCTTTGATATATTTGCTATGCCTGCCCTCATTAAGAGGAAGGGGGAAAAAAAAAGCACACAAACAGAAATTTTCATCCACAGATCTCCTAAAGTCTTCCCTAAGCACAATATTCCAGTATACAAACTAACAAACTACTTACCGTATACCTCATTCAGCACTGACAAAACCACCTCTGAGCCTCTTTAAAAAGGAAACAGATAATAAACCAGCTAACAAGCCTCCGCTCTAATTGACAACACAGAAAGGAGGGAAAGATGCTGCATCTACTTGCAACTGCAGAAAGAACTTTAGAGAAGCAGTATATAATTAATCGAGTTGGGATTTCGCTAAGATCCCCTGGTCTTACGAAAAATGCCATAAGACATTTAATGACCACAGGTGAGGAGAATTTGGGGTTTACATCTCCTTTGAAACCAAGCACAAAGAAGTGATCCAACACCCCACACCCACCCTGATTTTTCTTTCCACTTTTCTATTTCCCTTTGGACAACCGCTCAGTGCTCCCTCCAGGAGCTGTGGGACCTCTTTCTGAATGGGATGAACTGCGCCTTGCGACTGCTCCGGTAACTACTCAGGGGAGAAATTAGCTCCACCATTTCACTGCCACTTCCTTTTAGAATAGCACAGCTGGATTGTGGGAAAAAAAAAAAGAAGTCAAAAGCAACAAAAATGTCTTTACTAAAATATTTATTTACTTTTTTTTCCCCCCTCAGTACTTCAGGATGTGTTTTGTTTAGGCAACAGCCACAACACACCAGCAAGACATCCTGACTTTACCCACAACGGGTGGGATTTTCAGCTAGACACAATAGCAGCTTATTGTTAGCCTTGAAGGCAAGCAGAGGTTTGCCATTGACTTCACTAAAAAAAGAACTGAGCCAGCAAAGCTCTTTCAAAAACCCTACCTACTACTAATAGTGTAGACACCACGGGGCAGCGGAGTATTTAACAACCAAGCTCCACTATATCTTTTACTTCGTTTGAAATGACTTTGAGGCTCACCTACATGAAAAAGAAATCATACGTGGCTATTACAGACCTAAAGCAATCCTTAATCATTGACATCAGGGAGCTTTATTTAAGAAGTGAGGAAAATCAGGAGCAAACTCTGGGAACTCCCACTGAAATCCAGTGGCTGGTAAGCTGGGGGGCTGGTAAGCAGAAGCAGAGATTTGGTTGGTGAGTGAACTTAGTGTGTGTTGTGTCCCTACCCTTCAGCCAGGGCAGTGTTGATTGCAGAGCCATAGTTACATTTTAAAAGCATATTTTCATCCTCAGTGCTGTTTTGGAGGTGAGGGAACAGGACAAAGAGAATCTGTGGCTTTAGGTGTTCAACAGAGCTGGTGAGGGGTCTGGAGCACAAGTCTTGTGAGGAGAGGCTGAGGGAGCTGGGGGTGTTCAGCCTGGAG
>JAOQGH010000003.1:28238030-28325481 GCA_025769975.1 Gallinago jamesoni | reverse complement strand
GGGGGGGTCAGTCTCTTCTCCCAAGGAACAGGCCATGGGACAAGAGGAAACAGCCTCAAGTTGCACCAGGGGCAGATTAGGATGGATATTAGGAAATATTTCTTCACAGAAAGTGTTGTCAAGCATTGGAACAGGCTGCCCAGGGAAGTGGTGGAGTCTCCAACCACGGGGGTATTTAAAAGATGTGTAGACGTAGGGCTGAGGGACATGGTTTAATGGTAACTTGGCAGCATTAGGTTAACAGCTGGACTCAATGATCTCAAAGGTCACTTCCAACTTAGATGAATCCATGATTGAGCAACTTGGTCTAGTGGGAGTTGTCCCTGCCCAGGGCAGGGGGGTTGGAACTTGATGATCATTAAGGTCCCTTCCAACTCTGACCATTTGATAGTTCTCTGGTTCACCTGGGAGCTCTGTATTTGGTAATTTGGGTACTATGTTCTGTGCACATCATTGCTCTTGTTGCATGATTAGCTAATTTCTTTAAAAGAATACAAAAATAGTGTCCTAAATGCCAATAACAGGGAAGACTAACACATCCAAATAATGGGAGTAATTTCAGCCGCCAAGACGCAAGCAAGCACTCCCCTGCCCCAAGTACTCTGGAATTAAGGCATTCATAAATCCTTGCCCAGCAAGCCCTGGAGAAATAAAAGAGGCTTTAAATATAATCTAGCCTATCACTTTATATAGCAAGGGGAGCAGCAGAACTGAGGGTAAGCAGAGAGCAGCAGAGGAAAGGACAAACATAATTGCTGGAGTCAAATAGAGAAAATTGCAGGTAAATGCCAGCTAGGCGGGATTCCAAAAACTTCCCCAAAGCCCAAGGTGGCTCCATGGTTAAGACCCAGTTGGCTGCGGCCGCAGCCACACGCGGCGAGGGAAGGGGACTGCTGACACGTGGGTCAAGCAGAGCTGTAAAAGGCATCGCTAAATGCACGATAGGTTGTTAATCGGAGCCGTGCCATTGAGACTCCATTGCTGGAGAAGCTTTTATACAGCTTTGACACTTAAAAATGGTGTTAGGAAATTCAGAGCTTGCCAGCTCTTTAGGACTTCAGCCAGCACAGTGAATGGCATTTGTGGTACCTTTTCCAACTTGCTGGCACATTTTGCCACACGTTCACACGTGCGTCCCATGGCAGAGACGCACAAGCAGAGACCTGGAGAAGAGGAGGCTCAAAATGACAGACATGGCAGGGAAATTGTGCAGAGATGGACTCCTAGAAGGACAAGTGGTTAAAAATTCACCAACAGTTGCACCAGTATTACTTCTTTGTTTGCTTCCCAGTCCAGGTCTGTACCAACAGTGGTGGTTTCCACTGCCTCTGCATTTGTTGTCTCAGAAGTTCAGAGGGGGTGTTTCAGGGCAGGGAAGGGCAATCCTGGAGCAGTCGCATCGCAAGAACTTCATGTTGCCAGGGAAACAGCTTACTTGGTAATGGAACCATCTTTCTAGGGTTATTTTTTTTTTTTTCTCCTCGTTGGTTTTGTATCCCCATAGCACCAGCTAACTTAATCGAGCCCCATACAGAGGAGCAGCAGCCACGGGATATAAAGCAACATGCGGCAAAACAGCAGAGCCCAACGCAGAGCAAGCAAGACAGTAAGGGTGCACACCAGAGCTAGAGGCACCAGGCAGAGATGAGCAAGGTCTTGTCTTTAATACACAGAGAACTACCTAACACTGCTAAAAAATTAATCCTCATTAAGCAATAAATAAAAAACCAGGCTGTGGCTCCAGTGACCACGATACCAACTCCCAGATCTGGCTCCCTACAACCAAGTAAATCCCATGCCCTCCTCTCCTGCCAAGCCATCATCCCTGAAGGTCCTTCAGGACTTGTCCCAGCACCCGAGTGCCTAAACCTCCTTGGGCATGTACGTGAACAAGCAGTTACCCTCAGACAGAAAAATATAAAATCTGCAAAGGCAGAGAACAGGTAAAATTTACCAATGCTTTCTAACATCTTCCTTGTATGAGAACATCTCCCAATTAATATGATACATACCAAGAGGAAAGCTAATCCCATAGGAAATCCCTTCAAAAGCCAGCTCCAGACACAACATGTGCTGCTGGCCCCCATTCCCAGTACAGGGACTGACTGAGAACTGCAATCAGAAACTTTCAGCTTTAATGATTCTGAAATTATCAGTCTGGGGGTTGTTGAAACTGGAGTTATTTTTCACATGGGTCAAGACTCGGGGAATTCCCAGAGGGTTTCAGTTGAGACTTCTCTAAGCGAACAAGGGATGGAAAGTTTTACAAGCTCATCTTGAAACTCCTGCACACGTAGGTAAAAGAGCCATGGCTACAGTGGTGCTTGCTTCAATTCAGCCCCAAACAGCCCCAGCCAGCCCCTGTCCCCGCTCTGAGCATCCTCACAGTGGCCTGCGGGGAGGGAAGTGGATGGCACCCGATGCAGCAGAGGGGTTGCTGCTCCCCAAAGGCTGGTTGTCTGGAAGCACTGGTACCAGGCTGCATTATCCACCAGCCCCCAGCTGCCCGGGTCAGGAAATGTCTCTGGTTTTGTCGGAGGGAGGAGCACAAGACAGGCAGTGATGGAGGAGAAAGTTTCAAGCTTTCTTGCTACCTTTATGTAAAATAATTTCTCATGGCCAATTTCAGCACGCTCAGCTCCTCTGGCGAAGTGGCTCAAACCACATGAAGCCATACCAGAGGGGTCTTTACAGCTCTTCCTCCAGCTTTGGGGCATCTCAGAAGCTTGGTGTTTCCATCCCCCACAGGGTGCACCACAAGTCGCTCTCTGCAGGGCCCCCCAGGAAGGAGCTGCGTTGCGGGGGCAACCACATCCTGGTGACGCAGAGCCCAGGCACCAGCAGCATCGCTCACAACTGTGACAACAGGAAAGGAACGGGGGCACACGGCCAAGTCACCCCCAGCACCACGGGATGGGGCAAGGAGAGGATGGAGAGGGAGAGTTCTAAAACCTCTCCCAAGAAAAAAACACCCTTCTGGGTCCTTTCAACCCCAGCACGGGGCAAGTAGCACAAACAGGTTCAGATCGCTCCTCGCCAACTCCATTCCTTCGTGCAATCAAACGTGCAAAATTTGCATTGTCTACGTGGCTCAAGTTGTCTACCCCGGCTCCCACAGACAACCCAGCAAAGCCCAAAGAGTGCAAATCTGCCCTGCCACGACAGCAAAGTAATTTCTCCTCCCTGATGTGTTTTATTACCCAACAGAAGGAAACCCATATTTTTGGAAATTGAATTACACTTTCTTGAATATTAAGAGAAAAAAGTTATTCCCTTCGCTGAGCTGCATTAATAACATCCCTGTTTTACAACTCACAAGGAGGGAATGAACTAAATTTTCTTGTGGTGACTTTCAGTTCTCGAGTTAAGACCTGAAGTGTTGATCTGCTACTCGTAGCGACAGAGAGATGCTTGAGGAGGCTCCATCAGACACACGGAGAGCAGGCACCGAGAAATGTCAGCTTTTAGGAAGAAAGCCAGAAACTTTTGAACCAGCAGCATCAGGACACTTATACCCAAGGACTCTGGTCACAGATCCAACTTTTAAAGAAAAAAAGTAAACAAATACAAAAAAAATCCTGCCTTATCTTCCCAATGCAATTTTGGGTTCTTTTGAAAGGAAAAGGGTCTTTGTCTTTACTTGCTGCGAGAACTTTTACCAGGCAAATGGGCATATATAAGGATGTTTCTTTCAACAAGGACCAACTCCCCCTCCCAAAACACATATATGAAGTGTTCTTACCCAAATCATCTTCCAGAATTTCAGCTTCATTTCAAAGGACTCATACTTCTGTTATCTGGCAGAGGAGGCAACTCACCACGTCTTATCAAGGAAATTGGACCTTCAGACAGAGGTCTTTATCTTTTTTTTTTTTCCCTTTTTTTTTCCTAAGGCCCAAATTTCTTAAATCACGACTTTTATTAAACCCCAGCATGGTGCGGATCACAGCCATAATTCTTTTTCCCCCACCTTCCCACCACAAATCCATTCAAAGTGAGTGACATTTGCAAAGTGTATTTTCACGGCCCTCCGTAATCCCTTCAGAATATTAAGACTGCATTACTTTGTCTTTGGTTACATTAACTTCAATTTTCCTTATGAGTAAGTATTTGGCTAAAAATTAATATAGTGAAGTTGAAAAGAATCTTATGATAGGAAAAAGACTAATTTCATCTCTGGCTGCTCAGATACCAGAGTACACTGGGGTTAATGTAATTAACTTACAATTTTAGCCTAGGTTGTGTACATACACTGAATCTCCCTGCTGGAAACAAGATTAGATTTTATTACACTATATATCCTGGTTATCTTCACCATGCCTCCAATATTACTTCCCTCAATGACTTCAAGGCTCTCTGCTGCAATGAAAATGCAGAACCATCTGGTATTGAGCCCATGCAGTTTATTTAAGGATTTAATTAAATGCTCTAAATGGAGAGCTTCTTTGAATTAACATTTTAAATGTGACTTATTGCAGGTTTAATATTGTCTTAATGCCAACCTGGGAAACTCCATAGCCAAGTTGTTGACGTTTAAATTGAATTCATTTGGGTGGCTCCAGGGGGACTCATTAATTAATCTAAACAACTAATGGGGATTGGTTCTGACTTTTGATGAAGATTATTTACAGAGACAATTTGCAGTGAATAAAGAGTCACAGTAGGCAAATGTTTAATTGAATTTAAAAAAAAAAAAGGACATCTCATTGTGTTCAATATCAAGGATGCATCTTGCGAGTAAGCTTTGAAATACCAAGAAAGAGACGATTGCTTGAAGCTTCCTAGCTGCACACTAATAACAAAGAGAATGGGTAATTACATTTGTCTGTGTAATTTGCAGCTTGTAAGAGGACAACAGGTCTGCCTGGCTTCTAGTACACACAGAAAGACACCAACAGGAAATATTCTGTATTATGAAGACCAAGTTGCCCCACTCACTTTTACTCACGTACCAGAAAACAGCATTTTCCAACCAATCATCTGCTGGAAAGAGAGCACCGACTCCTCTCGCTTACATTTGCAAAAACTCAGAACAACTGCAATGAGCTCAGCAGAGCTGCTTTAATTTGCAACAACTTAACCTATAACATCCAATCTTCTTTTATTCTTTGATTATATCAACTCTGGAATCAGTTATTTGCACCTCCGAGAGCACCACAAGCCCTGCAAGCACTAACATCTCGTTACGTGGTTAGTTTTCAGCAAGCCACAGTAGCAAAACAGTGCCTGCTTCCCTGTGTGTCTGCACTCATTAAGGCAAATCATCCTTTAGCATCTTTCTGCTGTTATTATCATTATCCCATCTCATCTTGAAGTTTCCAGTAACACCAGAGGTTGCCACCAAAGCAAGAAAACACAACGCACTAAACGCCACGAGCGCTCGCATTCCCAGGGAAACACAGCTCCTGCCCTGCAACCCCAGCTCCTGAGGGCACAAACTCTTCTAAATACTTGTTATTTCAAGCATGAATTCTTGAAGAACAGTTGTGTGTTTCACACAAAGCACACACGTTACTGGCAAGCATCCCAAGAATGCACAGCAGACCAAGGAGCGAGGAGATCGTGGGCTGCATATACCAGCTGGAGGTTGCGGCTCTCTTGCCTGATGCACCCTCTCCTATGTGATTTCTGCTCTTGCTTGTTATGGATTGTCCTTAACCTAAAGCCAAACTGATTCCAGATTTAAGGCACAGCAGGAGAGGTGAAGGACAGAAGAAGAAAGGAGGACATCGAGAAGAAAAAACATCAAATGCCACAAAGGCTACGCTGCTATAGTGTGGCCATTAACGACACAGAGAAGTTTGATGGAGAACTCATCCAGCATCTGAAACACTCACATAATTGAGAAACACCTCAACTACCAAAGATGCCCAGTGGAGACTGGGGGGCACACACTGACTCTTCACAGCAATGTGGTTGCCTCTCGCCCAGAGGGGTACCAGTTACTTGGGACACTCATAGCTCTTGGTCTGATTTAATCCAGACATGAAGGACCTCAGCCGTGATCAGGTCTTCAAGGAACCTGATTCACACAGAGGAGGCCATGTGTCACAGCAGGCACCTAAAAGCTTTTAGTGGCCAACTATTGCTAGTGATTTTACCACCCATGCCAGTCAATCCAAAGGTTCAATATTTCACACTCCACCACGCTGAGTCCAGCTCTAACAGCCAACTGCACATCACTAAATGCACTCCCTTTGTCCACCTTTGACAGGAGTCCTGCTCCACGCCAGCACTGCCCAGCTGGTTAAACCTCCTCCAAGGGCTGTTATCGGGGTGCAAGCAAGACAAAACCACTGTGAACATGCTTCCCCTCGTGCCAAAGACAAGGCTGAACCCACACCGGGCTCACGTTGCTGAGTAGGGTTGGACAAGGAAAAGCCATTGGCTTGCCCCCGAGCCCCAATCTGCATTGAACGAGCCCGGCCAGAGCCCAGGGCCAAACCCACACTCTAATTTCTCCATCTCAAATTTGCATTTTATTTTCCATAATATCACAACCTGCCTTGTCTGAATCAAGGAGGCTCCAAACTTCTTTTCTTTCCAAAGCTGGACACATCCTGCATGCTAATTTAGGAGGCAATTGAGGGGGAGGGTACATGAAGAGAATGCACATAGCCATTAAGCCAGGGAGACTAAAGCATCCTGCTTCGATCAGCACTGTTGGATACTGTCTAGAGCATCGCCAGCTGCTCTCAGATACCTACAGTGGAGCTCTTTTATGCAAACACCTCCAGTAACAGCTTTTGTGGATTTGACAGACAGAGTGGTTAAAAATTAGGCATTCAGTGGGTATCCAGTGGAGAGACATTGTACAGCACATCTGAAGAGGGGAGTCACACTCGGAAAGGAAATTCTGAATTGTCTGAAGGGGAAAGGCTGCTCAGGCAGGCGGGACGGATCCCGACGGCAGATCAAGCCATGCTTTCAGAATCACCCGTATCGTCCCTCCCTGTCTTCCCAGGGATGCCAGCTCCCATGAATGCAGATTCACAGGCAGAAGACAGTCACATCCCAAAAGAAGCAACCGAGACAGATATTCACTGCAAATGGGAGGATGGAAACATTATAGCGTTTTCCCCATTAACTCTCAAAATTTCCTACAGAACCTGTTCTGCCTTTTTTTTTTTTAATTTATTATTTCTTTTTTTAATCACTAACTCACTCAGGGCTCTCTCAAGATGGTGTAGCTATTTGATGTATTTTATTTTCCCCAGGATTGTTTGCTCTCAGTGTGAGAAGTGTCAGTTATTTTGGGAAACCTGAAATCAAGTGGGCGAGCAAAGGAATTATTCATGAGGACACCATCAGGAGGAAGGTTACCTCTTTCACCCTGATGGGAGGCCGATAGCTCAGCCATCGTTTCATGCTCGAAACAAAGAGGCAAAAGTTTATGTCCCCTTGAACCTGGGTGAGGCATTAGGAGCTGAAATTATAGGGAAAGGCACAGCTGGTCCATCAGCAGAACAGCAAGGGGAGCTATGGCAACACTCGAGGCTCCTTCCAGCCCTGTGCATATAAGTCTTAGTAAAAATCAAAAAGAACGTTACACTATCCATTAACTTTGAGTATCCCCAGGGGCATAAAGCTGGTGCTTGCTTAGTCTGCAGGGCTGTGTCCTGCTTCAAATACCTGCCATCACTTCCCACAGCAGGCACCCTCCCATTTCACCCCTGGGATTTGAGGTTTCCTTCATGCCGATGAGGTAGAGAAGCGTGGCTTAAAGCAATTCTTGTCTTTCAAAGCTTTTCTTAGGTGTAATGCTGTTTTTCTACTTGGAGCAACCAACTCAGTCTGCACCTGCCCATGGGAATGGCACACATTACAGATAACCTTCTCAATAAAAGATGTTAAATTTGACACACACAGGACAGATGCAAAAGCTTTACTAAGAAAAGTTGTCTTCCCAAGGCCTTTAAGAAAGCAGTCTTTTAGCATCACTGACTCACATCAGCTCCCTCCATACACAAAAACTACACAAATAGCCATTAAACCATTGTTTCTGGCTTTCAGCCCTGACCAAGCAGAGGGTTTGGATCAATCAATAATGGCAAGGTCAACCAATGGCTCAGAGGTCATCTACCCAGTGGAGACTGCTGGATCTAGAGGGGTCACCAGAGTAAATGAAACATTGTCTGAGCAAAAATGGGGGTTTTGTTTGGTTGGGTGATTGTTGTTGTGGTTTGGTTTTTTTTTTTTTAAACTCAAAATCCTGGAACTGCTGGGTCAATACTCACTTCAGCAATGATTTCTGATGTTCACTACATTTTCGTTTGAAACACCTTGATGCTGTAGGGAATACCAGATGCTCTGGATATGCTGCTATTGCCTAGGGACAGCCTTCAGATATTTTGTTTGATTTTTCTACTTCATCTATCATCAAATAAAAATATCTCATCCACACCTCCATGGACTCCTATGGGCTTTGGTACCAACCATTAAAAGCGTCTACTAAGGGGTAACCACAGTGTTCCCACCCAGGGCAGGAACCAAATAGCCAGGATGGAGAGCTAACAGATTTGGGACTGCATTTAGGTTACTGCAAAATACATGTCTAAATAATATATATATTTCATATTTTAAGTATAAATGTATCAAGAAAGTATATACACAAAAGCACAAAATTCTGAAAGAGCCCCAAAATCTCCCCCAGTGATGCTATGAAAAACCCTAGTATGCAGCCTATTTTAATTGAAGGCTGGTCAAACACAAATGCATGTGTTAAAACAAACTTTGACAGAACAGCTAAAAGGGCTTTCTAGGGAAGTAGAGCTGATTAAAATCAGCAAACTAAATTTGGAAGCGAGGTGATAGAAACTGGCACACGAAGATGCATTTTCTTTCTTATTCTCATTTACCCTCCTCTGTTATAAATAAGGTTGTTCTGAGAAAAAAAATAGAGTTGTTATGTTGAAATGTTAGATGGCAAAGCCATCACCTTTGTCACTGTTTGGATTAAAATGCATCTTTCCCCATCCTACATGCAAACGGAATATAAACAGTAAAACCCTAACATTTAAACAAATATTTGTAAGGGGGTTTTGTTTGTTCATAAATACTTGTCCTACTCCAGACAGAATCCACAGACCACACAGAGTGTCATAAAATGCCACTTGTTTGCTCCCTTACAAGAGAGGAGGGATACGTGTACTACCAAAGGAGATGTGGTAAGTGCAGAAGAACTTCAGGTGTACAGGCAAGATTTACACCCTCAGACACAACTATCAACCCAAGATGCTTATATTCACTGTCATATCTCACACCAAACAGCTACACAAAGAGCCTGTAACAGAATACGACCCTAAACCCGAGTTTCAAGCAAAGCCGAGCCTGGGTGTCCACCATCTGGGACCAGCATCCAAAACATCACCCCAGTTGGGCTACCTCTGTTGCAGTTCATCTCAGCAATGATAAAGATTAATTCTTTTCCAACCATGGGGCACATCTTTCTTTTGCAGAGCAGCAGACATCAACACAATTAGCTTTGAGGAACATGATTTAGTTTTGGATCAAAATTACTGACCTTCTGTCTGTCACCAAGATCTTGATTGTCTTTGGTATTAAATTCACAGGCAGAAGCTTCCATGTCCTGAAAAAGAAAAAAGAAAAAGAAGAAAAAAAAATGGATTTTGTGTTATTCCCAAATTTATATCCATGCTTGTTCCAACAGAATTTATATTACACAGAAAGACAGCTTCAACTTTGTTTTCAGCATTTTTTTAACTGAAGCTCAGGAGGGATCAGAAATGAAGCAATAAGTTTCCAGATTTCCAGCACTGATACAGATATATGACAAGAGACAGCCAACCCAACAAAGCAGTCAGAAACACCCAAAGAAAAGCCTTAAAAAATATTTTCATTTCTAAATGTTCTCTTAAAAAAAAAAAAAAAGACAAAAATTTCAGATATCTGCCACCTTCTGTAGCAAGAAGTGCAACAATTTGTCCAAAAACTTCAAAAATCTGACATTTCATCGAAACTTGAGCAGCTGATAACAGGTAGGGATGCTCTGCAGCTCTACGACCTCTACTCCCCCAACCCCTTTCCCATGTTGGTGCCAATATCTCTATTTTAGAGAGCTGCAAACACAGACAGAGCTGTTTTGTCCAAAGATCCCTGGCAGGTAAGGGTGGACTCAGGATCAGAGCCTGGAGCTGCAGAAAAACCTTGAAGCTTTGAGAAAAATACCAAAGGTGACAGCGGGAAGGCTCCAGAAAAGGCACGGGGAATTGAGTCCGCTATAGCAACAATATCTCTGTAAATTGTTCTCCTGGTGAAAAGCCAGTATGGTGCTAAAAACCACAGAGTTTTACATTGTTACCTAGAGCATGAAATAACGTCCCCGTTGAGGGCTGCAGGCTCGTAAAGCATAACGGAGAGTCATGAATGGGATTTCCAAAGGTACCCGAATGCTTTTCAATAAGGCTGAACACCTAAATTATTGAGGCACTTTAGAAAAATCCCCCTTCATAGAAGTAAATCCACAAGATATCACTATCCCCATCAGTCCTCATGGACTTTGTGGTTACAGAATAAATGCCCTAACAAAATTTCAGCTGGTAAATTATTGTGTGATTGCTGATGCCTGAGGATAATGTCAGGAGGGTGGCCAGGATCTCCTCACTTAATTCTTCATTTGGCCTTTAAAAATATCAAAAAGCTGCTCTGGAGTCAGTTTAGCTTCCTCAAAATTTGTGTAATGCTCCTATCTGTTGGGTAGAGTTTGCTCAGGCAGAGCAAGCTAAGCTACTAAGAGAAGTAGGCTTTCAAAAGAGGCAGGCTTTTAAAAATAAAAAAAAAAATCTGTCAAAAATATTGTTTCTACAGTGTGCACATATTTTCCTTTACTCTGCATGTGGATGGACACCTATTTTGTAAACAGTCCATACAGGCCACTGCAGGAGACACCTGAACACATCCAGGATTTGTGCAGAGGATTTCCCCTTGATATCCTGGCAAATAAAGTTTAACACGATAGAAGGTATCCCTTGGTTGTTTATATTCAGAATATCTAACAGCAAGAGAATTATTACACGCCAAGTAAGACACTTTCAATACCAGACTAACACACAAGCAGCAAAACCTCTGAATTAGATGCCAGGGTGTGAAAGGTAGGGCTGGCTCAGCTCTGCCTTGGCCTAAAGCTAAGAAATCCAGACCAGAAAGTCCTATCTCACGCACACGAGAACTGGTAAAATCAGGTCTGTGCTTATATTGTTTCGTAAGTAATTTATCACCCACTCCCTATTTCAGCCTCCTCTGCTGAACTACCCAGGGCAGCAGATTAAGGCAAAGGGAGCATGCCAAATGGAAAGTCACCAGCATTTGTTTCTGGAGAAGACAACTGAAAGATGGGAAGGCAGGATGAGGAAGATACAGCTCTGAGACACAAAACACACCGAGACAAATGCCCATGACCCAGCACAACATTCTACTACTTTCTTAGCAACGCGCGTCACTTGGATTAATTTTCTGAAAGAAAACAGGCTGTCTCAACAGCAGCCTGATGGTCTCAGCAATTCACTTTACAATTACTCACTAAACTACCTTGATTTAATTATTCAAGAAGAATCTCACTGCCACTGATAACTACTTAATTAAAAACACAACTTTAGAGCAATAAGAGAGTCACGTTATATTGCATTTGAAATAGATTTCTTGCTGAAAACACGCGCAGTTCATTTTAACTGGCTTAATGTGCCAATATATTTAGAGTCCCAAGGATTTTAAGAATGGCTCGAGCAACAGTGATCACCCAGGGGCTGCAAACAACATGCATAAGCTTGTTCTCGTTCAGAGCAATTCCAGTAAAATCAAATTAAGAAAAGCATCGCCGTAACAGAGACAGTCTAGAGCGTAAGTAAGCTTTACACTAAGGAAAGTCAGAAACTAAGAGATCAGGACAAGCTCTTACCCTGCTCCCAGTCCTGCTCCACCTTCCCCAAGCACTGCTCCTCCTGCTTGCTCTCCTCCTGCTCTTTCTGCCCCACCAAGAGCTCCACAGGTGAAGGTGCAAAACCACAGCTGAGGCTGCCCTTTCCATTTCCACCCAGGACCCACCTGTAGAGGAGCATCCACCCTGGTCCCAGCTGGGGCAAATATAGGTGATTTCACGCCTCTCACCCTCCCCCTGTGACCTACCTTTTCTCTCTGGTATTGCTCTGCTACAGGCCAAAAATAGGAAACTTGTGCTCCCTTGGGCTGGACGACTCTTCAGTTCTACCACCAGCTCAAAGCATTGCCATGGCAAGAACACCAAGTGTGCAGACTGTCTATCTCCTAGGCCTGAACTTCAGTTCTGAAGGTCCCCAGTGGGTCTCCTGCTTCTGCCCCAGACCATGTGCATGGCAGGGGGGTGGATACCCAGCCCTTCCCTCCATCGCCCCCATGTCAGCATGGTGGCAGCAGATCCTCCAGGTTGGAGATCTCTTGCTGAGGGCAACAGCCTGCAAGCAATTCCCACTTTTTTTCTGCATCTCAGCATTTTAATGGGTATCAAGTACAGGTATCATTTGATCCTTGTGAGAGTCAAGAGCAGCCTTTGATAACCTGGGGTTTTTTACCCTGTGACAGAAGGAGTTGTGAATTAATTGGCTCAATTGCTGCTGTGATAGAGACGGAGACAGCCTTTGGGGGAAAGAGCTGTTACCTATGGTGGGACAGACTAGGTGCAGGCAGGGGTAACTGGAGACACCAGTATGACTTTCTGAGAGCACAGGCAAGGTTTAGACTGTGCCAAGCAAGGTAGGAAAGCCTGCCAAATTACTACCATGCCACCATTTCCTATTTAGTTATTTAAAACGTCTCCCCTTCCTCTTAACTAAGAGGTACCAGCTGCTTTGGTTTTAATACATTTTCAGTACAGCTGAAACTATATATGTATTTATATATGAAAAAAATCAAATGACCGCCTTCTTGAATATTATCTTCCCCGTTTATTGTGTGCCCTTTCTCCCCTTCTCTTCCCGGAGAGACCAACCATCACATGAAAATGCTTTTCATCATCTGCAAAATTTGATGCCCAAAATAGCCCCACGGTTGCCCTAGCAACTAGCATTTATTCCCCCTCCCCCCAGCACCCCCCCTTTGCATATTGCTGCATATTTCTATCATCTCTTTCCAGGCACAGTTCATAAACACGGCTGCATAATAAAGAATGTTATCACCAATGACTTACAGCCCAGCTGCTGCAAATAAGATATGAAGTGGCAGGGAAATACAATTTCATGCAGCTAGGACAACAGATTGATTGGGTGCCCTTCAAATTTGATGCCACTTCTTTAAGTCTGTCCAAATTCAAAAAAAAAAAAAAGAAAAAGAAAAAAAAAGTTAGTTTCCCCACCTCCCCATCTTTCCATGGTAGCAACAGACAATAAAAGTGGGAGATAATTCACTAGGACACTCATTATGTCTGCAGCAACCTTGCCCTGAGAGACTGACAATTTAAAGAGATGTGCTGCTTTTCCCTGCCACCTCCTCTACTTTTTCCCCAGCTGCCCTTCTTCATCAAAAGTCTTATTTCTCCAGTTTGGTTGCCTGTTTAATTTAATTATCTTCCCTTTCAAATGATTATTTCTGTTCAGATTGCTAGCCAGAAGGTTGTTATAGATAGAGACAAGCAAACCCCTTAATTTCATTACCACCATCTCCAAAATATCATCCTTATTTTTATTTAGTTTTGGTAGAACAATATGAAAAGCCTCTCTCCCCTAGCACTTCTATCAGAGAACACCCCAGCAAGGACAAAAAGAGGTGTGCTTTTAAATTCCTCTTCCCCCCGTTATTTCTGATGGGTTGACCTTCAAGGATATGGACATCTGCTTTGGAGGCTGATCTGAACACGCAGAGATCACCTTCTAGTACCCAAGTCCGACACGGACCAGCTGCTACCAGCTGGGCTGTGCTGATGCACACAGGGTGCTCCTGCTTCTAGGACAGAGAACAGCAGAGACAACCCTGCACATCACTGCGGTCCGGGTTTTCTCTCCCATATTCATCTCTCCTTTCTGTCCCTTTCTTCCTCTTTCCATTGCTAAAAGGGAATTTTTCTTCTACACACTCACGTGTTGGCCAGGGCAAGCTTGTGGTGCCTGTCTCTTTGAGATGCTGTTCCTTCCTTCCTTCCTCCCTCTCAGGTGCAAATGGCCTTCCTCATGGAATCACAGTGGGCTATTCCTTTGTATGGGAAGGATGCATGGAGCAGTGGTGGAAAGGGTGAGGGTCATTCCATAACGGGGATCTTGGCACCAATCTCAGACACTGCAACCACTGGGGGAAGAGCAAAACACAACATGTGCAATGGGTACACAGAGACCTCTCGGCTTGAAAATTTGCAGTGAAAGAAAATCTGGTTTATTTCCATTTAACAAAGAGAAGAGAGAGACCCATCATACGTGTTGTGCAGCCTCTGGCTCCAAATCATCTCTAGGATTAGTTAACAGTAATAAATCACAATCAATCACATCAGTCACAGAGGGAAGAAATCACTCTTTGCAGAAGCTGTTCTCTTAGTGCTCAACAGCAACAACCACCCCAAAATTCTCCCAAAGAGTCCTGAACAGAACAGATTCATATGCATCTGGACACAACATGGAGGTGGTCGTCTCTTCAGCATCTCCAGTGAGCATCTCTCATAGCCAGAGGCTGCAGCTGCCAGGCTGACCTCAACCAGCCCTGCCTGCCCAAGAGCCTGAAGATGTGGGGACGGGGTAGTCCTTGATCCGATTATATTCAATGTGTGACCTGCAAGATCCTGTTGCCTCTCAGTCCCCCCTTGTCTATCGGCACATTGCAATAATGGATCTAAACCAAGGTTTCAGGTACAAACAGCTCGGATTTGTGCAATGAACTGGATCTCAATTCCAGCAGTTTGCACTCCCTGGTCTCGGGATGTTGTGATGCTTAAACATGTAGGACATGTGCCAGCTCTTCAGAAGGCAAACAGGAAAGCAGTTCAGAATAGGATTATTACTATTATTAAAATGAGAGATGAGGTTTTAAACCCTAAACTGCAGATCAGGAAAGTTAAAACCATTTTGTATCTTGAAATATGTTCAAGCATTAAAGCAGCATTCATGGCTCACACAGAAGAGTGTTTAGAAGCAGCAGTAGAAGATACCACAGCAACATTGGTGGGGTTTTGTATCTTTTTTTTTTTTCTTTTTGGTGGCACTTGCAGTAGGAAAAAAGTAGGGATGAGGAGAAGCAAAAAACATGTAATACAAGAAGGAAAGATTTTTGCAAAGTAATTTCTACCGTCTCCTTTGAGGCATGAGCAGTTCTTTAAGCTAAGAAAGGTCGTTGCTGTGTCAATTTGCTGCCCTGAGTGGAGGCCAAGTTCAAGAGGACTGTGTTTCCTTTAATTTCCTTTGGATACAAGTACTTGGATACAGAATCCCATTTATCTTTCTTGACTCAAGTAAATAAATTTAAAAAACCCTCACTTAGTGTGTCCTATAAACAACCCATAATATACAGGATCCAACATCACTTTTTTTTTTTTTTTTGCACTAAAACCTGAAACCCTACTGACACCATAAAACACCGGTGTTCCCCATCCCATGATTGTTTCCCATAATGTAGGAGAACATTAAAGCGAGAAAAATCGTGTTAAAAAATGACATCTTATCTATTTCCTTCCTTCCTACCACCACTCCATGTTTTTGTCATTGCAGGTCAGACACCTGCTCCCCACGTTATAATCTCTGGAAGTGATAAATGCTTGTAGGCAGTGATTACGAGTGGCCGTATTCACTCCGTGTCGATCTGGAAACCGGCACACTCGTTCAGTTGCCATTCTTTGTCCTGCCAATAAGGCCAAAAAGCCGAGGGGAAAAAGGCAAAAAAAATGACCTGACAATTTTTCCCTCCCTCCTCCTTGTCCCTGGAGGGGAGATCTACTGCCAGGCCCGTGTTGGAGAGGGGATGCAGCGACTATCAGCACTCTTACAAACTCTTACGAGACGGGGGTATAAGGAGGGTAATTTACATGAGCTGGGATCTCCTGGATTTGACCATGACCTCTGCATGGCTATGGATATATTTAACATGGCAAGACAGATGGGCAGCACGCCAAATTGCAACATAACCTGGCAAAGCCCAATTTAATCATCATTGCACCAGCAACGGGCAGCCCCCTGATTGATTAACCTTTCCTGCTGCCGGGCTGTATCATGTCCTCATTTAGGCAGACCTTGGGCCACCCTGGCGGGGTTGAACAGGTCAAGGAATAAGAGTCTTGTTTGGCTTTTCCATGCCCCATTATAGCAGCTGACAGCCGTACCTTGCTTACAAAGGAGGGGCTGCAGGGAACGCACTGAATGTTCCCTCTGGAACAGGCACAGCTATGACATTCTGCGCTATGTGGTCTTATCATAGACCTTCATCATTCTTTGTGGGACTCCTTTTGGTGAGTGAATCTGTCAGTGGCCACTGAAACCTGTGCCAGGCCACCTGGGCTCTGCCCTCCACATCCCCTGTAGTGCTTATGCCCAGCCTTAAACACAGAATATTTTACAGGCACATCTGGAGGTACCTGGTGAGCCTCTCCACAGTTAGGAGAGTCCTGGAGTTACTGTCCATAAAGCAAATGCAATTTTTTTTTTTTACCACTCCAACATCTTCCCCTATACTCCATGTACTTCTCTCACTCCTTTGACCCTCAGAGGTAATGCTCCCTTTTTGTAACACAACAGTGTTACAAAATATTCTGCAGTTCACATGACGAATGGCTAAACCTGCCCATTTTCCAAGAGTTTCGTTGTACTGCAACTGGATGGATGATAACACAAAAGTGTGCACCACAGACCTTATCCAAAGCATGTGGCTTCCTAGACTTTGCTGTCTGGTTGAAGATGTTGTTGTTCATTGGGCACTTAATATTTGTTTTCTTGCTACAACGCTCACTTTTGTGGCAACAGCCTGCTTACACAACAGCCTTAGGTAGGTGGGGAAAACTTACAGATATCAAAAAATGGCACCTTTGTGCTGAAGCACATTCTGAAGAGCTTGAACAAGCCCTGGGTCAATTGTACCAAGCACAGTGGGACACAGAAATAAAAGCAGCTTACCACATTACAAATTAAGTGTTTTAATTAATTCTCAGTGGAAACAGGTGGAAACAAAAGCCATGGCCAGGTGGGAGATATGAGGAAGGGAGAAATCCACTATGGAGGTGAGGCTTCAATAACACAAGATATGGGGACCCAGGAGCGCTGATGGTCACCCTTGCTCATGACCATCCCCTCTGCCCTCTAAGCTGGAGACGGGCACTGAAACCTCCACATGGTTTTGCTTTGGAAAACAGGCAATTAGGGAACAACATCGCATCCCTGAGCGCAGGGTGAGTGGAGCCTCCCCTAAGCCAACGGACTTTTAACACATCCTTTTTGTGTTTGAACCAGTGAAGTGGGAGTGAAGCCCTTAACACAGCATCTGCCCCTTCCCCAAGTCACTCCATCACTTCTTGGGCGGGGAGGACACAGCCCAGGAACTGGCTTTTGAGTTGTCAATTATGCTGTGGATCCGCAGTGCAATTATTCATAAATATTTATACACATACACGTACACACCCCCACTTTGTCCTGCTTTTGTGTGACATAGAAGGGAATTTTGGCTCTGTTCTCTCTCCCTCACCTGGATTTGCTCTGCCATTTTTGCTGGATACAAGGTATTTGATTGAATTAACTTAATTGGCAAATGTATTGTTCAGACAGCTGTGACAGAAATGACTTCGTGCATTAGTGAGAAGGTTAAGTAGCTCATGGCAGCTCCCAACACCTTTTTTGCTGCCAGACACCTCTGTACCAACTCTGAATCACCGTGTTTCAAGGCAAGTTTAGAGGGCAGATCTGCCGTGTTGTACATCACGTTTGGGTGCAGAGAGGCAGTGCGGTCAGAAGTGCCTATATCTCTGGCTACTTGCCCTGTTCCTGGCCATTTGCCATGTCAGGTGCATTGGAAATTGTATCTACATGGCATTTTTCTTCAAAAGAGGGCAACTGTCTGTCTGGAAAACAGCTCTGCCGTGCAAGCCAGCTTCTCCGCCTTGTCTTTCTCTCACGTGTTGAATTTGGTCTGTTTTGCAGACCTCAAAGCCTTGCAGAAAGGCTGCCCATGCCCATGCCCATGCCCATGCCCTGCTCTAGCGATACCCTCACAGCCTGATCTCCTTACATGTGGAACCTTAGCATTAGTGGGACCACAGTCACCCAGGGGTCTCTCCACGGAAAACGGAGCAAGAAACACTTCCTGCTTGACATCCATCTCTCCAGACAGGCTGGCTTGTCCTTGAGCAGACATACCTCTCTCCCCTCTGGCTCTCCAGTAGCCGAGCTGATGAGGCTCATAACTTCAGTGTCTCAGCTAAGTGCCTAAAATGGACTAGTTGTCAGCAATCCTTCCCCGTGTCCCTTGAACTGTTGCCTGTTACTCATTGCATTTTGTACAAATCACATAATTTTACAGCTTGGAAACTCACTATATGCATGTGATCTTCCATGACGATGTCAATATTTTGCCATCCTTTGGATTCATGTAACTAGAAGAAAAACCAAGAAGAGGTATGGCTGGGGATGCTGTGAGACAGGCCAGGCCATAAAATGGGAGAGACATTTTTCACTCTTCTTCTCGTGGGCTGCCCCGCTCAAGATGAAGCCAGACCCTGCAGTATGACATTGCTGTATGTGCACAAAAGCCACTGCCATACCAATGGGAAAGAGTCTGTCACCTCTTGTCACTGCCAGCCATGATGGCTGCCCTAGAGGCTGAAGGACACTTTCAACACATGGCTAAGGCAGGCAAACCTTTGTGTATTGCCTATACCACACTCGGGAGCAAAGTGTCTACTCTGCTCACAACCTCCAGGGCTTTCAGCCTTCGCTCTTCTCCAACACCCCCTCCAGTCGCTGGCAGCAGACACGGCCAACAGCAGGACATGTAAAACCAGGTGTCTCCAGCTGTGACCTAGGCAGACTCACGTCCCCACATGAACCTGACAGAGATTCAGTGACTGAAACCCCACAGACCTTCAGTAACTTTCTGGGTGCAAAGAGAGACAGTGGCACGAGTCCTGATGTTGCCTGACAAGCAGCTCTGTGCCAGCCATCACCTCCACTGGACACTGCCAGCACTCAAATCAGGCAGAACTGCCCTCTCACGCATGGAGGAGGTCACCTCCAGATGACTGGCAATGCAAGTTCTGAAAGAAGCTCATATTTACCACTGCTTTGCACCCTGAGCATCGTCTGGACAAGCAGCGGTCCATTGGCCAGGGGACAGCCCTTCCCCAGTACCACAAGCACTTGAAAAATGTATGAAAGCTTATTCTCTGCATATTCAGGCATAGAGAGAAGGGGAAATTTTCATAACCATTTTGATTTCCACTAACTGAAGCCAGTGTAAATCTCTGTTTTTTATGAATCTCACTTACATTTCGTGCCTGACTTGTGCATAAAACTTCCCCAGATTTACACAAGCTAACTCCATAAGTCATCCCCTTCCCAATCGGGCCCTATATCTTGATGACCTTTTAGAAACCAATGACTGCTTTCCTGTTGTTATCCATAATTGGAAAAGCACTGGAGATAAGAAAATTTATAGCAACGAGTGATCTACCTGCGAGAGACAATAAAGAACGCCGGGCGGTGAAGGAACGGGGAAGAAAAATCCCACCCACGGAGATGCGCAGGCGCACGGGCACACACAGGTACTCACAGAGCTCAAGATGAACTTTACTAAATCTCTCTCAGCTCTCCCCTCTTGAGCCCTTGACCCCCCTGACCATGCAGCCTCCACTCTGCAGGACAGATGCAGCCCTGTCAAGCTCTGATTTCGGTCATCTTGGAATTTACTTGCACATCGTTTGGTTTCATGTGCATGAAGCATGATATAGGAGCCCACCTTCACTCCTAAAGTGAACAATCCCGTCACACAACACAGCCCTCGAGGAAAGCAAAGCGGGACTGCAATGTATATACTGCTATAGGAATAACACCCAAGGAGATGGGCAGGGTAGACCTCAGTGCTCGTCACACAGCACACACACGCACACATCGCTCTGGGGTTAATCACAACAGCACATTAATCACCTCACCATCCTTCGCAGTGATTTCTGCCAGCAGGAATCATTCCACATGACAGGATCACTGAACTGCTCCCGGACATCAAAAGACTCATTCGTAGACTGAATCTTATTTTGTTTTGAAACAAAGGTCATGTGCTGCCACATCCCTTCTCTGGGACTGAAGCAACGGACTGGGATGCAGCATTCTTATTTGTAAGAAATGGGAGTTGTCTGTAAGGCAGCAGTCTTGGGTTGTACCAAAGAAATCCAGAACATCCAAGGCTCAAGAAGGGAAACTGTTCCAGTCATATCTACTTTCAAGTCAGAGTAACCCAGATGACATCTTAGCTATAGGAACCAAGGAGGTGTTGAAAGGAAAAGGGAAGGAGCATTTCCTAACCCAAGGGTAAGAAAACATACACCAGCACTATTAATAAGATTAAGCATGGACAGGATGTCTAAGGTTTGCAAAGCAGAGAGATGAAAATCTACACGCAAATCATTTGTCCAAGTTTACAATAAACGTTGATTTTCAACCTTCCTGCAAGAGCAGGAGGCTCCTACAAGAAGCAGCCAGGATTCAGGGGCACTGCAGGGGACAAAACTAGGGACTCCTTAATCAGATGTAGCACACATACAAGTAGCTTTCAGGAAATTACCGAGCCCTTTCAGGTCTCCATGTCTCCTACTGAAAAGTAGCAATAAAGGGACAGCACTCAATTCTTATTGCATTTTCAGATAGCTGGACGAGAGTTGGTAATGCAGTAAAAAAGTGGCTTTCCAAATCACTGCTCTTTCTCAAAACAGACAGCTATAAGCACACCTGCACCCACTCCAATGGCCATACAAGCATTATTACACACCTCTGAAGCCTGCCCTGGCTTCAAATGGATCCCATCCGCAGGTCCGTTCCTCAGATCAGTTTCTTTATTTGCAGGCAGAAAGATTACACAGAACTATCTGTGATAATTAATTGCCAAGAGAGAAGTTAAAGTAAAACTAGTAAGAGCAAGCTTCTCAGAACCCGAAAAAAAAAAATAAAATCCAACACACAACCAGATGACAAACTCCTGGCAGGGGCTGGGATGAGGAAAGGGAAAGGGAAAGGAGCGGTTGCCTTTGAGGAAACCCTGGCAGCTCGCCCCAACCAGCACTCAGCCCTCAAAGATAAAGATCTCCACAGCCCCAGAGAAGGTCACTGGGTTTTGGGCAGTGGAAGGCAGCTCCAGATGTACTCAATTTGCAGCTTTTGAACTGGCTCCTGGTAAGCTCTGCCCAAGGATTTTTTTGAGGAGATGAGGTGTTGGCATCTCAGTTGAGGGCTGAACACCCCACCTTGCTGGGGTCTCCTCCAGCTGTTCTCCTCTGGTTCTGCTGAATTCCGTCTGTGCTGAGGACATCTCCCTCAGACATCTGTATTTTCAGATTATTCATTATGAATTGATTAGTTCATCCCACAGTCACCCTGATCATATTCTTCCTATGTACTAACATCTCAATGAATGAGCAGTCAAGTAGAAAATGAATGCATTAGTGCCTGATTGTATTACTAAGCTCTTGTATATGCTAACGAATGCAGCAGTCTTTAATTCAGCCAAATAACAAACAGGTAGTCACAGAGTTAAACAGCACAAGTATCCAAACAAGAGTAAAACATCAAAAAACCTCTTAATATCTTTTGGGTTTAGCATTCAAATTAGCTTTGGACATGAGTGCTTGTTTGAGGAGAATTCTTTTGTCTGGGTATAGAGACATTTTCCTGCTAGTATTTTCACAACTGTGACACTGAACTAGCCACTTTCATCCCTGCCAGGGTAGAATTGATTACAAACCACCTAGTTAATTAAAACAACAACTTGCATTTGGACCTGTTTTTTTAGCAGAAACTAAGCTCAGAAAATTATTTTTTGTAACTCTACTGGAATTGCTATTTGCAATTCAATATGCAAGATAAAGTTCTCTGCTGGGAACAGAGAAATGTGACTTTTTTATTTCTTTCCTTTTTTTGAAATCATACACTGTACGAGATAATTTCCTATTTCCATCCACAAGCAACTGCAATTGTATACATGGAAAAGAAAAGTTCAGAGAAAGCACACTAATCTCAAAAGAAATGGGTACATTTTCTAAGCAGATTGGCCAGTCGGGAACTTTGTTCTCCTCACACTGACTTACCGCGTGATAGGGAGAATAGCAGCTCTCTGGATCACAAAGTATGCATCAAAACTTTATGAGCAATAGATGAAAAAACCTGAAAAATTTCCACATGGACCAAGCCTCAGGTTTGAATTCCTTGTTTACAACAGACCAGTACTTCTGCAGACAGGGAAAGCCATTGGTCCGAGCACACCCACCACTAGTGCCTTCAGACGGCAGCAAGCACACAGAACTACTCGCGCTCCTCAAATTTACAAGGATATTTATTCAGTGAGTTTTTTCATAAGGATTCAAACAGGCTCAGGTGGTGCAGGCAACCAACATCCTAACAGGTCTGTGTTATATACCTTGTATCAGCTGATTACCATTAACATGTAACACAGGCAATATTAAAAAAAAATATAATACATATATATATAAAATTGTTCTTCCTTTTTAGACAGCAAGAAAAGAACCAGCTACAACACCAAAGACACTGTGATAACTGTCAGTACAAGGCCTGGGCAGCATCCCCCTCCACAAAAACACAGGCAGTGGCCCTTCTCAAGCCCACCAGGGTAACAATTTGGAGAAGCCATGGCTGTGTCCAACATGACCTGAATAGAGCGCGACTCAGCTGGGAGGTTGTGTTTCTTAGGCAGCCTTGTTGACTTATTTGTTTGCACAAAAATCCCTATGGAATCCCTCCTGGATTTTACCCCTCTTGACGTTTTTCCAGAAAGGGAAAGCAATATGCAGCAACACTGCAGAGAGGCCCTGGGTAGGGCCAGCTACCCCATTTGAATGCTTTGGGATCGCTGTGCTGTGGAGCCCCCAGATGTTTGCAAAGCCAGACCTGCCTGAGATGCTAGGTGGCAGAGTTGTGGTACCACAAACTGTACCTGGGCCAGCAAACAGCCCTGCAGGACCCTCCCTCATCCCCCCTGCCCCATTGCACAAGAAGCAAAGCATGGCATGAGCCCCACACACACATGACATTTCTCCTTTACTGACCCAATGACAAATCCCTTTGGAGAGGAAAATGGTCTAACAGGGGAAATTTGGCTGCCTTTGGCTCAAAAGATGGACAGTTCTCCTCTAATGTGCTGAACTTGCCTTGGCTGTGTAAGGATGGCCAGACTCTACCACCGAAGACCCTGTCCTTTCACAAACAGTAAAACATTGCGGAACTGAGAGCTCAGATCCACTAAGCAGCATCTAAATTAGAGCCTACACGAGGTGCCTAGAACAACCTGAGTGGAGAAGACTGACTCATCCCCTTGTTTTCCCCAAGTACAGACTGTATCTGTTTGGCAACAGACCAAGGAAAATGACAGTATAAACTGCCAGATCCCAGCAAATCTCTTCTTTGGCTGTCTCTGTTGTTCATTTCCAAGAGACAGAGTTGTCTTTGTTGCTATCCCATAGAGCAAACCTCTTTCTTGGGTCTAAATTTGACTCCCCCATTTTCTTGACAAAGTGACAAAGGAACCGGTCTTATACAAGATTATAAAACTGCCTCCAAGAGTCAGTCAGTCAGTCCTCTACACCTCTTTGGGGTCTCCTCCATCAGTAGATGGATACGGGGACTTTGCATCACGTTGCTGTGGAGCACAGTTAAGGATTGCCAAGGTTTCACCATAGGTTTCCCACCACAAGGGAGTCCCACTGGCTGTACCCACCTTGAAGGGAAGGATTAGTACTTGAAGTTCTTTACAGTTGAGGGACTCCTAACAGAGGCAGGAGAGACAAAAGACTGCCAGAAATGCTGTATTCATCAGCCTTTCTGTATTCATGGCAGAGACGTGCAGGGTTAAAAAAAAAAAAAAAAAAAAAAAGTAATAGTCTGACTTAAGTGCAGGTGAAAGCTGCTGGGCTCTGACTCCCAGGAGAGCTCTGCGAGGAAAAGCGGCCACGGTGCAGAGTCCCCTGAGGATCTCCAGAACTAAAATTGGAAGGATATCACCAGAAAGGGGCTCCAGAGCTGCTGCCACCCCAGTGTCTGGGGCAGAACTAGTCCTGAAAACAGGGTGTTAGCACAGGCCAGCAGATGGGTCAGAAACTCACCCTCGTTCTCTGCGGCATCTGTTAGTCCTGATGAGAGGCCAGCAGAAATCTGGGGTTTGCAATTTGGGCACGTTTCTACTAAGAACCACAGTGAGACCATTAACTCTTTTTATACAGCCCACCAAAGAGCCATTTAGTGATAATGACCAAACTTGGTTTCATCTTGAAAACCTCTATTAGACTCCTGTATATTATTAAGGTTTTAATGGAGATAGTAGAATAACAGAAGTAACAAACATAGTATGAAAAAGCTGGGTTTTGTTTTCTGTGTTCAGAATAAGCCTCTATTTTGAATTTTTCCTAATTATTTGCTGTACTTCCCTGCTCACTCAGAGAAGTTTATATTTATTATTTCAGATTTTCCATCACATCTTTTTTTTTTCTTTTTTTTCCCCACATTCTTTCTACAGCCATAGAAGAAAAAAAAAAAAAAAGAAAAAGAAGATAAGAAAAAGGAAAACCAAGCAGTGATGACCCCTTTAGCTACTCTCCCTGGAGTGACAGCTCCCCACAAATCTGACCTCTTGCTCTTTCACTTACAAGGGCAAAGAGCTTGAGGAGAAAGCATGCCTGTGACCCAGGCAGAAAGCAGGACATAGTTCATGAGCCGTGTGACAAGCAAGTGACAGCATTTGATGGGGTATGATCGCAAGAATTGTCTGGTCTTTCCAAAGTAAAAATTGGAAGCTGGACACGCATAACCTGAAGCGGGTCAGCAAACCATTTCATTTGCCCTCCCTTGAGAGATGCCATTCCCTCTTCCTGGTTGAGAAGGGCAACAAGACAGGGGGATGTCCAGACCTCTGTGAACACTAACAGACCCAAGGAAAGGAGAGGATGGGCCCTCCAGGTACCCCTCAGCATAAGCAGATGAGGACAGCAGCAATGGTTGAGTCGTCTTAGAAATATTTTGCTTGTGCAGAGGCAAACAACAGTACCTACTACCTGGTAACTTTATAGTCTCAAGACTTGTCCTGTACAAACAGGATAAGCCTCTCCATAGAAATTATGTTCTTGACATTAGATAGGTGCTCCTGAGCCAGAGGAACAAACTCCCTTGAGAATAGTGATAAGACCTCTCCAACTGCCGGGAACAGCTAGGTTATCAAATGTTTATGGTAATCAAAAGAGAAGGTGATTAAATTCAACCCCAATGGGTTAGCACGAGTATCAGGCAACATGGGCACAAATACTCGTGATTATGAGCTCCTAGATTAATAAAACCAATTACATATAAACAGAGGCATCAGTAGCAAACGAAACTAGGACCCCTGTTCCCAAACACACTCTATCAATTGAGTGAATTTGATCCAAGCACTGGAAGAAGCAGGTACAAAAGCAAAACTGCTTTACCCAGAGAAACAAATTTGACAAACACGTTTGACAAACACATGGTTCACTCAACATGTGCAGCTGAGTCGATCTCTAGTTTCACCCCATGCTTCCCATGGAAAGGAGAAGCTAGGAAGTTTTGCAAGTTTAACACTGAGTTTGGGAGGCAAACTGCCTTGGAGGAAACCCTTATAGCGATTAGAAGTTAGGTTTTATATGTCATGAAGCAATGGTGAGATGAACTGTCTATACCATAAGGAAAGCCTTGTCCTGCTTCACATGGGAACCAGGTATATGAGCAAGAGACCTTGTAAAACCTGCATGAATTGTCCAAGCAGTTCAGAAAAGGAACAGAGAGGTGATCAAAGTCATCAGACTAATGGGCCTGCAGGCAGATGCTTTATATGAATAGACAAAAAAAAAAAAAGACTAAAGAACTGTCTGGCCCAAGAAACAAGATTCCCCAGCGCTATTTGGATTAACCTCTGAAAATCATCTCTGCAAGTGTCCACACACACACACGTGTCCAACCCTGAAGGTGTTATTAGGAGCAACAGACTCCACTATGGAGCTCTCTACCACACTAAGATTTCTAGTGCCTACACATGTTCAGTTGTATTCTGATGACCCACCACATGGATCCAAAAATACTCCTGCTTGTTTTTGCATTGCTCAAAGTGGGAGAGAAATACAGAATAGGAATTACATGCTCTGGATTTTGGAATAAAATATTTTCCTCAGGCAAGAGCTGGAAAGAAGTAGAGGAAAAACAGGAAGCTGATCTATTAATTTGTTCAACAAGATCAACTCATTGCCTCCAAAAGAAAGAGTTGGGACCTACTGTTATAGGCAACAAGCAGGGTTCATTTCACAAAAAGCACAGGTGGACCATTAATACATGTACCCACCTCATACATCTCTGTGGGAGGTGCTCCTAATCATGCCTCATCAAAAAAGACCATGAAACACACAGCCCACACACTCTCCATCAGTGAACCAGCCTTCAGCTGAAGCCTTTTCCTGAAAAGATCTTAGGTCCGTTTAAGGCAGCGCAAAGTCCCCATGAGGATGGCCATGACAACAGGAGAGTGAGAAGCCCAAGAAGTTACGGGCACTTATGCAGTATTTGTGGCAGTGAGGGAATATTGCTGCTGTTCTTACCTGTGCCAAAATCAGGATCTGAGGCAGTTCAGGTGCCTCCAAACTCTTTGCCCATGGTGCTTCCAACATGCACAGCTAAACTCCCAGGTTAGGTAGGGTTGAAACATGGAGGAACCTGTCCGACATCCAGGCAGGGCCATGCTCCCAGTTCACACAGTAGCCATTTTCCAGCTCTCCAGCACCTGACTGTACCAACTGCCAGTCTCCAAAGTACAGCACTTTTTGTACTCCCTGTACAAAGGCATGGCCAGACAGCTGGCAAAAACCACAGGCTGGGAGCTGGGAAGAAGGGGGCCAACAGCTTTTTTTTTGGGGGAGGGAGGGAAGGAGGAGGCAGGGTGTCCAGGGGGCTTCCTTGGATTTTTTTTGTTTTGAGGAGCTGCGGTGTCATTTTGTTTTATTTTCTGACATGGCAGGCTGCTGGCAGGATGACTTGGTTGCCAGGGAAACTGCTGGAAAGGTGCTCAGGGCTGCTGCCCGCACTCAGGCACCAGAAACGCCTGCCATCACCACGACTGCCCGCCGCTGCCAGCCTCACCGTGCCAGGACATGGTGGACGAGGGCAGAACCAGCAGCAAACCAAGCATCTGCTCCCGCACCATCCAGATCCAGGGCTAATCCAAGGCTCCCGAGCCACGGCGAGAGCCCAGTGCAAGAGCCATAATGTAGAGGCAGCCCTCGCCCCCCAGCAAGGACGGGTTAGCCTAATGGAGGCTCCAGTTTTGCTATTTTTTTATTTTTAAATCACTGCCATTAGGAGAATTGTTATAGTTGGCAATTTACAATAATCAATTTGAAATCACAGGTTGATTAGTTAATGCACTTTCTGCCGCTCTCTCCTCCTAATTTGATTGGGAGGAGAGAGGGGGATTTTCTGGTTTGTGACTGTATTACTGCTCTCGCAGCGTGTGCGTGCAGCAAACGCATCCCTGCTCCTCACCATCCCCGTGTCCTGCAGTGTGTCCCCGCCAGGCACGGGCTGGGCATCCCCTGCCCTCTCCAAAAAGCAAATGTCCTTCCCCGCACACCCCGAAGGGCCGTCCGCCGCTTTCTGCACCTCCAGCCTTGCATGAAGGGCTGCGGGCAGGTGAGTGGTCAAGTGGGCTCCGGAGCATGAAGGGAAGCTGAGCATCAGCTTCGGAAATGTCTGTAATACACAATAAGATTTGAACTAAACTCTGGGCAGGCACTGATCTTCACACTTGTGTGTAATATACAGCTATCCTGAGGGTTCTCACTTCAGTGCCTACATGTTATTCCCAGCAGCCACCAACAGCAGATAGGGCAATGGAGCTGGAGGAGCACTTACAGGAAGGAAAAGAAGGAAATACATTTTTCTCTCTCTCTCTTTCACCATATATTCAGGTTCCAAATGTATAATCCGTATTTTCCCATGAAACATGCCCAACCTGCAATGCTTTCTCACCATTCAGCTCTGTTAGAAGAGCGTTCGTTCAGTGCAGGAAGGCTGCTGGCGCAGACACTGCAGTGTTGGTGCTAATGTACATCTCCTTGTCCAGGGTATCCCACACCAAGTTGGGCCAGAGCTTGACTCCATGGCTCAGGTCCCTCCACAAGCCCCAGGTCCCAGCAGGATGATGCCAACGCTGAATATCTAACAGCCAACACCCAGCCTCAGGAAAGGTCAAATCTGGAAAAGCAAAACACCCAACAGCTGTGGCTCCAAGAGGGAAGGCAGATCCCAGAGCCAAGAGGGAAATCTGGAAATGCTGTGACTCACAAGGACCTGGGCAGTCACAATCCTCCCAGCTTCAGGAAAAGCTGTGATAACCTCTTTGAAAGGGTCTTTCCACCTTAAAAATTGCACCATCCTGACACAACATATCTATCCCTCCACCCCCTAAAACAAACCACCTCTGAAAAAAGTGAGTCTTGTTTCACAAGAAAGAAAAGAAGTGCAAACCAACCTCCTTCAGACTTGCACGCCCCAAATTGGAGCAGGGGGACCCAGAACATACAGGGGAAACTGCCAGTGCTATTAACGTGCAAGCGATGCTGAGCTGCTGCTGTGGCTAGCAGGGTTATAAACCCCAGACTGAGGAACAGAGTGGCCAGCAGAGAACTGGGGGGGAATATTTCCATCCATTACGCTTTACTATACCACCACTGAGGTGACTCAGGCATTGCCAGAGCCTGGAGGATCCTGAATCCCTCCTCTCCATAGCAGATGCTGTAACTTCTTAGGAGTCAGCTGGGACCAACCTGCTCAGTGCTATTTTCTCTCCCCATCACTCACGCTGTCTCTTGTAGTTCTTCATTTCTTCTCCTTCCTTTCCCTTCCTGCTCACACTAGTTCCTGTACTAGGCAGCTTCCTCCACCCACCTCTCCCCATCCCCAAATCTCAGCATTTAATGCTCTGTTCTCATCTCCTTGGTTATTCTGGTTACCATGTACCAAAGATATGCCAGGCAGAAAGGCTGTGATGCTCCCCCCTGCCAGCCTAAGTCAGTGAGCTTATATATGTTGCAATAAAGGGGGAGGAAAAGACTCATCAAATCCATCTTTTAAAAGACTTTATACATCCCGCCTGCTTGCGAAGCATCCTTGGGAGAAATCTGGATTGTTGCAATTGACATTACCTGGTGCAGTAATTAGAAGCTGTATTTACAGCCTTGCTACCATTTTAATGCTGTTTTGCATCTGTTGTACTTTCACTTAGAGAGTAAATGTAGTGGGGAACATCTGTTTTCTACTGCTAGCTCAACCGACATTCCCCGGCCAGCGATTTCCCCTCCGTTAACAGTGGGCTGTAATTATTTCAATTACCGTTGCAGGGACATCTCCCTGCAGCAACAGGTACCAGCTCTGGCCCAGCTTTTTGAGCAGATTGGAGGATGAGGTGACCTCCTTGGCAGGTCGGCTTAACGGACCCTCACAAACCCTCTCACGCCAAGGCTTTGCACTCGTTGTCTCTCCAAACCCCAGCCATTGGTCCATTACTTGATGGGCTTGGTCACAAATAGGGATGAAGATAAAGCAGAGACATTTAATTTCTTCTTCACCTCTATCTTTAACACCAATAATAGGCCCTGGGTTGCATGGAGCCCCAGGTTGGAGGATCATTACCGTGGGAGTGAGTAGGTCCCAGTTGACTTTGAACCTGTACAGGATTTGTTGCTGCAACTGAAAGCACATGGAGCCTGGAACTGAAACAATGGAGCCTGGTGAGATTCATCCCAGGGTACCGAAAGAGTTAGCAGATATTATTGTGAGACTTCTCATAGTTATTTATCAATCTTGGGAACCTGGAGAGGTCCCAGTCAACTGGTAGTTAGCAAATGTTATTCCAATTTTCAAGAAGGGCAAAAATAACCATCCTGGTAATTACGTGCCTGTCAGTCTCACTTCGGTGCCTAGTGAAATTATAGAGAAGATGATTCTAGGAGTTATTGAAAAACACTTGAAAGACAATGCAGTCATTGGACAAAGCCAACATGTGCTCATGAAGGACAGCCATGCCTCACACTGCCTTAGTATCCTTTTGTAACAAGATTACCCACCTAGTGGACAAAGGGAAGGCAGTGGCGGTGGGTTTTTTGGATCTCAGCAAAGCTTTTGATCCTGTCTCTCATGGTAACCTTGCAGACAAAATGTCCAGCATACAGCTAGACGTGAACACAGGATGATTGGCTGAAGGGTCAGGCTCAAAGAGGTGCAGTAAATGGGGTTAAATCTGGGTGGACAGTCAATAGCTGTGTTCTCCAAAGCTCAATTTTCGGCCCCATGCTCTTCAGTGTTTTTATCAATGACCTGGTCATAAGAGCTGAACACACACTAAGTAAGGTTGCCAACTACACTAAATTAGGAGGAGCAGTTGATTCCCTCAAAAGCAGAGAGGCTTTACAGAGAGATCTTTATAGAGAAGAACTCTGGAGAATCACCTGCTGTATGAAACTTAACAAGTGCCAGATTCTGCACCTGGGACTGTGTTATTCTGAACATATATATAGATTGAGGGTCAAGAGGCTGGAGTTTAGCCCTGCAGAAAGGGACCTGATTGATGTGAAGCTCAACATGGGACCAGCTGTATCCCAGGGTGCATTAAGACAGTACAGCTAATCAGTGGAAAGAAATGATTGTCTCACTATATTCAACATTCGTGTGGCCTCACCTTCAGTACTACGTGCAGTTTTGGGCTCCACAATGTAAGGAGGATACAAAAATATTTGAATGTATCCAAAGGATGTCAGTAAATATAGTGAAAGGACTAGAGGGCATGACTTATGAGAAACAGCTGAGGATATTTGCCTTGTTCAGCTTAGAAAAGAGGCTGTAGATTGATCTCATTGCTATCTACTACTTCCTCATGAAGGGAAGTGGAGAGGAAGATGCTGAACTTTATCTCCAGTGTCCAGTGATAGGACACAAGGGAATGGCTTCAAAATCTGTTGGGGAAAAAAAAGCTCTTCAGTGAGAGCATGGTCAAGCATCAGAACAAGCTCCCCAGGGAAGTAGTCATGGCCCTAAGTCTACCAGTTTTCAAGCAGTACAATGCTCCTAGATGTATGGTTTAAATTTTAGGTTGCCCTATGTGGAGCCAGGAGTTTGGCACAATGTTCCTTGTGGGTCCCCTTCCAGCACAGGAGACTCCACGATTCCATTCTCCCTCCTAGCCTAGAAGCGCATCAGCAATTCTTCAACAGTGAAGCAGTGTCATTTGCTGCTACTGCACTGGATGGGCTTCTGAGACAGCAAATCACTGTTAAATTGGTTATGCCTGGACACACATCTATATCTCTATAGATTTTTATTTTTTTAAAACCAGTTTTTCCACTCTGACACAACGCCAAAGCCAACACGCCACCACCATCTCAGGCACATTCAGCGTTTGCCACAAGAGGGCTCTCACCGGCAGAGCCGCAGGCAGCTGCCCCCTCCCAAATCCTCCAAAGAGTGGAGGCAGCTGAAAACAAACGTGTGTCTGGAATGTCATACCCAAACTTGCCTGTGTTTTGAATGTAAAACTGTCATCTCATTTTACTCTCTCATTCCGAGTGCTCTCCCTCCCACCCCAGAATACACGACCCGAAGAACGCGTAAAATAGGGAAATGTCATTCACAGAGCTGCAATAATTTTCACAAAGGAAACAGGCTATTGCCAAAACTATGTCACAAGAGGAGAATGGCAGCGCAGAGGAGGGAAGTGGCTAACCCTCGTCTGACCAAGCTCACGTGATGGGTTTCCAGCAGATTCAGAGGTGAAACCAAGGTCTCCCATCCCTGTATGATGCCCACAACCCAGCTCCACAGCGAGTGCTTTCTGAGGAGCTGACCTAGAGGCTAATGTGGCCTTTGTCTTCTCATCATCTTCTCTATTTCCTGGAAGAGCACACTTCAGCCTAGCCCAGGGACTCGTCTGGATTAGAAAAATGGCATGAATGCAGCCAAAAAGTGTTTTTAATCACTGCACGGATACAGGTATGGACACAGTTCTCATCATTCTGGTTTCAGCTATTTCAGGTAGCACTGAATGGAGCTGGCACAAAAGCATCTGCCCGTCCAGAGTAATTAGAGTTGTGCAGTCATACGAGGACTGATTCTCTCAAATGGGAGCTCAGACAGCCCACTGGCGAGACATAGTGGGAGAGCTGGGTGGCATCTGGGGCAGGGGAAATCAGAGGAGGCAGTGGAGTGAGGTTGCATTCCCAGCAGGGAGATGGAGTCACAGATCAGAAAGGTTATCTGTGGCAGATCTTAAAGGTCAAGCTTGGGCTGCGTTTGCAAAAGTAGATGCTTTTCCAACACCTGCCCCAGCTCACAACAGGTCCCCTCCAGCCGAGGCACCTCTCATTTCTGTGACAGCCCGGCTCAAAACTGCCTTTGTCAACCCTGCACCACCACACGCCGAGTGAGGAAACCTGCCTGCAAAAGGCTCTGCTCTGTGATCAAAGCAGACATAAAGAGACCAACCTGCAGCACTAGGGCTTGTTTTCTACATGGCTCAGGGGGTCTGCAGCCAGACCCTTTCCCGATTTTGATTCACTATCTTTCCTAGTCAAACCCAGCAGCTCCAGGTTGGTGTTGCCTCCCCATCACTGCACATCAACGCTGAGCACAACAGCTTTCTGATCACGGGGTCTCTAGGCAATACCACGCCACAATTAACTGTTAGTAAACAACAGCAGCTTGAAAATACACCAAGAAAATCATTCTGTTCCGTAGTACCTTTGAGGAGGAGAGCTAGGGTTTTGCAGGGTTTTTTTTTTTACCATAAAGTCAACAGAAGGCTCTTAGTTTATTTAGGTCAATTAACTTCAGCTTTCAAATTAAGTTCTCATCTCATTTTACAGACAAGCTGTAAGCAAAGCATAAAAAAAGGGTCAGCTGAGGAGAGCACAGCCCAGGATTTCTAGACTGTTAAGTAATTTAAACCCAAAGGGTGGAAGCAAAATTGAGATCAGAGGAGGGCACACAGACTGCCTAACGTCTGCTGTTTCACACACTTGTTTTTCCTTTGCTCTGTGCACCAAATTTCCAGGCCAGAAAAAGGTAGAGACGTTATAAAGAGCTGCACAGAGGAAGCCATTTGTGGTACACAACAACACATTTTATTGGCTTCACACACCCGGGAATGATGCTCCATATTCTTGAGTGCCATCTACTGGCATTTTTATCTCTTTGCTACATATTAAAGCCAACCCCAGTGTTAAAAGAGCAGCCAGGTTACAGTCAAGCACTTGAAAAATGCCAGAATCCAGACAGCACAGATAAGCCAAGCTCAGTCCCCTTGCATAGATGCATCGCAACACACGTTGCAATAATATGATCGTGGACCACTTCTTCTGCGGGAAAAAGCCCCCTTTCATACACCAGATGGATAGTGCTCTCTTAATGAGCAGCTATTCAATATTTTTCTTTATCCTCATCATTCAATATGTAGCCCTGTGTCCTGAGTATGGCATGCTATTGAAGTCCTGGTCTAAATAATGAGCTATTAATTTTCTCCTGGGCTTTCACAGCATTTATTATCATAGTATCTGAGCGGTTTGCAAACATTAATTTGCCTTACAGCAGCCCTGCGAGGAAGAGTGGAATTATTCTTGTACAGATGGGGAACTGAGGCACAACCAAATTAAATCAGAAGGGTACCGTGTGGTTGGGTGCTCACTTTGAGATGCAAAAAGGACCCAATTTTCAGAGCTTTGCAAGTCAAAGCTTTCAGCGTTTAGGACACTGCTCCAACATTCAGCTATGAGCCCACAGCTTTACCAGTTGTGCCCAGTCCCATCTGCCATAGCAGCTGGGAACCCAGAAACCCTGGGGTTCATTTGAGATGATGTTTCTCTGCATCTTATCTAGCAAGCCTGCTGCAGTCACCCAGGCTGCCTTACTATCTACAGGGAGACACAGCTCCCCAGGAGAGATGCTTTCCTCTGAGATGGTCATCTCTCACCACAGAGTCCAGAGATAGCCTAAATGACTGAAGCAGTTTGGGGCAACTGAAATGTCATACTAACTAGGGATCATCCCAAAGAACCACGACTCATCACAAAACACCTCCTCAGACATCTCTGGTGAGCTGAAAACTTGTAGTGAAAATCCAGAAGCTACAGTAAAACATGCCAAAGGAGAAGAGAGCAAGAGCATTGGGGTGCTGCCACCAATGAATAGTTTCCCTGTTGATTCAGAGGAGCTCATAAATACAGCACTATGGAAGACAGCAAAATCCTTATCCGTATTCCCTGCCCAAATGGTATGGGGAAAAAACATACCACTCTCACCTCCAAATCCATTAGGCAGCACAACCCAGCCCACCTGAGCAGCTGCACCAACCCCAGTCCAAGAGAGCGGTGCCAGGACACGCACCAGTGCAGCCTGTCTGTCACAGCAGCTCTTTCTGAAGCTTCAGAAGAAGGGAAAGAGGCCCAAAACACAACCAGAGAGTCACAAATGAGTACAGGGGAAAAGGTAAATCCCTTCTTGACACCTATTGCTCCCTATGCAGCCCTCACCACAGGCTGGAGTCTCCAGCTGTGAATGTGGAGCTTAGAGTGAGCTGCTTCACATCACTACAGCCTTCTTGGTAGAGGTAGGGCTTCAATTCCCCTCCTCCAGAGCTGGTGCATCATGTCAGCCCAGGGCTCTCCAAAGCCAGCCATTCATTCTGCCCCAACAGGAGGATTCCCCAGCCCCTGATCATTATTTTCATTCTGCTCTGCACACCCAGCAGAATTGCAAGACAATTTTAGGGAACAGAAATCATTATTTTGTGTTGTATTCAGAGAAGGAAGCACTACTCATTTGCATCATGACAATATTATATTTCCTTATTACTTTCCATCCTTTCCCATCCCTTACCCCTCCTAGGATCTTATTTGCATTTTTGATCAGACCGGTACACTGAGGAGATGCCTTCAGGGAGCTGGCTATAGTAGTGCCCAGGTCTTTTTCCTTGGCTGAATCAATTAATTTACACCTCTGGGAATAAAATGAATTTTTTTCTGCAATGTGTACAATTACTCCCAGTTTTCACTGGTAAGAGAGGGAGAGAATGAGGCTTTGAAATGCAAAGTCATATGTGCAAATCATCATCTCCAGCAGCGAAACCTTCCCCCTTCATTGCCATCCCAGGTGAGGCAGCATCTTACCCGTTTGGGAAGGACCACTGCCTCTTCTGCGCCGACCTGCTCCCGCTGAGCCATCCAGGCTCATCCTCACCCCGCGTTCCTGCCGGTCAGCGATGGCCCTGCCGGAGGAGATGCACAGAATGGTTCAATAAGAGACCAAATCACCCCGTGCCTTCCCGAAAGGCAGCAGCATAACCCCAGTTGCGTGGGTGAGACTCCCCTCACAGGGCTCTCTCCAATTAGCCCCCTTTTGCCCCACTGCCCAGCCCATTTCTTTTTTTTAAACTTCCATCTCGAGCCTGCAAGGCTCTTAACCACATCCCCAGCGCAAAGCGCAGCAGTAGTAAAACCCAGCATGGGGACTGTCTGTGGGTTTTGAGCCTAATTTGCTGATTTGAGGTTTTTCAGCCCAACTTCCTCCTGTTTTGTTACATTTAGACTTGTTTTCTTTTTTTCTTGAGTGTTTAAACATGGACAAGATCTGTCCCTCGCTGGCAACTGGGAATATATCTTCACATATAACACTGGAAATATCATCTCTCGTGACAAGAGGAGGAAGAGCCTGATGTGGTCTGGTGACAGCTCCTGGGTAGCAACCAGTGCTGGATCTACCCCTGAGAAGGTCCTTGCAGGTGCTTTAGATGAAATGCTTTTCCAGGCCTGGCTGGCAATCAGGTCTTGCCTTGTACGAGAGCTGAACGACCTCCTCTCCCTACAGCCCACGCACACAGAAAGCAACAGTGCTTTTAGAAATGACCAAATTAGTTAAGAGTATTACACAACAGGCCTGATAATCTTTAAATGGGAATGCTGCTGATTAACTATACACACTCTTCCTTTTTCTTTTTTCCCCTCCCATCACCTCCTTGCCATTTCAGTTCCTCTCATTCCCTCAACCCTCTGCTCTCCATCATTTCTGTCTCAGCAGAGTCACAGAGGGTTTTAAAGGCTCCTTCCTAATTTCCACCCGTGTTTCCCATCCCTCCCACCTGAATAGCTCATCTCCCCATGCTATCCCTTTCTCAGGTGTGCTGACACCCTCTTACTGTGCTTTCCCGGGCACAGGAAGATTTTACCACCACTGCAGCCACCTGAAGCACATCTGCTGAACAGCAGGGAGATGCCAAAGGTGCCAGCGGTAAAGATGTCATTGAAAAACATTAATATCAAACTCCACCAAACTGTTTTCTGGAGACTCACAGCACTTTGGTTGACCTTATCACTAGGTTTGGCTGGTGGCAAACGGTCCTCAAGCAAACATCTCCTTCAAAAGCATTGAACTCAGATAACTCTGGCTGGCAGACTTGGGGGTTTTCTGGTACAGTCAAAGCTGAGAAAATATCCAGGAGCTTCCTTTCTCCTCCTGCTTCAAGGCTCAGAGAAGCTTTTCAGGATTTTTCAGGATTCCTGCAATTTCTGCACCAAGGGAGCTGCTGGCACCATCCTGCCCAGAGGCTGAAAAAGTGTTGGGAGGTGAGAGCAGCACCCACCGCCACAGGCTGCAGCACCCTGTGCCTCAGTTTCCCTCTCTCAAGTCATACGAATGATTGCAGCCACCCCTTCAAGAGTCTGAGATATTTCTGGGTGCAGAGCATCCTTCTCTGCTCCAGGCTCCATCTTTGGGTGGAACAACTTAAAAATCAAGTTCTCGGACAAACTCCTTGCGCAACACCTAGGTTGAACTCTATAGAAAATAGTTAATTAATCTCTCTTGCTGCAGCCTAATTCTCTTTTCAACATGTGGCTGTCACTTCCCTGTCATCACAGCTGATTTACAATGGGGTTTAATTAAATCCTCCGTACATTATTCAGCATTCTCTGAAGACAACACCAAAGCAGCCAAGGGTATTTAAAATGTCACCTGCTGAGATGTATCATCTTCTCCTAAATAAATATGACAGTGATCAAACTTTGGCTAATTACAGTGACTTCGTTATTTGTTTGTATGTTTTAATATTTAATTGCTTTCGTGTTCATCCAATTACAAAGCAACAGCAAATAGAAATTAACTTTTTATCAGCGTGTTCCCAGCCCAGCTAATCAGCACTTCAAAGGCCAGACACAATAGGAGGCCATCCAACCTGAGAGAGCTTTACAATATATTCTCTGCTGAATGGACCATTCTATTAAATTAAGGGAGAATTGTGTTTGTCAGTGTATTCCCAGCTCCCACCCAGATTCCCTTTATGTGGCCGTTTATGGGCCTTGTTGTAACATCCTTGCAGCAGGATAGTAAATTGTTGGTATTGCTCCTGCCCTCTTCCTGGCAGTGCTGCTATCAGCTCTGTGAGTGCTCGAGGTGACAGCGTGATGCCTCGTGTCAGCAAAAAATGCTGGGAAATCCCATCCCTTGGGTAGCTCGTGCCCTGCTGTTGAGCAGAGGGGAGCACTCACATATCCTGCTCCCTCACACGTGGGGAGCGAAGGCAGCATGACACCATGGGTCCTGTCTGAAGTTGCTGGGTACCCTAAATAGATGCAGAAGTTCAACCTGCCTTTTCCACCCCCCTCCAAGCCTGAAATTTTCAATGTTGTGAACACCAGTGCAGCAGAACCTGGAGTGCTCACAAGCCATGGATCTGCACTAACTTAATTCTCATCCTTATTCACACGTGCCTCATAGAATCATAGAATCATTTGGATTGGAAGGGACCTTAAAGATCATCGAGGTCCAACCCCTCTGCAATTAGACTGGGCTTTCACACAGGAGCGGTTGCGTGGACTCCAGTCCTTGCTGATTCTCTGGGAGATCAGCATTCATTTTAGTAACCAGAAGCAAAAACGGCAAGAAAAGCTTGAGGGTACATAACTGATAGAAACAGGATTATTTCTGCCAGCGCAACAATCTTGCCAGTTGACAAGCAAACCATTTATATTGTCAGAAATCTGATGTAGAAAACAAAAGGTTAAGTGTAGCTGCTTTCCCTCCACAAATCTCCTAGCAGGAGCGGAAGCTTGCTGCAGACAAAGTGATTTAGGGTCAAAGAAAACAGATAAATAGCACATATGCCAAACATCAGAGGAGAAATACCATCAGGCAAGCACACGCATAAATGACCCACATTAAAGAGAACTGATTGTTGAATCTGCCTCGTGCTTGTCCTGCATTTCATTGCATTGCCCTTTTATTATTACTCCAAAAAGTCAATCCTTTTGGTTGCCACAGTAAAAGTCTAGACAAGAGACCAGGAACTGTGCCGCAAATGAACATGATTTTAGGAAGCAGTCTACATAATAGTGAAAATAAAGCACAACCTCCTCATTTTAAATATTCAAGCATATAAATCTGTGCGTCTATAAACCCAGGCCAGGCAGTAAAGCTTTCCCTTGGAAACATAAACAGATCCTGCTCTTATGCCCCAACCTTGCCTTGTTGTGTTTCAGAATTCATAGGAAGTCCCTTTTCTTTTTTGTATGTACAAAGAGAATAAAGAAAAACACTTTCACGACTGTAGATTAGACAAACTGGAAGGTTTCTTGCTGCACACACCACTGTTCCTGAAGGAAGTTGTACTCAACTGCCCAAGCAGCAAGCGAACACTTCAAAGAGCCAAGTACAACCCCAGGTCCTTCACGCAGGTGCTAGGAGATGCCACAGTGATTATCACACCTCAGTTCTACCTGTCTACCAAGATCTATTACAGCGAGACTAAACAAGATTTAAAAAAAAAAAAAAAATCATATAGAAGACCTATTTCTCCAAACTACACTGCAGGAGCAAGAGCTCATCTTTGTCCCTGGAGCATCAGGAGATCTGGTATCCAGACACACATCTATCTGAAAAGGCTGCTAAGGCTGCTGCAACACAACGTTATACAGAAATTCAGGGTGGGGGGGAAGAAGTACTTTTGTTAGATAGCTTATCTTTTTCTTTAAAAAAAAAAAAAACAAACACAAAACAACCTCTGTTTTTCCCCACTGAGAAACAACTTTTTGTTTAATTTTAGGCTTATCTCATAAAATATTAAATGAACAAAGAAATATGTTTGAAATACTTTGATTTTATTGAAATTAAATATTTAATTTGACCCAAAACACTCTTTCAGATTTTTTTTGTATCTTTTACACTGGTTTAATTTGAGAAATCAAGAATTGTAGTTTTTCATGCAAACAGGAGATAGGATTTCTGCCGGGCTTTGGTAAGGATTCATTCATCGTACCAACATGCTACAGATTTCGTTTTCTTAATTTTTCTCCTACAGAATTATATGGTTCATTAAAAAGATGCAGAAATACCAGCCTCACACCAAGAATGAAGCCGAAATAACTTTGATGGGGTCCTTTGAAAGAGCCGAGCGATCAGCACAGCAGTGGTGAGGCAGAGGTTTGGGAGGAAGAGAACTGAGAAGAAACACAGAAATAACAGGTACTTTCCACTTTGATGAAAAACCTGAGCATTTTGAAGTCTATGCACAAAGATTTCAGCAAACTTGGCTGCCAGTGACAGGAGAAGGGCAACAAATAAAAAAAGAAATCACCAATAAACTTCAAGGTCAAAAGACATGTTTGGCATCACAGAAAAGACCCTTTTCAAAAGCCAAGGGACAGGAGGGATCGGTCAAAGGGCTTAAAGATGTTTCATTCCAGACAGACTCCTGAGATACAGACCCTTCAATAAGGAAACTAAAAAGAAGAAGAAAATACCCGGGTTTTCCTGGCTTGTACCAGCAATGCCCAAAACACTGCTCTCACCCCACAAGAGTGAGGGGGACAGAAGCCTCAAAATGCTGCCGTGGCCCTACCAATATCAGTGTGGGGTTTTCTACCAGGGAAAAAAAAAATACATCAAGTGCATTCCTAGCAAAATCCTGGTTTGAATCACTTCAATATCCTTCAACCTAAGGGGAAAAAAAAAAAAAAGTTGGAGGAAATCCTGAAGTCATGATTATATCACCTTCCACCATGCAATTTATTTTCCTCCCTCAGCTTGGAGTGAATTTGTATCCTCAAGCTTAAGATAATTGCATTTGTACAACTCCAACCGAAACACAAAACCCCAGGCTCAGCTACCAAAACCAGCTTGGACCAAATCAAAGGTTTGAGCTGGCACAGCCTGTTCACTTTTAACTTGCTGGAATTTGGAATTATGATTTACCATTCACATCCAGGCCAAGAACGGTACTGATATTATTATTATTATTACTGTATCTAAATCTTGAATGTTTTCCATGGTGGCAAAGATATCTCCCACTCAGTTTTACTGCTTAGTTTCTGCATTTTTCAGCTCTGTGATATATAGGGTGACTGAGTCCAGGGTGTATAACCAGACTTCTGAAGCTGTCATGTCATCAAAACTCAAGAAATAACTCCATGCTGGGGACAGCTTGAAAAATCAGGCCTCCCCCCAGCTTCCCATTTCTCTGGTCCCGGGGTCTTATTACAAAGCTGTTAAGTTTTAAATTGGGTATTTCATATAGAAGTCCCAGAGTTGGAAAATTAATGGAGAATCTGGACTTTCATTCCCTAAGAATCAAGTTTCTAACCTTTATGGCCACAGAGGAATTTTTCAAAAGCCAAAACTGAAGGCTACAAATTCAGAGGAAACAAATAAATAAAAAAGTTACAATAGTGAAAAAACTAATCCAATGGGAAACTCCACAAATAAAATGCCAGTAGTGGTTTTAGTCAGCATTGTTGAAGGGTTTAGTATGGGTGTGTTGCTGAGAGATCACACGAGGACACTTGGGATGAGCACTGGGGTTTAATAACTCTTGGCCACACAGCGGGAAGGCGCAGGCAGAGCAGCCTAATGCAGGGTGGCATTGGACAAGTTGAAAATGGGTCTGTGGACAAAGCTTCCTGATGGTGTTCTTCCATCTCATGCCATGGTGGAAATGTATAAACTAATTCTGACTTCCTACTCCTCTCCTCCATCCCCCTTTTAATCTCGTTCAGGTTTTTTAGTGAAACCAGAGCAAGGTGAAGAAGTTTGCTTCGCCCAGTTGCAAAAGCCTACGTTTTTGAGGTCCTTTCAGTCTTTCATTGCGTGCATCTTTCTGTCTATATATCTTCAGCTGCTCCAGCAATTTCTTTTCTGCTTCAGAAAAGGAAGCCTCTGCTTCCCTCCACCTCTTGGCATTCCTGGAGCTGCTCAAGTCCCTCAATGGGCAGATCTGTCACGTCTTCTAGGACAAGTCAAACTTCTGGATGAAGACAACAGGGGTACAGTTATACCCACAGAAATCCATATTGTCAGCAAGACACGGCACAAAGATCAGATCCTGGGCGATGGTAAACAACCTCAGCAGCAACCGCGCACAAGCTAAAGCTCAAAGGTGATCCAGGAGCATTGGGTACCTCCAGGCAGCCACCAACACCAGCCTCTAATGGTGTCCTGGGCCACAACAAAGCTGTTTCAGACGCTAAAGCTCCCAGGAAAAAAAAAACAAACACCGCAATCCAAGACACAGAAAGGAGCAGATCAACTTCTAACACACATAAATATATATAAAGAACAAAAAATCAAAGCGAGCAGTTTGCACACAAGCATTGCATTTGCAATTCTGATTCTCTAATAGGAAATGGCTCCCAACTGGGGGAGGGGTAGACAGGAAATATTACAGCAATGTTATTTTGTTACACTAATTACCAATAATGGCACATACTAGGCTCCAACCACAGTCAATTCATTTTGAAAGCTATATAATAATGTTTAGGATAAGGAATTAATTTTTATAGCCACTGAAGCAGATTTACTTGTACTGTAATGCAGATTTATTACAAATTAAATTTCCTAACTCCAGGGGTTGACTTGGAGAGGCTTGGCAGGACTCAAGGAGAGACACCCCCTGTTGTAAGGGGAGGATTCCAGCACCATCAAGGCTCATATCTTCAGGTCAAAGGGTGCCCAGACCACACATACACATTTGGATACACCCAGCTTCATGGGCAAATTCAGTCCCACCATGTGAACATGATCAGGACCCATGGATGGATGACTTGATGAAAGTCAACTGATCGTGAAAGGTTGGGGAGGGGTGGTATTTAATCATATGGTTTTAAAAGGTAAAATTTCAGTACTACATTTTTTTTTCCAAATGTGAAGAGAACCCAATAAACGATTCATAAAGTATAAACTTTAAAATATAGTCAAGAAGATGCACTCATTAATTTACAGAAACATCCTGGTGTCAATCATCAAATATGAAACGATTCAGATTGTCTCTTCCACTTCCATGCAGGAGCAGCGCTGCCAGGTCAGGACTGACTTACAGAGTCAAAAACAGTACTGGGCCTGAACAGGAGACCTGAACTGGGAAAGTCCATCCTTTGCAGGACTTCAGGCACAGTCCAGAACAGGGACAGAACTTCATCATTTCTAATTAGGACCATTACTCAAGCTTGAGTCCAAAGGAATTGCTGTTTATTAAATGATTGGGTTAATTTCAGTTTCTCATCCTCTCTGGCTCAACAGCATCCATAACTAGAGCCATCACTACCTGGATAGGAAAACCGAGACCTTTTCCTGCAGGTACACAAGCCAGGCTGAGCTTGAAATTTTCCCTCAAAACCTCAGGCTCTAGAGGTCTGGTTTGTGCAAATTGGTGGATGAGGACAGAAAGAGGGGACAGCTGAGATCAGCCTCCTCCAGAGGTAGGGGACACTTTCCACATCCAGAGAAGGAACACCTACTGTGTACTCAAGTGCTGTGGGACACTCACAGCAATCACAGGGTGGGTACAGAGATGGTAAAAACAGAGGCTTGGCTTTGGGGATCCATCTCTTACAGCTGCACAGGGAATTTTTTGGTCTCCCAAGCTTCAGCAGAAGGTTCTGGAGCTGACACAGGGAGCCATGGCTGGGGCAGAGCTGGTATATGCAGCCAGATAAGGAGCTTACACACATTAATATGCACCATACCAAGGGACTTTGATAAGATCCTGGGATGGAACCTTCAATCCTAATGAAACCCAATGGGAAACCTGTCTGATATCTAGCCAGCCCTGAGAAATAATTCAGGCAAATGTGTGTGGGATGAGCACCCAACAGGATGCTTTTCAGAGTGTCAGACAAAACTAGGCTGTGTGCAGCTCCTCCTAAGCTGCAGCTTGGAAAAGGGGCCCCAGCCTCCCAGTCCAACACCTGGCATTGTTATTGCCTTTAAAAAAAAACCCCACTTATTAATCCTAAGTTTTACAATAGCTTCAGTGACAACTGGCAGACCAGCACAGCAGCCAAGGCAGGCAGGAAGGGCTTGCAGTTGGTTTTAAACATCATCTATGCATCATCTGATCTATGTAGGCACCAAACAAAAAAAAAAACCTACTCAAATTCCTTAAGATAAAGGGCAACCGAGCTGGAGTTGCTCCAAATCCTCTCCTGACTTGAAGCAGCTCCTGGCCACGTCTCCGTGGGTCTTGCGCAGACGCACACACACACCACCGCAAAGAGAATTTGGCTGATACTGTTTTCATGTTGTTTTTTAATGACACTTCTAGAGATCCTACCGCATTAAGTTTCATCCTGGGAGGGAGATGTGGAGGGAGGAGAGTCATTAGCTTATCCCTAATGCCTGGTGAGGAGGAGGAGGAGGGAGGAGGGGTTTGCCATGCTAATTCTGCGGAGGCTGATCTCCCACCGATGCTTTCCTGTGTTCCAGGATAAATGAGACTTTCCTCATTCTTTCCCCACTGCAAATAAAGAGACAGGGAGCCTGCACCATGCAGCTTGCACTGCCCTATTCATCACAGCGTCCCAACTGTAGGTAGCAGTGATTACAGCTAATTATTGGCAATTACCACCGCTGAGCTGGTAGGTGTGTTTCCCCAATAACTTTCAGCAGCTCCAAAGCTGTTTGAGGGCTTCTCCATGCAGGAAGGCTGAAGGAAATCACTCCCCTTTTGCCCAGCAGTCAGATCCTCCTCCCAAAAGCTGGAACCATCAGGCATCACAGTACGATCACTAAAAATAACCAGCAAAAACATCCCCAACCCTGTGAGCCCGTAGCATCGGCGACGCGCTGGGTCTGCCCTCTCAGCATGGCTGGTTGATGGGGAACATCTCTGCTTGGAACGACTCTTCTTTCTCCATTTCAGTCCTCAAAAAGCTGATCCTGTGATCGAGCCCACATCCCCCTGCCCCTCCTCCAAACACAAGAATTCAATTCATACAAAAAAAAAAACAAAACCAAAACACCACCCCAACCGCACATAACAGAAAAGTGCATGTACAGTCGGCACTTTTCCCGCATATAAAGAAACACGGCAGCGGGCTGAGGGATGGACCCTTTGAGAAATTCGTATGCCAGCCTTCCCACTATAGTAATTTCATTCTGTCTTTGTAATTGTCTGATATTACATTGTTCCCTGCCGGAAGATTAATTAGCTAGTCTTACCCTCCAACATACCATCCCTCTGCAACCCTCAAGGAAGCTGGAGTGGTGCCAAGTCGCTGGGATTTGCTATTCTGGCTGGCAGCTGCTACCGTCGCTGCAAAAAAAAAAAAAACAACCCTCCTTTTGTCCCCGAACAGCAGTTGCTGTGCCAACTGACCCCCACATCCCCCGGCCCTCCCGAAACCACCACCAAGGAGGTGGCCAAGTTTCAATGCAGTGGGCTGGGCAGGAGAGGGGAAAATGGGTGTGTGTGTCGTTGCTGGGGGAGAGAAGCAAAATGGAAATAATAAAAAAAAAAAAAAAAAGAAAAATCAAGAAAGAAAACCCTGCACACCCAACCCAGACCGCCCCCCACACCCCAACCCTCCCGCCTGGCATAATTACTCACGCTCGTTAAGCATGGCTGCATTGCGTATGCAAGTCACGCGGGACAGGCGCGCGTCGGGCTGCCGGAGCGCCGATGCCACGGTCCCGTCTAGCAGCGGGAAGGGCGCGGGCGAGACGGCATCCCGCATCCCGGGCCACGGCCGCCTTCACGCCCCGGCCCGCCGGCAGGAGAGAGCATCGCCAGCCATGTCGGCTGGAGGGGGGGGACCACCACCCCGACCAGGGCTGTGTGCCGCAGCCGCTCTTGGCAAGGAGCCCGGCGCCGCGGTGGATCTGCTGCTTTTGTTCCCCCTCCATCGTCCCTTCCCTCCTCTCCTCACACACACACACACACGCAGCACTCGGGGTGTCTCCATCTTATCTTAAAGATGGTGCCCAGGGAGATGGGGTCTGCACGGTTATGAGCACATGTACCCATCGTCGTGACCCCATTGAGAAATGTGTTGTGGGGGCACATGGGGTTTCCTTCTCCTTGGGTTTTTTTTTGCAGAGGGGAGAAGAGTTCAAAGATGGGGAGATAACCTTAAAAAAAACAAAGGCAGCCATCTAAACACCAATACATACCACGGAAGGATGCTGACAAGCACATCAGTTTTCCTTCCAGACAGTCCTCAAGATGTTGTATTCCCCTCCTAAAAGCCCCACGGCAGTTAACATTCACTGTTTAGTCCCAGCAGTGCTGCATGGCCGCCCTGGTTGGCTCTCCAGCCCCTCTCCCCATCTCTGGCACGGGGTAGCACAGAGGATTTCAGAAGAGGAGGTGCCACAAATGCCAACAGGTTGGGTTTGAAGTAAAAAAAAACTAAAAGAAAAGGAGATGTTTATAACGTTGATAACCACAGCTACGAGTGGAGAGGGATGTTCTGGACCCTTTACAGCCTGACAGGGTTTAGCACCGGTATTCCAGCCTGCCTGTCCCTGGCACTGAGACCCCAAGACTGACTGAAGCCAGTTGCTCTGCCTCCTTTCCCTCACCAAGCTCAAATAAAGGCCAATTTGTGATTATTTTCTTTTAGATCCGAGCAGCTGTTGCAACAGATCATGGTTCCTTACACGCACACACAACCCAGCTGCACAGGGACAAGCACGGGGACATGGGGCTGCTTTTACTGGGCACGAGAAGCCAGTTTGAAATCACTTGATACGGGGCTGCAGGAAACGATCCCATATTGTCACAGGGGCTAATTAAGCTCCTCCACTAAGACAGCAGATCTAGATTGTCTCAGCACCCGCCTTTGCCAGCAGCCCCCCCTCTTCGGGTGCTACGGAAACGGGAATTAAGCGATGATGAATGCAGTATTAATTAATTAAGAGAAGACGCCCATGAAGGGGGTGGAAGGCAGGGGGTCTTTGCGTTGTGGAAATTACCCAAGGAGTGGACGCTGGAAATTTGTCTCTTATTGTTTTTGCTCACCAGAAGGCACCGGGAGGGACCTGCGTGCCCAGGCAGCAAGACCGGCCCACTGGCACCCGGTGTGGCAGCAGCCCCGCTGATGGAGCCACCCATCCTTCATCACCGAGACGCACGGGGGAAGAGGATGTCTCAAAAAAAACAACGCAGGCGCAGAAGAGGCACCCGTGGCTCCGCACCGCCATCTTCTCCCATTGCGGAGGCCGAATACGAAATCAATTTTGCACACTCCGAAATGGCCGTTCAGCAAGGTTGTTTTTTTTTTTTTTTTTTGCTCTGGAGAGGTTAATGGGGAAGCTCAAAGCAGCTGGCGCCAGGGGGAAGCTACTTTTCGGTTTGCATATCGAGATTGTTTACACACATGATTAGCTAATATATTAAGCTTCTTAAACAAGAAAAGATGGCAAAGCACATTGTTTAGCTTTGATTTGCATTCCCCACCCACAGTCTTCACCACATACCACCCAGAGAAGAGGAAGGACTTGGCCGTTATTACAGACAGCTGTGTCTTGAAGGAAACAAATGGTTAAAAACCCATAAATGACTGTGGTACCCAGTGCTACTTGGCACATCCAGCTTCCCCATGGGGCTGGCATGTTAGATAAAAGCTGCAGTTTCCATCATGCAAATGCCTGCTGTACCTCAGCCTGCTCCAAGATGAATTTTGGGTGGGTTCTTAGCAGCCCAGGCTGGCCAGATCCTGACCAGGGGACCTCTATTTCACCAAGCTTTGCTTGACCAGTGGCAATAGGGAGCAAGTGAGCTGTGGGCTGCAGAGCCCACATGCAATGGTAACTGTTTTCTTCCTCCTCCCATCACACACACACTCCTGGGGTCACAACCCAAAGGTATGGCTCTGCTTCAAGCCATTCCATAAATTCATCCCTGATTTTGATCCTTGGTCTCTAAGCATCCCTGACTCCTAGGTTACACCACTCCAACATATAATCCAGCCAAACAAGCTTCTCTCAGAACTTCTCCTTCACATAAGCCTCCTACTGAAGGAGCTCAGTGGGGTCATGGGGTGGGAAGTGTTTTACAGGCCCCCCTTCAAACAGTAAGCTGCAGACTCAGGACCTCGCCCCCTTTGTCCAAGCCAGAGCCTGCATTGCAGACTTGAGTCCTACTTGAGTTGAGTCCTCTTGGACCTACTTTTTGTGATCCTCCAAAGAGACGACTGCCCTGTACATTTCTAAATATGCTGGCAAAGTTCTTTCAATTCACTGCCCTTCTCATCTGCCATCATTTTTAAAACCACACTTCTTTACTCCTTCCTCCCTGCTGCAGGGATAATCCCTCTATAGCCAGGCATCAGAGCAGCTGCTGCACCAGCAACCAACCAGGCTGTTACTCTTCCCCTCTACTTCCTCTCTAACTCTCATCCAGGGTGTGTTATTTATATAACATCTTTTAACATTGACCTTTTCAACACACTTTTTTTACTTTAATTACATGCATTTAAAATAAAAATGCCAACCTATGTGAGTGACTGTCCTCATTACAGTTCCAGTCCTCCAACTAATTAATATCTGTTAGCTTTGGCTTATACACCAGGATGCCTAAATCCAAAATACACAAGACTGCCAAGTTACTTTGCAAACAGAAACGTTTGCCTTGAAGAAAGAACCATGTTATCTAACTTGCTTCTATGCAATCTTATCATAACCCTTACTTTCAAGGTCTTAGACTTCGCAGAAGGAAAGCTCATCCAGCTCAAATGAGACTGCTAGGAAATCAAAGAGAAGAGAAATAGAGAGATCTCCAAAACAAAGAGAAACGCCACCAGTTGCAAGCTGCTTTCCCCCCATTTTCTTACTCTCACCCAGGCCACATGGGGAAGCTTGAGGCAGTTTAAGAAAAAGCCTCCCAGCAGGTCCCAAGCAAGTTGTCTCAGAGCACACACACACTTCTCCAGCCCAGAGAGAAGGAAAGCAAGCCAACTACATTTCCCAATCACACTAGTTAACACCTTCCATTATGGTGTTACCTTACTGTAGCGCACATCAGATAAGCCTGTACAGGAAAAAATAAAGCCAGAAGCCTCAGGAGTGATTGTTTAGCAAGGTGACAAATAAAGGAGACATACCAGAGTGTACAAAAGAACTGGCAGAGTAGGAATATGGGTACAGTTCTCCTGAAAACGCCCTCAATAGTGCCCGAGTGTCAGTGCATTCAGCACGTCTGAAAGCAGCAGGTTTAGAACTGATTAAAAACCGAAAAGCCTTATGTAAACTTAATGCATAATTAACCTGAGAAATTCACTCACAGAAGACATTATTGAGGTCATGAGAGCATTAGAGCCACAAAAACAACTCCATCAGTACATGAAGGATGAGAACTGTTAAATTATTTGAAAACTCATCTAATACAAAGGATAAAACTTGCTGTATCCTAACTGGGACAAACCTCCCTCCAGACAGCAGATCATAGGTGGTTTCTTACATTTTACTCCAAAGCAGTCAATGCCAATTGCCAAAAAGGAGAGCCTGGGCTGGAAAAGCCCCTCTTTTAGGCTTTCTGTCCAGATTAGGTCTCTAGTAGTTATTATAGGAGGGACTTTGCTGCTCTGCTGTGGGCATCAGACTGGGACACTGAGGTCTGCAGGAGTTATCCTCAGCTGTCTTTGCACTTAATTGAGAAACACAGGCCTTACAGAGTGATTAATCTCACTCCAAGGGCAGTGAGGTGAATTACCCTCCTGAGGTGCCAGTCTCGGGGTGATCCAGCACCAGGAGTTGCCCCAGGCAGCCTATACAGGTGGGAGGTGCATCGGCGTACCCCAGCCTAGGGACCAACCAAGCCTTGCTTACCAGACACCCCCTACACCAGTGGGCTGTGGGGATCTGGGTATTTTTAGGCCTTTACAAATCAGGGAAAGGATGTGTACAAGTCTCCCCCCTTGCCCTTGTCCACCAGCTTGTCCCACCTCCCTCCATTTCATTTGCCCCTTCCCTAACCACCAGCAGGGTCTCACCATGCAGAGGCAGCTTTCAGACCCACCCAGCTCTCCTGACTGGTGTTTGGGATTCCAAGGTATCAAAGTCCTTCCTGATGCCAATTAAAATAAAATTAAAAAAAAAAAAAGCAAGCCTCACTTTTGCCAAAGTCTGTAAGCGAAATACCCGCAGGCCTTGCCCTCCTCTCCTTTTCTGGCTTGCTTACAACCCTAGCAGCTGTTTCGCATTTCCTACTTTAAAAAAAAAAAACAACCCTGTTAAATCCAGGCCTCTTTTGCCAAAATCCAGAAAGATGCAGACTTCATTAAAAGTTTCAGAGAGACCAGGAGCTGCCTTTCCCCGGGCTGCCCCTCCCTCAGCGAGGCCATGGCTTCGGTACCCGAGGCTCCCTCTGGAGAAGGCCAAGGAGAGGCTGAGCGTGGCTCTGCACATCCAGGTTGCTCTGTGCCCAAACCTCACACACACACACACACACACACCACCTTTCTGGGGTCCCTGCAGCACCCCAGAGGGGTTTGCTCACCCAGGACCACCCCTCATGCCCCTGCCTGTCCTTGGGCAACAGCCTCGATGCTTCCAGCACGCATAAACCAGGGGCACCGCCAGCAGCGCCAAAGGTTCTCCATGGGGCAGCTCCAGGCTGTGTCCTTCTGTTCCAAGCAATCCAAAAAGCTAAAACAGGATTTCCAAATAGTTGATTTTGCAGCTAGTTTCATAACGTTCTGTTACAACGAGCTTGGGCTCCTTGTATTCACAGAAAGCAAGTATTTCAGGGCCCCAGACATCACCTGAAGTGGTTCTCTGCCTCATGCAGGCTAGAAAGCCTGACCTGGGAAGGAGGCAGAAAAGAAAAAAAAACATGTCACAAGACTCCTGATAAATAAAGCAGCATCAACAACCACGCAGAGCGCGTTCAGGGCCAAGTGAAGTCAAAAGCCTGATCCAAGCTCAGCTTCACATTGGGGTCATCCCACTGCATGGCACAGACCTGTCTGCTGCAACAGACAAGGCAAGTAGACTTGTCTGAGACTCCCTTATTTTCCTCAAAAGCCTCAAGGACTGGGTTATTCCAGCTATGCAGTGCATTTAAACCCCATGAGTAAGGCAAGTGTGCAGACAAAGTGGCAGACCATGGCATGGGGAGGTGGCAGCCCAGCAGCCATGGGACCCAGCATAAGGGGGGACTTGGACAGTTGAAAGCCCAGGGAGCCCCTGGCTCACAGGCCCTCAGTGATTACAGCAGCCAGGGTATATCCTTAGAAGCCTCCAGGAAAGCTGGATTCCCATCTGTTGCCATTAACAGTTGGAGTCCGCACTTTCACTGCAGGAAATTAAAGCCTGGAGTAACCTGGTCCTTCAAACTGGCAAGCATGCTGAGTCCTGCAAAAGCATTTCAGCATTGTTTCCTTCATCTTCTCTTACATGGCGCCTCCTGTTACATTTAAAGAGTGTTTGTGGGGCAGCTGTCATCCAAATATCCATTGCAAGTTCCACAGAAGAGCCTTGACAAGCACAGCATCCAAAGTCCCTCAATATTATTGAAAAGGAAAACGAAGTGCTGGTGGCAGCCCAGAGCCTCCCTGAGATGCAGTTCCCTCACCTATCAAATAACAAGAAAAACAACCACCCTTCCTCAGCTCACAGAGGTGTTATAACTCATACCTGACATTTGCAACATTCATTGGCAACCCCCGGTAAAACCATTACCACTGGAGGGGATGTGAGGCCACACTCTGCCACCTCGCTCTGTCTACACGCAATGAGTTACTGCCACCAGCTTGCTCAGTATGCAAGACAGAAAATAAAATTTAACTTTCATCTGCTTTGTGTTGCTTTGAAATGACATTTTACATGCTGGTTGGACAGGGGATGCTACACTGTCATCTGGTCACCATGAAGATCCAATTCCCTCAAGGGACATTTCTTCCCTTTCAAGAAAAAAAAAAAAAGTGTAACATTGCAAAGACACTTGGAAACTTTTTTCCTCATTCACATGGAGAAAAACTTGCAATCTCAGGATTATTGAATGGCACAGAAGTGTCATTCATCTTTAGAACTTGGAAACAGACAAGGAAAAAGAGAAAGTTGTATTTCACTTTTCAAGCATGGCTCAAGCTGGCTTCATACAGAAGGACTGATTCCCCAGGCCCCAGGGCATTTCAGGTCTTTCACAGCCTCTGCCCACAGGTAAACCTGAGCCTTAGTAACTTGCCATGAGACACTGTGTACCCAGTCCCTGCCAGGCCCTCCCCAGCTGGCTCCAGGCATGTTGAACCCTCGTAGCTGGAAAACTCTTTGGATTTATGGTCATTTATGTGGTTTCACCTCTGCTAGAGTATTCCTTTGCTAGGGATCCAAAGGATGTCTACACCTTCCTCTCACAGGGTTTTTGATCCACCTGCACAACACCCCTGGCACAACTGCTGATGCCCCTAAGTACCTCACTGGGAAAAGCCCATCCCTCTTCAGGGCTTGGGTCCTACAAACATCCTGGATGTCCAGCTCATCTCCACAGGGATGCACAATTGCCAAAGCAAACTGACATCCCAACTTTGGAGAGTTTCCAGAAATCAATGGCTCCTGACTTGAGCAAACTCAAGAAACCTCACCCTAATAACAAACGTCCACTTTCCTGGCTCGGTGTCAGGCTGCTCTCCAGGTTTAGACCACCTCTCTTTCAACATCCCTACCCTTCTTTTGAGCATACGGAGTTTGCCTCTCCTTTGCAGATAATTTCCCTTGGACCTGTTGATTCCTCACCCACCAAACCTAAATTTATCTTATGCAGGTTGCAGCCAAGACTTAGTGCCAGCAACTGTCCGTGTTGGTGACAAATCGTTTGTTCTGTAACCCTGTGCTGCCAGCCCTACACTGAATTTCCTTCCAGTGTCCATTCAGCAGAGAAGAAAAAACTCGATGCCCCACATTCAAAACAGGGTTTGGTGGGTAACCCATGCATGGGAGAAGTCCTGCAGGATGACAGGGAATTGATAGCAGCAGCTGGACTCTGGGCTTGGCACTACCCATGAGACAAAGATGGTTTGTATTCACCAGTGCCTGGAGAAGGCCACCCTCATTTACATCTCTAAACACAGCACTTATTCTCCTGAACATCATACAGCCTTTACAAATTAAGGGTCAAGTTATTCCAGCTCAGGACCATGCTGCTGCTACTCTTTCAGAGACATTTTGCACCCAGATCTTTGGCAAAAAACACTGCTGGGTGTATCTTCTCTGCGCCATACCTGTTTAGCTGGCCACAGAGCAGAACATCCAACTGGAATGGGATTGGAACCAGAGGGAGAACTTGGGCCAGGATCCCTCCTCCATGTAAAAACAGAGCTCTGCTAAAGCAGCCCCCATCAAATGAGAACCTGCCAATCCACTGGGTCCTTGTTCCTTCATCAGAAGGTCTTAAATACGTTGAGATCAAGGGCCCTTTCATTGCTCGTTCCTGAAAGCCAGGAGGAAGCTGCAGATATACTACGAGCACTTAGGAGGAAAAACATTACAGCATCTAAAGGCACTTTAAATGATTTAGATACAAACTTGCCTGTAATAAGACATCTATTTTGGTTAATCTCATAGTTGCAAATCTTGAAACTCTTGAACCTGCCTCAGGCTACTGTCAGCAGCACTTCATTTAACACTGCTTATTGGGAATAACTGCTATTTCCCACTGTAACCTCCAAACCTCTTAAAGTCTCTCTTATTGCTTTGCCCAAATATACTTGCCTTGAGGATACAGAAGGTTTTTTCTCACTAAGAACTGTTAAGATGATTTGAACAAGCTGAATCAGAAGAGACTGTTTCCCAGGTGAAGTGGCCAAGGCTCAAAATACCTTCCCTGAGATATTTAGGGAGTGACTCCTTTTTTTGAGGGTTTGCTTGGGTTAGGAAATCGATCGGCTGCACTTTGATCACTCCTCACAAGCAAAGCAGTCGAAGGGATGGGTGTGTGTTCATCCTCCCAGAGAGTTGCCTGGGGTCAACCATCTAGGGGAAGAGACCACCTCCCCTGCCTGCACTTGGAACGCTGGGACCATCAACGCTCTGCCATGGACATGTTCAAAGCTCTCTGCGGAGACTGGTGGGGGATTTAGCACCACTAACACAGCAACTTGTGTTTTAAGCTCAACAACATTTTTATTTTAAGAGGCTGTGGAGTGCCCAGGCACTGCTCTAGCCCGTCAGCCCTACTGCTCACCCACCCCAGCTTGGCTTCACTTAGCAGGCTGGATTAAACGCAGTGTTCACATTGTTGGTGGCTGGACATACCTAGGAATGACTATACTGATGGGCTGTCACAGCTCCCACCCCAGTAACTGATGGGAAATGCCATAACCCTGAAGCAGGGGTGATGACCCACCCTGTCCTGCTGGCACAGGGAGTTAAGCAAGTGCACAGGTTGTCCCAAGCAGTGACCACACCTGCCCCCGGTAAGACCAGAGATACAAGAGCCCTCCAAGCAGCTCTTTTCAATACGGTATCTTTAACTATAATGGAGGATTTTCCAGCCCAGTCCCATGTCTGAGACAACCAGTCATCTCTGCAGGCTGGCAGACGCCAACAATGGTGCAACTTCATTTACCATCTTCTCTCTGCTCAGTGGGAAAAGGTCCAGTCACTAGGTAGCTTTGACCAATGTGGTGCAGGACACAGAGAAATGAGGGCCCACAACCCCAAAGAGCAGGGAAGGGGCTCACACCATGTTCAGACCTGACTTGGGATCAGCCTCCATTCCCATCAACATGCCTGAGAAAGCATGCCAGCATGAAGGGATCACAACTTCCAGGGGCTTAGAAGCACATCCTCCCATCCCTCTACACCAGGTTTTACACAGAAGTTTTGATATAAAAAGAAAAAAAAAACCAGAAATAAATCTGTGTGAAATACGTATACATAAGCTGTGTTTAAATAAAAGCATGACCGAGTAGGCTCTGACTGCTGAAAGGACCCTGTCTACCATGAACATGCACCCTGGTGTAGTAGGGGTGAATAGCACCAATTAATCTAGTCTCTGCCAAGCTATAACCAGCACAGCAAGAATCAGCATACTGCCTGCAAAGCTGAATTCATATTGGGCTTGGAGCACTCAGTTTTAGTACAGCACAGTTCCTGGAAAGCCACAGAGTCAGTGCTCAAAGACCCTTCTTCTGCCCCTGTCCTCCATCATCTTCTTCTTTAGAGCTAACCCTTAGCCTGAGCTCAGATTGCAGATAAGAAATATTCCACTCTAGATTTAAAACAAGTACCCCTTGCCCCTTCTCCCCCCCCAAATATCCCACTTTGCACATCAAAACCAAATACTCAAACCCCACTTCACTCCTATAAAGCGCATGCAGCGAGGTGCCTGCTCAGCCCTGGGCTTTTGGAGAACACTAGCCCACAGTGCAGAAAATTACATTTATATTTAAAGCAGAATGAAAAAACTTCTCTGAACCTACTTCTTCACACTTGGCAGCTCCAGTTCTCGCAGAGGTTGCCAGCAGGACAGAGCCACCTCAGGAGCTCTGGGTCAGACCAGCCCCACACGTCCCAACTCAGAGCAGTGCTTCCCACCCAGCACGTTCTCAGCCCCATCACTCTTAATAGCAAACAGCTGCTGCTTTTAAGTCCTCTGGAGAGTTTGGGAGTGGAGCACCTGCACCAGCAGCTGATAGCACTTACTGCTCTTCAATTAAGCTAATTTTGCACCAGGAGGGTAGACAACTGTGCAACTGCTTACCGGGCCACCTCCAGTTCCTCAGTCCTTGCACCATGGCAGTGAGATGCAGGCAGGTACTGGCTCTTGCTGTGACACCCAAAGGTGCTCCAGTGTTGGCACCAGGAGCTTGGAAGCATTCCAGTGGCCCCTCAAGTGCAGGATACTTGCAGGAGTCGTCCCTGGGCACCTTTACCATAGCACAACCATTTTTTGTGTGCTCTGTCTAGCCAGAAATCTTGCACAGGCCAGAGTGCTTAAAGCAATGCAGCAGCACTTGCTTCGTTGTCCTACAAAACCCTATGTTGCATGTACTCCAAAGCTGACATTCATGGTCTAGCACGCTGACTTCACTGACAATAGCAAAAAAAAAAAAAAAAGTTTGTTTAAATCTGCCTTTTCCTCTAGCAAGAAGCACTAAGAGTGTGGTGTGCTTTGCTATAAATAACAAAGATGCCAGATTGAGGGAGGGTTAGGTGGCAAGACCAAACCAGTGGGAAGCGTCCCAGCTACGGCTGAAAGCACGACCTCCAACCTGCCCTCCCCTCCTCCACGCCAGACTGCAGAACTACTCAGAAAAGGAAACATCAAGCATCTATTCCACCTCTTTTCCTTCACAGGGCTGAAAATGGGTTTGGTACCTCCTTCTGCGTGCACAGGTGTGAACAAGCCAGTGCAGCCAGACCCAGGGCAAGGAGCAGTGAGGGACACGAAGGGGACCAGTGGGAGAGGGGGTTCTTTTGGTGCATAGAAGGCACTTCCAAGGTGCCCCTCCCAGTCTCACCTTCACCCATTGATGGGTCCCTGGGAGGCAGCTATGCTCAACATCCATAAATCTTTATAGCTGGACAGATGGTCATTAGAGATACTCCTTCAACCTCCTTCCAAATGCTTTGTCTCTTCATCCATCAGTCAGCTCTCTCCTCCACTAGATAAGCTCCCTTCCATTTTGGAGAGTTTCAGAAGTCATTTGCAGACATTTCAGCTTTCTCAATAATTTTGTCCCTTATTAAATATTGCTAATGATAGGGTTTTAGACTCTCAGCCATACATCCACTTTCTGTTCTAGTATAAATTTTAATCTATCTCCCCTCTTCCTTCTATTCAAGTCTTTAAAACAATAAATTACTGGAATAAAAAGGAAAGCACCAAATAATTGAAAGGAGCAGCTAAAAACAGAAGGGAAGGAGAGCCGAAAAAAGTTACCATGATTGAAAAGTTCAATAAAATTGGAGGAAAGAAGGAAAAATTCCAATTTTTAATGATGATGAGAAAGGCCTTTTTCAGCTAAGTATTTTTTTATATGAAAAAACATCAACAGGCTGTAATCATGATGCAGGCCCATAGCACCGTCCTGTGCTGTTTCTCATTTGTGCAGATAAATGGGGCCCGCAGCTCTGCCTGGCCAAATGCTTTGCAAGAAAATCCCATTCAGAATTCCCCCAGTGGGCTGGGGCTGTGCTACCACACCACGCTGAGTGTCCACACGGGTTCTCACCAGCACCTGGCAGCAGATCCCTCTGGCAAGAGCTGTTTTCCCACCCCAGCTCAGGCTCCCACCTCCACGGACCGTCTCAGAACTATTGCCCCGCTTCGCTTTCCCGGGATTAATTGGCTGGACGTGCATTTTCTCCTCTCCCTTCACCCTCATACTAAATCTTTTCAGCTGGTGTTTTCGAAGCCTGACCAATAAAACGTTGAAACCAATAAAATTGCTTGTGGGAAAAAGTTTTCCAAAGAGACAAAGCATGAAAATGATGGTTTACAGAAAGCTATGAGCAGAAAACGGCAGTTTAGTGTTGAAATGCTCACGCAGTTGAAGCTCAGACAGTCTATTCTCACCATAATAATGAGCATATACATGATTAATGAAAATGTTTATCCTCATAACCCACTGCAGCCAGTTAATATTTAATCCAAAATCCATGTGAAAGTCCTACATCTCCTGGTTCCTCACCTACCTCCTTGTTTCCTTGGAAATCTCTGAACTCTGCAAACTGACCCGGGATTTGGCTCTTTGGGGCTGATCTAAGAACCACGCTGGCTTTTTCTGGCTTTCTGCATAAGTACCACACCTTTTGATCCCGTAACTGCCGTCACTTGGGACCTACAAGGTTTCTTAGATAATCCCGGAGAGTCGGTGCTTTGTAACTCGTTTCACTTTGATATTCAAGGCAAAGCTGGACAGCCCACACATGAAAAGACAGCCTTCCCTTTCTTCCCAGGCTTAATTTCATCTGCAAATTAAACATATCGAGACAGATATTTATAGAGGAATGCCCCAATCCTCCCGGGAGGGCTGTGGAGTCTCCGATGTGTAATTTTGCTTTAGGAATATGATTTTAATCTTGACTTTCTTCTGAGGCTGGTGGCAGGAGAGGAGAAGGGCAGGGAAAGGGGATCACTGGCGGCAGCGCTCACCAAGTGCTCCTCTGCTCCCCCCGCAATTTAAGCCTTAAGAGCTAATGTGGTACGATATGGTGTGGATGTAACACAAAGGGAATAAGGTTTTCTGCTTCCCTGTCATTGTGCTCTGCAAAGCTGTTTCGGGATACAGTTCTTAAAAGGCTACAATTTTTACCTTAAAAAAAACAAATGGGGTCTGTAAACTTTGCCAGCAAGAGCTTTTAGCTGTGACTCAAAAACAAAAAGCAAAGCCAAACAACAAGCCACCTTTAAAAATAGTGCACAGATTAAAATAACTGCTAAACCCTGGGTCTTGATGATTCTTTGTGACAAGGCACTCACACACAATCATCCATCTCCCTGCATCCCAGCCCCTCCATCCCACACTGTCACTGCGGGTGGTCCCCAGCACTGAAAAAAACTACAAAAATGAAACGTTTTGGCTTATGTGATTTTCAGAGAAGCCCCAGAGGCGAGGATAAAGGACAACAGATATCAGTCTTCCTATGGGCTTGGCTTCTCCTGAAATCAGATCTTACTGCTGTCACTCGGGGGTCCAGTGGAGCAGCGATTCCTGCCTGTTGTTGAGGAGGTGAAAGCTCCCCAAAATATCTGTCCACCAACCTGCAGCCCGACTGAGCCTGAGGCATCCCAAGGTGAAAGACCTGCAGGAGCAAGGAGATTTCTGCAGGGCAGCCTGTGAAAAACCACATCTGCTCTCCTGGAGCTGTTGCAGGAAAGTAAGGTGGGCACTGAGCATTGGCTTCTTGCTGTGGGTTGTTGGGGACGATGTGCCGCGGGCCTCTTACCTTGGGAACAGCAGGGTCCACCCCACTGGACCCAGACAGTCCCCATAAAATCTTTGTGAGCCTCATCTCCCTCTTTCCACAGGCACAGCTAGTGCTTGTGCCCGCACAGGACCAGCTGCAGCCACCCAGGACCCAAGAGATGGGCACACAGCAGCCTGGGCTGAGCCTCAGGGCAAAGCTGCAAACTCCTTTACACAGCAATCTCCTTCCTTCTGGTTTCCTACTCAATATTGTCTTCTATTTGCCTTCCTGATAGAGAGTCATTTAACGCCATTCTTCCTTTACACAAGACCACGTGCTTGAACCTGCCTTGCGTTGCGCGCACACACACACACACACGTCTACAACAAATTCTGCTGCTGGAAACTCCGCAAATTAAGGGGCTCTGACTCTGGTGCACCGGTTCGTTAGTGCAGGGGGGGACTGTAATGACCGAGGTGTCATGTCGTGCTGCTGTTTGTAAGAGTTTGGTCAGGACACCCATCACGCCAGCCCCCGGGCAGAGCTGGGCACGCGGTGCTCTCCCTGCAGGGCTATTTCTGATGGGAATAGTTCAGGGGGAGGGAAACCTGCAGAAAAGATGGTTTCAGTAGTAATAAGAAGAGGGACTTTGGTACATTACTGCATGCTATGAGGTATGTCTTTAAGCTTCAGTAAACTTTTGGAGTCCCTGGGAAGCTGGTAATGTGCCTTTGAAGGAAGCATGACTTATGAAATTGCAGTTTTTAGCTTAGCTGGGTAATGTTAATGAGAAAATATCGTGGGCTGCGGGGTGGAAGTCTCCTGAATCCCATAAGCTAGGAGTAAATTATTCTGTTTTCCTAAATGAAGCAATGCAGCGCGATGCTGCTCCTAAATCAGGCTGATGGTGAGAATTATTTGTTAATTTGCATAGGATCAGACACAAGCTCAGCCAGATAAACACAAGCCAAACTGTAGCAAAGACTGGCAAACTTCAACTTGCTCTGGGCATGGAAGGAAAGTTGGTGCTGTGGTTTTGAGAAGGAGCTGTGGTGGGCTGGGGCCAGTGCCCTGCATGACCGAGGTGGCACGAGGAGGTGGCACAGGGGTGGAAATGGAGGGACAAATCCTCCTTTCGGCTGGAGCCACCGTGAAGATGATCAAAAAAAACCCAGGCTTTCAACCGCAGTGCAGCAGCTTCTCAGTAATTAAAGCTTGAGATCACCAGCTCTGACGATTCCTGCTGCAGCCCAGCTTCCACATCAAAAGAAGATGTTTCCCGTGAGGACAGGTCCCACGTCACCCAATTCAGGTTTTGATGAGCACTACGGGCCAGTGTGCAAGAGTGATGATCTGGAAAATTCTCTTAACGGCAGCTTATACTGAGCAGGTGATAGCACATCCCCCCACCCCGGGTACCCCGGGATTGTGGTGACTCGGCGGTAGCGTTTTGGGCAGCACATGCTCTTTCAGAGGGACCATCCCATCCAAAGGGACCATCCCTTGAGCAGGGGGTGGCCCTGTGGGGCAGAGCGGGCTCCCAGCTCGCAGGGCTGAGGTTCTGTGGGTACCAGGCAGCCACAGCTTCCCCTCCTGCCAGCACCTGGCCTCCTACCCGGGGAGAATTTATTCCTCCCTGAACAGGTCTCCAATGACGTTATTAATCAGGGAGATGGACGAGTACAACACAGTTTATTGTGCGCTGCGGATGAGTGATAAGTCTGGGTGCCGATGCCGGGGAGAGCAATCAGGAGAGGGCGAGCGAAAGGAAGAAGAGGCAAGAGCAGCATTGTGGGTAAATGCATGCGCTTCTGGTGGTGATTACCCTCCAAGTAATTAGTTTTTAAATCAGGCAGACGTTTCAGGAACTACTCACTATGAGCTGCTTTAATTATTTATACTCCCTTTTATTCTTATCATTTATAATCATCCTCTTTGGACAGTGATGGTCTCTGGGTTGGACTGGTCAGGTGGAACTGGGACCTACCTCCAGCCCAGCCTGGCCAAGCAGCCACCTCCTCCAATGCCACCAAGGCACCCCCAGAGCCCAGCTGTGCTGGAGGGATCCTCCTCTCCCTCCCACAGCCTGGAGAAGGGGAGCGAGCGCCCGTCGCCATCGTTGCCGTGGAAAGCCCTGCTCCGATCAGTAATTAAACTCTCACTCATCTTCATTTCCCTCATTTGTTAAAGTGAGGCTACTCAATAAGCCATTAGTGCAAGGCCCTTTCTGTCAGCTACAGCATCATTAGGCAAATTTCCCTTCCAGAGAGCTCGGGCAGGAGAAGCAGCCCCTTGCCTGCCTCCTCCACTGCCCAGACCCTCCCCATCCACCCCTTCCTGGGACCCCTGCCCTTCAGCCGAGGCTCTGGGGAGAGGATGGGGGATTTTGCAGTAGCAGACCCTTCCCCCAGCCGGGATTTTCCCCTAGCACCACACAACCCCCTGCTCCATCCCAGCATCTGGCGTTACTACTCTCCCTTCGGCAACCCCACCTCTCCGGAGCTTCAGAACATCTGGAAGCCATTCCCTGCACCATTCTCATGAACAGACCTCCAACCCGCCGAGCTCCTCCTCTGGGCTAAACAAAAGCAGCCCTTATTGCTGAGCTGGGGAATTTGGCCTGCCGTCCCCTCACCCCGGCCACAAACCGTTTCTCAATCTGTCACCAGGAGAGCCTCTGCCCAGTGAGCCCCATAGCATCTTCTGAGCATCTCCCTCCATGGGCACAGTCAGTGGCACTGAGGAAAGCTGCAAAAAACCCAGATATCAGCACAAAACCCCCCACCATACAGGGAAATGCTGCTGCAGATTTGTCCAGAGGCAAAGCCCACAGCCCATGTTTGTAATTATCACAACTACATGTTGGGTTTTTTTTCCCCTCTAAGAGCTTTTGCTCCGAGTCTTGCTCTGGTTACAACAGTGAGAACAACCTTGATCTCGCTGCTTCTCCACCGTAGACTCATTAGGTAGAGAAGAGCTGTGGGGGTGAGGAGTGTCTGAGCTAAAGTACAAAGAAAACGCAGTACAGCACAAAAGGAAAGGGTATTGCAGGGGCTGCACTGTGGCAAAGGTGCCCTATCAACAAACTTCACTGCACACCTCACCGGATGCTGTACAAGATGAGCCGATTCGCTGCTCTGAAACCTCTGGGCCAGCAGAAAAGCAGGAAAATGTAGATAAGCCTGTCCCTTATTCTACACACCCACAGGAACCCAACCCAACCCAACTTCTGACCTGTTGGCTTTGTTTTCACACAGTTCCAGCGCCACAGAATCCCAGAGGGGTTGAGGTTAGACAGGACCTCTGGAGGCCATCTGGTCCAACCCTCAAGCAGGGCCACCTAGAGCCAGCTACCCAGGACCATGTCCAGACAGCTTTGGAGTTCACCTGGCTTGGGGGGGAAAAAATACACTAGACATAGACAAGATACAGATTAAAACACCAGACTGGATGGTGTCTTGTCAGTGACACCACGGAGAAACGTAGTTTTCAGGAAGGTGAGTCCTCAAAGTGAAGCCAACTTCCAAGAGCATCCCTGCAGTAACAAAAGGTTTTGAAGACCATCTGCCAGTAAAGCCAAAGCCACATTTGTGTGACCTGCAACGTGCTGTCTGGCCTTGAACTGGGTGCAACCCACTTCTTGATAAAAATACCAGTAACTGCAGTGGAAACAGTTCACCACGAAAGCAGATGGAGGGGACCCACCTGCATCCCTGGAGATTTGCAAGGGCACGACACTGTGCTGGCTCGGTCTCCAGGGCGCTCAGCACCAGTAGCTCCAGTGTTTTGTGGAGTACCTGGGGCAGATCTGAGGTAGGAAGAGCCAAGGGGGTTGGGGATAAATCAAACCTTCACCCCAGAGTGAGCAGAAAATAAGCAGCTTTGGAGCTGGACTCTCCCATCACCCGCAGGGTCCACACAGTCATGATCTCACCGTGGACAGGAACAGACACTTCCAAACAGGCCTCCTTCTCTTTGCATTCGAAACATTTATTTTGGGAAATACATATTAAACACTATTATTTATACAAAAATGGGCTAAATTTGTCATAATGCTTATAACCCCCACAAGGCCATTTTAATAGATCTGGATGAAAGGTTTTTTTATTGTATTATTTTCTCTTTTTTTCCTTCCAAAAAAAAAAATATCAGGTTACAAAGGAGAAAGCGGCGTGTCTTGCTTGGCCCAGCTTGAATAGAGGAAAAAAAAAAGTTTAAGATGACATTTGCAGAAGTGCCTCACACAAGAGATTTTTCTCCCCTTTCAGTCTTCTTTTTAACACTTGAAATATATATATTTTCTCAGTTAATACACTTTTTTGGGGGGGTTGGTTTTTGCTAAAATATAGCAAGTCAGCAAGTAGATAATTGTTCTTCCCCAACAGCTCCATCGTGCCGTTTTGGGGAGGGAAACATGATTTAAAGAGGGGAGAGAAGACTCTCCTTGTGATGCACCCACCTTTGGCTGCCGGGGGGGGACATGTGTGGGGACCCCCTGCAAACCCTCCGCTGAGCAACGTCATCTGGGCGTCCCCACCACGATGAGAGCAACCACCTCCTTCCTCCTGGTCACCTGTGCTGAAGAAGGTGGCTTTGCCCCAAGTGGAGACCATGGGGGGTGGGCTCTGCAGGTGCCTTCCAGCGCTAGAGGATGGGACACGCTGCCATTTTAGTACGTGCCCCCCTCAAAAAAGGGTGATTTGCAGAAAGTTTTATCCCTTAGAGAGGACACAAAGACTGACGGAGTGGACAACGAAGACAAGAGGAGCTGGGGTGGGGAGCAGCTCTAGGACCACCCACTCCTGCGTCACGGCGTTATTTAACTGACCCCCCCCCTGCAGGGTCATATTTACTGGAGTCTCATTGAAAAAGGAGACGTGGAAGGGTAGAGGAGAGGGGGACACGGGGCACAGCACCCACAGATGCCACCCCAGCCCTCCCCACGGCTGTGGGGCTCGGTCCTACACACATGCACAGTCCCCTCGCACAAGGAGTAGCGACACAGAGGAGCATGTCACACCTACAACACGTCACACAGGGGATCCAAAAAATAAAAAAAACCCTAAAATAATAAAAAAAAAAATACCCAACAGCCTCCTCTGATGTAGGGAAAAGCCCGAGGATCACAAGGGTCAGACAGGACAACCCTCCACCTCCCACCACCACTTTGCAGAGCCCTTCCACTCTCAGCCCCCTTCAGACAAACACACTCTGAGCCTTCAATGGAAAAAAAAACACCCACCCAACTGTATGAAAAATAAATATACAAGTGTTCCCAGGACATCGCCACATCTATGGTCTGAGGGAAGAGGGAAAAGGAGTCTCTACGACGTGTCACAGGCCTTTGCAGGCTGCAAAGACAGACAAGGCAAGCCCCCCCCCCCATCTCCCCTCTCCCATCTATTGCAAGGTAACAGTCTGAAAAGGCACTTCTCCCAAAGCAGGTCGCTCTGCCTGGCCGGAGGTCGGTGACAGGCGAGGTGAACACCTAAACGCTCCCAGTTTATTGCAGGTAGGCAAGGTAGAGGGGTTGGGGTGGGGGCTGGCGGGTGCCGGAGGGCTGCAGAGGGCTCAGAGGAGGTGGCAGGAGACAAGGATGGCACCGTCTTGCTCTCTTCACGCCACCGTACCTTGCTTCCGAAGGCTACACCTCGCCTGGAGGAACCCTTGCCTTCATCGGACGGAGAAGAGCCTCTGCAGGGAGGGCTCCCGGGGACACCCCAACCCCGCTGGCCCCACGGATCTGCTCCCCCCCGAGCTCGGCTATAGGGCCAGCGCTGGGGCGGGGGGGGGGCAGCAAGAGCCCGACCTCGGCAGGGGGAATCGGTCCCCAGCCCAGGGATGCTGGAGCAGGGCTGAGAAGAAAACTCAGGTCACAAAACATGGGGTGGGGGGGGGATGGGGGATGAGCGGTCGCCCCGCTCCGCACGACAGAGAGGGCGTCTGGTTATTTGGTCAGTTAACATTGGCAGGGGGCTGGGGGGGGCGGGGGTGGGAAGAGGGACAGTGGCAGAGGATTTATATAAAAATAAAGGGGGAAGAGGGGAGAAATAGCGAGCGTGAGCGAGCAAGGTCCTGGCTACGGAGCGAGACGGTTACATTTCGTTAGCCACCAGCTCTTTGTCGGTCACGCCGTTGGAGAGCGAGTTCTGGCCCTCGTTCAGCCTCTTGACCCTGTAGGCTTCGAAGTGGATGTTGCTGGTAATATCCTTTATGTTCTGCATGTGCGTCCTGCGGGAAAGGGAGACGGGGAGATGGCACCTCGCTGGGCGCAGGCTCAGCCAGCCCAGCCCGGCCTCCTCCACCCCAGCCCTTGCACCCCCCAACCTCTGCTTTCAAACACCCCTCCAGACTAAATTTCTCCTCCTGCCTTACTGGTTAACGATATATTTAGGGCACAGGAGGGAACCAAAGGCAATTAGGGGTAACCAAGGCCAGAAGCATCCTGAAGCCTTCACTGGTACCACCAGAATACGGGAGCCTTGGCTGCATAACACCCTTTGGGAAGGCCCTGGTCCGGCAAGTCCCCAGGGTCAGGTTTTGAAGGCCCACCCAGCGACAGCTCAGATGTGCTGAGTTTATCCTGTAGCCAAATTTAGAAGGAGCCCAGTGTCGCCCCCAAGAAGCCAAGAGGGCTCAGCCTCCAATTCCGCTGCAGCAGGGACACCTCTTTCAAGAGGGACTAGTGATCGCCCAGAATCCCCAACAGCACAATCCTGGGATGCAGGAGAATGATTTTTGGGGACTGGAGGTAAGACCGAGGTCTGTTGAAGGATCACTGAGGCCAAAAGGCTTCCCAGCTTGCTTGTGGGTGAGCTGGAGCCACACCATGTGCTGCTCAGGGTCTGTCCTGACCCATCCACTGCTCCTCTCCTCCCTTAACTCAGCACCGCAGCTGAGAAAAGCCCTCTGAAGCCATGTCCCATTGCGTGGGGCCACCCCTCGAAGAGGGGCTGCAGCACTGCAGCAGGCTGGGAGGGACAGAGGGACAGATGGATGGATGAGCAAAGCAGCAGCTGCTTCATGCTGGGCTGGACCCTCCCCTTTCTTTGGATGCCATCTGGTGACCAAAGGCTACAGGGACAGGGCACGGTCCTACCGACCTGATGAGGAGGTCCCGCAGGTAGGCGAACTCACAGTGTGTCGTGTTCTCCACTGGCAGGAAAAGAGAGAAACCCATCAGTGTGCACCCACAGCAGGAGTATGGCAACCACTCAGGGTAAGGAGGACCCTACGGGGCTTCAGTAGTGTGTGGAGGGCTGAGAGGAGCACTTGCCCCCAGGGGTGCAGGGCTCAAGAGTCCTCTTTGCTGTGATTCACCCACATATCTGCCCCAGCTCAGCAAGACCAACTGGCTGGTGAGGTGTGACTGAGCAGTCCTAGTCCCTTCCCACCACCTTCCACCAAATGAGGAAATTCCTGGCAGCATCTCCCGACTCACCCCCCCCTTGCTTTGGACCAACGCAAGCTTAATTGGGCACCAAACAGGGCAGCAAAAGGGACAGAGTGAGCTCTGCAGTGAGTGCTGGGCATAGCTCCACATACGTGTCTAGTCTATAGCTTCACCACGAGCATCCTGCAACATCCCAGTCACACCAGTGATTCTGCTGTTGATGCTGTGGAAGGACGCAATCTCTTGCTGACAAAGGTTCCTGCTGTCTGAAGAAGGCTCAGGGCAAGCAAGAGTATCCACAAGAAGGAAAAATCAAGGGCTGTTGATCCACCACAACTAGTCTGACAGCTCGCAGTTTACTAGGCATTTGAATTTGTAGGATCAACTCCATTTAAAATTTTTTTTCCACCCAAACAGGCCATGGTTGGGTCCTGGGTTCTCACCACGCTGAAGGCAGATGCCACATGCAGAAGGTGAGCAATTTAATGAGCCCCACTAAACTCAGAGCTTCCAAGGATGGAGCACAAGAGGGCAGCAGAGCTTTAAAATACACTGATTTTCCTGGCATCTTTGTTAAGCCATCCCTCAACACAGTATTCCTATTAAAAAGACTCAGAAATGAGAGAAACCTGTGACATGAAGAGGAGGAAGCTAAGCCGGGTGGCACTGGAGACGTGCCAGTTGGCTGTCAGGGACAGGGAAACGTGTAGATGCACTAGAGCTAGGAGCCTTCATCTAGCCTTTAAACCACGACTTAAAATGGGGGATAAAAAAGGAAGATGCTGACAGGATGAAGATGGAAGAAGTAAGAGATCTCACAAGGGCACCAGCCAAGTGTTTGGTGAAGGGTGCAAAGACCTACAGATGCCAGGGACAGGCTCTAATCTGGGCTTGAGGCAGGGACATCAGCAGGTCTTTCACTGTGCAACCAGGAGAAGCCATGCCAAGGAGGATGACAAGACAGCCAGGAGTGTCCCCTCTGGCACTCAGCAGCTTCCCAAGCCACACAAAGGCCCAGGAACGCAGTGCAGGAGCATTGGCCAAGGTGGTTTCAGTCCCCAAACACCAGGGAAGTGATTTTCTTTGGAGAGGCAGGGAAGCACTATGTACACCTTGACTTCTACTGCTGGTTTTGGACCTCATCACCTTCTGTTGGGACAGGGAGATGGGCTCAGGAGGTAGGGAAACAAGGACAAGATACCTTCAATGGTGCCCCATTTAGTCTTCCTTCCAAGGATTCTTCTTCCATTAACCTGGTACTCCTGGTCACTGCCCACCACTGCAAATGGGATCATTTCCTGAGGAAAGAGGAAAAAAAAAAAGGTTACGTTTTCCTCCTGAAAACCGGTCAGGAGACCAAGCTGGCAGACCCCTTGGACAGAGGTACAGCAGCTTCGGAAAGAAAACAAAGGCACTTTGCCAGAGACTGTCCAGGCCATCACCAGCACCCAGAGCTGCAGGGCCCATCCAAGCACCATCCAACCCACACCACCACGCACTAACCCTGAATTTCTCATTCACTAGCCGATCCTCAGAGTCTTCATCAAACTCCTTCTGAGGATACACGTCGATCCCATTGGCAAGAAGATCGGCCATTATCTAGAAGAGAAGAGCAGAAGACCGTGTGAAGGAAGACACGGGCAGAGGAGCTGCACTCCCACTGTGGCGGCAGGTCCCAGCTGACCCAAGAGACCCAAGAGCAGAAACATCTTCCCTCTCCATCCTAAACACTGACCACCTTGGGGAGAGAGACCTGTGTTTAACTCCTACACACCTATCGAGTTCTTGTCCTGGAATCTCTGCGAGAACCTGGTGCCAAGACATGGTTCAGGCTGAGAGTGAGATGAAGTTACATGAGCTGGGCGTTGCTTTGGGATTGAAGAAGACAATGAGACAATTGTCTCACAAACTGCAGTGATCAATGGGGAATGATGCTACCAGGCACCAAACCCAAAGAGAAGAAGTTGCAGAGGTTACGAGTGCTGGTATCTGGGTGGCTGTGGGTGGCTGGCCAGCTCTGGGACTACAGTCAGTCTGGGACCTAAAATGTCCCCTGGGCACTTTCAACTGCTGATGCCATCCCTGGGTCCCCATCCCAGGCCATGGGGAGACCGCGTGGCTCACCTCCTCTGCACCAGGCGTGCGTACATGGAGGAAAGCCCGTGCCTCGCTGGGGATTGAGACAGCCCCTCCTCTGGTCCCCACCAAGGGGACTGTGTGCCTTGCTTCCCCCATACATCTTACCCAGCTGAGCTCAGCAAACCCACACCGTTTTTTTGCCCGGTTCCTGTGTCAGTGCACGATGCTGCACAGGTTGGGTTCTCCAGCCTCCTACGTGCAGCACCGTCTACCTCCCAAAATGAGAGAAACCAGCCTGAAATTAACAACAATAACAAAGGAGGCAGGAGAAACAGGCCCCGAGTCTTAAAGCTCGAAACTTATCCTGCACTGACAAAGATCCAAGAGAAACACAAGGAACTGCTTGGAGCCCAGGCCTTTCCCTCCGGCCACGTGGGATCGCTCAGAGCTGCAGCCGGAGGAATGCGCTGGGCTCCCGGCCAGGCACTCGCCTCCCCAGCCCTGCCTGGAGGGGGGCAAAGGGACAGGAGGGGATGGGGGACAAGAGATGGGAGCCCAGATAAGAGCCGCCGGCCCCTTACCCTTTGTTTGAAGTAGTCCCTCTCCTCCAGCGTTAACGTGTCGGCTTTTGCAATCACGGGGACGATGTTGACCACTTTGCTCAGGCGTTTCATGAACTCAATGTCCAGCGGTCGGAGCCTGAGAAATACAGCAGGAAAAAGGGGATCATAGAAAGGTTTGGGTTGGAAGGGACCTTAAAGATCATCCAGTTCCATCCCCCTGCCCTGGGCAGGGACACCTCCCACCACACCAGGTTGCTCCAAGCCCCATCCAGCCTGGTCTTGACCCCCTCAAGGGATGTGGCAGCCACAACTTCTTGGGGCAACCTGGGCCAGGCTCTCACCACCCTCAGAGTAAAGAATTTCTTCCTGAGGTCTCACCTAAATCAACCCTCCTCCAGATCAAAGCCATTACCCCTCATCCAATCTTACCCCTCATCCTATCAAGGGCTTCACACTCCAGCGAGGCGGGGGCTGCTGCAATCCCCTGGCAGAGAGGGGGCATTCAAAGAATAGACACAGAGGGGGAATCGTTTCCTTTCAGATAGGACAAATAAAGACATGCTCTTAAAAGCAGGACAGCAGGCTGGTCCATCCCAGAGGAGGTTGGCAGAAAAACACTTAAAACGTTTCCCTTTCAAAGCGCCCCGCTATCGCCTGCGAACCCTCATAAAGCCCCGTGAAGTGGGAGAGGGCTTTTATCTCTGCACACATGTTCAGAGGACTGAACATGGTCCCCCAGAGGACTGGGGGAACTTGCCCAAAGCTACACGTGTCCTTGGCAAAGCCAGGACGAGAGCGGGCGATGGTGACCATGGGGCCAGCCCGCTAACCATGTACGAATCCAGCTGGGGACAGATCATGGTGTGAAACCTCCTCTGGCCCTATCCAAGCTGTCACCCACCACCCAGGGACAGCACAAGGTGGAAATGGCCACAGGTGACTATTCCTGCTCACGTTCCTTCCTGCACCGAGCACGAGCTAGGATCACACGTCGCATCCATTGGCTGGGATTAAAAAAAGGCTCTGCTAACTCTCCAGGGGCTCACACAGCGCAGCTGAGATGCTGCTTGGTCCAGAGGGCAAAAATGTCAGAAAAATCTCTCTGATGGAAGTCTCTGCAGAGGGAAAGCTGCAGAGATTGCATAACCCCAACGATCACCCCCTGGGGAAATCTCTCCCTGCTTAATGCTCCCGCTGACAGCGCAGAGGTGACCTCCAGGGCCACGCTGCTCTGTGTCTCAGGGATGCAGATAGCGATGAGGGCACCTGGCCATGACCCGTCCTCTCTCCACAGTCCTCCCTGAAGGTGTTTTTACTGCTGGGGCAGGAAGGTCAACTGAGCCAAAAAAGCAAGGGGACGCCTCTGCTGCTCCTACATCTTCATGACCTCTGGTGGTGGCATGTGCCAGCAGGGTACAACTCGACTCGTCTTCGGTGAAACTGGGACAGAGAGAGGTGAAGTCACCTTTCGGAGGACCCATAGGCTCCAGTAGCAAATATGGGGCCAAGAATGAGACCTCCCCAAGGGCAGACCAGCCCCGTGCCACAAAACAGAGGCCCATGGCAACAGGGGAGAAACCAAAATAAATGGAACTGTGACTTAGCGTGTGGGGGCATGGAGCGGAGCACAGCACTCAGGGAGAACATGGCCAAGAATGCACCCTACTCTCAACACACTCAAGCCAAATCCCACCATGGTCTTCTCGGGCCCTACATAGGGCTCAGAGACCCAGCAAGAGTCACAGGAGTACAAAGGGGAAGGGGCTGACCCTGCTCCTTGGCAGTCATCAGGCAGCATCCTCATCCCACAAGGCCACCCCTACCCAGTTCCATGCCAAGGGAGGGATGTCCACCCCCAGAGAGACCCGCTCAGCTCTGGCTGATCCAAAACCAGCAGCTTGAGGCTGCTCTGGCACAGCCAGCACCGGTGACCCCGCTGAGCCCTCCCCTGGTCAAACCCACCCCTCTACAAGGGATCAGGCTGGACCATGCCAGATGGACCTTCTCCTCGCACACATAGCCCAGAGCACATCGTTAGCGTGCGGACAAACGAGTTCCTAACACAAACTCGGGAGTCACAGATCACTCTGGGCCCCAGGAAAAAAAGAGTTTGGCAATTAAAAAAAAAAAAAGAAAGAGAAAAGAAACGAAAAAAACACAAGGAAACCCCCATGGACACATCTAAGCAGACTTGCTGCTGGCAAACATTGTTTGGAGCTCTGCATAATGTATTTCCCAGACCTCCAAGGAAGTAATGCAGTTATGCTCCTTTCCCAGTAGACTTCTTTCCCCTCCTCTCTCTTTGCTATTTTTCAAACAATTTTTCCCCTCTAAAAGCCTCTCCCCTACCGAGCCTGTGTTCCTGCCCCTTTCATCAGCCTTTTTTTTTTTTTTTTTTTTTAAAGAGTGAAGACTGGGATGCATATGTAGCCAATGCAGCTGAATTCACAATCAGGCAGACATTTGAGTTTCAGCATGGCTGAGAGGTAAGAGCCCCGTCACCGAGCCCTGACTGATACCCAGAGGATGCTGGCGGTGAGCCTGAGAGCAGGAGGCAGAGCCAGAGCCAGCCCATACCCCTGCCCGTGCCCACCAGCATCCACACAGGCACAGTCAGCCTGTCCCTCACCAGCCTGCACCCAAAGCCTTAAGGACCCAAAGCATCTTTGACACAACTTTCTGCTCTGACTGGCTTCTGCAAGTGCCTTGTCCATGGAGGTCACCTCCTTGCACCATCCTGGAGAACAGGAAGGGAACCAAAAGACTCCCCAGAAAAGCAACTGTATTTTTTTTAGGGTATTTTGCAAGTTTCTAGATATTTTACCGCTTCCTGCTGTGCAGCAACCAAAATCCCAAAGTATTTAAAAGAGAGTGATTCTTTTCACTAAGAACAAGACGCTAGACGTGACGTCCATGTGAAGACACCAAAGGAAAATAAATGGCTTAAGGTGATCAGGAGTGCAAAAAGCTTGATTTGCACTAATAGCCCCATACAGACCCAGGCAGCCACGGCCAAGGTCACGATGGAGCAAGCCCAGATGAGCAGGGACTTCTGCTGGTATCTGCTGGGACCAGTTCTGGTGATTAGCCACCACCACCCCGCGACAAGCCATAGGCACAGCAGTGCTGGCCACCGTAGAGCAGTGCTGGCCACTGCTGGGGATCTGAACTTGGTCCACCTGCACAAACCATTGACGCCAGCACCTGGTGAGGATTAGCAGCAAAACCCAAATATACACCCAAATATACAAAACAGCAAGAGAAATTGAGTTTTCATTTCCCGTGTGCGCAATCTGCTCCAAGCACATCACAAAAGAGAAGGTAGAGCTCAAGAAGAAAAAGCATCTGGTTTTCCTCCCCCCTTCCCCAAATTGTCCCTGATATTATAAACTTGCATCTAGACACACACACACTTCGGGCTTTGCTGGGAGCGGGCGGAGGAGCTCTAAGGGGAGAGAATGGACTGGAAGAGGAGTTGAAGAAAAGGCTCCAGTAACCCCAGCCAGTGCTGGTTGCTCCCCCATCCCCTCTTGCTGGGGAAAACAAAGCAGCTGGGGACCCATTATCAGGTCTGGGCACATGCTGTGGTGGCTGGGACCCATTATCGTAGCCGGGCACACGGTATTTCTGCATTGCCCGTGGCCACCACACACCGACAGGACCAAAGCAGAGGCTCATTCCTGCTGGTTCCCTTGAAATGCCATCACGGGAATCAAAAATTCGCGGCGAGCTGCAAAGTTATTTCCTTTTGGTTGTGCCCCAGATCAAACCCACGGCAAGAATTTGAGCCCTGCGTTAAGCAAATAGCAGGGAGCACCCAGTGGCCGCCCGGCACCAGCACCAGCACCAGCACCCACCAGCTCCAGGGACCCCACGGGCACCCGAGAGGGGCAGATCACGGGGAAACTGGTAGCGGGTGGCATTCTGTCTGCCAACAGCTCTGGTACACGCAGAAAAGGGGCTGCGGTGTTTCAGAAGGCTGTTTTGGAGCTTCACAGGGGTCAGAGCTGAGATATTTATTGGGTGGCAAAGAGCAGGGCTCGCGTGGCTGCAGCCAGCAGCCCCTGCCAGCACTCTGCTTACCCTGAGCAAACAGGGAGCGTTACAAGAAAGACAGGGTGTGTGCAAAACCAGAGAGGCTGCAAAGCCTGCCCTGAACTCCCTGCAAAGGGAGACGGCAGCAGCGATGGGATTTAATGCATTGGTCAACCCTCGAGCTGCCCTGAATGAAATGGAGCCGAGCAACCTTCCACTCCAGCCTCTGGATGGGTGCACTGGGCTAGCTTTCACAGAATCCCAGAATCACCAAGGTTGGAAGGGACCTTTTAAGATCACCTAGTCCAACCAAGGGAGAAAAAAAACCACCAAACAAAAACAACCCAAAAAAATCACCACAAACCACACACCCCACCACACCCCAAAACAACACCAACCCAACACTAATCCACATCCCTGAGCACCATGTCAACTCATCTCTTGAACACTTCAAGGGATGGTGCCTCAACCACCTCCCTGGGCAGCCCATTCCAATGCCTGACAACCCTTTCAGGAAAGAAATATTTCCTAATATCTAACCTGAACCTCCTCCAGGGCAACTTGAAGCCATTACCCCTTGTCCCATCATCTGTGACCTGGGAGAAGAGACCAACCCCCACCTCTCTACAGCCTCCTTCCAGGGAGTTGGAGAGAGTGAGAAGGTCTCCCCTCAGTCTCCTCTGAGACTTTACTTTTTTCAATCTTCGTCCCTTTTTAATTAAGAAAATAGCAAGCTCTCCCCCAGCGACCCAGCAGGCTTAGCCCTGGGAAGCTCCTGCCCGTGCCGGGGGAGGGATGCTGAGTCCTGTGCTGTGCCCAACCACACCACTGGGGTGGGACAGACAGACACGAACCACCCCTACTTTGGCTGTGTCACATGGTGAGGGCAATGCAAACAAGTCCTGTCCCAGAACAGATGGCACCAAGCATCCCAGGATGGCAAGTGGCACGGGGAGCACACCTCCTCCGCAGCAGTTGTCCCTAGGACAGGTCCCTGCAGCATTACAAGCCACTGCCCTTGCCAGGTGGCTCCCCATCACCTCCTGGTGAAGGAAGAAGCACCAAAGCGACAACCTTGATGCCCTTCCCATACCGTTCCACGTGGGACCACAGACCACCTGCCCCAGCGGGGGTAGAAACCTGCACTTAACATTGTATGACAACCCCATGTCACGGCCTCCCAACCTGTTGTCCTCCAAAACGAGCATGACCCTTTGCTACCAGCGCTGCTGTAGCAGCTCCACCCCTCCACAGAGGCGGCCACGTTGTCCCTGCACATCCATGGACAGGCAACGCCGGGGAAAGCCCATCTGCGATGATGAGAAATGTAATTTGGGCTTCACAGGGGAGCAGAAAGGAAACCTAACGCCTGAGCAAGCTCTTGGAGAAGCAAAATTTCCCACCGATTTCTCCCTCCCGGTGGGCTTTGTCCCCCTTCACTCATTCCTCAGCTTATCTCCATCCTGTGGCAGGAGGGGACACGTGGCTGTGACACCGGGGCAGGAAAGCACAGTCTGTCCCCCCCCGCCCCAAACCACGGCCAGGGAGCGAGCGCTGGCCCCAGCCGGGCTATCGGGCTACGGGGAAGGAGGATCAGCACGGGGCTCAGCAACAACGGCCTCCAACCGCCGGGCTCCCTCGGATATTGGAAACACATGTTGGTTGGAGAGAAAGAAAAAATGCAGCTGAATTCCCCGCGATTGCTGTTAGCCGGCGGGTGAGAGAAACCAGAGTGCTCGGCTGGAGAGGCTCCGGCGGGGGGGGACGTGGGGAGGGGGCTCCACACCATCACTGGTGCGGCAGGGCCCGGGGAGGGCAGCCACCACCACCCAAAACCTCCAGCCACCCCACAGGTCAAATATCTGCAGGATCCAAGAGCCGGGCGCGCTTTTAAGGGTTAAACACCCAAAGCGATGAGAAAAAGCTGGAGCCCAGCTAAGGCTGTAACACCCAACGTGCCACGGGGGGGGTCTGCAGATCGGGGTGGAGATAAGTGGGACCGACACGCCAGGCTGGCCTAAAAATGTCATCTCCCTTTGAACCGTTTTCTGCTTTATCCTACTAAAGCATAACTGCTTCGTCGGCCCCTCTGCTCCCCACCGGCAGCCGCTTACACAAGACAAACACAACTGGCCCAGGCAGTCATTTTATGCCAGTGAAGGATGCATTTTTGGTCTACCCACTGACAGAAGCCAAACAAAGTCTTTTCTATTGGAATAAATCTCTACACGGGGAAGAGGAAAAGGCTGACGTTAATACAGCACTGGCAGCTCAAGTTTACTTTTGAAAACAGACACCCCCCCCCAAAAAAAAAAATTCCCCACACAGACAGAGCCAGAAGTGGAAGGAATTGACACAAATCAAAAGGAAACTTGGGTCTTGTTTTATGCTGTGATACTTTAAGTCACATTTTTCAAGACGCTTTAAGCGCCCCAGATTTTCACTGCAGGCTACGTGCCTAAGGAAATTAAAAAAAAAAAAGTAAAAGGAAAAAAAAAAAAGTAAAAGAAAAAAAAAATAGAGCAAGATCTGGGCCTTTGATGCTGCCGCTTTGAGAAGTGCCAGAGCCAGGAAAGCTCTGCGCTGAATAAACTGCAGCCCATTTGCAGAGTAGTCAAACAACCTACAAAATGCCCTTAAAGGGTGAGGGTGTTCGCTCCCTCAGTAGCAGGAGGAAAACCAGCTTCTTCCCTGACAAAGGCAGGGGTGCAGCAAAGAAAATGAACGTTCCGTTCCCAAAGGCAGCCTTTCCGTCCAATCTGGTGTCCACCAGCGACTGGTGTCCATCCTTGGCCAAGCAAGCAAGGTGACCAAAGCAAAGCAAGCAGCTAACCGCCGCTCAGGGAGGCTTTGATGGCCCCTTGGAAGAGGAAACGCCACATTTGTTGAGGGTACAGCAGCTCTGCTGGGTTATTGTGAGGTCTCCAGAGCCTACAGCCCTAGGAAGGACAGCTTCACACGCTCTCCTCGAGCTCCTCAAGTCCCCAAGAAGCACAGAGGAATCCCAAGGATGACCCTGACAGCTGAGCTGCCCCAGACCAACCGCAGGAGAGGGAAGCCCGAGGTCCTGAGGGAGGGCAGGAGGGTACGTACGAGTGGCCGGTGGCTGGGATGAAGTATATACAGCAGTGCACCCGCGTGTCGGGGATCCGCTTCTTCCGGTTGATGTTGATTTCCTCCTGCAGGTACTTCTCGTACTGGTCATTGATGAACTTCATAATGGGCTGCCAGCTGCAGAGAGGAAGGAGCATGGGACATTGGGTCGCGTCTAGAGGGATGGAGACCACCCTGAACCTCCTACCCAGGCTGAGCGAAGCAGAGCCTGCTGAGCCGGGGATGCTCAGCATCTTACAGAATCCCACAAAACAAACCACAAACCCACTCCCAAAATAAATCCCAAAACCCAAACCACACTCAAACTCCTACTGCTGGGCAGGGCAGTCCCTCAGCTCTTCACACCACACTGTGGCACAGGAGCAAGAGCAGCATCAAACCCCACAAAGCCCAGCCCAGCTCATGGAGAGGAGAAGGCACCTACCACCGGCCAGCCAGACCAGTGCTGTCCTGGCCCGGGGGGGGCCATCCTACACAGCCAGTCACTGCCCCAGGGCCTCCTGGCAGGGTTCACCCTTCAGAGCCATGCCAGCGAGGTCCGGGGACCAGCCATGCTGGCACACAGCTGCTCCCAGCCACAAACAAAGCTTGTCTCATGCCCAGAACAGCAGGATGTTTGTGGGCTCTCACAGGGTCCATGTCTCATGCCCTGGCACTGTGCTGCCACCCACAACAACCCTCTCCCCACGGAGCACGGGTGGCACCAGCACCAGGTCAGGATGCCCCAGGGCTTGGCCACCTTCCCTCCGCCCCAGCCAGTCCCCAGCTCACCAGTTCTCGTTGTTGATGTGATCTCCAAAGCCCGGGGTGTCGATGACCGTCAGCTTCATGCGAACGCCCTTCTCTTCAATCTCTGAAATGGAGAAGAAAGACGGTGCATGAGGCAAGCGTTGATGAGGGCTCTGGCCAAGCCAGCCCTCCCAAAAGCTGCTGGAGACTCTCTCCAGGGGAGAAACCCACCTTCACAGCTCCTCACAGGCACAAACCAGCCCTCCAAAGAGAGGAAGCACCACACCTGCCCTGAAATACCACTCCCCCCCCCCATCCCCACCTCAGATGTTCTCTTCCATCACAGTTAAGTGAATGCTGGTGGATAAAGAGAAAACAGATGCTTTCTCAGCCCTGCAAGCATCTCTGGATGGTCAAAGCCCTTTCAGACATAAGAGAGTGGAGGTTTAGTAGAGGTCCACAACCCCCACGGGCCCCTAGAGACACAAGGCAGAGCAGAACCGAAAGCCAAAGCGCCAGGTGGGATCTGCAGAGTCGCACCATGAGTGATGGATTTGATTTCAATGGTCTTGGGGATCCGCTCTTCAGAAGTCGGCTGTACAGATTTCCTGCTGATTTTGGATTTGAAGAGGGTGTTGATTAACGTGGATTTCCCCAAGCCGCTCTGACCTGGAAAAGAACAGGATAAACCACAGTCAGCACTCACTCGTTTCCGGGCTATTTTTTCAGGGGCCAGGGAATGGGGATGCTGATGGATTCAACCTGCACCGGATCTGCGGGAAGGAGGTCAGAGCTGCTCTCCCGCAGCCTCCCTGCCTTGAGGAGCTCAAATCTATGTCCTGGGCAGGAGGATGCTGCGGGCAGCAACTTCCCCTGGTTTGGGGAAGTAAGGAGGGCAAGAGCCAGCTCCTTGCACCCACTGAAATCACAGTGACCCTGAGGACAGGCAGTTCCGAGGGCTTTGGTGACACTCAGCAGCCCTAAGGAAGGGCATGGGTCCAGGGAACCCCAGGGAGGAGCATCCCAGGACACCTGTGCCTTCACCCTCCCGCAGCCTCCCCGGTCCAGCTCCACAGGGAAAACTTAGGAGCCACTTGGCAAGCCTTTATCTGGACAGGATTAACGGAGCAACAGCTTCCCAAACCTCAGCCCCGCAGCATCCACTGCTGCTTCCCGGACGGACTTGCTTTTGCAATCGGACCAGCTGGCTGCAAGGACCCCTTTGGGCAGGTCCGGGCCAGTCCCACAAACAACATCCCAGGAAGCACATCAGATTCCACAACTTGAGAAAAAAACATCTTTTACAGAGAAGCTTTTTTATGCTTCATATCCCGGAGCTGAGGTCAATCCATGCAGAAAAGGACACCATCATCTCTCGACTCTCCAGACCAGTTGTCCCATGAGCTCAGAGAATAATTTTTCCAGAGCAAAGAAAACAAAGAAACTGCTCAAAACCTAGGGAGCAGACAGTTGGCTTTAGAGCAGAATGTCCTGTGCCCCCTGCAATCACTGCAGAGCTCCCGCACGCACCAGGAGGGTCCCTTCAGCTCCATTCTGCCGAGCCACGTTGTGGCACCTTTGCTGGCATGTCCCTGGCACCCCCGAGTATCTCTAAACATGAAGAAAGCAAGGATTTCAGCTACATCCTCCAGCACCCTGAGCCACCCAGCTGCCAAAGGCACCCAACGCTAAGCCAATGGCAGGGCCACCCAGCACACTGGCACTGGGCATCACCTCCTGGCCAGCCTGCTCCCTCACCGAACTGGAGCTGAGCTTCCAACGCTACGGATGGCACACTGCAGTCCAGCACAGGAAAACCCTGCTCACCAGCCGTATCGGTGCTGAGATGTAGAAGAAAGCTGTTGGAACGGGTCCAGCGGAGGGCCACCAAGATGATCAGAGGGATGGAGCACCTCCCCTATGAAAACAGGCTGAGAGAGCTGGGGTTCAGCCTGGAGAAGAGAAGGCTCCGGGGAGACCTTATAACAGCCTTTCAATATCTGAAGGGGCTACAGGAGAGCTGGGGAGGGACTGTTTATGAGAAGTGCAGCGACAGGACAAGGAGCAACGGTTTTAAATTGGAAGAGGGGAGATTTAGATTAGACACCAGAAAGAAATTCTTTACTGTGAGGGTGGTGAGGCACTGGAACAGGTTGCCCAGAGAAGCTGTGGCTGCCCCATCCCTGGAGGGGTTCAAGGCCAGGATGGATGGGGCTTTCAGCAACCTGGTCTGGTGGGAGGTGTCCCTGCCAGGGCAGGTGGGTTGGAACTCAATGATCTTTAAGGTCCCTTCCAACTCAAACGATTTTATGATTCTATGATTCTAACTTCAGTTAGGCTGGCAAAATCCTTTTCAACAGGGACCTGATACACAGGGCAGAGGATTTTCAAAAAGCCCCATCACAAGGACACAGAGTGGGCACAGTGACCCCATGCTGGCAGTGGTGCTCAATCCCCACCTCCCCTGCAGAAGACACCTCCCCTCCTGGCATCTCCCACCTGCAAATGATTTCAATGCAAGGTCGAATAAATGGATGGGAATAAAGGATCCAAAAGGAATCCCTAGGAGCCTGACCATCCCCTGGAGATGAGGGCTGGCTGCTGCCTCCCGACCTCAGCAGAGCATCCCCTCCCCGAGGGGTACCCCACGAGGTGCTGCTCCTCCCGCATCCCTCCCCAAGTCTTCTGGGAGGGCCAGAGCTCGACTTGTTTATGCTGCCACGAATTCCCCAGCCCGTAAACAGCCAGCCCGGAGCCTGCCAAGGGAAGAACAATGTTTTCCAGCCGCGCTGCAAGCACGGGGCTTTCGTACCACACACAGTGCTGCCAAAGCAAAGCCGGGCCCTTTCCTCAGCATCCCTCTGCATCTCCAAAGCGGAACGCCGAGGTGCAGCTTGCCCGCAGGGGATGGGTGCCTCTTCTGGCAGGGAAACGGGGGCTCAACTCCCGCAATCCCACTTTTAGACTCTCGGGATCGGTGCTGCGACCCCTCTGCCCCGGGGAGCGCTGCTGGGCTGGCAGCAAAGAGCTGGGTTTGTTAAAAAACCTTGCAAGAACCGGTTCTGCAGTAAACAGGTTTGCAGGGATCTCCTAGCCCAGGGAGCCCTCCCCATAGATCAATTTGTGTAGGAATATCTCGAAATAGGAAAGGCAGAGCACCAGCAGAGCTTGCTGGGAAGCTGCAGCATGCTGCTACCTTTTACAGAATTAGCAAACTCTGGATCAGGCTCTCCCAGGAAGCCACCCAGGGCTGGGGGGGCTCCTGTCCCATGTGCTTCCCTGCACAAACCCATAGCCCTGTGCAGCTCCTCGCAGGAGAAAGCCGGATGGCGATACCCCACCACCATCTCCCACCACCACCTCCCACCACCACCTCCCACCACCACGCTGCCTCCCCTGGGAGATCCAGGCCAGGAGAGCTGCCGCCTGCACAGCTCTGCCCCAGGGAGCACAGCCCGGCTCACGCGAGGGGCTTCATGGGACCAGGCAAGACACTGATAGCTGGAAAAATGCAGAAAAGGCTCATTTCTTTTCCCTTTCCCCCCCGCAGGAGCGCAGACCCCACGGCAGAGGCTGCAGACAGCCCAGCAGCAATGCAGCCAGTGGCCTCCAGCTGCAATAAACTCCTTCATCCCATCCACCCTTCAGATGCAGCCTCAGAAAGCTAAATAACAGGAGCTTGCAGGCAGCAGGATTTGGACACACAACCTTCCAGCCCTCCCTCCCTGCACGTGGACACCCTTTGGGACACTCATGTCCCCTCGGTGCTGCACTGCAGGTCCCCAGAGGAGCTGCCAGCAGCAGAAGCCATCTGAGCCGAGCGATGCAAACCCTCGTGCTGGTCCTTACCCCCATCAGTAAATCACACGCAGCTTTTCCTCCCTGGTACTTGAACCGTGGTGGCATCGGCTGCCTGAGCTGCTCAGCACAATCCCTCAAACACAAAACTCCTAAGCAGGAATTTTAGCCAAAATTGCTGGAAATACCAGCAAAGATCGGGGCCCCGGTTTACCAGCAGCGGTGCACGCCCCCGGACCCTAAAACGCTCCCCAACTGCTCAGACCAACGTGGGTCTCCCAGGACAGGAGTCAAGGGAGCTCCCTGCAAGGCTTCCATGAGTCCCAACCCTCCTTGGGGGGGTTCCCTCTGGGACGTGCCGATGGGTAATGCACCCGGAGACGTGGGAAGCTGCAGGAGACCACGGGCCACGTCACATCACCAGCTTTAACGACAGCTGAAGTCAAGCCAGCTCCCGGGGAGCAGGGTTTGCTGACCTCTAAGGCGAAGACCCCGGTGCCGAGCCCCAGCTGCTGCTCCCGAGGAGGCTCCGGAGAGGACAAACATTGCGGCAGGAGAACAGAAACAACGGGCCGAGCACGTCGCGGGCAGCTGGCGCGAGGAGGACAACTCACCCACGACCATGATGTTGAACTCGAAGCCCTGCTTCATGGCTTTCCGTCTCATCTGCTCCAGGATGGCGTCTATCCCCACGTAGCCGAAATCCGCAGCCGGTTTCTCCGGCCGCACCGGCACCGGCTGCTTGGGGCCGGCATCCCGTGGCGGAGCGTCCGTCATGCTGGGTGGGTGGCTGGGAACTGCCTCTGGACCTGCGGAGGCAAAGAGAGGGTGGTCAGGAGCATCCGGCAGCGCCGGGATGAAGGAGCTGCCCCTTGCATCCGCAGCGGGAACGAAGCCCGTGCTGCATCTCAGCTATCAACACCGGCCAGCGGCGACTCGGGGCACGGGGAGGCTGAGAGAGAAGCCACGTGTGTGTGGGAACTTCCTTTGCCTGGAATTATATCAAATTGGGGATTCCCCTTCTTACTGGGTTCGCCTTGACCCCGGCCGGCACCGCCGAGCCCAGCGCCGCCGAGCCCAGCAAAGGGATGGTGCCACGGGGGGAGCGGGCACACCGGGTCCCACGAGCAGCCCACCCCCTGCCACTGGAGCACGAAGACAGTGCCACCAAAGTCCTCGGCACGAGTCCAGGAGTTTATTTAGCGACCGATGGCCATGTGTCCAAGCGCTGCCGTGTAAGGCTGGCAGACCCTACCCAGCCTGTCCACTCCTCCCTACCCCTGGAATTACAGTGCTGCACAGATTGCTGGTGGGAATGCCTCGTGGCCACGTTTCAGGGAACTGGGTGGCTCTGCAGACACAGAGGAGTCCTCAGCATCTACCAACACGTGCCCTCCTCCAGTTCCTGCTGACGCAGCGCAGAGGCTGCTGGCCCCGGCTCGCTTCTTGCCAAAAAAACCAAAAAACCCAACGCATCTGCATCAAAACGGGTCGCGCCAGACAACACCCACGAAACTCTCACAATCCGGCTCTAATTCTGCCAAATCCAGACCCCTCGGCTTCCCGCAGAGACTGGGCACTCCTCTCCCCTGCAAGACGGCGCCAGGTTGGCAAAGGGCTCCGGGAGAAGCAAATGTACACCTATGGCAAAAAATCGGGGAAACCATCCTCTGCCCCCGGCATCAGGCAGGAAAATCTGCCACCAGGAAGGACAAACTGCCCCTGATGCAGTGATGGGCGACGCAGTCTGCTCCCACCCAGCCCCAGCTGCTCCACGCCGCCTCAGCAGACAGAGCAAATCCCCCCCAAGGCAGAGCGTGCACAAGCCAGCCTTTTTTGCCAGCTTTGCCAGCTCCTGGAGGTACCAGCCGTGCAGGTGAAGCTCCTCTATCGCAGGCAGGTTTTAGGAAAACACACTTGGAAGAGCCCTCCCCACCCCGGGGCTGCTGCTGATCGATGCCAGGGTCCCTGCGGCCACCAGCCTCGGCAAGCATTTTATTTTTATTAAGCCTTTTGCAAAGCTTATTTATTATTTATTTGATGATTATGAATTCAAAAAAAAATGTTATTAATATTTACAAAGGACTTACTGCTAAGTCCTCATCCTCATCCCATCGAACAGGAATATGGCTCTCAGCTCATCTCCTCACCCCACGGTTATTTCTGGCCCTTGACGAGGCGCCGCCTGCTTTTCTCTCCCTCCTTCCAAAGGGATTTGTCTGTGGGAGCGTGGCTGGGCCAAAGGAGCTCCTCCAAACACCAGCCCATCGTCCCTTCTCCTCTGGTGACAGGGCACGAGCCGTGTCAGACCCGAACATGGTGGGGTCCACGAGGTGGGATCGCTTGGTTCCTGTGAGCACAGCACGCTGCCATGCACACAAATACAGTCCAAGCAGGAAAAAAAACATATAAAGATAATAAAAAGCAAACCCAGAACAGATCCCAAAGACTGCTGGGTCACTCTGATGACTATTTATTCAACCAGGCTGTGCAGAGCAGCATTACTCAGCTGCTGGCGAGCAAACACGCCGTTGCTGACACACGGAGTGGCACCATGCTCCTCTCTGGGGACACGGGGACACAGGCTCCGGCATGGCTGGCAACGCGCTGCCACCGTGCCCCTCGCGAAGCCACCCGGCCAGAGGTCTCGCCACAAATCCCAAATCGGCCCCATTTCAAAACGACAAGGCCAAAAAAGTGGAAAAAAATCCCTGCGTACCACTAAAAAAAAAAAAAAAAAAAAAAAGGACTAAATTACATGGAAAATATTCTGTCACCGGCAGCAGCGCTGGGTCAGGCGGTGGCTTTGACTCCCGCAGGCACCGCTTGCCCACTCAGGAGAGCCTGAAGAGTGCTGGCCCCAGGGGACACCAGCCTGGGAAACTGGTGCAGATAAGGTCCAGCAGCATGCACAGAGAAATTAAGGAATTAAGTAGATAATAAAGCCACCCTCCCCTTGCGATAAAGGCCAGGAGCATCGTGCAGAAGGGGCTGACCCCCTCCCTGGGCAGGGGGACGTGCCGGCAAAGCTGTCCCCGGCACAGGGAGGAGACGAGACGTGCTGCCTCCTCACGTTGCCTTGAGTGTGGAGGAGGAGGGCTCGGGCCTCCCCGGCGAGACAAAAGCCACAGGGCGATGGCAGGCGGCGGTTTGTCCCCATCACCGCCAAGCGCCAAGCACGCAGGCGCGATGCCGCCCGGGATGCGCTGGAGCGGCACAGCCGGCAGCGGGGCCCACGTGGATGTGGTTCGTCTGTGGGTGAAAGGGGGGGGGGAAAGTGATTTTTAAGGGTGTTTTCTTCTAGCGCCTGGCTCCTGTTTGGGGGATAAAAAAAAAAAAAAGAAAAGAAAAAATGAAGATATTGCAACTCGGAGGGTCTGCAGGGCAGCAGGGACGCAAAGACACGAATACCCCGGTGGCACCAGCAGACCCCTAAGGGAAATGCTGTGACCCAGACCTCCGCTTTTCCCTTCAGCTTCCCAGCACTGAGCTGGTCTTTTCTGAACACGGACTGGAGTGTCACTTGGCTCCGAAGAGTCTGTGCCAGCAGAGGCAGGATGCGGCCGAGCGGCAGGACCACTCTGTGGCACAGCCACCCAGGGCCGTGGTGCCCGCTGGCCAGGAGCGCTCCCAGCAGACATTTGTCTAAAATAGAAAAATCCTAGAAATAGACTGGAGCGGAAGCGGTGAGTGCCCAGGACGTGCCACGGGCAGATCCTGTACTTCTGTCACCCAGGGACGGTGCCAAAGCTGCGGCGCGCTCAGTGCCAGCATCGCCAAGACACCCCCTCCAAAGGGATGGGGTAAAAACACCCAATACTATCAGAAATCCCCAATTGCCACTGAGATCCTGGCAAAAGCAGGACCAGCCCTCACCCACCATCACTTCTCCAGTGCCACTGTGACACGGCTGCTGGTTCCTCCCGTGGGGAGGGAGCTGGGGAAGCACGCCGGCTGCTGGCTTTGCTGATGGGGACAGAGATCCCGGAGCCTGCGGCTCCCTCCGGCTCCCATGTTCTCAGATAAACACGAAACACGCCGTTACACGCGCTTGTGCCGGATTTAGACCAGGGAAACCCTCTCCACACTAGCCCGGGAGATGTCAAGAGCGTCAGGGCAGCGCCGCAAGGAACGGGGACAGCCCCAGGGCTCCCACCCAGGCGCCAGGCTGACTCAGGACAGCTGCTCCAAAGGTGATTCTGCCAAAAATTCTAGGCTGTTGCGCTGTAATTGTTGCATGTCAGACACGAGCCAAACCCAACATCTGCAAAGCAGCAGATGAAAGGCACCCCGTGGGGGAGGGGGGAGCCCCGGGGAGCCCCCAACTCCTCCAGCCAGCTGGACCCCGCGCGGGGGCGGCCGGGGGATGAGCTTGGCGAGGGGCTGCCGGCAAACCGAGGGCTTAGAAATGCCATGCTGATGCCAGGTGGCTGCAAAGAGACAGGGACAGGGGATGCAAACACAGGCTGGAACCCCAAAACCCTGAAGCCCAGGGCCGGCAGACCTCCCTGAGGATCTGGGAAAGGGATCTGTAAGAGATGGGTGTTTCCACCGCAAATACGCAAAGGTTAAAGAACCCCTGTAGAGGCTGAACTGGGAACGTCTCACACCTCAGCTCCCGACCAGACCCAGCAGCTCTGGGCTCTGCTGGGGGCGGGATGCAGGTGGTCCAGGGGGGCAGAGCTGCCCCTGGAACGATGCTGGTTAGAGATGTGGTGCTGGTTGGAGATGTGGTGCTGGTTAGAGATGTGGTGCTCAGCGGCTGCACGGAGCCGCTGGAGAGAGGCCGGGGGGCTGCACCTCTGCCACCGCCACCCACCGCGTCCTTCCAGCCACCAGATTCAACCCTCTGGCACGCCGCACGGACACGCACACCCTCAGTGGAGCACAGCTAACTCCTGCTGGGGAAACCAAAGAAACAGCCTTCGGAAGAAGGGAGCACTGAGGTTTTGCCACCGATGGGTGGTGGTTCTGCAGGGCTCCAAGGTTCTGCAGGGCTACCGAGACGAGCAGGACGGCGGGGATAACTCCCCGTCCCTCCATACAGCCGAGACTGGGAACACCGTGGACTGGGAACACCACCACCACCACCACACCGTGGGCTTCCAGGCTTGTTGGTCGGGTTCGTGCGAAGACAGAGAAGGTTCACAGAGGCGACGAGTGGCACATCAGGGCGCGGAAACGCAACCGCTCCCCAGGCAGCTGAGCATCCACGGATGTTTTTGAGGAAGCAGCGCGGACCAACTAACCTTTCAATTTTGGGGAGCAGCAATCTTACCAAATTGTGCCTGCTGGGCGTAACAGAGATTTTTTTAGAAGCAAAGAGCGAGTTTATCATTCCTGGCTAACTGCAGCTGGCCGGCGGGCCAGCAGCCTCTCCCCTTGGCACACCGAGCCCGTGAGCATGAGCTGTGAACACGGATCCAACCCATGGAGGAGGTGGCAAAGCCACAGCTTTCCCTTCTAAGGGGACAGGAGTCGGGAGAGGGAGGCAGCAAATCCGGGGCTGGATGCAAACCCAGCGTGGTCCAGGCATCACCGCTTTCTTCAGCTGCCCAGGCAGAGCCACCACGAGATTCCCCAGTGCCAAACACAGTGGATCCACACTGGTCCCACAGGGATGTAGGTACCAAGGAACGTGAGGCACAGCTCAGTTCGAAACTGTGGGGGCCACCAGCCCCCTGGAGGGGGCTCAGGCCAGTGCACAGAGCTGCCACCACCACCACAGCCCCTGCAGCACCAATCTGTAACTAAGGAACATCTCTATTATTTGATTGCAATTGTCTGAGCACAGCCCCAAGCTGGAGCCTGTCCCTCGCATCCCTGGGCACCAGGCTACGGTTTCAGGCTGGCCACCAGCTCAGGCCCACCTACCAACCAGTTATGCTTCCTTCTTGGCTTGTGTTTCTACCCAGGTGCCAACAGACACGACCTAGAAGTAGCAGAGAATGCTTAACTACACTTCATTAGACCAAATCCACCCAGGAGCTGTCAGAGAGGCAGCCAGGTACCTCCTGAGCATACGAGATGCTCCAGGCACGAAGGCTTTTATTCACGCAGGGCAATAAATCCAATTTCAGAGACCAGGCAAGGGACAGCTCTGCAGCGAGCCCTTCGGTAGGTGACCAGGCAGGGCCACAGGACCGAGCCACGGGCAGGAGCCACGGGCACACACCATGTGCAGCTCCAGCCGTCCCTGCTCACCAGCGCTTCCCTTCCCCCTCCCCACTCCGGAAACCTCCTCCTCCTCCTCCACAGCTCACCCCTCTGAAGCTCTTTCATTTACAAGAGATGGATGCTCCAGGGCTCCCCATCGCTGCTTCCTTTCCCAGCTTAACCCTCCGGCTGCCACAGGCGGTTTCTGGGCTGGGATGCTGGGTCCCAGAGGTCAACCCGTGGTGCCAGCTCTGCCTGGACACAACCTTCAGTGCTGGCAAACTGCTGCCTGTGAGCTCAGGGGTGACCCCCTGTGCCACCTCAGCGTGTCCCAGGTACGGCGTGAGGCCAACCACCACCTTCCCCAGCCCTGACCCGTGCCAGCCCTTGCAGCGCGGCCGGCAGTCGCACATCCTCATCTCTCCAACCACGTGAGGCACCAGCTCTAAACCACTTACAGAGACCTGCAAGAAGCTGTTACGCTGCTCTTCTGTTTGCCCAGAGAAGTTTTAAAAGAAAGGGGACGATCATAAATAACCCCAAGTCTTGCCTGCTCCGCTCTTGCAAACCGAGTTCCAAGCCTCAGGCACGCAGAGGTCTCTCTGGCCACGGAGCCCCAAGCAGCTTCTCCCAAGAACTGACCCCAAGACCAGCCCTGCTTTGGTGGGGACAACCCCATGGCAGGGGAACTCTCCCGCACAAAAGCCATTCCATCACCCAGGGAGGACCCCAACAATGCCAACTCCCCCCATGGGTCTGGAGAGGGGACCCCCATGGGTGTCCACCCTGGAGACCCTTCCCAGCCCCGTGGCAAGAGCAAGCACCTCTCCCCCTGCCAGGGCTGCTCTGCGGAGCTCCAGCCCTCGCAGACAAAGAGGCAGGCAGCGCTCCCCAAACTCTGCGGTGGCCCAAAAAGCGCCGCAGGAGCCAGGCAGGGCACCTGGGCACGGGGACCTGGCACGGCTGCGTGTGCCCAGAGCCACCGTGTTTCACACCCACGCTCCACCGAGTCACTGACTTCTGCGGCTACGGAAACAAAAAAAAACAAAAGAAAAAAAAAAAAGGCAAGGCAGCAAGGCAGCAGCGTCAGGGCTGCCATCACCCCGAGATACAGGAGTAACACAGAGGGATTTACATCTTGCCTTTTTTTTCTTTTTTTGTATTATTTTATTTTCCTGGGTTTATTTTTTTCCTTTGGGATGCTCGGCATGGTAAGTTCTCTGTTTTTCTGGGTCAAATTAGAGGCTTTCCAAATAGTAGCTTCATAT
>JAOQGH010000003.1:28226844-28237930 GCA_025769975.1 Gallinago jamesoni | reverse complement strand
CAGGTTTCGTTTGTTTCTTTTATTTTTGTATCTTTTTTTTTTAAATTTGTTTCTTTTTTTGTTGTTTTGTCTCTTTTTTTTGTTGTTTGTTTTGTGTCTTTTTCCGAAGGGCAGCTGTGCCCCACACGTTCCCAGAGCCCGGTAATGGGTTGGGGGGCCGCAGGAGCAGCAGCGGTGCGGCGGGGACCCCGCAGGAGTTGCGGGGGGTTGTGTGTGGTGTGTTATCCGTGTGTGTCCCCCCCTCCCCCGGACACAGCCGCTATTCATCCCCGGACAATGCCGGCATCGCGGCCAGGCGGCCGCCGAACAACGGCCCCGCTTGTGGGGCTCAGGGGCGAGAGGGGCCGGGGGAGCGGGAGGAGGAAGGGGGGGGAGGTTGCGGGACGACCCCCTCCCCAGCCTGCCCCCGCACCCCCCGCCGCCCGGGGTCCTCCGTGGGAACCGACGGGCCTCCCTCACGCCTTCAGACCCTCCCCCAGAATAATCCACTCTCCCCCCCCCCCCCCCCCAAAAAAAGCAATTTCCCTCCCCCCCCATTAGATCCCCCCTCCCCGACCTCCGCGGAGCCCCCGCCCCCCGGCACCGGCGACTCACCCGCGGCGGCAGCGGCTCCGACAGCCCGCGGCTCCCCGCCTCCTCCCGCGCTGCCCTCCGCCTCCTCCCCCACCGCCCTTCCTCCTCCTCCCCCATCACCCTGCCTCCTCCTCCTCCCCCCCTGCCCTGCCCCCCCTCCAGCCCGGCCCGGGGGGATGGAGCCTCTTCCCGGGAAGTTTGTTTCGCCCCCGGGCGGTTTCCAGCCCCCGGCCCCCATCCCCCATCCCGGGCCGGTGGGGCTCGTAGAGGTTAAGAAGGGGAAGAGTTTGGGGGAGATGAGAAGCAGCACGTCCCCCCACCCGTGATGCCCCCTCAGGAGGAGCAGGGGGGGGGGCGGTGCTGGGGATTTCCACGGGGAAAAAGCGAGGCTGGGACAAACTCAACAGCCCCATCCCACTCCCACCAGCAGCCCCCACTGTCCATCCCACTGCTCCAGGGATGAAGGGGCAGGGGCACGTCCCCATCCCACCCCTTTTGCCACTTACCAGCATTGAAACTTGCCTTTTGCTTTCAAGCAGCCTGAAATTCTCCCCCCAGAGACCAAACCCCATCCCTGGGGGTGTTACCACTGCTGACTTCACTCTGCAGCTCTTTGAAGACCCCTGGGCTTCACCACATCCCAGCCTACATCCACTAGCCCGGCTGTTTTTTTTTTAAAATCACATCAATGAAGCTGAATAAACACATTATCTGTCTCCACAAGCCCTTCCTGCCTTCTATCTTGATTACCACAGCTTGATTACCAGCGAGCTTCACCATCACCCTCCCACCAGCAGAAAGAAGGGCCCCAGCAGGGACGCAGCGCTGTGCAGGGGGCCAGCCAGGTGGGCACCACCAGCCCTGCTCCCACTGGTGGTGTGGGGTCCAGGGAGGTGCTGGCGTGGGTGGAAGCCCCCTTGGTGCTGCCAGGGAGCAGGCACAGAGAGCCCAGCAACGCCTGCAGGCCCAGGAGCAGAAGGGGTTCTCCCTCCCTTGATGCCCGAGATGCAAAGCCAGCCTTGCCTCCTTCGGAGCCCGGGCTCCAACATGTCCCTTTGACCTGTCCTATGATCTCGGGCTATTTTTTCCTCCAGCCCCCTGCAGCTCTCAGAACATCTGCATTCCCAGAGAAAGGCCTGCAGGCACCAAAAGGGTTAAGAGGGATCTGCACATCTGCAGTCCTCAATACCCAAAGGACTCCGTTTCCCACGCACAGCCCACAAGCCAGGGGCTACTACTTGCCCATCCTTTTTTTTTTTTTTAACCTGTTTATCAGCATCACCACCCAAACTCCTGCTCCACGGGCAAGCCCTGCCACCCGAACCCGCAGCCCACCCTGCCTTGTCACCCCGTGGGTCTCACGTGGCTGTCACCTTTCTCCTCCCCCTCTGGACCCCTGGCAGCAGTGGCTCTTCCTCCACCCAGCACAGCCACCAGGCACTGGCCTGGCAGCATCCCCTGTCCCCTACCTTTGGGAAGGCTGCCCTAGGGACAACGGGGTCTCAGAGGGACAAGACTCACGTGTGTGTGTGTCCGTGTTCCCCCCCGGCTTCACCCAGTGCCACAAATACCAATTTCTGAGAAACCTCCACCCCAGCACCCAGGCAGGAAACCCAGCCTCAATCTGCTTACGCTGCAGCTGCGCGGTGCTTTCTGCTGGATTACACCACTTTTTATGACTTAACAAAGCTTTAACCCCTATCAATGGGCATTAGTGTTTTAATCTCCCTAATCTCCGGGGAAAATCCGGCGCTAGGTGCCAAACTGGGCTTGCCCGAGAAGCAGCTGGGTCTGTTTGCAACTCCCTCCAGCCTTGCGTTAGCTGGAAAAAGGTCGGAATGGAGCTGGAAAGCAGCTCATCCCAGCTCTGCACTGCTCCTCCATCCTCCCTCAGCTCTGCACTGCTCCTCCGTCCTCCCTCAGGTGCTGTGCTTGCGTGGGGGGGGATGGGGGGGATAAGGGAGGGATCTCAGTTCCCATGGGCTTTGCGGATGCACGGGGTTCACTTCTCCAAACCAGGACCGGCAGCAGAGGGGTGAGCACGGGGCGCTCAGCCACGTGAACCAACACCTCCTTCCTCCGTGATATTTTAATACCTTGAAACCGTGGACTTGTTTTTAGTCTTGCCTGCGAGTGGAAAAAAAACAACCAACAACCTAGAAAAGTTCCCCCCTTGGTGAGCGAAGCTCTGCAACGACATTTGAAGCAGGACGGGAGCCCACACTGCAAGTTGTTTTTCAGATTAATTTGTAGAAAATATTTTGTTTCAACTCCTATCTCATCCTTCCCAAAAACAACCTGGGGTCGGGGAGCCAGCAGCTCAGAAGGACAATAAAATGTCATCCGTGGCCTCAAAGCAAATCAGTACATTTGGCTCTGCTAACTGTGCCCGTCCCCCGAAGGTTCTCAGGTGGCTTTGGGGTTGTTTGCACCGAGGAGGCACTCACAGAGTGACAAACAGCCACCTCCAAGAGTTATTATTATAGGAGCATCTCTCTATTCCCGAAACTTTTCCTGCACCTCTCCTTACCTCTACGGTGCAGACGAACAGAAGGATTAAGCGACTTGCCCAGGGTCAGGCAGAAAACTTACAACAGAGCCAAGAACTGAATCCAAATCCCCCATTCAGAGTTTTAAAATCACAAAATCATTGTTCTTCTCTTTTAAAAAATTATAATCAAGAGTTAGGAATGATTCTAGTGAGGCCCTACAGCTGCTGTAAGTTGTCCAAGGGATTTGAACCAACTACAGATCCAGTTCTTGGGCTTACAAGGAATCCAAAATACTAAGGTTCCTGCCTGCCTTAGGCATTTCTATCTGTACTACTTTACCTGACATCTTTGCAGGTGAAAGCAGGTCCCCATGTCACAGCCACGCTGCAGACAGCGGTGGAGATGAGCTCCAGTAGCAGAGCAGAGCTGGTAGGGGCTCAGTGGAGAAGGTGGTCCAGGGCTGGTCCAGCACTGATGCTCAGGAAAGGCTGGGAGGCAGCGGGAGGAGCAGATCACCAGCGACGGTTTCCATAATACCCAAGTTTTGAGGAAAATCCCTTCTACCTTGCACCAGAAACCTGTCCCACAGCGGGGCTGTCCCCTACAGCCATGCCAGCTCTGCCTCAGCACCACGGCTGTCCCCTGCAGCAGGACACACTCTGCCCTTGGCCAGCACGTGCTCCAGCTCCAGCCACAGCTTTGAGGAATAACCGAGATCTGCAAATGAAGGCAACTTCACCAGGACCAGCCAGCCTGGGAGGGAGACCTGCAGGGCTTCCAGCAAAAACCTTTCACCCCAAGCTGCCCAACTCGAGAAAACATCAACTCCCTTAAATTCGGGGAGCACGAGGAGGATGTCTTTTCTCACAGGAATAGCGAAGGGACATTTCTGATTTCTACTGCATCCCACCGCTCCCCAGCTAAAAGTGCAGTGTTAGGGCTTAGTTAATCATTTTTTTTCTTTTAATAGTGCAGTGATGCTGACCACCTGCAAGTCCCCAGCGGCTTCGATGGAGAGCTGGAAATCCTGCCAGCTATATTTATAATCTCAGATCAATAGCAGAAGGAAAAACACATCCAGAGACCTTGGGAAAGCACCAGCAAGCTCAGTGGAAGGCAGCATTACTGAGAAAAGGATGTAGGCTTGCAGACTACAAGATCAACATTTAATTTTTTAAACACTGAAAGAGACACCATCACTTTTAGCAGGAACAGAAAGGCTGACCCATTACCAGGAACACCTAAAGCAATCCCCAACACTTTTCTAAGAGCCTGGCTGCAGGTGTCAGCACCTGGGAAGGGCTCTGGCAGGTAGCCACCGTAGCCACCGTGGTGCTTTCTGAACGTGCAGGGTAACTCTCCAGAAGGTCTGTAATGGTAAGACCTGCAGAACAACGGTATTTCCTCCCTTCTGCCTGTACTGGACTCCCAAGTCTATAGAAGATGTTGGGTTTCAAGCTAGCTGGTTTTTATCACTGAGCATCTTCTCTGAGCAGCCCACGTCAGAGAGCCATCTCTGCAGGTATCACACTCGTTCCTTCATAGAAGGAGCTATTTGGTGGCTTAACTCTCCCTAGACTAAGCAGTGAAGCAGCAGGTACCACGGGGTGCAGGCGCTGTTGGGAGCATCTCGGGGCCCTGCAGGCTCCCTCACACAGAGCGGGGACATCCTAAGCCAGCACAGGGAACAACCACCCCCAGCCCCTCCGTGCCCAGGCAGGAGCAGGCAGCAGAGCCTGGCAGCAGCATCAAACCATGGCTGCTTTGTGGAACCCGTGTTACACGGTGCCAGGACTGTCCCCTCTGCACCAAAAACCAAGGGCTCCTCCGGCCTAGAATCCTAAAATCCTAGAATTACCTGGGTTGGAAGGGACCTTTCAGATCATCTAGTCAAACCATCAACCTAACCCTGACAAAAACCAGACACCTCCATTCTCCAGGAGGGAAGGAAGGAAGGAATTAATTATTTCACGGGCTGCCATCAGCCAGCGCACACGCAGCTGGCACCATGTCCTTGGTGTGAGTCACCCGCTCCCTGGGGAGGCTGTGCCTCACTTCCCAGCGTCACATCCTGCTCCCCAGGGAGGCCGGGCCTCCCTTCCCGGTGTCGCATCCCAGCAGTGCCCCGGCAGCAGCCTCCCTTCCTCCAGCACGTTTCTTCTGCAGAGGATCTGCAGCATCTCCTCCCTTGAGCGGGGAAGGCAAGGAGGCTCCTCGCTGGGCTGGAGTAATCCATCATTTTTCCAGAAGGGAATGGGCTTTGCTAGGAAGCCGCTCCGGGGTCACAAATATTTGGAAAAAGCAAGGAAAAACCTCCATTCCTCCCACCCCCCACCTCTTGCAGGGGTTTGGCAGGTGCTGTGCTGGTTTTCTTCAGGAGCAATCCTCAGCCTTCCTCCTCCTCAAGGGCTGGATCTACTCCAGACACCCCCAGTCAGGCTATCACAAAGCACGAATCACCCTCAAAAAGGGCAAAGGAAAATCCTCTGGACATCACCCAGATGTTCATCCCAGCCTCCTGCCCCACCAACCCCCCCCATTCTGCCCTGCAGCAAGGGGAGGGCAGACAGACCCTCTGTGGGTCTCCCACGACAAGGGGCACCTCCCCAGGGTCCAGCACTTCTCCACCGCTGCCTGTTCCTCTCGCCACAGCCAAAGTGGACTCAACGGCACGGGAGGAGGATGAGTATGGCAAAATAAATGACCTTTGCAAGGGGGAATGGTGCAGAGTGAAAATTCAGGTGGCCCCGCAGCTCAAGCAAACTCCTTCAAGTCGTTTAAACCCCATTTCACCCCGAAGTGGCATCTCCTCTCCAGACGGGGAGATGCTCAGGCAGCGGAAGGGGATGCTCCAGCGCTGCCCAGGCAGTCATATCCCCAGGGCTCACGGTATCCACCCGGTATGGACCAAGCTGCAAAGTGGGTGTTGGGGTGTCCTGAGGGTCCCCGCAGACCTTGTGCACCCACGTGCTCATTCCCAGCAGCGCGATGTGCATCTGCACACATAAAGGGCCTTTCTCCACTCTTTGTGTGCTTCCCCCTTTAAACCTACACGTTCCCTTTGGAGGTAGAGAAGAAAGAATTTAGGGCACCCTAACCTTGAAAAGATGGAAAACTCCTTTGCTCCAGCTCCATTCAAGCTGCCAAGCTGCCAGGCTGTCTCCTGCAGCTTAATTAACAGCAACCCATCCCCAGCAAGCTGCTCGCAACACCAGCTGTCTCCTCTGACGGAGGTGCTTTTCCACAAAGAATGGTGCTTTGTATTTTGATGGAGAAAGGTCAGGAGGACGAGGGGGGGGAAGAGGAGGACGGGTGGGAGGGAAACCGCGTTGCTTCCCCGCAGCTCCTGGAGCTGTGAGCGAGTCCCACACGCTCCCCATCTGCTCCCGGGGTCAGACCTGGGAGATGGTGGCACCCGTCCATCAGCCCTGGGGTGATGGCATCCTACCGTGCAGCAGAGCAGAGGGACATGGGGAGATTCCAGACCCATGGTCTGCAAGCCCACTCCCGCCAGGAGGCCTGGTGAGCTCCTCCTGGGACCACTTTGACACAGTCCAGGACCCCCCCTGAGGAAATCCCTGCTCTGCTCTTATCAGGAGCCACCCTGATAACAGCACGGGATCCACGCTGCAGGGAGCCAGCGCTGGGCGCCCCAGCTAGCTCTGCTGGGCCACCAGAAAGGGACAGTCCCTGCTGCTGTTTGGCTGTTGCATAAATAAGCCAAGCCAAGGCTGAGAGCAGCGTGGATGAATCCAAGGCGATGCAGGAACATGGCACAGTGGAGGATAAAAGGAGAAACAGACCCAAGCCCTGGGTGTGTGGCATGAGATGCTGACAGCCACCAGTCCCCAGGGCACGGCTGTGGGATCACCTTCGTTTCTGCTCGGCCACTGCAGATTTGAGCCAAGCACCAAGTACCAAACCAAGCCACCTCCTCCGACCCCGGGGCAAGAGAGCCAAGGGCTTCCCGGGAGCCAAACGGGTGCTTTCTGCCTACATCCACCCTGCTGCAGCCTGGTAACTAAGTCCTCCAGCTCTCCTGAGAGAAGGATGCTCCTGCCCCAGCCCCGTGCCAGCTCCTGGCTGGGCACCACGGCCCCAGGGAGCACCACGGCAGGGTAACTGCTCTCTGAGGAGCACACAGGCAGCTCTCCCGCTCTCGCCAGCTGGCCCAGCCTCTGGGCTCGCTGTGACTTTTGTCCCTTCCCTGTCCCACTCACATCCCTCTGTGCCATCCAGGCAGCCTGGAGCCACCCCAGCACCGCGAGGGCTCTGCTCCCAGTGCATTTCCCCTTCCACCGGTTTATCTGGGGGAATAAAGAGAGAGAAAAAATGCCAAAGACAGACAGCAGAAAGCAGTGTTGGGGCAGGTTCCCGTCCCCCACACATGTCACCACAGTCCCCTACCCAGGCATCAAGGCTCTGCTGCGCTGGGGGAGGACACAACCCACAGTGCCCCCCCCTTCCACCCACAGCCACCCAAGGAAAAGGTCCCCGTTGCTTAGCAAAGGGCTATTCATCACCAGGACTGCGTGGGATGAGAAAGGGTTAACCCACTGCGGCTGAGCCAGAAATACCATCCAGGACAAAGAGAGACTTCATGTCACCCGCATCCGCCCAGCGCAGAAGAAGGGGCCTTAATCCGATTCCCAAAGAAAATGTGGCTTTTACAGCCCCGCTTGGCTGGGCTCCTCCAGCAAGTTCCGCGGCCGCAGCAAGTGTTAGCCCAGTTTGGGAGGGGGGCCAGAAAACGGGAAGAGAAATCACTTTTCCACAAGTTTGTGAGAAGGGAGAGCCGGACGGAGGCGGCGCGGTGTCCCCACAACGGGACAAGGGGATGCGGCCGTCTCAGCCTGGCAAGGTCTGAGGGGCCCAAAGCACCCCCAGACCTCAGCATCGGTTCTCCTCAGCAGGAACTGGTGGAGAAAGCATCACTGCCAGACTCCCGCTGGGTGATGCTTGGCTGTGGTGATCGCTGATGGCAATGAGGGTGAGCAGGAAGGGACCCATGAGCATCACCACGAGCCACCTGGCGTTTTGGGGACCGCACCTTGGGATGACAAGGGTGAGCTGGCTTGAGGCAGCGAGTTTCAGGGTGTTACTGGTAGAGCTCGGCCTCTTTCTGTGACCGGTTCAGGGACCTCAGGGATGAAAGCCAGGGATGCTGCTGGGAAGCAGACGGTGCTCACATCCTCCACGGATGCGGACAAACCGCCTTTGCCTCCATCTCCCAGCTGACAGCCGGGCACAGGTCCCACCATCCCGTGTCCCTCCCTGAGTTACAGTGTGGCCCCGAGAGCAACACCCCCTACAGCAAATGGGGTCTGTCCATCTGGCCTCTCTGCCACAGCTCCTTCCCACCCCCACGACCCCACCACCCTCCTGTTACCTTGAAATGCCATGTGCCTGCTCCCCACGGATTTTTGGACAGGCACTTCCAGGATGCCACTGCAACGTTAACTCTTTCAGTCTGGTGTTCGTTATTATTTTTTAACGAATGTGCTTCCCCACAAAGCGCCTAACCAAATTTTGGAGAGAAATGAGATAAAGCACAGTTGACACAGAGTCACAGCACCCAGCCGGTGTAACCCCAGGAGATCTCTCCTTCCCTTTCCCATGCACCACAGCAAAGCTGAGACGTGTTATCCCGTCCCCAACACCTCCAGCGTGGGCTTCGCCCGGCCCCAGCGGAGCTTCAACCGGGCTGGATACGGCGTCACAGCCGGACGGAAATCACAGCATTTAAAACCACGGGCTATAAAAATTCCACCGTGCTCGGAGAAGGGAAGTCTGGATTCCCCATGGAGAGGCGTCCTGGAACCGCCGCTGCCAGGTTAGTAGCCACCGAGCCATTAGACCCCACCACATCTGCATACCTCCAGCCGTGGCCAGCACATGTTAGGGAGAATAGACGTGCTTAATGGTTGGGAGGTCAAACACATTCAATACCCCACCTCTGGGCCCCACAGCCACACAGCTATTTTGCTCTCAACACGGAAAATCACGGACTACAGCTACAAAAGCGTGGAAGGAGTCACAGCTCCCAGGGCTATCGCAGTCCTCTCCCTATTCCAAATGTATTTTTTTCTGTCTCAACACGTCCTTATCCGCACTCACAGGGTGCCCTTACAGCAGGGCACTCACCCTGGACAGCTGTACTCCTCCTGGATGCTGGATCCTACAGTCTGGAATCGCACCTGGACGGGGCAATGGCACTTAGGGGTTCACATGTTACCACAATTCTTGCTGGGTTTTTTTGTTGTTGTTTTTTTTTACAGCATGGTGCCTGAGCTGCCACTCATCTCAAAACCAAAGCTCGTTGCTTCTGGTTCCATTGAGCGTTGCCTGCACATGCAAATCTCCCATCACCCAGCCCAGGCCCACGTACCTCGCAGGGGAATTCGGTCAAACCAACCAAGGTGCCGGGGACCCCGGGACCCTCAGCCAGCACGTCCCCACCAGCGCCACAACATCTCTTCCCCCCGCAGCGCCCCACCACCGGGCTGCTCCATCCGCAGCAGCGGGAACTCCATGAAATGAAGCAACTCCTTTAACACAAGGGATGTTTAACCCCAAACTTGCCTGGTGCTAAAGTCGGATGTTCTGGCGCTCCTCCGGTCCCTGCGTCCGTGGAAGTCCCCCCTTGAAAGCTGTGCAGGGCACGGGGCTGCTCAGCTCACAGAGTGCTGGATGCTCCAAAGAGGGGTTTGGGAGTGAGATGGAGTGACCTGTGATTTACGGAAGGGCAGACACCACGTTCTGTCAGTGCCCTCCGGCCCTAAACTACAAAAACTCCTAGAACCCCTGTCCAGACAGCTCAGTGTACCGCTGAAAGCCGTGGCACCGGGCAGCAATATAGCAATAGCTGCTCCCCTGGCCTCTATCTGCCCTGGCAGAGCCGGAGACAGTCACGGCCCCAAATACGTCAGCCCAGATCCATCCCGGATGCTTCTTCCCTGAATGAAGTGTGGTCACACCAGGGATGGATATAAAAAGCATGGGCCGAAATCCTCTGGCACGAAGCCTTTCCTGCAGGCAGGACCAGCGGGTCGAAGCACAGGCAGGAGGGGAAAACCCCCACCCTGGCTGCCTCCGAGGGGGGTAAAGGTGCTGGGGGACAGCGGGTCATTGGGGTACAAGGGGAAAAGAGGGATTTTTGCAGGCACACACCACACACGGCCCTGGCCTGCCCGTGCCTGGCACCCCCGGCTTCTGCAGGACTAAGGCACGGTGAGAAAAACCGCACGCTGAGCGAGTCCTGAGGGGTCCCTCTGTGTCATCACATGTACACAGTCCCAGTCCTCCACCATCACCGTGCAAACAGCCCTCCGGAGCGGCGAGAGGAGCAAGAGGAGGTGCCATTAAAATTAAAAAAAAAAAAAAAAAAAAAAGAGAGAGAAAGAAAAAAAAAGAAAGGGGGGAGGGAAAAAAAAAGCAAGTTTCCCACCGCCCGGCTGCAGGGTTTGCATCGCCACAATGCTCCGGCACAACACGGACCCGAACTACCGGGGGGGACCGCGGTGTCCCCGCACGCCCACGTCAGGCGGGAGCGCGGCGTGACCCGGCTGCCCCCCCCTCCCCCCCCCGGAGCACACGCCTCTCCCGGAGCCCCCAGCCCGACCGGCCGCCGCGTCTCCTCCTCCTGCCCCTCTGTGCCCCCGGGAACCCCCTCAAGTCCCGGGGTCCCCTCCCAGTCTCCCGAGGACACCCCCGTCCCCCCGCACTCACCCGGGCGGCCGCAGCTCCCGCACGGGGCCGGAGGAGACGGGCGGGTTGGGGGGGGCGGGGGGGGGCGGAGGGAGGGGGTTGGACGGGGCTGGTTCAAAAGAGCCAATTAAAGAGAAAAGCCGGGGAGAAAAAAAAAAAGTATATATTAAAAAAAAAAAAAAAAAAAAAAGCCGTTGTCGGGGCGGGGGGCGGCGAGTGCCGCTCCTCCCGGGCTGGCACCCCCCGCTTTGCAGGGGACAGCGAGTGACCGCGACCCCACACGGGGCTGGGGGGGGGGGGGGGTGCGGCGGCCA
>JAOQGH010000003.1:28205105-28226834 GCA_025769975.1 Gallinago jamesoni | reverse complement strand
CCCCCTGCTTTTTTTTTTTTTTTTTTTTTGGGGGGGGGGTTGTCCCCAGGGCTCCGGGTGCCTCCAGCATCCCCCGCAGTGCATCCCCCTGCCCGCGCAGGGACATGTGCCCTGGGGACAGGCTGCAGCTCAGCTCTGGGGGGTGGCCGAGCGTGCGCTGGGGCAGGACGGGTGAGAGAAGGGCAAGAGGATGCTTTTGGGGTGCACTTCCCACACGGGCACTGAGAGCTACAGCAAAGGGGGAGGGAGAGAACGGTTCCCCCGGTGCCCTGCACCCCCCCCTCCCCCCGGCGCTCACAAGGATGCTGGGGAGAGGGGTTTTTCCTCGTCACTCATCAGGACAAGGGGTCATCAAACACGGGAAGGCTCCTTTCCCCATCAGTTCACAACCAACTTTCACAGCAGAAACCAAGGAGACAGAGAGAGACAACCACGGGCTGTCACCCCCCCTTACATCGCCAGACACGCTCCCCACAGAGGGGTGGGGAGCCCCACAGAGGGCTCCCAACACTGCAGAGACGTGTTTCTCAAGGGGAAGCAAAGCAAGAGCATCTCCAGTGCAGCCAGCAAAGCCCACGCAGCCACCCGCCTGCCAGGCAGCCGAGGAGGCTCCAGCAGCCCCTTCCCGTTGCCTGCTCTCACGCAGACAAACCACACCAGGCCCCTCCGGCTGGGGCACGGCTCCCAAATTCAGCGTGGAGCCTTGTCCCGCATCGCCAGCAACCAGGGTCCCTTTTCACCCCAGGTGCTGGGGGAGGGCAGCCTTCCTGCAGCAGGGTCCCAGCCCACGGGGAGCTGACCCCCCCCCCTCCCATCACCTGGATCCCGCCAGGGCTGCTGCCACCCCGTTTCACCCCCAAAACCCCACACCAGCCACCGTGACCCCCCTCTCCCGCTCCTGGCCTGCTCCAGCCCCGAGCCACAGCCTGGCACATCCCCAGCCCACAGTGAACCCGGGCGGTGGTGGCACGTGGGCTCTGCCTCCTCCTTCCTCACAGGCCCTGACAAAGCAGCTCCCTGGCCCCTGCCTGCATCACGCCCCTGCTATTTTCCCCTTGCTAAGTCACTGCTCTATTTTTTCCCCTCCTTACCCCGTAACCCCCCGTCCGCTCATCGTGTGGCCGGCCTCCAGCTTGCCTGCTCCACGGCTTCCCTCTGGAGACCCCAGGACAGCCCTGGCCACCCGCTTTCTACGCCCTGGGGCTGGGGAAAGCTCAGGCAGAGAAACTCACTCAGCCAAGGATTACAAGAAGGAAGGAGAACGCACGCTGCCCGGCGTCCGCAAGAGCCAAGGATGCTTCAGCACCTACTTCAGCTGCCACCCCGGCAAGTCCATCACCCCCCCACCCCCAACTTCTGAAAATTTCTGCTCAATTCCCTCAGTAAAGGTCTCACAAAGCAAAGCCCTCCTGGCTCTCTGCCTTCCCTCACCACCAGACATGAAAAGCACTCCAGTTTCTCCCCGGGTAACGCGGGTAAAAGCCTCCAACATCAAAGGCACCACACAAGAGTTATCCCCCCTCCCGTCCCTCCCTCCCTCCCATGCAGCAGCGCCGGGGCTGCCTCCCTTGAAAGCACAGCAGCCTCAGTGGTTAAGGCACAAACTGTGCTAGAGACATAGTTTTGAGCTTTTTCTGTCTTTTTTTTGTTGTTGATTTTTTTTTTCAAACTGGGCCACAAACTGGGGAGTTTGGGGCAAATCCGAGCCAGGCTCTCCTTTGGGGACAATGCCAATAGTACGGTGCTGATGATGGGGGTTTGCCTGCTGCCTGGCGGGCGGTCACCCGAGGAGTAAGGGGAATCAAAATAATCCCCGTGCCAGTCCTCTCTGCTTGTTGCCCAACGTGAAAAGAAGCCACTAAGTGACCTGGAGCGAGAACACAAACGCCCTCCGAGCAGCCCCCGTAACTCCGTTCCTCCATCTGCAAACCAGAAACAACATCTCTCCCCCTTCGCCAAGCGCTTTGATATCTCTACAGCAAAGCAGGGCAAGGGAGGGGTGTTTTACCTTCCTGGAAACAGGGAGCAGCATTTACACCCAAAACAACAACAGCCTCAGCTCTCAGAACACCGGGGGGAGAGTCGCAGATGCAGCGGGAACGGCCGTGGATTCAGAAGACAAGAAAATAGCTCCAAACACCGCAGGGATTTCAAAAAGTCATAGGACCACATGGTTTCTTGGCCCATTTAAGAGCATTCTTCATCCCTTCATCCCACACAGCAGTTGTTCCTGCCAGATCACCGCCTGCCCGGGCTGCTGGGTTAATTTTATTGCTGGAACATTGAAACAACCTTCGTTTGCAGGGGGGGAGGCGGGAGGGCTCTGCCGTTTAACACTTGGCCACGTTCATGCTGTGATTAATATCACCCGATGCACAGATACCAGATGTTCGCGGGGCAGGCTGGAGCATATCCTAAATTGCACCAAGATGGAATTTTTGGGCAATTTTCAGGGAGTGCTGAGGGCAGGCGCTAATGGAAGAGCGGAGATTTACACAGATATGCCAAAAAAATAAAAAGCCCGTGGGGTTATGGCACCGGTCATAACCCCCAGGCTGGGTACAATGCCACGGGCTGCACTTCTCATCATCAATAGCTTGTCATTTGGGGGCCAATTACTCCAATTCCTGTTCTTCAGTGGGTCACAAGCCTCTGAGTTCCATATATCCACAGCAAAAAATACTTCAAATTTGCTCCTGCCTCTGCTGCTCCCCCGGAGCTCCGGCTCCAGGAGGGAATTGCTGGCAGAGGAACAGCAAACACTCATAAGGTTTGACCTCTCCATGCTCCTTCCCCAGGGTCCCACTCCAAGCCCACTCCAAAGCAAAACCTCCCCAAATCAAGAGCATCACTTCATCAGCAGCTTCTCCCCATCCCTACAGGCTGCCCTGGGAGGAGCACCCCAAGGTCACCCACAAAGGCAGCTGTTTAATTAGAACCAAATCCTATCACATCAGAGATGGGATCATTCCAAAAACCCTATCATGTTGGATACAGGATCATCCCAACTTTTTGGAGGCCACTCACCACCCTGATCAGGGAGACTTCTCCTGGCCCTTTGCTGGGTGCAAGGGGATGGGATGCAAGCGGAGCTGAGACTGGTGGCCTGTCCATCTCCAGCAAGACTCAAGTCAACACTTGCTTGAGGAGGGTGAGCACCTCTCTGTGCCAAGTGGCCACTGAGCAGCATTTGTGGCAAAGCCTCTCTGTGGCTTTGTACCCAGTGACTGTGGCTCTGAGGATGGAGGGGCTGAACTGGCAAGTACTGAGGTCCAAATCAGGACGGAATTTGCTGGGGCATCTTCAGCACGGCAGAACTACAAGAAACCCAGAAACCTCACCATGAGATTCTCTCTCTTCTCTGCACCCTTCCAGCTGATCCCACGCGTGGGCCATGGCGGATGTCCTCCAAAAATGAATTCAGGCAGTCCCTGGACCTGCTGGTTTTCTTTTTTCTTCTTTACCTGAGTCTGGGAGCTTGGAGCTGAAGTTTGGGTCACTCTCTGGTTCCCCAAGCCAGGTCATCCTCATACTTCATACCTAACCACACAGGCTGTGGTTCACACAGCACTTTGACAGCACTGGGTGCTGCCGATTACGTGACTGGTGGCAATCACTAGCATCAGTGTCACCACAGTTCATACCATATGAGACAAACCAAAGAGTGAAAAAAAAGCATCCAGGGCAGGAAAAAATAGCACTAGTTGTGCCTTCTGACACAGGCATGAAAAGAAGCAACAAGAAAAGAGCACTTCTCCCTGAAACTCCATCGCTCCCCACTGCAGGAGCCAGGACACGCTTGCTGCCAGCAGAGAAAGTGTGGGAGCACGTGTGTCTGTCTGTCTGTCCGGGCAGGGACAGTGACCACAGGCTTGAGAAATCCCACGTCCCACGAGGCTGCCTTTTTGTTTCTACTGAAAGGGTAAGGTCTGGCTGACACCTAAAGCCTGGTTCAGGGGGGTTGGTTAGAGCAGGAAGGAAGGGTAATCACTCCGCAGGCTCCCGGAGAGTCCCTGCTACAAAGGGCTTCACCCAAGTGAAGTCTCCCTCTGTCTCTCCTCCGGCTTTTCCCGCCGCAGAACCGTGTTGTGCACGCACATCCGTCACTGAATTGTGAATTTACACCCAGAAACCAAAAGTAAAAGATCTCTGTTATTCACGTCTTTGAGCAAAGGTTAAATCCAACCAAATACATCAGCTCTCGTGGACAGCACGAGCGTTTGGCAGCCAGCGGGAAGGAACGGGAACGTGGGAATTCCTCCCACCACTTGGCAACAGGCTCTTCCCCCGGCACGGGAGCCCTCTGGGGTCTGCTCAGCCTCCGCCAAGCTAAGAAAACCCCTCATTCAAGCACTCAGTAATCTCACAGGACATCCTGTAGCTCAAGGAGGAGTTTGGATGAGTGGCTGGATGGATTCAAGCTGCCTAATTGCTGGAGAGACAGAGAGAGAGGGGAAAGGTGGGGTGGCAGACCCAGAGCAGAGATGTTTTAACTTCCCCTTTGGAAAAACATCTCTCTTCCTACTGAGCACAGAAGGTGTCTGCAGCAAATTAGCTACCAAGTTGGCCATGCTGAGGTGTAACATAAGGTCTGCCTGCCATGGGCTCCATCATGACATAAAAGAAGTTGTACCAGTGTTTCCAAGCCCTTTGTTTCATACACGGAGGTGTCAAAAAGCAGCAGGTCAGGCAGAACAAGCATGTGATGGCCTGCGGTCTGTGCATGAGCTGTTGGGGAGAGGTATGGTCCTCTCCTGGAAATGGTTTCTGCCCTGCCCATGCACACAGAGTAAGGGGACATGCCTGGCCGGGCCCCGGTGTGCTCCCAGCAGCAGCAGGACTTGGGCAAGCTGTAGCAAGACAAATTCTGCAGAATTACAGCTGGGTTTTGGGTGCAGACACTGATGGTGTTGGACCTGCAATGCAAGCTTCCACCTCAGGTCCAAAACACACATGCTAGGCATCTTCACAGAGCTCCACTCCAACACCTCAACAGGTCCGGTGGCTCCCCGAAGACTAGTAATGCCACTTAACCTCACCAGAGCTTCCAGCATGGCATCTAGCCCCTTCCTCCCTCGCCCCAGCTACTCCCATCATCCCACTCCCCATGATGGGGGACATCCTGGGATTTGATACTCCTTCAGCATCAGAGTGTGTTTTGAGACACAGAAGAGCCAAGGTATACATCCTAAAAGGTATTTAAGGCACTTACTTAATTCCAGTTAGGCTCTAATGCTTCCCAAAAGATTTCGGTATGTATCTAGAAGCACCAATATCTGAGAGATGTTTAGGGGCAGACCTGCACCACAGTCACACCAAGTGGGGAACAAAGCACCCACGTCTCACCTTCAGCACCCCACCCTAGGCAGCAGCACCTACACGTAGACAGGACCGAGAGCATGGTGTCCATACGCGTGTGGCAGAGGCCAGGAAGACAGATGGTTGCATTTGCTGGGGAACTGGAGCCACCCAAATTAGTCGCTGCTACTGAACAAGTTCTCAATCAGGAGCCATCAGGAGCCATCACCAGAGCTGCTGGGAAGACAGTCACCTCTAGAAAGAGCAGAGCTTGGCTTTAGGTGTGAATAAAAGAAACATTTCTTCAGACTTACTGTGCACGCTTGCCACGTGTATTGATTTTGGGGTTCATTTGTTCCTGTTTGGCTCTGTTAGACCAAATCCCTAGCTTTAGAGCACCCACAGACCTAACATCGTAACAGCAGATCATGCTTTCTGGTCCAGCAGCAGGAGATCTTTTCATGGGATGTATTCAGAGCCAACTCCCCCAGACACAAACCTGCAGGACACCAAGAGTTCTCCCCAGATTTGTTCCACTGCCTACAAGGACTGGAGAAGATGGATGCTCCAGACTGCAAGTCTCCCGGGGTCCCCCACGAGCACTTGAGGGAGTGAGGCAGCCCCCGCCGACCCACAGCGACACATGTAGCTCCGATGTGCTGGGTGCTGTGCTCCCCACCAGCTCCCCACACCTTTGTCCCAACTCAGCCAGCACAAAGCGGTGGCCGAGCTGAGCCCCATCACCCCATGAAACCAGAGCAGCCCCACAGAAACCCAAGCAGGGCTCAGAGCCCCCCTCCTCCCCGGGCTGAGATCTGCAGATAACGGCAGTGGCTTCGCTCACAGCCTCTTTCAAAGGTCACAGGCCCCGTCAGGTTTGAGGTTTTCAGCTCTGCAGAATACAGCTCTCGTTTCTGACACCCTCTCCTAGCCAAGAGCAGGGAGAGCCACCAACCTCAGCACATTCCCCCACGTCCCCACAGCACCAGGGGCACTCTTGGGCACCAACCATCAGTCATGTTTTTGGGCCTGAAAGAAAAGCATCAGTGAGGGCTCCAAAACAGACCCCAGGTCCAGAGTTTGGGATCACACAAGGAAGGGGTGGAGCACAAACTTATTTTTTAGCCGAAGAGCAATGGGGAAACCAGCTGTGTCTCCAGCCTCATCCATGGATGTCCCCGTCCTCCAGGTCCCATCCCACCCACAACCTCTAGGCAAGGCGGGATCACAGGGTCTCACAGAGACTTGCTAAAACTGCTTCTTTGGGCCTCAAATTGCCCATTCATTTCAGATTTCGGACAACGTTGGCCTCCCTACGGAGCTGTGAGAGGAGCGCTGCCCTCTGCCCCACGCCGAGCCTTTCAAGGAGCCCTTTCCCAACCTCTTCCCAAACCTTTCCGTGCCGCAGCCCCGGGGGCTCCGTGTCCCTCTGCGGGAGCCGTGGGAAGGAGGGGACATCCCGTGCGGGGACACGCTGGCCCGTGGTCACAGAGAGGGAAGGGCTGGGAAGGGGGGGGGGGTCCCGGGGGGTCAGCCAACAAGAAGAAGAAGATTTACACAGCAGCATTCGCTCCTTCCTGCAGCCCCACATCTTCACCACAGCTGCTCGGCAGAAGCCAGGGATGCTGAATCGCCTGAAGGGCTGCAGGACTCTTTTGTGGAAGGATGTTTCCTTTTCCAATGAATTTCACCCCCCCACCACCCCTCCCCACCATCCACCCTCCCGGAGGGCTCGCGGAGCCCTGTGGACCAGGGATGCTGCGCGGATAACTGCTTCACCACCTCCATCCACGAGGTTTTACTCCAGGACGGGGTGAGAAGGGCAGCAGCAGGCTTCCACCAGCACCATTTGGGACAGCAAAGCTTTTTCACGCCCCCCCCCTTCATCCTGTGTGGTGTCCTCCTGGTCTTTGCGTGCTGTTACAGCCACGCAGGCAAAAAGGGGGTGGCTCCGAGGCAAAATAACTGTATTTCTGCCCCAAAACAGCCACAGCATCTGCCCCTCAGCTCCTGCAGCCCCATCCAGCCCACCCCTCCACACCTGCCCCCCCAAATCACCCCCCTGAGCTCTAACCAGCCCCAGCAGATTGCTCAAGAGCAGTGGGCACCAGTGATGTATCCCGGGGCTGCACACACACAGTTTGCAGCCAGCTGGAACTACTTGGGGGATTTAACTCCTCTTTCCCTTCCCCAAGTTCTCCGGCCAGAGCTTTCCCGGGGAAAAAGCGCCTCATGGAAAAAAAAACTGGGCAAACAAACAATGCGTGCCTGGCCAAATCCCCAGCCCCAAGGGCTCCCGTGGCTCTGGGGTCGGTGGGGCAACAGGCCATGGAGAAAGGCGAGTGGCAGCAGCAACACTCTGCAATGCCACCCCCCCCCGCCACGGAGCTGCTTCGTGAGGATGGGACCTGCTCCCTCCCCATCCTCACCCCTGGGGGCAGCCGGGGCTGAAACGGGGCTGGGAAAGAAGGGGTGAAGGAGGAAAGCCGGGGAGGAGGATGTTGGGAGCACAGCATAATGCTCCAGTCCTGGGAAACACCCCAAAAGGGCACCCACCCGCCCCGCTCCTGGAGCTGCAATAACGCCTCCCAAAGTGACCCAGCGCAGGCGTAAGAAGTCTAATTTTCCTTCCATTATGAGCAATTTTATGTTTTTCGGTGACTGTTAGGAGGAAGTCAGCATGAGGGAGCTCAGATCAGCCCGGGTGCTGCAGAGAAAAGCTCTGACCATACCCCTCTTGCTCTGCCTGCAGCTCCCACCTCATCCCAGCCACATGGCATAGGTATTTCTTAGCCAGCTGATAACATTCAGAACAAAATTACCTAAACCCCCATGTTCCAAGCCAACAAAACCTGGGGTTTGGAGAAGCTTTCCATAACAGGGCAGCAATGTGGATTACATCTGAGGGTGCAGCATCCACCAGTGAGCTCCAGCAAGGACCACCACCAGCAGAACCGCTGCCCTCCCCTCCTCGCTGCCTGCCCTTCCCCACGCTGTCTGCACACACACACTCTCAGTTCTCTTCTACCCTTGAGCATCTCCTGTCCTGGACCCACAACGAGCTGCTATTCCCTGCCTGGCCAGGTAGATGGTGCTCAGCCAGCACGAAGAGGGAAAGCATCCAGGCTGGAAAAATTAAGTTGCCTTTGATGAAGCCAATAACTCAACATGGTTTCCGCTGACAAATGCGGAAGGTCCCGCTCCAGCCCCAAAAAAACGGGATCGACTCGGATCCTGATCACCTCTTTTAAACTTTTGCCTTTCGCTCCAGGCTGGAAGGTGGCAGATAAACCAGTAGCGACCGTTTCATCCAAACCGGCGCTTTCCCAACTCCCATTTTTCTGCTGGAAATTCACTCCGCTGACACTTCGCCCCCCACCTTTGACCAGCCCTCCCCACACATTTCCCACAACCCCAAACCACAGCAAAGCCCGGTGCAGCAGGAAACAATTTGCCCATTTTTTCCCCCTAGAAAGGTAGGGGTGGGGGGATTCGGGGGGGCACGGACTTTCCATCCCATCACCCCAGGGTCGCCCTCCTCTGTCGTGCCGGATGTAGGATGTCTAATATTTCTCCGGTTCTGTTTTAACACTCGCACCATCTTGGGAGCAGGAAGCTTAAGCCATTTCCTGCAAGGCATTGCTCTGCCTTCCAAATATTTTCAGCCTCGGTGCAAGCTGTTTTAAACCCAAGCCCGGCAGCTGGGAGTGCGAAATCAGAGGAGGGGCTTGTCGAGGGAAAATTCAGTTTGCGAAACCTATCGAGCCCCCGCCGCTGCAGAGCAGTAAAATAAATACTGCTGCAGGAGGAAAAAAAAAAAAAAAAAAAAAAGAGAAAAATTAATTTTGCATGCCTAAAAACTGAGAAGGAAAAGCAGAAACTCACACCAATGTTCTCCGTGTCCCTCCCAAAGGACACAGCCACAGCCATGTCCCCCCCCCTTGTCTCTGCAGCCCGCGATTTGAGACTTTCCCAGCTTTGCTCTCTCAGTGGAGCCCAAACGATGGTTTGAGTTTGCTCGCTCTTCAAACGACCGTCCCACAGACTGTCTGTCCCACACATGAGCTGAAATAACTCCAGAGAGACCCTTCCCGCTCCTGCGAATGGAGGAGAAGCCAAATGCTCATTCCCTGAAGCTCCGCAGAGCAACTTCGGGCCGTGCCAGGGCAGAGCTGGAACCCCAGGAGAACCCCATCCCCACCTCGCCCTCAGCAAGGACCAGTCACCGCTCAGCCACATCCTTTCTCCCCTTGCCCAAAGTCACACATGCAGAGGAAGGGTCCAGCACGGACCTGGAGAGTCCCTTTTCCAGAGAGGAGGATTCCGGCCACGCTGCCTGGGGCTTTTTGGACAAAGCAGGTCCGAGACTGAAGACTTTTGGATGGAGCCCTTGCCAAGCAGGAGCAGTGAGGAAGAGGAGAGAGGTAACGCTCTCCTTTTGCCTGCTCTGAAGCTGAGAACAGACGCACAAGCCCAGAGATCCCTTTTTGCTGCTGCAACAGCTTCATGAAGGAGAAGGAGCCATGGGGCCAGAAGGGCAATGAAGTCAGGCTCTCCTTTCGCTTCTTCCTCCTCCGCTCCTCTCCTTCATAACCCGTGCTCCTGAATGCTCTCCTAGCTAACTGAATTGGGATTAAAATAAAGAGCTGGTTTTATTGCACTATCTGAGCCTCAGAGAGGTGCCCAGGCATCGCCGGGGATGGGACAGCAGGGAGGTGCCAGACGGTGATGGAGAGCCCTTGGGGAGGAAGAGCAGGGTATGCTGCTGCTGGGGACACCAGGACCAGCTTCAGTCCCAACACAAGAAAAGAAAACAAATCCTCTAACACAAACATGGGCTCTGGGGAGATGCTGGATGATGGTGGCCAAGGGTGAAGGCAGATGGATGGCAGCCCATCGCCTGCTGCTGTCCCTTCCTGCTCCTCCCCGTGTGTCACACATGAGCACGGGTTACTTCCTCCCAGCTCTTCTTCTCCAGGTGACACGCACAGACACGTGGCCTTGCTAGAGGAAACAAAGCCAAGCCCCAGAGCCCATGCAAAGGCCTCTGCTTCACCGAGCTCCCACCCACAGAGCTGCTCCTTTGCAAGACATTTCTGCTCAGGAACCAAAGCCACAAAGCAGAGAGGAAACCCCAGAGCTCCTTCAGGGCCGCACAGGAAGCCTTCACCTCCCAACCTCAGGCCATGCATTCCTGGGCTGTAAATAAACTTTTATTTACTACACAAAGTAGGGCAAGGAGGACCGTTTCCTCAAGGGATGGTGGGAGGAACATCAGCTTTATGGCAGGATCTCAGATTTCATCTGACTCCAACAACACAACTCCTGGAGACCTCAGTAGGAGCCACACAGGGCATGACAACAGCTCTTCTGTGGCCACAACCCACCCAAGTCCTCCTTGTCTCATCATTTCCAGTCCAAACAGGAATCTCTGTAGGCCATGGCTCTGCCCAGGACCACCAGGTTTGGAGAGAGCATGGCTGGAGCAAATTCACCTCCCACATCCCACAGAGCAACACACAACCAAGGTCCATCCTCCGCAGATGAACCACAATGGATCTAATGCTGCCATCCAGGACCACCCCTGTCTCCCTGCTCCCACGTTACCAAGGTCTCCTCTGCATTTCAGAGCACTGAACCACCTAAAGGCTGGGCATCATCCTCAGCACTTAACTGGGTCTTCTTGCCTTCTCTAAGGCCACCAAAATGGGTGGACAGGGGATCTTGGGGGCGGTGTGACCCCGGGGAGGCCCTCGGCAGCCCATGAACTTGGCCTCCCATTTCCACCCCCTTTATCTGCACATTGGGCTGTAGGAGGAAGCGAGTTCAGCCAGAGTTTGTCTAAACAATTATGTTTTATCAGAAAAGCTGCTCAGATCTACTCCTTTTTCCCAGGACAAATCTGGACAACTCCAAGGTAATCTCCATTCTCCTTCCTATCTGCATAAGATGGAAGCAGGCAAGGAGGACATGAAGCAAAGAGCATCCAAACACCCCACCAGTGCCTGCTCCACCTCTCCCAGTGTCAGCAGTCTCCATCACTCATACATCAGGAGATAGCATCCACCCCCACATCTGCTCCCCACACATCCAAAGTTCTCCTTCCAGATCCTTTTCCCTCCTCCAAACTAAAGGTTTTTCAAATTTAAGAGAAAGGAGACTGAAGAGCTTTCTTCTAGACTGGAGAAGGTTTTGATACCAAAACCCTTTGATATCCTTCCCTCTCCTGGTGGACAGCTGAGGACCTCTCTCTTTGTAAAGCCTGTCCAGTAAGCTGGGTATAGCAACTTGTCCCATCTTGCACGACCCCACTGCACCTCTGCAACCAGGGCCAGCAATCTCCTTATCACCAGCAGAACCTTGAAGGAGGAGGGACTCGATGCAAGGACTGAACCCAAGGCATCTCGCCACGTTCACCAGCTCCTTGTTACAAAAGGAGAAACTGGAGCGGGTCCCATGACAATGAGCAAGTGAACAGCAAAGGCAGGATCCTCACCAGGCTCTCCTGCCACCCAACCTTTTGTCATCTTCTCACTGCTCTTCTGGCTCTCGGTCCCTGACCTTATTTCCTTTATAGTTGGGAGTGATCTGCCAGTGAACGCCTCAAGTACATCACACGTGATAGAGGTGGCAACCTCTACGCCATAACAGCATGAACCTGGGCATTCATACCTTCAGAGACCATAACCAGGGACACATCCTGTACTTCCATGTACCAGCACTGCAGAGAAGGGTTCCGAGGACACCAGCACCTTGGTGCATGAGTAGAAAGCAGCACAGCCTCCTCAGAGCAAAGAACAAGCAGAGTAAACAAAAAATCCCATCCAGAGTCACACCGGGCAGGGGAAGCAAACACGGGCAGGGGCTCCAGCCCAAGCTGGGCAGGGTAATACCTGTGATGTCCCTCCAGATCTACCCATCCCACATGAAATACACCCCAGGTGCATCCATGCTGGAGTTAGGAGCAATGCCCTGCAATTTAAGACTTGTCAGCGACAATACAGTTGGAATTGAGAAAGCTCCTTTCAAGAGCTTATGGATCGTTAACTTCTATCACTGCCCTCTCCTCTTAGGCACCATACCCTTTGGGATTCCCATCTAATCTTTTTTTTTCCCTGAGTTCTCCCCAAACTGAGCTTTTCTTTGAGAGAGGGGAGGAATGTCTGTCCCACTCCAGGCACAGCAAGAGAGAAGGAGAAGGGAGAAGGTGGAGCCATCGTAAAAAAGTTAAAGTACTATTGATAAGCATCAGAGACAGTCTGACTAGGTCAATGATTGTCCACGGCGACCTGTTCGCAGAACAACCTGAGACAAGGGGACCGGGTTTGCTGGGGGGCTGTCAAGCACCATTGATAACAAGGGATCAGTGGCTTGCGCAGCTCTGTCCTGCTGCAACATCCCTTTGACTCTGGAAATAATACAGAGGAGGGGGCAAAAATTGTCACACCCAAACGGAGACATCTTCAGCTGAACTGATTGCACAGGCTCTCTTTACACTCAGCAGAGAAAAACAAACCCTTTGAGGACACAGTTGACGTCAGCCTAAGGGAGACATCCAGATGATTAACTCAAGTGCCACGGAGTGCATACGGATGAAGCCATGTGCAAGGGATCCATGGGGAGCATTCCATGCAAAGGTCTTGCTCATAGGTGGACAAAGGTTGAATTCAGACAGAGACAAAGGAGGTAGGTGCTCAGCTCCCACTAAATATTTTTGGACCCCTCAGAAACACTAGCCAGGGCCACGCTAGAGCCACACCACTGAAAGCCAGAGAACATCCAGGGGCTGGTAAGTCCTCCCAACTCAGACGTAACCTGGACACCAACCCTTGGGTTGAAAAGCTAAACACAGATCCAAGGTTATGCTCATATTTGCCAGAGCATCAACAATCTTTGAACTTCAAGGTGTTGAAAGATGCTTTGTTTCAGTCATTCTTCACCCCTGTTGTACAAATTGCCTTTGCTATGTAAAAGCCAACCCACTGCTTCCACGCAGAAGAGCCTGCAGACAATACAAGTCAAGGAGGAGCCAAGCAACCAAAAATGCCCATGCTGTCACTCCTGACCTGGCACAGCAACCTTAAATCACTTGTTAAAATTATTTGCTTTTCACAAACGGATAAACATCTGCAAAGTTTTGTTGTTTGCAAAATGATTTGGACAAGACCCTTGGGTCCAGCTTTGTCTCTCGATACGTCCAGTACTGTCTTCATGCCAGGATAAAATGAAACAATTCAAGAGAGTGAAATATTCATGCATGTGACCCTACAGAAATCCAGGGAACTTCTGCACAGAGACCCATTCAGAAGACCAACGAAACAAATGGCCCAAATTCAACTAACTTGAAGGAAAGCAGCACTCTCCCCAAGTCCCTCCTCTAAAACCTGTAACAGATGTAAGAAAAAAGAAGCCCGAGCACAGGCTGCCATCCAAGACCAGCTGCTTCTTCCATTTATAGCCACATTCACTTCAGCTCCGTCGCAGCATCTCAGACAACATGAACGTGTCTGTGCGCCTGTTTGTTTGCTGGAGGAGTAAAGAACACAACTGGCTTGTTGTCAAGTAATCTCTTTTGCTCACAACAACGTTTGATCTTCTCAAAACAAAGTTATCTCTCTGTAATCTCAATTCAGTTCCTCAAGTCCTCTTACACACAGTTTATAGCGTTGGCACCGCACCCAGCCTATGGTGTCCCTTCGTCCCTTCTGGCCAACAGAAACATCTCAGGCAGGGACAGAGGTCTAGAAATAGTCTGGAAGAAAATGATTTCTTAACTCCAGAAGGTTCATCACCATTGCCATCACTTCCCTCCCCCAGCAGACAAGTCACAAAACGAGTGGCCAGGCCTTACTGCGGGAGATCAAAGCAAACTCTTTGTTTTATCTTGGTCAAGATAACGGATTTTATTTGCCTTATCAGCCTGTAGGATGAATAACCTAAATGTGAGAAAGCTTGAAGATGTCAAAGGGCGAGGAGCATGTTCCCCAGCACGACTGCCGTGGGCTCCAGGGGCACAGATACCGCAAGACAAAGAGAGCAACTCTTGGGTCTGGTTCGTGCACGCCACCCTCAGCCAGGGCTGCATCTCCCATCACCTTCCAGTGTCACTTAGACGTACACAAACCCAGGGGCAGGCAGCATTTCCCAGTTCAGCAAAGGTACCTCTCTGCCCTGGTTTGCACGCGTGGAGGTGCAGAGCCAGGAGGGTCCCAGCACCCCACCACAACCAGCACTGGTCCCACCAGCCTGCAGGGAGCCCACACTCCAGGTCCGTGCCGTTGGTCACCTTCCACCTGGAACGGGAGGCTTTGACCTCTACAGAGACACACGTTCAGCCTCAGATGCTTTCTGCAAGGTTCAAGAAGCAACACTGATGCACAATCCAGCCCACAGACCCAACCCAGCAATAGAAGAGACCTGCCAGGACACCCAGCCCAGGACCAGGAGGGCTCTGGAGCTCAGCACCCATGGGTTCGCCCTCTCCTGGTCTCAAACAACGCGAGGCAGGGAAGGGAAGTGGGAACTGTAAGGTTTCCTATGGGAAACTATTCCTTTGCATAATGAATCTCCGCTGGGGAGATCACTGCTTTTCCTACGGGCCCTCAGGGACTTCCAACGGGGCAAAGGAATTAGGAATTCTCCCTGTGATTGCTCCTGGGGGTCTGGCTGCCCACGCTGGAGATGGGGGGCGGGTAGGCTGGCTGCCCAGGGTGTACCCTGCCTGGCTGGAGCACCCACGTGGGACCGTGACGGCATCCAGATAAAACTGTGCCCACGTGGACATAAAGAAGAGGACACGTGAACACCAATGTGCCTGGAGCTGAACATGATGTGATGAGTTTGGGAATAGCTTTCCCTGGCGGGGGGGGGTGGGGGCAAAGATGTGCAGCAGAAGTACCATCACATCTACATCTCTACATCACCTGGCCTCCTTCCTGACATCCTCAGTGCCCAAAATACACCCCAAAACGGATTGCACCGTGGGAGGGGGGAAAGCAGGAAGCCATGCACGTGGCATCTCCTCCGATCGGGCAGCGTCTCCAAGATGGGACGCAATCATCTCCTCCTCACATGCTCCCGCTCCTTCCTTCCAAGTCACTGGCGCTGAAGGTTTCCATTTTTCCAGATTATCTCATTTTTGGCACCTGGCTGCGCAGACCGGGACCACGTTTCCCACTCAGCCCTTCCATTTGGTATCTCGGGCTGTGGGCGGCTTTCCCGTTAAAAATAATAACAACAACAACAACACAAAAACAAAAGGCTACCCGTAATCTAGCCCAAATGTGTCAGCTGGTTTTAAGGAAATGTTTCCCTACAGCTTTAATCTCTTTGTACAGTTAAATTGCGGTGCGGCTCGGGGAGCTGGAAATGATTACTCACCGCGTCTCTGCTCAGCCTTGGCCTCTTCGTTGCGGGGAGCGTCGCCGCGTTAATTGTCGTCCAAATCCCCTCTAACCCTCAGCTCCAGCAAAGCAGCCTGGCCCCTTGCTCGGTGTCCCCCTTGCAGGAAGGCAGAGAAGAAAAGTCACCCCGAAGCTCGGGTGGCTTTGCTTCTCCACCCCTGGTGTCCTCGGCAGGACGGAGGCTCGGGGCTGGCTGGGGGGAGGCACTGGGCTGCAGCCCCCACAGTGACACATGGCAATGTGTCCCTGGTTTTCTGATACAGCCTTCACAAGGAGCTCAGAAGATCTGAACGTTTTCTTTTTCTGTATTTTTTTTTATTTTTTTAATTTTAGTTCAACTCTACGGGAGCCTCTAAAATAGCAAGTTCTAAAGAAAAAGGCTGTCCATAGGGGCCCAAGGCTGGAAGAAAAGAATGAAAAGGTTGAGTTGCCTCGCTCTCCTGCTGTCATACTGCTTGTTTTACAGCAAAACAGGAGGGGGGGACCCTGCTGCTTTTTATGAGGTGCCTGGCACCACACGTGGCTGTCCCCGAAGGGTGGCATCAGACAGCGATGGGAAAAAGACTCCAAAACAGCTGAAAGCTCAGAGATGGTTCAGACCATTTTGCGCATCACCGTGGCAGGACTTGGCTACTGCAGAAGAAGGTCAAGTCCCAGTTTTAGGTGAACATTCCCATTGTTCCTATTTTGCCAAGCTCTAGAGCATCCTTGCAAGAATGGACAACAGGGGAGGAGAACCGTGGCCCACCCAGTTGCCAAGAGGAGGAAAAGAGAGGGCAGGAGCAGGCAGCAGAGCCGTGGTGGAGAGAGCCTGCCTTGTTGGCAACGTGCTGTCCCCGGGGCCCTGGGCAATGTGACCACAGCAGCTTGTGCAGAGACAAAAAGGATCATCAGATCAAACCAGCTTTCACTTCCCATCTGGGATTGCTTCTAATCCATCACCTGAGATCCCAGAACTGAGCCTTTGCCCCAAGTACAAACAGGGTCAGATTGGGGGAGAGCAGAGACACGGTATTAAACTGATGTGGAAAACTAACTTTTCTGAGAGGAACAATGTCTTCCCTCCCACCCCTGACCACCACCGGGTTGCAAGGCATGAAAAACAATCGAAGAACAAAATGTTCAACCACACATGCACAACACCAGTGTCAGCAACGGGGGGCACCAGTGGAAGGGGACGCCGAGGCAGGAGGATGTGGCAGGATTAGTCACAATGGACTCAATGCCGCTCTTCATTTGGGTACTAAGATTTGTGAGTCCTACACATTAAAGGCAGCCTCCTGCAGTGTCTGAGGCTGCAAGTTCAGAAACACCACTTCCCCTCACTTTTTTTTTTTTTTTTAAATGTTTATTTTTAATTGCTTGTGCCTCTTTCTGCCCTTCGCATTTCTCCCCTTGCCTACACCCTCTGCACAACCCTGCTGAGATTTCTCTGCACGACTGACTAGAGAATTCCACACTGCCTGGTCATCCCATCCCATCCCATCCCATCCCATCCCATCCCATCCCATCCCATCCCATCCCATCCCATCCCATCCCATCCCATCCCCTTGTCCCAGCTGGGAAGCACCAGCCACCTTAGGGACACGAAGTCCAGCTTTGCCCAGGATGCCGGTGCAGTGGTACATCACACCCATGATGGGTATCCGTGTCTCACCTCCCTATCACCAATGGCCCAACTCAACATTAAACATGCAGGAGAGTATAAGAAGGACTCAGAGAGGGAGAAATGGGATAAGGAAGAGTATTTCTTGCTCCTCTGCCCCAAGAAGACACCTCCTGCCCTCCTCCCACCTTGAGAACCACGGCTCCAGAGCGGGCCCTGCCCACGCCACCAGCCACACCGCCCTAATAAAGTTCAGCGCCGTAATTACTCCTTTCCTTTGTGGTTTGCTCTGAGTTGCCAAGCTCTCCGTGATTGCCTTTCTCCTCCGACCGGCCTCTTCCTGCACAACACGCTCTCCTGCATACCTTTGGCAGCGGGACGAGGGGTTAATGGCAAGGCAGCTGAGCCCCAGCAGCTGGGAGAAAGCAGCTCCAAGCACAGGGCTGAGGGCAGCTGGAGGCAGCTGCCTGCATCCCCTGCTCAGCTGTTTGCACCGGAGAGCCACCGGGCAACACGACTGAGGGGTGTCCGGTGCCCCAAACCCTGCTGCAGGCATCAGGGAGCCAACATTTTCACTTGGGGGCACGTGGTGGGGGCCAGAGGTGCACTGGACCCTGGAGAGCACCAACAATGTGCCTGCACATCGGTCACCCACAGGGCTACCTGAGGGTCCCTGTGCAGCATCCCAAAAACTCCTCCATAGGCTTACACCAGTGACAAGGAGAGATGGCATCCACCCACCCAGCATCACCCCAGGGTGGGTGTTGTGGACCACAGGGAGGAACGTCGTGAAACAGGGTCCTGCGTGACAGTAGCCCAGGGCAACCTTGAGTCATGGCGATGGAGGAGGTTGGAGACAACTGGGAAGGGGACACAGGCTCTGGCAGCAACTCTGGGCTGTGCATCCCTGTTGATATGGAGGGAGAAGAAGCCAGAGCCCTCCCTACCCCTCTACTTTGTCTCCTGACTCTTCTTGGAGAGTATTCAGACTGAAAGCCCCTTTTGTACCAGTATGGAGGGCTGGCTGCTCTGCCAGGCAGCCCCCTGACAGCTGGGCTCTTGGGTAAAACTCATCCCCAGCAGCTGTCCTGGCCTTCTGGAGTCCTTTCGGATGCAAAGGGCCCTCCCTCTCCCTCCCAGGCAGCTGGGGGATTCAGCAGCTTAGATGGTCTTCTGCTCTTAAAGTGCCCAACCATCTGTGGCTCAGAGCCTGGGGAGCTCAGAGCAGCCCAAACCCAGTGGGACAAGGCTGAGCACCCACCCACAGGAGATGACAGGCCTCCTGGGCACCACGCACATGGTGGCTGGGGACAGTTGGGAGCCCCGGGCTGACCCCACCACTGGGCTGAATCTTAGAGCTCAGCCATGGAGCTCAGCCTGGAGATGGAACAACTTGCTGGAGGCATTTGTCCACTCTTTAAAACCCAGCTCAGAAAAGCCACACCTAAGCCATACACATGCACAACGAGAGAAACCCAACTCAAGTCTTATGGGTTTGGTATCAGCTCCACCATTGACTCCTGATTTGATTTTAGACCACGCACACACACCGAAAGCCAGCCTCTTCGCAGACCCCATTACTGCCTTGTGACCGGGGAGAGAAGATGGAACAGGGGACCATCCCACGGTGGGGTGAGACAAGGGCATGTGGTCCAGCTCCAGGGCCACGTATGGACCTCCCAGGTCCTTGCTACCGCACAGCATCCCGCAAGCCCTGAGGAGAGGCACAGGGTGGGGAGGTGGTACCCTCCATCCGACCGCTGCACCCCTTGCAGGAGAGAGCTCGTGGGGGATGGGGAACGGAAAAAATAATTAACAGGCCAGAAGAGAGGGGGAAAAAAAGTATCATCTCCAAAACATCAGGGAGAATAAATGACGGCTGGCGGGGGAGGGAAGCTGGCTTTAATACAGGATTAATTGAAAACAAGACAGAGCTAATATAAGCCAGGGCTCCAGTTTAATAGTGGCTCTGGTCCATGATGTTATTAGACTTTGGCTCCACGGCCAAGAAAACCCTGACTCCTGCTAATGAAGAGGCGGTTTCTGCCCCACAACCATGAGCAACAACACTAAACAAGAAGCCATCACAACAACACTTCCACAGCCACCGCCCCTCCAGCACCTCAGAGGCTTCTCTAGATGCTGCACAGGCGGGTGGCTCCGCGCACGGGGCCCGAGCCAGCAGAAGTGTCATCTTCTGCAAGCACGCAGGCTTTTGGCATTTTCTTTTTAATTTCTTTATAGGTTCGATAGTGGTTTTTATTCAAACTGACAGCTCTCTCAGCCAAGATAAGCCCGAGTAACAGCCATGTATGTAGACATATCGGAGCGCAGACCCAAGACCAGCCTCACAACGTGTCACCACCAGAGCTGGAAGAGCAGAACACAACGCTTGGCGTCCCCACAGCAGGGGACAAAGATATCAGCCAGCATCTCACCCAAGCAGCTCTACTCACCTTCTTCTCTCTTTGGTGGGCTCTCCATCAGCACTGGCGGTGGCTTTGGCTCTGCCTGGGGAGGCTGGGGGGCCAGGGGAGGCTCCGAGCTCTCTGCCTGCCGTGCCGGTGGGGCTGGGACCTCGGCAGCCTTCGCTACCTGAATTTCCACACGTTTGGTGGCCGTGTCGGGCACAGGAGCATTGGCCGTCTCAGCTCTTCGCTGGGGCATCTCAGGGATCTTTGATGCTGGTGCCTCCACCCTCCGGAGACCCGGCTCCTGGGGCTTGCCGAGGGTGATCTCAGTCCTCCGTGGGGTGGGCTCGGGGGGTTTGTGCCCCAGCACATCTGCTCTTTTGAGGCCAAACCTTGACAGCCCTGAGGTGGAGTTCTCCACCTGCTTGGATGAGATGTCAATGGAGATTTCTGTTCTTCTGGACACCGGCTCGGCCAGTTTGGGTCCAGAGAGCTCCACTCTCCTCAGAGAGGGCTTGGGTGATCTTTGGCTTGTGGGGTCCGCATGTCGGGTGGATGGCTCCGAATTCCTGGCACCAAGTTCCTGAAACTTCTGCGTGGAGCTGGACACGGTGGACCTGAGTAGGGTGTTTGGGGTCCGTCTTTGTGGGGCGGAGGAATTTGAAGACTGATCTACCTCCTCGACCTCAAAAGACCTTTTCAGAGCTGGAAAACATGAAAAGGAGTTGAGAATTTAGTTATCGTCCACCTGAGCATCTCAAGAGATGCCTACAGAGGCTGCCTGAAGCTCATAACCCCACTCCTGAGGGTGAGGGTTCATAACCCAACTTAATGCAGGTTGGGGACTGAGGACCAGGCTCTGCCTCTTCCAGCAACAAAGCAGGAACAAGAGCCAGAAAATTCAACCTCAGAGCAGAAACTATCCCCGTGCTGCCCTCCACCCCCCCTGCACCCCACACATGCTCAGAGGGGAGCAGAGGGCCCGACGGTGGCACAGCAGAGCGGAGCAGGGTGCAGGACTCGTGGGCAGCCAGCTCCCAACACCTCCCCTCTCACATCCAAAGGATGCACAGATAAACACAGGCTTCCCGATGAGCGCTGCCAGCAAAATCCAAGCTGGGAACAGGAAAACAATCCCAGGAGAGAATCAAACTTGTATAAATCCAGCAACAAAACCAAGGGTGCCAGCCAAAGAAGTTCATATCCTTAAAAACCAATCCTAGGGATCACCCAAGCCAAAGCCTGAAGTGCTTTGGAAACACTGACACGAGACCCTGATGCAAGGAAAGAGCCAATCGGGAAGGACAACCTAAAATCTAAGCATCATCATCTCCATTTTACGGATGGGGAAGTTAGGAGGCAAAGAGGAACGGATGCAATGTCAGATTGGATGTTCTGATTTACGCTTGAGGAGCTGCAGCCCTACCTTCGCTGTGCCCCAGCGCTGTGCAGGATCCACCCCGCGCTCCCCGCTGAGCTGGAGTGGACACACAGGTCACCCCACAGAGGTCCTTCAGCTCTCCCTGTCACACGGGTCCCCCTCAGCACGCGGAGCTACGTAAGAATGAACCCCCCAACCCTGCCCCGAGCCAGAAGCGTGGAAGGAAACCTAGTGGATGCTGGTGTCAGATCCTCAGCTCGGGGGCACAAAACATCACTGAAGAAAGCCTCCATCTGGAGTGATGCTCCAATCCCAGCCATACACGTGAAGGTCAGCAGCTGCCTGCCCATGTTCTGGCTCTCACCTGGACACCCACATGTCCCCCACACAGCCCTCCCCACCCCTTTCTAGCCAGGCCTCTTGAAAGAAGCAGATGCCCTTAAGCCCAGGAGACCCTCTGCTCCATGCAGGCTCCATCACAGGAAGGGGAGAGAAGAACTGCTGGATCCCATCCAAATGCCACGGTGATTGTCCCCCTGTATTCAGCATTGAGGAGGCCACACCTGGAGTATTGTGTCCAGTTCTGGGCACCTCAATACAAGAGAGACATCAAGGTGCTGGAGCGGGTGC
>JAOQGH010000003.1:28164498-28193631 GCA_025769975.1 Gallinago jamesoni | reverse complement strand
ACTCCAGTTACCCACGGGACTCACTCCAGTTACCCACGGGACTCACTCCAGTTACCCACGGGACTCCACAGCCACATCCCACCAGGGAGAGGGGCCGGAGCAGATCTCTTCTCTCTTACTACACGTGTGCACAGGGCCTTAAACCCTTAGCAGGAGGATGAGTACCACCTCATGGAGTTATCTTTGGGCATCATCACAACCAACCAGAGTCACAAGCAGCAGCGTCCACCCCTCTCTGCAGTCAAACATCGCAGAGACCAACACTCCTGTATCACCCAACCTGAGGGGGACCAGCATAGTTTGGGATTTACACAGCGTTAACACCCTGCACAAGCATCCCACCACCCAGGTTGATTTACTGCTGCAGATTCCCTTCCTCGCTGCTCAGGGCTCCACGTCTGAGACCCTGGGGAGCTGAGCCACCCGCAGCCCCCCCCGAGGCAGAGGTGAGCTTGGGAAGCGCTGCCACAACCACGGCTCAACCAGCCACGCTCCTGAAAAACTGCCAAAATCTATAAAGCCAGGGCCAGAACTATTATGCTCTGCGAACCCCAGCAACCACAGACCTTAAAATGCTCTCCCCCATTAGAGAGGGCTCTTGCCGGTCAAATAAGTGGGATTTGGGCCCTCTCTGCAGGACCTGCCAGCTCGGAGCAGGGTGGGCACACACTGCTGTCTGGATGCCACCATCCCCATCCCATCATCAGCGATAAGCAAGAACATGCTCCTCTGTGCTGCGTTTCCCTCCAGTGTGTTGCTTTGATTTGGAAACTGAACTGAAATTGCATATCTCCTACTCCTTCACCCTCCCAAAGGGCCCGTGCATCCTCCTCCTCCTCCTCCTCCTCCTCCTGAGGCTCACAGAGGCAGCTCCCACACCAAGAGCCCACAGCCAAGCCCGCAGCTCCCTGCAACCCAGCAGGTACAAGGAACCTGTTGGTCCTGTGCCGGGGAGGGATGCGACGAGGAAAACAGGCAGGAACAGGCAGGGTGACGCGGGAGGGCAGGCAGCGTGTGACCGGCAAGAACAAAGAGGGCTCTGGCTGCCGGGTGATCTGCTGTTTCTGCTCCCTGGTATTTCTGGCTGATCTTTCCTGCTTGGCTAGGGGCTGCCCAGGGCTGAGATACCCACCCAGCAGACACGAACACTGCATCTCCTGCCCTACAGGCTAGGAATTAATTGCCTCGTTCTTGGGAAGCTGCTACGCAACCCAGAAAACTAATTAAATTGTGAAACAGTAGCCCGGATCCCTGCTCAAGGGCAAGGCCAGACCTTTTGGCTGCAGAGGCACAGAGCTTTCCCCGGCCTCTCCCTCTGTGCAGGCAGAAGGATAAAGCTCTCCATGGACTGGAAAAAAAAAAAAATAAAATAAAAAAAAAATCGCAGTGCGGAGAGGCTCGGTGCCACCAAGGAGCACACACAGCCCGAACAAGCAGCCCCAGGGCTCACAGCAGAGCCTTTATCATATCCAAGTAGGGAATTACTCATTCTTCAGAGATTTAAATGCAATCAGGGCAGGCGAGAGGAGAGGCTGTAATTACATCAGCGAGCCCTGCGGTGGGGGAGCTCAAGGGTCCCCAAAGGACAGTTACAAAGGCGCCGTTGAACCCCGAGTGCCAAACTGGTGGTGTATTCGGATCGCTCTCTGTGTCCCCAGTCTTGTTAGTCCCAATCTTCCTACGGGATGTGGCTTCCCTCAGCCTCCTGCTAAGCCCTTCCGCCCCCAACTTCAGCTGTAGAAAGCCCGAGGGCTGGAAAAAAAGGGGAGACATGGATGTGGCTAAACCTTACGGCGAGGGCTGCAGAGTCCCCAGCTCTGCCACTCGTTTCCTGCCCGACCTGGAAGAAGAACCCTTGTGCTCTCAGCTTCCTCAGCCTCCCAGCAGGAAAAACACCGCTGGGCTCCTTCCCGAAGGCAAGGCTGGGTTCACCAGGAGGCGGTGAAGCCATCTCAGCCTATGGCTCTACACGCGCAGCCCCCGGATAAGCTTTCACCCTGGCCCCTAGATCTCTACTATTTCTTTTTTTTTTTCTTTCTTTTTTTTTTTTTTTTCTTTTCTAGAAACCGCTGCACAAAGCTCAGTTTGGGTGGCTGCCAGGATACGAGAGTGCGTAGGGACGGAGCTACTCTTCCAAAACTCCGCTCGGGAAGATGAGCTCCCCCCCCAGCCCATCTCTCAACGCCTGCTTGAGAAGAACCCCACCACCACCACCACCACCCCTCCTCTGCCTGTCTTTAACTCTTGGACCCATCTGGCAGCCGCACGCTCCTCCGTTAGCTTGTTTTCTTGCCCGAAAAAGCCAGCAAGGCTGGGCAAGAGCCACCGACACCCGGGGAGAAGGCATCCCCGTCCTCACGCCAAGGGGATCGCAAGGAGATTCTCCATCGGAGAGCGAGGCAACGCCATCAGGCAACTGGAGCTCTGCCACGGGACAACTGGAAAGCTTTCTAGGGCGGGCAGCTCCCACTATGGACATATTTGAAACTCGGGTTCGTTATCCCCCTCCCAGCTATTCTAGGGCTGCGTTTGCATCCAAAAATCTGGGAGTCGACAGAAGGGCTAGTGCCTGGGGTTTCACAAACTTTTAATCGCGTCAGGAGCGGGTTGTTGGTTTTTTTTTTTTCAGCTAAAAATCTACATAAATCAACTTGGGGAAGGCAGGAAAGGGAAAGGAAAAAAAAAAAACAACAACCCCCTGTAAAATCCTGCCTTGGCCGATAACACCCGGGAGCAACGCAGCTCCCAACAAAAGACACCGCAGCCCGGCGGCGGCACCGCCAACCCCCGGGGGATGCGGGCTGGCCCCCGGGGGATGCGGGCTGGTCCTCGGCAACCCCCGGCCCCCCGGGACGATGTCAGGCAGGGACCCCCGGGAAGCGGTGGGGAGAGGCGGGGGGCCAACGGACTCCGAGGGGGTTGTCGGGGGGGGGGATGCTCAGCCCCGTTACACCGCGACCCTCCCAGCCCGGTATTTGCGGGAGGGAGCGGGGTGCGGGGTGGGGCGGGTGGGGGGGGAAGGCGGGCGGCTCCGCGCTGCTCAGCTCGGCACGGCGGCAACTTTTTTCCTCGGTTTAGCCCCCCAAAAAGCGGCCCACCCCTCCCCCACCGGCACCCACCTTCGAAGTCGGAGATGATGCCCTCCAGGTGGGCGTTGACGGCCGGGTCGGCCATGGCCCCCCCGGCTCTGCGGGAGGGTGCGTGGAGCCGCCGCCGCCACCTCCTGCGGCCCGAATGAATGGCGGAGGGCGAGCGGCTGCGGCCGCCCCCCGCCCCGGCGGGCAGCCTGCCATGTCGCCCGGCCCGGCCCAGCCCAGCCCGGCCCGGCTCGGCCCGGCCCCCCTCACCGCCCACTGGCTGCTCCCCACGCCCGTCCCGCCCGTCCCGGCCCCCACGCACCGCCCCGGGGTTGGGGGTCGGGGGAATGGGGGGGGGGGATGGAAGAGGCACCCGCGGAACCCGGTTCTCCCCGCCCCGGGGCAAACAGCATCGTGCAGAACAGAGTTTGTCCCGCAGCCCCCCCCCCCCTCCCTCCCCCCGGGGGGGTGGGATGCCTGAAACCCGCGGCTGGTGTCTCTCCTACAGCCGGCACCCAAGGATGCTGCCCCACGGAAGGGATGGCACCATGAAGGTGTGGGTCAGGCCACCGATAAAACCCCTTTGCTGCTCAATTTTGTCCATGTTTGGAAAAGAGCAACTCGTCCACCCTCCTCTATTTTTTTTTCTTTTTTCTAATTTCTCAAAAATCAAACCGGAGCGGCGCTATCCCACCGCTACCAAACCCAAGCCACTTCGCAGCCAGCTCTGGAAAACCAGAGCAAAAACCTGGCTGCAAAACTTGCCCCAACCCCCCAGCGTGTATTTGGGCACGGCTGTGCTGAGCCCCATGCTGCCCCAGCTCTCTCCCCTCTGGCACCCGAGGCAAGTGCCATCTCCGGGCCACTGCCACCAGCCCCTTCCCTGGCACTGCCACCGTCCCTCCGCCTCTCCCACCCTCCGGGTTTACGCATCTCTCTGCTCCTCATCCGATGGTTCTCTTCCCGTGGGGAGTCAGAGCCCACCCTCCTGACCCTCTTTTTTGTCTGTGTTTTGGTAGCATCATTTAAAAAGTGATGATACCCGCTGAAATGTGTCCAGGCACATCAACAGGAAATGAAGAATTAATGGGCTGAGGCTTTAGACCACTTTGGGTGAACCATAAAGAAAAAAAATATGCAAAGCTGTAGCACTGTTACCGTCTATTACTGCAGAAATTGCGTGCTTCATCACCTATGGCACACTTTTTAATTTGACACTTCCAAAGTCTGCAAACACCGCAGACGCCCCAAAAGTGTACGCGAGCGAGAAAACGAAACCAACGGCACCCATTTCCCAGACTCAAGAAGCTGCAGGCTTTTCCACACTGTTAGCAGCTTGAGGTTTTAATCCAAGGAAAGGCATCCCTTTAAAACGTGAGAACCTCTTGGGCTTGAGAGCACACCTTTAAAGTAGAAGCCTGGTGTTCTGGGGCAGCTACGGTGGTTTTCCTCCCTTTTCACCGACAGCAGCGCTCGGCGCTTGCACGGCTGGCGCTGTCACAACCCGACAGACCACAACAGCGCAGAGAGGAAAGGGCTTTGTGTCTCTGTGCATTCGCAAAAGGGACATGTAAATACACCCCCCACCCCCCCACAACGTGCTACACCGGCCGTAAAGCCACCGGTGCCCTGAACCCCATTCCCCGTTCCCAGTGACATCGAGCAGAACAGGACCAAACGTGGACCTGTGGCGCTTGTGTCACCCAGCTGAGAGCAGGGGTGTCATGTCCCTGCCCTCCCCGCATCCACACGGGCTCTGGGGTGGTGACTGTCACCCTGCACAGCCCCACAGGCTGGCTGACCCCCTACGTGGCACTGATTTTCGAAAGAAAGCGAGTTTATTTCTCTCGAGTGCTCAGGTGCAGGTCACATCCACAATCCATCTGAGGCAGGTAACGATGTAGCTGCCAATAATTAATGGTAGTTAGTGAGTGAGAAGAAAGGTACAACGTTTAAAACTGTCCATAACTCCCTTGCAGGAGAATCAGAACCTACGTGGGCCTTTTCCAGAGGCTGTTCAAGCTTAACACCCCAGTACACTCTCGTTGCAAGGTTGTAGAATGGCTTTAAGGGGGTGGAAGGGAATGAACTAAGCAAGACAAACTAAAAATCAAAGTTGTAAGAAAAAGATTTAAAAAGGCAAAAGTGTCAATCTGAGGAAGGAAGGCACACATTTTCGATGTTCAAAGTCTCCCCCTTGCAAACCTTGGCGTGCCCTGCACTAGGTCACACAGGCATCGGTGTGATGGGAACTCTCTTTTTGAGGTCAACCAGAGGCAAGAAGCAGTAAACCACTAGAAAAAAGCCGATTGTTTAATGGACTCTAAGTTGTGAGTGTCACCGTGACGTCTGCTGGTCTCATGAAGCTGGTGAAGAACCTCAAAAGCTCTTCAGCAGAAGAGGTTCTTCGGCAGAAGGGGATGAGGCAGTTTGGTTCAGTCCCGGTTCTGTGGGTCACTCAGGATTTCCTAAGCAAAGACGATGTTATCATCCTGGATCTAATAAAGGTTTAGCAAATCAACAGGCCTAGAGGAGAGCCCCAAGAAGTGTGAAATAAAATATCCGGACTATAAGTAGGAGTTCCTTTTCATTAAAACCAGCTGGTTAATATTGCACCCCTGTGCACCTAAGGCACTGAGAGGCGTAGAGGAAGACGGAAAAGTACAGCAACTAAAGAACAACAAGAATATCCAGAGCTCTAATAGTAAATATTTAAAGCAGGAAGGTATGTAAACAGCTCATCCCACAGCACATAACCCAAGTGCCTGCCAGTAGAGGAGAAATAAACTTTCTCCTGGGGAGATAAGCCCATCTTTCTCTCTCCTGAAAATTTTCTTGCACCTTTATCTGATTTAGTCAAGGTCAGAGGCATGGCTTTACAAGAGCATAAGACCAAAAAAAAACCACCAAAAACATTAATTTGTCCAGTCTGCACATAACAACTAAACACCATTTCCTGAAAACAAAAGCTTGTGTGTAGCTAAAAGCTTCTTTGAGAAAGGCAGGCAAACCTGGGGAGGTGAGCACCCATCCCAGAGGGATGGAGAATCCACCACCTCTGCTAGATGATGTCTATGGTCCCTTCCAACTCTAAAAAATTCAGTGAAATTCAGTGAAATTTGTTTCCAGGACTCCCCAGCAGCACAGCACAAGGCTGTGTCGTACTGCTCATCCAAACAGTTTGGGCACGGGCCCTGCTTCACCCCTGTCTGGTAGATCAAGGAGATTTATGATCCTGAGCCTTCTCCTGATGAGAGATCTCCCACACTGATCATGTCACCTACATTCCCTTTGATAAACTAATCAAGTTCTGCTCCTTCTGTCCTTTGTGTCAGGTATTTTCTTCAGTCACTTATCTGGCTTTTCTGCTCCTTTCTCCCAACATTTCACAAGTGTTTGCCATTGGATTTTTATTTTAATAAAGAGAGAGAGAGCTCATTTTTTCCAAAGAAAGAGAGCAGATCACATCTCCTCTCTTGCTTGCTACTCCCCTTGCTTAAACAACCAAGGGTCTCACTGGTTTTATTGTACCAGAGGACTCACCTCAAGCTCCTGCTCAGCTGAGATCCTCAGGATACTTCACACAGCAACTGCTGTCCAAGACACAATCCCTGTTCTGCAAACCACTGGTTGCAGGGTGGTTTTAAATAAACTCCTTTCCTTGCTCTGTTACATTATAGTGGAAATGTTTCTTGTTTCCTTACTAATCCAGGCCACCGAGGGCACTGACTGCCCACCCCTTTTTTCCTTCACCATCACTCTGCTCCTCAGATGAGCAATGAACTTCCTGCAAAGTTGTTTTGTTGGCCTAGAAGTGATTTCCTGCCCCCGAAAACGCAATCTGTAAAATCTGCTGATTGCTTCGTTACAGATACCAAGCTAAAACCAGCTTGATACTATGATAGCTGGCAGACACAAAAACCCTTGACTCTTGTCCCCTGGGTACCTTGTCTTTGGAGGTTCCTGACCTCCAGGCAGTGATGTACCTTCAGGGCTTCTCCAGATCACAGCACAATGTCCTCCAGAAGCAGCCAGTGCTGGTCACTGCCCTGACATAGGCGTGGAGGGACCACCACGCAAAGCACATGTTTCTACATGTCACTTCAAGGAGGAAAAAAACAATAAACAACCACACAAGAGAGAAAAAACCCCAAGGAGATGGTAGGTATCGATGTTAGAAGATCCCTTATCAAGGCAGGCTAAGGCAGAAGAGGGACTTTCCTATCCAGATGCATTTTAAAGAGCATCATAGTGTTTCTTTGCAAGCTGCTAAGAATGCAGTTTTTCAGGCAGATTTTCTTCCTCCCACAAGTCGAGGTCTTTCTGAACCCATGCAGCTCATATCAGCCTCACCATCTGCTGCAGTCATGAGCGTCAGGCTCGGTTAGACTAGGTGGCATGAGTCATTGTGGCTACCTGAATCTTAAATTATCTCCTACTCAAAAGCAGGTAATTCATCCACAGCATCTTCCCTTTCCTCCGCCTATTTTAATTAGAAAACAAAACTCTTTATTGATTCTGGCCTCTTCTACAAAACGCTTTGAGACCAAAAGTACTATGTAGGAGCAGCTAAATATTACTATTAGCCATCTAATGTTTCTGTTGAGAGTCCAAATAACTTGTCTTGCTGCCTGTCACACATGAAACATCCTTTCCAGCCTTTCTGGGTAGGTGCAGTGTGTGGGTGGAGGCTCTTGCACCATAGGACAGCAACACCCAACATCCACGGTGGTCCAGCATCCCCACGGCATCACTTCAAACCCAGGGCAGCGCTGGCTGCACCAGCCACTCAGCTGTTGGCAGTTGGCCTTGGTGCCCATTTGGCTGCACCCCTGCAGGGGAACGGGTAGAAACAGACGTAAAATGACCCAGACATGGCAGATTTTGAAGCGAAGGAATGGTGAGTCACGTCTCTTCTTTCTAGGCCAAAAAAAGAGGCTGTTGCAATTACCTTCCCTTCTGCTACTCTGCTCCCTGCACCTTCCGAATTCTTGTTCTGCTGCCCCCAAAACCACTTCTGTTTCCAAATCTACCTGGAAGAATTGCAATGATCTCTTTTTATCCAGGTGGAGAAACTGAGGAACGTAACAGCCATCACTCAGAAACAGGGAACTGGGGAGTAGTAAGAGCAGAGCTGGCTGTGGTGGGGAGCAGCACCAAATCCAGCCCCAGATCCTCAGGAAGTGCCAGTGTCACTGGTTGGGAACAAGCACGGGGCTCTGGAAGGAAAACCAGAGATGCAGTTCCCATCATCTCCGCCCACGCTTTCATGTAGATGACGGCATGAATCCAGCCCTGCTGATTACACAGGAACTGTCAGGAAAAAGGGCTCTTTCCCAAGACTTCGGGCTCTTCCTGCTTCCAAAGGAGTAGGAAATACAGCCAGGAGGGCCGCAGTTCAGTGCTAGTCACACTTCCCTTCCTTTGCGAGGAAACTAACACCATGGGAAAAGTTGAAAAAACTCAAAATAGGTTTGCTGATGTGAGATTTCTGGATAATTAACTGATTTTTTTTTTGGTAAAGGAAACACGGCCATCCCTTAGTGCCACAGAGCTAGGCAGCCCCCGTTACAAACCCCGAGCCGGGGCACTGCACAAGATGGGCCAGATAACTTTGAAGACTGGATAACAGAAATGGGATGAAATCTGGAAGAATGACAGAAGGTCAGAACCTAAAGAGCTTTTGATAAAGTCTTTCCTCGTGAAAAGTGCATCAGCGGGAGGGACCTCGCTGCGCCGGTGACCGTGAGCCACCAAAGGGTAAAAGAGTAAATGAGACAGTAAATGAGATGTCAGCAGCAAAGCAGAAATCACTAGTGCTGCCTCCTGAGCCCCCCTGGCTACCCAGCATCAGTGAAATCCAGCAGAAATGACGGTGGAGAGGGGATGGGACTGCTGGGAGCATCACACACAGATGCACCACAGGGGCGAGCTCCTGCAGGCAAAGATCACCGCTGCCAAGGGAACAAAAAAAAACCTCCAAACCCAAACATGGTTATGGTATAAACAGGTCAGTAAGAGCTGGAAATGAGAAGAAGTTTTTAACAGTTAGTGATGGGAGATACAAAGGGGGTGCCGTGAAATCAAGGGGGCAAAAAGCCAGACAGGTTTCAAGGTGCTTGCAGGAAATACAGCGTGACACGGGGAAGGAGATGGTTCCCTGAGCCTACATCTTCTTGGATATTCACTGCACAAAGAGGGGAAACAGCAAACTGGGTGTTCTGGGACAACCCTGGAGCTGAGAGGCCCCATCGGAGCTGGGAAGTGGATGAACAACCACGGACACAAGGTCCCTGCAGCCACCTCCAGCTGAGACTCAGCTGCGAAGATCAAGGCTAAACTTCATCTTAGGTTTCACTGCGTTAAGTGAGCGTGCAGAGTAGGTACTGGCATGGTCTTAAACGGGACAAAGGAATGTATTGCACGTGGTTACACCGAGCAGGGCAAGCAGAGGGCCAACATCCATCCTCTTACCCTGCTCATCTGAAATCAGAGCCGAGGCTTTCCTGCCCCTCGTGTGTGCAAGTTCTCAATGGTCCCTAACGCCTCCCCTGCCTCCCTGGGGACTGATGGAGCTGCCCTGGTTTGCCCCAGAGCTAAGGTGGTGCAAACCCAGTCCAGCTGCCCTGCCGGCAGGGAGGATGCTGCGGTTAGAACCCAGTGGCAGGTGGCTCCACCACCAACCCCTGCACACTCCCAGCCTCACCAGCTCCAACAGCCACCGCTGTGCCCATTTACCTGGTGACCTGTACGTGTGGGCTGAGCTCACTGCGGGCCCCACCGACCCGACGCCGGAGCCCAGCTTGAAGCGTTTCACACCAGGGCAGCGATTCCGGCTATTGTGTGTGCCGAGAGCCTGGAAAGGGAAACGCCAGCCCCAGCCCAGGCCAGGCACATCGTCCCAGTCCCAGCCAAGCCCGGGTCCAGCTGCCTCTGTGCTCCCAGGAGGGCACGGGAGGGAGGTCCTCGCCACACCGGCAGGGTGGGTCGGCAGCCCCCGTGCCGGGGAAGGGAAGGGAAGCACAACTCCCCGGTGGCGGTGAAACGGCAGGGGAAGGAAACGGGAAGAGGATCAGGAACTGCATCTGCCTGAACCTCGCACGGTTAAAACAAACTCAGCCTCATGCCCTTGTTCTTCTTATTTAGTTTCAGGTCAGACTCTCCTAAGAAACTGGGAGGTGCAGTTTAGCTTTCCAAGCAGAAGACCGACTTAATTACTTTAATTAGTTTAAAAATATTAATTATTAATTACCACATTTTCATATTAAAGACCAAAACAGGCACAAACCCCAGCAGTGCGTGACAGCACGCACGTTTTAATAGAAATGAGAGGCTTCAGAAACCTTGCTCATCCTCTAATGAGTTTAACACACACATGGCACAGCACGTTTCCATTGCAAAGGCTGAGGGTCCCTCTGGCTCCAGGAGAAACTCCAGTGCCTTGACCTCAAGGTAGGGCAGACCCTTCCCCCCCCCATTTCCACCGCCTGCACGCTATGGGGGCTGCAGGGGGGAAAAAGGGGAGGTGAGGGTCAGCCGGAACGCCAACCCCCCCCCAGAAAGAGGCCATTTCCATTACTGCAAACTTCCCAGCAGCCCCTAATTAGAGAGAGAATTTGCAGGAATAAATAAACTGGCAGTGCTAAGCGCATGCACTCCTCTTCCAGATGTGCACGTCTCATTTTCACGTGGTGTCCAGGGCAGGGCTGGAAACTCCATCCCCACACAAGACCGGGAGGAGGCGGGCACTGCACGGGCTCCCCACACTGAGCCTGCCCCCCCCTCGGTGCAAATCCCACTACTTCCCACACACCCCAGCTGCCTTGGGTCCTTCCTTCCATCCTGGGTCCATCCTTGGGTCCATCCTTCATCCCTGCAGTGCTCACCATCCCTGTCCCATCACACAGGGCCCCGTGAGCCCCTCCTGCCCCCGTTGCAGAGCAGGGTGTGAGTCGGGATAAGCGGCTTTTACTCCATTGCCTCTGCTGCTCCCTCAGCTGCCTGCTCACGACCTTTTCAACTCAAAACTTTCCAGTCATAAATATACCAGCTCAGGGCAGGAAACTTGCTTTTCTGATATTTCTCAGCAAGCCCTCTCCAGCAGCTCTCACTCCCTGTGCCAGCCCCCAGCCATCTCTCCCTGCTCCCCCAGGGTATTGCAGCCACACAACAACATCTGCCGCAGCACCAGGACCCTAAAACTCTCTGTAAAGGCTCAGGAAGGGCCACAAGCTGTAGGTCAGGCCTCGGGAGCAGCTGGTACCTCCTGATCTCCCCGCTTACCATCAAAGCTTTTATCATTATTATTCCTTTTTGACATAAAGCAGTTTGATAAGAACAATTCCCAGAGGGAGCCGCAGCCCCACACCCGCTCAGCTTCCTCTGGGCAGCACGGACACGGCACGGGACCTCATCGCACAGTGGGAGAAGGACACGAGGACAGGCAAAAAAAGGAGGGACAGGAAGAATGAACACAATTTTCCTTTCCTTTTAAAGGCTTTAGTAAACGCCAGCGAAACCACCAGCAGCGATGCCGAGGTGCAGGACACATGGTGTCCATGCGGCACCGAGCGCTGCTGGCAGCATCCCTTTGCTCCAGCTCCACCACGCTGGGAATGGGAAGGGTCCACAGGTGTTGCTGCCCAAATCCATGGGCCATGTGCTCCTGTCTCCCTGTGGGTGGGAATTTGGGTGCCCCCACCATCGCCCTGTGATGGTTTGACCAAAGGACCACGCTCGCAGCTCCACCAACTGCACTGCTGCTGCCCAGGAGAGCTTGGCAGGTCCAACAAAGGTACATACAGAAAATTAGGCAAGATTGGTGCTGTTAAACTCCTGGGCTTTGGGAATGCAAACGGGAAAGAGACAGGCCAGCCTGGACCCGAGGAGAGACCAGCTGCCTTCAGCAATGGCAGGGTCTGCCTTGGGTTTTACATCCCGTGAAATCATCCTCTTGAAAAGTTTACTACATCTCTTTCAGGCTTACACAGAGGACACAGGGGAATTCCCCACTAACCAGATCCCAGTATAACCACACTGGCTGCAAGGTCCCAGCTAGCTGGGCTGTGCTGGGTAGCACTAAAGCAGCAGCCCTGAGCTGTGTGTTCAAGGGATTTACCCCAAACACAGGAGTAGGCTGCCCGGGCACTGCTCTCCTGCTGGAAAAACAGGGCAGGGCAAAGGGGACCCAAAACCCCATCTAACCAGGCCACCCATCAGCTCCCAGCACACCCAGCCTCTGCTCCCCACCATGTCTCAGAGACCCAGCGCTGCTATCACTGGCTCAGCCTCTTCTACAGATGCTGAAGTTGCAGAGTTGATTTAAAAAAAAAAAAAAAAAAAAAAGAAGAAATAAAAATCCTGATTCAGCATGCAAGTTTTGAGGGGAATTTCCTTTGATTCCCCCTTTCACATGCTCAGCCACTTCTGCCTGCCCCAGCTCTCGCCCGCACCCAGCTCCGGGCCCGAGAGCTCCCTGCCGCAGGGCACTTGTTTCTGCTGAGATTAAATCATCACTGCAGGAGGGACCTGATGCCGTCACCATCACCCTCAGGCTCACCCTGTCTTCTCCAAGAGCCTGTCAACACCAAGGCTCATCCATGGCAGGACAACCTTGGGCTTCCCCCCATCCCCGCCTGCTCCAGCGCAGCATCCCAAGAGTCATCTCGTGGCTGGAGCCACAGCCAGCACAGGCGGCTGGGGGATGCTGCGGGTTTCAGCCTCCAGAAACAAAAGAGGATCCAAAACTAAAAAAAAAAAATAGAAAAAAAATAATAAATGAGCTGGGAGATGTGCTGCAAGCAGGCCAAAAGCTGGGGCCGTCCAGCGTTTGCCCTAAATGGGAAAGGGGCCCATGAACACGCCGGGGACAGAGCACCAGCCAGAGAGAGAGAAGGCACCAAGCCAGAAGGGAGAGGAGGAGATTTCCAGTGAGCAGCACGAGGGGGAGAGAAACTCCACGCTGGGAACACCCCCAACAGGCATGGACAGTCAAACCCTGGAGATGGGCTGAGTCTGGGGTTCCCGGAATGGAAACTCAGAGACACGTCGGCAGCATCTGTGTTGTCATCAACAGCCCATCCCTGGGCGGTTGTATGAAGCATCTTGCTGCAGGCTGACGGGCAATTACCTCCACCACGTTGGGCTTTAAAGGAGGACTGTAGTGTCCAAATGTCCTGCATGAGCAGAGCTGGGGCTGCTCCATTGCAGTGACAGACAGGGCTGGGTTACCTCCACCCAGACGCAACCCATCCTCTGCACCCAAAACCCCTGCGGCCAAGCCGAGGGGGAAAGGGGAACAGGCCAACTTCTCCTTCCGATGAGTTGTGGCCACTGCCATCGCACCAAGTCACGCCACGAAGCCAAGTTCACCTGGTTCTCGCTTGCTGTTATCGTTTCTGCCATCTCCAGACTCCAGTCGGGCTGTCTCCGCTCGCCACCCCACCTTGCACGCTCTCCGGTGAGCTCAGCCTCACCACCCTGACTTTTTTGTTAATACTTCACCTTAATTTGCAGTGCTAGAGCCTGTAATAACCACACCAGGTCAGGGAGCATTGGACTAGATGTTCCACCAACAGAATTAAACTGCCCTTGTTTACAAGAAGTTAAAATAAGGTAGAAACAGAATCTGAAATGTTTTTCCTTATAAAGGAACGACAGGAGGAAAGTTCTGCGTGTGCTAGGCATCAGCCTCTCTCGTTCAGCAGGGACTGGCAGTGTCTCTAAGCTCAAGAGATATTGTTATTCCCAGACAAGTAACCATGGGACAGACCAACACAGCCCTGCTTATGTTACCACAAGAGAATAAACTGCCGGACCTGAGCTCTGTCTTTACACACCTTCCTTCTCCCTCCAGCCTCCAGAAAAAAAACCCTGCACCGCAGTACCCCCAAATTTGGCCGGTTTAACAACCAGACAACATTCCTGAAAGTCAAATAAAACTGCCCTGCTGCCTTGATCCAGCGCCCAGGCCCTTGGGGAGCAGCTCATCCACAGAAACAGAGCCTTGATGTATCAGCAACACCCTCTCATAAGAAGAAGGTGCCTTAATCACTCCCCAGATGCCCATCAGCTCCAGCCCTCCAGCCACAGGTCTGTCCATCCCCTGCCAGGGACATCTCATCTGCAGCTCCGGCTCCGCTTCTGTAGGTGGTTTCCAAACAAATCTTCTCCACAACCGCCAGCTGGAGGACGGTCAACTCTTTCCCACGCTGCAGAGAAGCGCTAACAGCCCGGAGCAGCTCTAGGTGCTCGCTCGGAGCCAAGGACAGTGACCGGATGCAGAAGCAGGGCTGGGCTGTCCCTGTCCTCACCATCCCCTGCACAGCCCGGGCACTCAGCGAGGTCTGGAAGCGCGATGGCAGATGTGTTCTCCTGCACCTCTGGTGAGCCAGGCTTTGCAGAAGCAGCTAGAGGCCGATTCACACACAAAGCAGCCAATTACTTGGAGAAAGAGATGCCCACTTGGTCACTTGCCAGCCTGCAGACAGATTTAAGACACAGGGGAATTGAACCTCCAGTCCAGATATCGCTGTGGCCAAGCTGGTCACCTCCTTTGCTGGCCTCTGGGAGAGCCCCCGGCAGCACAATAAAAGGAGCATTTAGTAAAGCTGAAAAAACTTGCAGGTGATGAGCCATTTTGCAGCCAAGCTTCACATAAACACGTTGATAATGATGTTAACATCAGAGCTGGAGATGAAGAGGGCTGCACGGCTACAGCAGGCCCCTCTGTCTGCCTCAAGAAAGCCCCTTTCTTGCAATGCTTGTGGAACCCATGATGTCTGCTGCTGCCAGCCACGCGCGCACTGAAACCCGCTCACCCCATCTCTCCTCCCTACATCCGTGGGTCGAGGCGAGGCAGGGGCACAGGCAGAATTGCAGGGCTCACTGGCAAACTCCACTCTCTTCTGTGCTGTCCTGCTCTTCAGTGAAACCTCCGTTCTGTCTTCGTTAAACACCTTCATCGGTTTAACGCACAGTGGTGCTGTGCAGATACAGCACCCTTACACCAGCCGTGGCTAAAAGCCCCAGTGTTTCATTTCACAGCTTTGCTGAGGTCCACCTGAAACAAACTCTTGGACACGAAGCTCCATTTCTCCACCCTGTCCAGGGGATACATCTGCCCTTGGTGTCTCTCTGGGCAGGGAGGCTGGGGGACATCCCAGCAACCGAAAGCCAAGGTCACTTCTTGCTCACAGAGACCCTCCTACACGCTACATCCCCCTGCACTTCTCAGAGAGGCGCTGTCCCACCTCTGCTCCGTGGACAAGGAACAGCCTCACCAACCATGCCCAGCTGCTCGTTAGCTGTGACACGAACACACCAGCACCAAATTGCCCTCGTTTTGCTGAGGACAACATTGGGTCTGGGACACTCAGATTTGCTTTTAGTCACGTTGGTGCAGTCCCAGCACAAAGCCCCCAGGCTCACCTCGAACTGATGGGTCTTGACTTGGATGTCACTTTGATTTGTACCACTCAGCAGCTTTGCTGATTGCTTGAGAAAAGGCAGGTTTGCGTAGCTCCTGGTCTCTGAGTTCGGTCAACCATGTGTTGACCACAGGCAGCTCCACAACTGCACAAGAACAGACACCACACACTCGTCCTGGCAGAGGAGACAACCTCAGCAGAAGCCAAACTCCTGTAAGAACAATTCACCGAGTTCAAAGAAGCAACCCTTTCTCCTCAGGTATTGCTACCACCCTACATCATTTACACACGCTGACCAGCTACAACCTGCCATGATTTTCATGGTCATTCCTGCGTAACAATAAACTTTTTATTAAAACTATGGAGCAAGCACTCCACAGGACGATGAATATTCATCATGCCGCCTTCCTTCCAGTGCTGAGCTGGGATCCCTGCACAGTAAAAGGTCTGCAAACTCTTCCCTACCCTCTTGCGAGGCACAAAAGCGTGGGAGTTGAACAAGGATCACTATTATCCACTAAACCACAGGATGAGCTTGCAGGAACTGGCAGGCTGGATCGCTTCCAGTCGCTAAAGAAGGCAAATAGTCCAGCCCAGCTCTCGCATGCCAGACATGTTGAGCATCTGCGGACTTGAAAACGCAAAGACAAGCCATCCCCATCCTGAGAACCAGGCAGTCTCCCTCCACACAGCCCTACCAATGTGTGGGACTCGGAGGCAGATTGATTCCATCAAACAATTCCCTTCATTTTCCTAAATTAGGCATTAACAAGGCATTTTGAATGCCGCATTTTCCTTCTACATCTAGCAATTTTCTAGTTAATAAAGAGCTGGCAAAAGATGAGGAAGGCTGACAAAGTGAAATTAACCCCACATCTTATAAGGAAACAGCAACTGGAACCAGCCACCACATCTACACACCAAGGCACAGCCAGGGGGTTGCCCAGGAAGGTCTGACCAGAGGTGGAAGGGACAGAGCGGTCAGTCTGTTGCCTCGTGCAACAGAAGGACGGTTAACAGAGGACAAACTGGGCACCTTCCTGGGAGAAACATCCTAGGCCAGACAGAGCTCTAGACGTCCCATGTTGTCTGGGCCTTCCTGAAAAGTTTCCCATCCCCAAGATGAGGACCTCTTCCCATCTCATTACCACTCCTGATCTTTTACATGATGATAACTCTGTCTTTCAGGTACATCCAAAGAGAGGGTGGATATCTCTTTCTCTCCCCAGCCCACACCAGACACCCAGGAAGAATTTCCAGCCCCAGCAGTTAGACCTGTCAGGGATTTACAGGATGTACGTAGTCTGCATTTCCCTTGGGTGCTTCTCCTGAGGGAGCTGTGGGGCTCTCCTGGAGCTGGGGCATTGGAAGGTCCTGTAGGAGCAGCCACAGCATCACCCCTCAGGCCTCCCAGAGCTCAGTTCTGAGGACAACAAGATCTCCCAGCCTGGCAATGCAAGAGCCCCACAAGGAGCTTTCTGGGCTTTTTGCTTCCTTTCCCCTCTGACCTTGACGCCCAGAGTTGGGAGATCCTTGCAGCCAAGCCTGCTCAGAGCGAGCGCTTTCTCAGCTAAGAAAAGCCAAGAAAAGCCCTCATGGCTTACAGTCTGTTGCTGCATTTGTTGTCAAAAGAGCATGGCGTGTCAAAAATCACTAGAAGGGCAAGAGGTTGTTATTTATGACTCAGATTTATTGCTACTCTCCTTCCCTGGGGCCCCTGGAAATCCCAAAGTGCCACGAATTCAAGGGAAACCCACAAAACGCAGCTCCTCAAAGTCAACATCTTCCTTCTCCCCTTTCCCACTCCACCCAGCCCCCAGAAGGTCCCAGAGGTGTGGGGTTCCCCTTTGCCTGCCAGCAGAGAGATAAACCTCAACTCCTCCACTTCCCAGAGAGAAAAACCCGATTGTGGTGCTGTGGGTGTGCAGGTCCAGCTCCTGCAGCATCCCAAACGGAGGGAAAGCCGCATCTCCAGCAGGGGTTTAGCAAAGCACGAGGAGGTGAGAGACTTCAGGTGGAGCCACACAACCCAAATTAAATCTCCTGAGGATGACTTTTGCTGTGCGGGTGCCCCCAGCCCTGCTGCCTCAAGCCTCTTGCTGTGCCAGAAACTTCACTGGGCTGACCCAAAGCCCCAGCACAGACCCCACGGAGGGATCCCGGTGGCTTCGCTCTGCCCGAGGTGGCTCCCATCCCTCCCCGATGTCACGGGGCCACCGAAGCTTCTGGTGCAGCCCTGCATCTTGCACGGGACTGTCAGCAATTTGCAGATTGCATGGCCTGGCCCCATCTATAAATGTGGGATGTTTATACAACCCTAGGAAAATGCCAAGCACAGCAGGATCGCGAGGGAATATACTCTCAGCTGGTGGAGCTCCGACAGCCCATGTCCGTCAAGTATCTGCCCTTAACTCTTAATACTAAAAGGGCAGCTTCCTATTTAATGGAAAACAGCAAAGTCCTTGCAACGTAAGATGTTCCTGTTCACAGACACAGCTGATGAGCAAGGTATTAAATCCAAAGGGCCGCTTCCAGCGCTTCCTGAGAGAGCCCAGCTCCCCGCAGAGCAGATGCTGCACCTCTGCTGGAAAACACTGGGGTTGTTGTTTGTTTTTAAAGCTTTTTTTTTTTTTCCAAGCCAGGAAAAGGACTGAAAACCAGCATGACTTTATTGTGTAAGTCAATGCAATATGAATGAGAGGGCTATGATGTGGATATTTAATGCATTATTTTGATGATAGATCCGACATATCTGCTTAAAAAAATATATCTCATACTCACTTGTGAGCAACAGTCAGCCTCAGAAAGCAGCTTTACAGATATTATCAGCCCTGGACATTAATTTGCTTTCCTAAAAACAAGAAAAACTTAAACCATCCAAGAAGCAACAAAAACCCAAGTCAGAGACCTGGGAGCCAAGCCCTAAAGCAATCAGAGGGACACGTGTGACAGTCACCTCAGCTGGGGACCTCGGGACAGGCAGAGGTGGGAACGGCAGAGGTACACGGTGGAGGTGATGCCTCCAAGCCTCATGCACCATCTTGGTCACCCTCACACATATTGCCACAGACACCGCTGACCTACATGGTTTAACGCAATTACTATTTACTGTTTAAATAGAGAAGAAAACGTGAAAGACAGTTCAATTAACTCAAATGGCTTCTCCCAGATGGCCAGAGGCAATTAAGGAACAGTCCTGCTTCTGCTGGTCCTTCCCAGCCACACGGCGCTGTGCATCGCTCCCGAGGGGATGCGGGCACCGTAGGTGGGAGAAGCAGCAACCCGAATTTCAACTCCAAACACAACACGAACTTCTGCTAAAGTTCAGGCAACTTCTGTCCCCTGAAACCATCCTTGGTTTTACCTGCCATGCCCTCCAGATTTTAAACTGGCAGCACTGGAATTCGACACTAAATCTGGTGCTTCAATTCCATTTGTTTATTACAGAATCACCTAGGTTGGAAGGGACCTTTTAAGTTCATCTAGTCCAACCAATGTCAACAGTTAGTGCTTTTTATTTCATGGGAAAAAATCTGTCAGCAGAGTGTCCTGAGTGTAACCAAAGTGCCTTTGAACAGTACGTCGGACACAGAACCGGATTTCCCATGATTTATGTTGTGCAATGCTCGCTGCTGCCAGGGCACAGAGGGGCTCTGGCCAGAAACAGGGCACTGGCAGCCACCAAGAGAACGTGCAGAGGGAGTTTATCAAAGAAAAGGAATAATTGCTCAGTTTTGATGGCTATTTCGTGCTATATGATGAACTCTTTCAATGCAGGAAAGTGCTGCCTGCCCTTTGTTTAGATTCCCGGAGGGATCCGCCTCGCTCTGCAGGTAACCAGCAGCAAAACAAACCTCTTCTCGCTGTGCTCCTGGCAGATAAGCAAAGCCTGGGCAAGCAGAGAAGCCGGAGCTTTACCAGAGACGGTGTGGGGTCGGGGTCTCTGCTGGCCTGCAGGAGGAAACGCCGGACGCGGCGAGAGGAGGGGGAGGAAGGCATCGAGCCAAGGAAGGGAGAGCTCAGCCTGAGTCCCCACCCCTGCTGCTGCAAAGCCCTCCCAGTACCCCCTTCCCTCTGCCTCTCAGCTCCTTTTCTCCAAAATAGTCTATCTTTTCTTCCCCGAGGTCTGCAGATCCCGGGGGTCCAGATCCCAGGTCCAGGCAGTTGCCCCACAGCCCTTCAGCCTCTACAACCGAACCATCTCTGCATCCCCTGCTGTGGAATGTCCCCTCTGCCCACCCCCCTGCTCCCTGCGCCGCTGGTTGTCCCCTTCTTGCCTTTGTACAGAGCAAGATTAAGTTTCCTCTCCAGCTGCAGACAAAGGGCCCCCTCCCCGAGCGGCCGCAAGACAGCGAGGGGGCTGTGGAGCAGCACCAGAAGTGAGTGGAGGACACCAGAGGCAGGTCTTAACCAACTTGGGGATCAAATCAATGGGATAAAAGGTCATTTTTAACAACCCAGCCCGGGGGTGCACAGGTATGAGCCAAAACAAGACCGATGCCACGACACACCTCTTGCCATGCACACTTCAAGCCAGCATCCAAACCACATATCTTATCTGACACTTAGGATGTTACTTCAGATCCAGCAGCATCCCTCATGTCCTCACAGCACAACCAGTAAATAGCCCAGTACAGAGCCCAGTACAACCACTCTGCTGGGCAAAAAAACCTCATGAATTAAAGGGAGAGCACCGCAGAGCACAATCTGCACTCAAACAGGCAACTGTAGTGGGTGTCCCAAAGGGTGAAGAGGTGTGAGAAGAGGAACCAGGAACAGCCTTTCGGGATGGAACTGCTGCCCACAGCACAAGGGAGCGGGGAGGGAAGGGTTTCCTGGTTCGTGGCCAACACTACCGTTCCTCTGATGGAGGATATGCCTTCCCCAGGGTGTGTTTCAACTGAGAGCACGAGACACACAGTTTCCATAGCTCACTTTCCCTCTCCACCCACTGGGAATTTTTCATGTTTTCTGGGAAAAAAAAACCCACCTCAAAACACAACCAACCAACTGCTCACCAACATGGCAGTTTCCAACAAGGCCCGCTTCCCTGTAGAGAAGCTGTCACTACAGATGTCAACCAGCCCTTTTTAAGGAGCTGAAGATAGGTTTGACCAGTTCTCCACTTGAACCTTTGGAATGCAAGAGAGGAAAGAAACGGTAAATATTTTAGGTGCTGAAGACCTTCTGCTTCCTGGCCCAGCAGTTCATCTGCTCTCAAGGTTGCCTGTTTTGCCTCTATGCTGATAAATCAGTAAACACTTACGCACAAGCCCTCCTGGTCAACATTTCTGGAGGGGCAGCCCCAGCCCCATTTGCTCCAAGTCCCATTGACCTCAGAGAGCCAAGAGAAGCCACAGGGGAGAAGTAAAGCAAGAAAGCAAGACTGCTAAATGCTTTGGGGTCAGGGAAGGGGACTTGGGGGACAAATTGGGGGAAATGTCAGGCCTATACCAGGAGAAGTGACTCTTCTGAGTGAGAGGGGGCAATGTTTAAGGACTTCAGCTGACGGTCACTGGCAGAAGACAGCAGAGAAGAATGAAGGGGTTTAATGTCCCCTTCCATCTCCCCAGTGAACGGAGGAGAGTCAGACAGCTCTTGAAGCTGTAGTGCAGCAGAAAAGGGACACATAAGCTGGCGTTTGGTGGTGCTGTAGCTGTGAACGTGGCACTGGCAGCAGATTTTGCACCCCTCAGCACCAGAGTCCCTCCAGAGAACACTCTGCTGGCACTTACCACACCAGTGGTGACCCAGGAACAGAAATCCCAGCCCAGGAATAAGCCGTGCTCCCCAGCAGAGATGGATGTGGTGAGAATGATTCATGCCCCCAGCCTGATGTTCAGTGATTCCCCAGCCCCACGGCTCCAATTAGCACCAGCCGTTGCCTCCACCCTAAAGGGAGCCTCATCCCTGCCCCGCACGGGGGTGCCAGCAACTCAAAAGGGTCAAATTCCCAGCTTTATCGTGACAAATCCCTCACAGCTGTCTAGCAGAGGATCCTGAAGTGCCAAGGAAAAGCGGAAAGTATCTACCTCATTTTCCACATCGGAAGTTAGAGCACACGTGTTAAATGATTTACGCGAGGATACAGAGCGATTTAGTGGCAGAGCAGGAAAAGGACTCCAAGAGCCCAGCTCCTCATTGCCACCGGGTCATTCCCTCCCGGCGAGGATTAAATCCCGACTCACGGGTAAATCAAAGCGGAGCCATAAAAGTCGATCTGTTTAGGAGACGGGCACCCAGAGGCTTTTAGCAACGCAGTGAGAAATATCGAGCTCTTCTCGCTGAACGAACCCCCTCCCGTAGATACAAATATCAGAATTTACTGCCCTCTGCTGCGATCCCCGGCAGTTATTTGCCTTTTTACAGCCGAACGTCCCCGCAGTCCCACGCCTGCCCTGGGAGGCGACATCCAAGCCGGCGGCGCAGGGAGCTCCCGGGGGACCCTCTGGGGCAGGGGGTGGGCGATGTGACAGCGGGCAGAGCTTTGGGGCAGGGGGAGGACACCCCCTCACAAACACATACACACACACACACCCCCCCGAGGCTCCGCTCCGCCCCGGCAGCCGGTGGGGATGCGGACACCGCCACCTAACGGCACCGGCCCGGCCGCCGCCAGCCCCCCCGGAGCTGGGCTTGGGCAGGGAAAGGGGCAGCAGCAGCACCCAGAGCATCCCCTGCCCGGGGTGGGCAGCCTCTCCTCCCCCCTTCCCCCCCCCCTCCCCAGTATCAAGGAGCACGATGTGCTTCCCAGCATCGCCGCTTCCCGGGGCTGAGCATCCCTTCTAGAAGCTGGGGCACCCACGATCATCCCCCCCAGGTCTTCCCAGCCCCGAGCCCCCCCCCCGGGGAAAGGGATGAGTGACCGGGAGTGCAAGACTCGTGAGTCAAAATGAGGGAAGACCGAGGGCTCTGGGGATTCCGGTACTGCCCTTCGCACACACAGATGGCTGGGATGCAGCTGCCGATAACCTCACTTGAAATTCAGGATGATTCCCTCTGGGATCTTGCAAAGTCAGTCCAGGGCCCTCTGTTATCCATCCCCAGCAGGTACCTACTTCTTAGAGGCACGGAGGTGGTTAGTGAAGCCAAACAAGATGATCCTTATGCAGATATAACCTCCACGTATGTGCTAAAAAAAAGCAGCAAGGAAGTTCTGGAGGGCTCTTTGCAGGGCATGGGTCTGCCAAGGCCAGCAGAAAGAGTTAAAACGGCCTCTTCTCTCCCCTTCCCAGGCAGCGTAGTCAAGGAAACAGGTCTCTGGATGGGAAGTGGGAGATCTGACACTGATCACTTGTGCAGCCCCAGGCAATTCACTCTGTCTCTGTACAAGTCATCAGGACCTGGTCTCCAAGTACAGCCCGCAGTTGTCATCCAAAAACTCTGACCAGAGCTGGGGTCCCTACAGCACTGTCACAGCAACATTATCGTGAAGTGTTCCGTTGCCAAACTCTCCTGCGTAGAAGAAAACACCACCACAGTGTGGGACAAACCTAAGCCACCAGGCCAGGCAGCGTGGTGCTGGCAGCACGATGCTCCCTATTTCAAGCACTGCTTAGATGAGAAGATCTTGAAGCTCTTTGCTTATGATCCCTGGGAGAGCCAGGGACCAACTGGTACAGCAGCTCATGGACTGGTCAGCACCCAGTGCTTCTCAAGGTGCAGAGATACAGACCCTCCTACAGAGCAGGCTGTTCCCCTGGGCTCAAACAGGGACCTGCCCAAACACCGAAGTCCAAGTGAACATCTCGGAGACAGCAAAACCCAGGGAGCCCGTGACTCGCTGTAGCTCACACAGGTCAGTGGCACGGGGACAAAATCCCAGACCCGAGCACTGAAAGCAGCCTCACCCACACCGCTGTGTGGCTCTGCCCTACACGGCTGCTCTCACCAGCCCGATGCCAAAGCAGAAACGGCTCTGGGCTCAAAGCCTGGCTCCGAATCCTGATCCAGGTTTCCCAACCCACAGTTTCACACCACTGACTTCCCAAAAGCCCCCTTCCAGCTTCTCAGGTAGCCCTCAAAGCAAGCATCCCTGCAAAGCATTCAGGATTTTACCTCTTTCCCTTTGTCCCCCTAAACTACCCATGGGGTTTTTTTGTTCATTTGTGGTTTTGTTTGGGTTTTTTTTTTTTCTTCATTGGTTGGACTAGATGATCTTAAAAGGTCCCTTCCAACCTAGGTGATTCTGTGATGGCATCAAACACGCATTGCCATTGCCAAAAGTTCTGGCTTCATCTGAGACTCTCAGCCACTGTGAATCCCTTCAAACCCCCCATGTCAGCCTCCCTTCTCATCAGCAAGGCCTTGCCTACCCTCAATGTCCCTGCTCCAGCACCACGACTTAGAACTTGAAGCCCTGGAAAGAAAAAGCATCTGAAAATAATAAAAAAGCATGTCCTGCACTCATGGGGAAGGAAAGGAGAGAGCATTACATGCAGGCAGTGCCAGCTGGCAGAGGGTGGGCTGCCAGCAAGGGGGTGCCACAGGCATGTGCAGATGCTCCCCCAGGTTGGGGAGACACAGAAGGTGAGGGAGAAGCATGGGGGAAGCCAGAGAGAGAGTAATTTCTGAATACACGGACCAATGCATTCATTAACAGCCACACCAGAGCGTGCACCTCTGTGCCTTGACTCCACTTCTCCAAACCCAATGGGATTTTGAAGAAGCAACGTATCAGACAACAAAAGAACAAAAATATGAGTTTTTCTGTGCTCCAGTGCACCAGAGATCAAACTTGATTGTCTTGATGATATGGTTTAATTTTCCAGATCAGACAGCCAGGAGTGAAATGCAAACAAATCTTCATTTCCACAGCCTCAAGCCACAAAATTCCTGCCAGTTCATGGTCAAAACTGCAACTCAGAGATGTTGCAGAGCTAATGGCAGGCTCCCCCACAAATTCTGCATCCAAGGAATCACGCTTATCACTCCCCAAATTGGTTTCACTGGAATCCAAAATTTGCTCCAAAAATGGCTGCTTTAGTTTATAAGTAATGATGTAATCACAAAATTAATACAGACCTGTTTGTGTAACACCAACTTTGCATGAATATGGGCCAGGCCAAGGAAAAAAAAAATGAAAAAAAATGTCATTTTGATACGATTGATATGAGAAAGATATTTTTTACAGTGAGAACAGTCAATCACTGGAACAACCTCCCCAGGGACACGGTAGAGTCCCCATTGCTGGAGGTTCTCAAGATGTGCTTGGCCATGGTGCTGGATGATCTCATCCAGGCCCCTTTTCCCACAAAAGGCTGGTCCAGGGGATCTTTCGAGGTCCCTTCCAACCTGGGCTGCTCTGCAATTCTATGAAAAAAAATGCACTTTCATATTTATTGCATGATTATTGCTTGTAAAACTAATGAATTTATTAACCTGTAAAATCACGCCCATTCTCTCCTGAGCCACAAACCAGAGCTATTTATAAATCTCTAGCAAGACTCTTGGCATTGTCATCCCACTGCTCTTTTGGATGTTACACTGAAGGGCTGTTTCACTCATCCAACAGCAAGGGCTCGTGCTCTTCCTTGTGCCAGGGTTGCGGTACCCAGGTGCTGGGATGGGACAAATAAATCTAACAGCAGCAGCCTGAAGTGCTAGAGCAGAGGCAGAGTGGGTCCCATATCCCTCTCGGTGACGACCATGCCAAAATTAATTTTCAGTGTTGGTGCTCAGGAAGGAAGCTGCCCTTGCAAACAGAAGCTGTTGGGAAGAAGCAGCGGGCACAGCCCAAAAAACTCAGCAAAAAGGGGACATTGGGCATGGACACTGAATGAGCACGTACGTAAGGGATGCTGTCTCCATCAGCTGCTCAGAGGAGCCATCAAGCACTAGTGGTCCAGGTGGAACAGCATCATTTCCGACACACGCACCCATTTTAGAGACTCACAACCCCCTGGGCTGCAGTGTAAGAACACCTTTGAGTTTCCAGCTGCATCACTCTCCCCCCAGACAGGCACTCCCCCCCTTTGCCTACAGAGAGCTTCAGCGCAGAGACCTGAATGCCAAATCCTTACCCAAAATCAAAGGATAACGGGAGCACAAATGCCCTTTCCCAAGGACTTAGAGAAAAAACCTGGGGCAGAGCAAGCAATTTCACCCAAATTTCCTCAGGTCTGATACTGTCCCTAAAATGGGACCCATTGCTCATCAGGACCTTCTCTACCGCCCGTAAGATGCTGGGGTCTGGCTGCAGAGCCCTGACTACAGCACGAGACATTGCTGCTCTCTAACAAATGATTCTGTCCATTAGTTACAGCTGGAAGTACTGCCTGGAGAAGCCAACAGGACAGAGATATTGTGCTTCTGAGATCATTAAGGCAACAGAAAGACATGTGTTGACCCAGACATAGTTCCCTTACTACGTACTTGCTCCTACTCAGCATTATGGTATGCTGGTCCTTGGAAGCACCCTGACTTGCATGAGAAACATCCTCCCTCACCCCAGCAGCATGGGAATGGCTCTGCTGGGAGGCTCCGAGTCATCCAGCAGAGCACGGAGCAGGAGGGCAGGCAGCAAAGGAGCTCCTGCCCTGGGGTTAGCCAAGTCCAGCAGAGCGGTGCTGAGAAGCGTTACCTGTGCTGTCAGGTGAGAGAGGAGCCGTGCCCCACAACGGGACTGTATTTAATGGAGGTGAGCAGAAATTCCAGCAGATTTAAGAGCAGAGCTGAGGAAATGGGTAATGCTTCATACCTTGACGTGCCTCAGACAACTGCGGGGATGCATCCTCTGGCCAGGCAGGAGCCCGCAGCCAAGCAGGGAGCTGTGAACACAACTGTCTGCAGAGGCAACTCACAGCCTCATCAAACCCAAACCCTCACCCAAGAGAGGGCCTGCACAGACCCACAGCTAAAGAAGCCCAAACCCGCAGTCACAACAGTTCACTACACAGGACGAAGGTAAATGCTTGAACAAGAAACCCCAGGGGAAAAAAGCTGCAGGTAGTTTTCAGAGCACACAACACGCAAGCCTTGGGCAACAGAGCATCACAGACCACGGGGGTCAGCACCAGGCAGGGACATGAGCAGCAGGACACTGACAGCAGAAAGGAGGGCTAAGGACAGACCAACAGACACCAGCAGAGGCAGGACAGACAGGAAGGTGCCCCTGGGTGCCAGAGATGGATGAACACGGTGGGATCTAACAGGAGGTAGAACCACTCAGACTGTAAACGCCCGATTTGACATCCCCCACGCGTGACACACCGCAAGCCAGAGGAAGATGAAAAATGTTTGGTAAAAGAAGATGCATAGCTGTGAGAAGACCACTAAAAAGAAACTTGTCAGGCTTTTTTCTGCCATTTCTCAGCAATAACACAGACACCGAAGGACATGAGACAGAAAAGATCGCTAGAATGATTGGAAAAAACCCTCTGCCCTGCTACATGCATTTTAAAGAATAACTTTTATTTTTAAAAATTAAGAAACAAGCACATTCGCTCCCACGACCCCTTAATACCTCCAGCATTCCCAAAAAGGCTCCCTGCTCTCCTTTCCTACTGCTCAGTCCAGGCATACGGTGCTTCCCAGGTGGCTCTGAGGACCACTGAAGATGCTTTGCCTTGAGGCACTTTGTCTGAGAGCTGCTGCCTGCCTGGCCTCCGAAAGCCTCTCGCTGCAAACAGGGGCTGTCTCCTCCCTGCTCAAATCATTCGGGCGCATAGGATGATGTATGAAATCATGTTAAATTCTGTATGCATATACACAGGCAAATATATCCATAGTGGATACGTGTGTAACTGAAAAATGAAGCCTGAGCACCAAGGGGTTAACAGCCAGCTCATCCTTCCTGCTGGAGCTCAGCACTTTGCTTGCCAGCACCTACAGCACTCCCAGCTGCTGGGCCCTGCCTAACACACACCACTCATCACCGTCAGGTGTTGCAATTACCTACTCATCATTTGTTAACTCTTAAAATGAGTTTTCACAGTGCAATTTGAAAGGTGACGTCTATAAAGGAGATCAGACCTCCTTTCCCATCGTGGTTGCACCCATCCTGTCACCCCATCATCAGAGCAACTAAAGCCCCACTACCCGGGGTGCTGAGGGCCCTGCCTTTTCATTTGAGAACAGGTAAGGGGGCCGGGATATTAACAATTAAGGCTTTGTAGCGAGATCTGGACTAGTTAAAAGAGCCATCTGCTAAGGAAAGCCAGGAGAGCCATCTCCAGGCCACTACCACCAAAGCAATCTGGCAAGGCAGAGAGAAGGGGCAGATGTGAGGAACGCAGCACCCCAGAGCTCAGCTCCACAGCCCCAAAACCATTGGAGAGGGGTGCCTGGAAACAAATTCATTCAGAGCAAAGCCTTTTCATGCAGTATCAGCCTGTAGAAACGTGTAAGAGATGGTTTAATCAGACTAAAAGGGGGCTGTAGATTGTATGAGACTGTTTCTTATACCAGCACCCACAGGCACCGAGAAACTGGTACCTTGTTACAGGGACCAAGGAAGACCCTCAGTGCCCCGGAGCAGGCAGTGAACCAGGCACGGGGCTACAGCATCACCTTACACCATCTCCCCCAGAAACAAGAGGGGCCTGTCATCCACAGAGAGGGGATCCTGGGTTGGGGACACCACCCTGTGCAAGAAAGCCCGAGCGTTCCCCTGGGCAGAAGAGACCCCGTGGGAAATGCTGAGCTGTGGGAAAGCCCTCAAAGAGGAGGCCAGACCCACTTCCCACCCGCCCCGTGGTGCCCTCACCCTGTCCGACAGCCACACGCTCAGCTCGGGGTTCAGCCGTTCCCACCCACAGCGGAGTATTAATTAAAAGCACGTTCAGGGCCAGAAGAGCGACGGGGACGTGGCCCCCAGCGCCGCGCGGATCCGCTTTCATCCGAGTCATCTCTTGGTCAGTTGCTAAAGCCAGGGTCCCTGCCCGCCCCCTGCCCGTGCCGGGGGTGCTGCCTGCATGGCTGCGGCAGGGGGGAGGCTCACTCTGCTCCCTGCTCCTCTGCCCCCCAGCACAGAGCTGCCAGAGCCTATGGCCCCCCGAGACCCCCAGCCCGCTCGTGTGCCGGTGGTGGGACTGGTGGGAGCCGAGCAGCTCGCCCTGAGAATCTACGCTGTGCCATGGACCTGGAAGCCACCAGTGTGACACGATGATATTGTCACTTTTGTGCCCCAAATCTCCTTGAGCACAGTTCTCTGCACCCACGCATTGGGTTTTGCTTTCCCTCTGCTGCTTTCCCTGCCTGTGCTGACCCTTGCAAGCAGGGACCCACGGAGAAAACCCAAGACCAGACCTTCTGCCATCTATTGCCCCGTCCTACACTTCACCCTGAAGCTGCACATCAGAAACCCTGCTGAGATGGCCAGCACAGCTCTGGGGAACCACACAACACATGACCTATTCGTGCTTGACCAAGGACAGAGTGGCCGAGTTCAGCATCCCTCACTAACCCCTGGCACAGCTACTTACACCTGGCCCAGGCCACCAAGCACACCCGTGTCCCTGCCACAGCTTGACCCTATCTGAATCACCTGGTTCCAACAGGGGTCAGTGAAACATGGATGGGCTCAGACAACAGGGATTCACAAACTTGCTCCCAGCGGTTAGCAAGAGCTCTAGCATCTTTGCACAAGGACACTTTCCCAGGGTCTTTCTGGATCCTGGGTGCTGCAC
>JAOQGH010000003.1:28129176-28151561 GCA_025769975.1 Gallinago jamesoni | reverse complement strand
CTCAGACACTTTCTGATAGCCTCCAGCTCTCTCTGTTGACCAGACCAGATGAGTCCCACCTCACTGGTTTACCTGGCATTATGCAGTAAGCCTGTGTGAAACACAAACTGAGGCTCCAAAGCCCCATGATTGCTGTTCACCGAGCAATACTGCACGTCAATGCCTTCGAAGAAACAAGAAAAATTGAGAAGTCATAGAATGATGTTTCCAAAAGAGGTCAAACATCACATCTCCAGGTTCCTACCACCACCGCATACCCCAAGGCGATACGTGGTCTCCAGATGACTGTGTAGCTGTCTAGCTCCCAAGAGCTGTGGCTATGGAAATGCACGTCATCCCTTTCCTTGTTTAGGGTGGCAAAGAGCCCAAAGCAACCCCTTTCTGTGACGCTTCACTTATAACCACTGCTCAGTCATCCCAACCCCAATTTATCTTTTACAGGAATAAAAGCTTCTGGGTTCAAGGCCAGATGTGCAGAGGGGAAAATTTGGACTTGAAACAAGGGGAAATTGAGCTGCAGTTATATGGAGTCGTAAATATTTACTGCAATGTAAACTGGAGCACTGAGCTGCTCATTTGATTTTAACTTGAAAAAAAAAATATTAAAATTTAAAAGGTCTCTCACCAGAAAAGTGGAAAAGTATATAATTAGAGTCTAAGAAAACAAGCTTGAACAAACGTGCTGTGTCTTTCAATTTAGATTCTCTACACTCCAGTTACCTTTGGAGCCGTACCAACTCCCATTTCTGTCCTCGGACACATATATATGAAAACATGCGGTGCCAGGGCTGAGACTGCAACCTTGTTTTCACACATGCAGAAGATAAACACGCACTTCAGTTCAAAACTACCAGCTTCTGCACTGGTGGCCAAGTTTTAAAGCATCAGCTTTAAAACACAGCTCAGTTCTTCTGGAATGAAAGAGCACCGCTTCAAAGCTTTAGCACCCAGACCGACACTGCAATTCCACCCTAAATTATCACTCAACGCATTTTCCCTGCCATTTGATGTTAGTTCAGGGTGTAGCATCCCACTCTGACCATATTTACATCCTCCCACCGATACATCACAACATTGGGGTTGGAGATGGGGAGAGCACATGGCTCCAGTGAAGCTCCAGATACAAAGGAGCAAAGTGTCCCAGCATCAAAGTGTCCCCTGCCACAACATTCATATCTGCCCCCGTGCTTATCACCAGTGTTTGACAAGGGCCAGGCAGGCAGTGTCACAGCTCCCAGGGCATTTAAGTGCATGCTTAACTGGACATCTGTGAGTAATCCCCATGCCACATGTGCTGATGCCTCGATACAGCAGAATGCTGAAGTCACCGCTCCAGGAAAGCATCCCGAGGGTGGCTTTCTCCTCCCACCCACGCAGAGGGAAAAGCTGAAAACTTCTGTTTTGATAAGTACATCTGGGAGCAGAGACAGGATGTGAGGGCTGAGAAGATGAACTGAAATAGCAAATCGAGCCTGGGGGGAGCAACTGTGAGTGACAGAGAGACCAAGGGGACAGGAACGGACAAAAGCCCTCAACAAACCATGGCCAGAGCAGGGCGTCGAGGCAAGTGGGGTTCTTGGGGGGCATGCTGATTGCAGTAGAGACAACTGTCAGCATCTCAAAGAAAGCAAGGAAGCAAATACCAAGGAGAGGTCGTGCACCTCAGAAGCAAATGTGAAGGAAGATTTCAATTGCAGCAAAGCATCTGCTATGAAAGATGAACATCCATGATGTTCAAGAGATCCCAATCCTGGAGAAAGACACTTCCCGCAGAGGTTTGGGCCTTTGGAGCAGCACAGGTTCATCGGGACAGGTAGAGCCAGCAAAAGGGAAAGCCCAGAAACAGGCTGTCTCAGCTTCCTTTTGGGTATTTTAGATGGCAAAACTGAAATGTTCTATTCCCAGGGGATAGTGCAGGTAAGCACCAGGGCTGTGTCTCTGTCCCTGGGCAGTCCCGACCGGAGTCACGCACATGCAAATAGAGGAGAACAGGCTCGGGCACTCCCAAGCACCAAAACTTCTGCTACTGCTTTCCTGAGGCTGGAAAACACCTTTTCAGGAAAGAAACCCTCCCGCCTGCTTCCTTCTGAATCAAAACAGCTTCAGAAACATTAAGCTGCAATTAGGAGTGTAAATTTAGTCACAAGCACATATAATCCATAAATCTCCACATCCAATAAAAAATAATAGCTAAGGAGAGTATGAAAGAGCCACTAATTACTAAAGCTGTATTTCAACCTCAGGCCATTCCTGCTTTCTGTTGCACGGTGTTAGACCCCTTGAATTGAGATGGGGCTTTGTAATTATTCTCTCTGGATCCATTATTCAGTAAGTAATTAATCTTTTATTTTATATGGCTCTCTCTTTTCATATTTTTTTAAAATATATATACCGTTCCATTTTTATGTATGTACTGCTCTCTCTCTGCAGCATAGAAAGCTCTGCAGTTATTAGCAGCCAGCTTTGCCTTCCCAACCATGGCCACTGGACAGCAGAGAGGAGATGTCATTTCTGAGAGTTACCTCTTGCATTCTCTCTTTTTTAATTTTTCCTTTTTTTATTTTATTGGATGAGAAAGTTTCAAATGGAGAAATTCATGCAACTTACTTGGACTCGTCTGGTCACTGAGTCTCCGAAGTCTCCCGCTGGAGGTCCGGGTGATTCCTAAAGCAAGAAGAAGGCTTGAATGAGCCAAGGGAGTTCCTGTGAATATGGTATATGGGGAGCAATCTCCCACTACGACTCTACATCTGGCGAGACACATGTTTTGTTGGGAATCTACTATGCACAATCATCTCTGCAACCAAAGGAATGTTATCTGTTATTTTAAACAGAAAAACACCTGAGAAGAGACCTCCACCTTTCCCCGAAGATATCAAACATTATTATTCAAACACATTAAACCCACAAATGTATTTACGGTTTCCAGAAAAAGCAGAGAGAACTTCTGAAATCTTTAAGTGGGACACACACCTTCACTTCTTGCTCCAGGATATTTTATTCTAGAAACAAGTGCAGCACTTCCAGAGACAGGTTTCCTCGCTGAGAGAGGAAAGCACAGGAGTTTAAGGACCAGCACATGCCCTGCACTGGCAGGGAGCTCAGCAAAGAGGCTCCTTGCAAAGACACCACTTCCCAGAGGCTCTTGGTCTCTCCAGCCAGCTCAGCCCCAAGGACAGCATGGGCTGAGCAGGCTGGAGCCAGCTGGAGCCTTCAGCATGACAGAAAAGCCAGGGGTGACTGCTCCCTGGCCAGATCACTCCCAGGGAACACGTTGTATAGGAGGACCCTGTCATGGGGTTAGACAGGCCAAAACACAGGATACGTTGCATGTTCTAGGCAGATGCTACACCAGAACACGTTGGACTAACAGATGTTGGACTAATTCTGCTCCACCTTTTTAAGAAAAAAAAGTATTCATCATGCTCAATGGGGCAGCACATGGTTAATTCATTTGCACTATGCTGGAGAAAGGTATGTGAAAGTCTTAACCTACCCTACATCATACATTGCTTTGAAAGGCAAAACCCAGACACACCTGTCTCCTCCATTCCATACCCACTTCAGAAAGCAATCGGTGACTCCCCGACGCCTGCCTGCCTCCCAGACTCCAGGCAACATTTCTAATCCATCAGCAACTCATTTAATTTCTCTGCCGTCCCAGCTGCGGATTTGTAAAGTGGTGGTTGCCACAACGCTCATTTCCCAGGCACACTGAACAACTCAGCAAGAACCAGAATTCACCTTAGCAAGCCCTTGATGAAAGCCTGGCCGTACGCAGAAACCATACCTCAATTAGTGCCTCAGCTTCTCTTTTCTGAGCTCAGTAGAAGTGGACACAGTAAAGGCAGTGAACCACACCACGCAGGATGCTATTCTGAAACTACCCCAAAAGTTACGATTGACCAATACAGGGATTCCCAGAAGGTCTGGCAGCTCCTCAGTCTCTGGTGGGCTGTGCTAGAAGAACAGCAGCTCAGGATGGTGTCCATCATCTCAGACACCAGATGCTGAAGCTGTCAAGCTCCAGAATGGAGCCACAGAGATTCCTCAGCCCAACACAAACCCCACCTGGGCACACCACTGTTTTGAATCAGTATTTCTACTCTGAAAACAGGTCAGAAATTTTTGGGGTGATGCTGTTAAAATATTATTTAAACTGTCTCCTCAAAATCTACCAGACCTGTTAGAAAATAAGGGATTAAAACGAGCACCAATTTAAGCTGCAGAACATCCCTGTAGCCACAACCTTACAAACCTTGCGAGCTGGAAGAGCGCATCACACCAAAAACTTTTGAATAACTATATATCTTTAAAAGGCAGGAAAACTTTCATACCAAGGAGCCCTGGGTTGGAGGGAATGAAGGGAAAAGAGCTGCCTGGCAACTCAACATGGAAAAAGTGTCTCACACTCAGAAGCCCCTGCTTATATACATGCATATGTATGTGTATTCTCTCTCTCCCTTTCCTTTTCTAACATAAAAAGCCTCTGTGCCTACAGAGTTCTGTGGCTGAGCCACAGGGCTGGTCCCACCGAAACGGTGGTGCTGCCCGACCGTGGTGGCACAAGGACAGTCCCCGGCTGTTCCCACCCAGAGCCATCCCCCTGCTCAGCTCTGCCCCCTAAAAAGCACCACCAGCTCAAGGGCCCAAAAATAGAGCCGGGACGTCCACCCACGTGTGGAGACATCCAACCTGTCCTCAAGAGCTTTATCTGCACTGCAGCGGGGCAGACACACATCACTCAGCCTGCAGTTTCCATTACCCACAGCGAGAGAAGGGCTGAAGCTTCTTGGAGCTTGTGCACTACGACCAGCATTATAAATTTTAAGCATTTTTTTCCTATTCATCTCAGCCCTTGATTTTTATATTTTTTTTTTCTTAATTATTTCCTCCCCCTCCTACATGTCGACTGCTGCTTTGGACACTAACAAGAATGAAAAGGCATATTTCCTCTGCTCAACGGGATTTTAAATAGCACTTCTTCAGACAAGCTGCAAGAGCACTCGGGTCCTGGCTCGGTTCCGCGTTGAGGACGAATACCTCTGCTTTGTCTGCACGCAGGCGAGGTGCAGCCTTGAAATCTGGCGTTCATAATTGCTCAAAAAGTCGAGAAAACCTTCCCTTACGGGTGGCACGCTGAAGAACGCAGATATGCAGCCATGCCGAGGTAGTTAAATACATCCTTTTATGTTCAAAGGCTTCATTCAGTCTGTGGCAAAGCAGGACGGAAGCAGAGCGAGGAGCTTACAAGCTTGGACAGGATCACACATAGGAAATAGGCTTTATTCCCTTTAGCAACGGCTCCAGTGGAAAAACACACATAGGACTGGGAGCATCCAACGCAGCACAGCTGTCAGAGCATCCATGCCCTGGCCGAGCCCATACCTTTTATGCAAACACTTCAGAGAATTTGCTTATCTGCCCAGTCTCGCAGGTTTTCTCTGGGGATCTGTAATTACTCTTCACACCCTTTTTAAGTAGGTAACCCCAAAGGTGGATAAGCTGAATTGATCTGCTCTGGAGTGGAGACAACATCAGAAGGAAGTTTTTCCTGACAGCTGTTGCTTCGACCCCTCTTAATAACGTTAAGAATACATAATAATGCTCTTAATCCCTTTTCCACAGAAGGGAAAATAAGGTGCAAACATGAGATTCATACAGGCTGCCCAATAACAGCAAATCTGGAAAGAGCAGGGAGAGCTACGGAGTCCCAGCCAAGCTTGTTATCCGTGATGCCCTGCTGCCCCTCCGCCGAGGGAGGATCCAGACAATCCTGGAAAGCAGATAAACAGCAGGAAAACTGGCAGCCTGGCAAGGCAGAAGAGAAAATCTGTGAAAAGAAAAAAAAAAAAGAAAAGAAAAGAAAAGAAAAGAAAAAGAGAAAGCAACAGCTAAAAATATGCTGCTCTGAACATGGTGCCAGGAAGCCAGCAGTGAGGGCAGGGATGGAGAGCATCGGCGTGCTGAGCGTGTTCTGGGGTCACCTCTATTTATAGCCTGGAAGCAGAGGGCTGAGCCCCGGGTTTGGGCTCCGAAATGAAATTCAGAAGGTTTCCACCCCAGACACAGCGTCTATGAGTCTTCGCTCTTAACGCAGTTCAAATGCCCTCAAGCTACGTTATAAATTTCTTGTAGCGCACTGGACTAAGAAGCAGAATGAAATATGCTTTATTTAGCTAAAAATCAGGAATGCTGCACCGCATCCCTGGCAGAATGATTTCAAAATGGAAGAGTCTGACGGTTAAAAAAAAAAAATTAAAAAAAATAATAAAAAACAGTCAATCCAAGAACAGTTCATCCCACCCAGCGGATGTGCCGCAGCAGGACACGGTTATGACATTCGCAGAGCTTAGCCTCACCTTGGCTGAGCTGTATTTTTTTTTTGTTCACATTTTATATTCGACGACTAATTCCCTCCAGATCCACAGGCTGGGGCCATATGGCAGAGCAGAAAGGCAGCAGCCCCGACGGACGGACACTGGGCTTTGCTGGGGTCTCCTTCGCAATGGCTGAAGGCAGGAACGGCTCCGGGAGGGTTGTGTCAGTGCAAGGGAGATCCCAGCCAGGCTCACGTTTAAATTGCTCCCTCCAGACAACATTGGGCCAAACTTTCTATTATTTTGTGCTTCTTGCAGCTGCTGATGTAACACACCGTGGACGTAAAGCATTCCAGTGTTGAAACGGGAGCATTTTATAGACTCCTGCCCTGCTGCAGACATGGTGCAGGGCAGCAGGGAGGCTGAATCCAGCCTTTCTGGAGGTGCTGTCCTTGCCACAGCGTGCCTTTTCCAGCTGATTCTGCTGAATCTGAACCCAGAGCTAACAAGGGAACTGTCAGAGATGTTCACCTCCAATACAATCAACATGTACATTCTCCAAAGGTTTCGCATGATACACCCCAAATTTTTTGTGTGTGTGCTTATAACAGTAACAAGACAGCCCACTTGAGATTTATTTTCCCTCACAGTAAGTGATTCATGCCCTTACACTCATACCACGTAAAAAAATCAAAAGAACAAATGAGCAATTCCCATTATCAAGAGAAACCACAGAGAGAAGACAAACAATGGAGGATGTAACCCAGGAACTCGCTCTCTCTACACAATCCAGAAAAAACAAAAAAACAAACAAACAGAAGAACCCAAACCAAATAAAGGTCGTGTTGGAAAGGGACAGGGTAAAACCAGCAGGAGACAGCCCACACTGTGCTGGAGTCAGCAAAGAGGCACCAGCTCATCTGAGCAGCCAGCATGACCCTTGCTTCTGTTAAATGTATTTACTAGTGGGTCCAAAATCAGAGAATTCAGCTTCCTTCTTCACCCAGCACGAATGCAGCAGGGTGTCCAGATAGCACTGGAGATGTATCTCCACCCAACACCAGTTTCCTCCTATGGACATTTCCACAGTCCCAGCTCCTAAGAGCTGTCTCCTGGGCCATACTGGTCTGGGCCAGGTCATGGAGCCATTCCTGAACTCCACCAACATTGGCACTGGGGTGCTGGGAAAACCCCTGCAGCAGAAGAATACTTCAGAGGTGTCTCCAGCACCTACACAACACCATCATTTTAGAGCTGGCTCCCTCCAAGGCAGGATCTGCACCAGCCTGTGCACCGAGGAGGCATCCAGCCCTACCTGCTCCAATCCATCCTGCCCTTTGCTGTCTCCTCAGGCCATCCCGCTGTCAGCTAAGGAGGAAATAAGATAAGAGCAAGGACGTCACCTCATTTGCCCTGCAGCAGATGCAAAGCTGGCACAGGTACCAGCACCGTCTGCTGGGACAGAGTTTTCCAGTCCCTTTTAGGATGCGCACATCCATCACAACACTCTTAGGACCATCTGTTCAGGACCACGCAGAGCATGAACCACGTCTCATTTTATCTAGTTCACAAGTACTATCCAGAAGACAAAAGAATTGCTTTTGCCAGCATCTCTATTTCACCCTGCTACACACAGACAAGCTCTAAAAGCTCCTTAGATAAAATGGCTGGAGAAGACGTCACCAGTAACGAGGGCTGGAGCTGTTAGCAGAGTGAGGATAACCCACACATGGTTTGGTCCACACGGTACAACCACTGCCTCGGTGACCTCTCTAACACACCAGACCAGCTGCTGGGGACTGAAGGGCAAAGTTGTAATGCTGACATAGGACATCACCTTCAGAGGGAGAGCCCTGTACATGGAAACAGCTGAGGACAGAGAGGCTCTGCAGAAGCTGAGGACCACAAGGGAGAGACATCTGTTTGCAGAGTAGCAAAGGAAGAAGAATCTCTATTACTTCAAGCTCGAGTCCAATGAACCACACAATTACAACTTCACTTCCATTAACTTGAAATCCACTTGCAACATAAACCTCAAAAGGAATAGGTTTTTAAAAAAGGAAAAAATTCATGTTCATTTCCAGCACTAATCAGAAACATGCACCGAAGAATAAAAGACACTTTCCCAGATTCTGTGTATAATACAGACTCTTTCCAAAGAAGCTGAGCGCAGCTAGAAAAAGAACCTTCAGTGTGCATGGTTTCATTCTGGATCAAATGTCTCTGGCAGCAAACAGCTTTCACTGGAATAGAGGGATGCTGACAGATGGGGTTCCCAAGGGACACCGATTACAGGCTCAGGAGCAGACCACTACCTTCTCCAACACAGCTACCACCACATGGGTGCCCCAACAAGCTAGGTCGAAGGCTACACATGGACCATACAGCCCCCAAACACTATTTCACTTACGTGGAAGCTGGATATCATCAAGCTAGGGCCAGACAACACTGCTAATCAGCACAGAACCACTAATACAAGTGGAGCCATGAGTTCACACATTGTAAGAACCCAGCCCCGGGCTGGATTACAGATAACCCTCAAGGAGACCATGGCAAAATTGGCCTTAGCAAGATGAGTATATTCCTACCACAATACTAAACTTCTGGCAGGTACCAAACACATTCTAACACTAAAAAAAATGCTCCAAAAGCTTGTGCTAGTGTTAAGAGGCAGCTAGAATCAGGCCTCAATTTTTCCCAATGTTAGAAAGGCTTCCCCAAGTCCAGCAGCGGCTGGACCAGAGCTCCAGGCCTCAGCAAAAAGCTAAGTTAAATAGAAGGTCCAGTCTTGCATACGGTGGTAGAAGATGACAGGAGAGGCAGCATCTTAACCTTGGCTCAAGTTCGGCTTTAATTCAAGATTTTCAACTCAAATTAAACTGCAGTAATTGTCAGGAAATCAACCAATGCATCCATCGAGCTCAAGGCCAGAAAATTGCCTTGCCTGACCCGCAAAACCCACAGCACACATTCCAGGCATGTGCTTGAATGAAGTCTTGGCTTTTCAAAGACGTTCAATTTCAGTGTCAAGATTAAAAGCTTGGAGTGACCCCAAGTGCTTTGGCAAGTTGCTCAATATTAAAATGACCTTCAAGCAGCTCGGAGGCTGTGCTTCTTCCCCATGTGTTTGTTCCGAGGTGAGCAAACCCAATCCTCGGATAGTCACTCGATAGAAATAACAAGATCATTTCACCACGCTTTGTGATCGTCTGTTCTTTACTGCCCACAAATTCCTCACAGCTGATAGTCATTCGGAGATAGGCTGGACAATCATGAAAGCACACAAAAAAAATTAGCACAAGCAGTTTTTCATTGGAAAAAAAGCATATTAGTCATCATCTGTGATCCTTCTGGCTAGAGTGTTTCAGTAATCCGGCTGGGCAGCAGAGGGGATGCCACGTCACCATACTGACACATCAGATGACTTCTGTAAACGCAGATTTGTAATGCAAGTACCCACACAAATTGGAAGGGACTGGGAAAATGGGTCTTTTGTCTGTACTGTCAGATTTGCTGGTTGATATGATTCTTTTACTTAGCAGGAGAAGGGAAATGAAAAGGATTTATAAAGGGACAGAAGACTGTTCTTGTGAAGCTGTACCGATTGGGAACGGACCTGGTAACTGCTGTCAAGTCTAAAATAACTTCCTTGTTGAAGCTAAGTAGCTTTCCAAAGAGCTCTTGTCCCTCTAAATTCTGTTTTCACCATGCTCCTCATTTGCTTCACGCTCATTAGCTCCTGAAATCCAAGAAAGAAGCAGGACCCAAGAAGCACAAACAGTGCCCTCAGTGGCATTTTCACTGCATGAGAGGTTTTTTGCAAGAATTCACAGAGCTGACGAAGCCATCACGAGAGCAGCTCAGATCTGGTCCCCTTTGTTCCTGCCAAACCTGCAGCATCCCACGGATGGGAAGGGGGGAAGGCGTCTGAACTCATCCGAGCTGCAGCCTTGCTCAAAGAAGGCAACGATCAAACCCTTACATTAACCAGCTGCCACAAGAGCAAGCTGGAAACGTGTTAGTTAATGATTAACGTTAATAGCACAAGAGTCCCCAGGGGCCTGAATGGACAAGGGCTGAGGCTGAGCACGCAGAGCAAACAGAGAACAAAACAAGCGATCGCTGCTCATCTTTGCCTTCCAAAAAATCTCCAAATACTTACAAAATCCAGACTCACAAGCACACCTAACTTTCTCAGGTTCATCTGGCAGTGGCCATGGATTAGCTGGAGAAAAACACTGTCAGATTTGAAGGAGGGGAAAGGAATTTTAGAACTGCAATGTGGTATTTCCATATGGATCAAATACTCTCAAGCCACCCCACGGCTCTCCTCCCCACAGGCCCATAATACTCTGGCTCTGACCATACAGAAGAACTCCTGGTGCAAACTTCCCAGCATCTGGCTCTCTGCTGCGCTCTGACACCCTGCACAGCTTTAGCACACGAAGCAGAAATGTCTTACTTCGGAGGAAAAGAAATAAAAATAATCCTTACTTAGATTTTAAATCAATTTCTTGTCACCTTCTTGTAACCTCAATGCAATCCAAATTTTATTTTTCAGCCACAGGATTTGCTCAGTAACCGCTCACTGCTTGCCTGCTCTTGTTTCAGAACTCCAAAACTTGTGTTTCAGAGGGTCCCCCCGCAACAAACATCCCTGGATTTATCGTTGGAGCCCTGCAAGCCTGGGGCTGCCATCAGGATGTAATACAGACCCCTTCTGTTTGCCAGGCCCTGAAAGGCAAATGTTGATTTTTCCCAGAGAGGGATGGGGGTGTATAAAGGGGAAAAGCTGAGAACAAAGAGGCAGCAGCTCACTAGCCAAAGGGCTGCCGACGACAAAGGGCAGAGGTTAAGGGTTCTCCTGAGCCTCGGTGACCCACCAGGGTGACCCACCAGGCTACTTGGCCAAGGCAAACCAGCGTCTGTAGCTAACAGGACACCCAGAGCAAACCCGGCCACCTCGGACTCCTCAGCCTTAGGGAGCGACTCCTCATTCACAGCTGGAGGTGATAAAGGGCAGCCTTTGGTTTTGAGACCAGTGTCTGACTCTGAAGACACTGCAAAGGGAACAACTCAGCCAGGGATTTCACTTGGGTGCAAACATGCAAGTCCAAGTCTCACTCCAGACTCATGACAAAGTGCCCTTTTCCTCCACCCAGTATTCAATGTGCTCCACTGCAGCCATCTAATATCTGGATGAAGAAACCAAGGGCAGGTAAAGAAGTAGTTGAGGGACCACAGTTGCTAAATCCCATTCCCTCCCTAGCCAAAAACTCAAACACACAGGACCAAAATCTGCAGACTGGATGGCCATCTGACTGGGACCAGGTAGCGTTGGAGCAGCATTAAGCTCAAGCAGATGATAGTCACTCTTCTCTCTGCATCAATCATCCACACAAAGGTGTTTTGGGCTACAGACGCCACCTGGAGCCCTTTCACCCAAGCATCCCTAGCACAGCAGGAGCCTGAATATGCAGACACTTTCCAATCATGTATTCATACAATGATGAGTCTGGATCACTTTGGAAGGAGCCCTGCAATCCTCTGATATTATACAGAATTGCCTAGAAGTCAGAAATCCCTAGATCCAAGCTGCGGTTCAGACACCAGCTCCCTGGGCAGCCCTACACAAGAAATTTAAGCTCGGAATCACAGCTTCCCTCTTAGGACACCAAACATCCCCATTCTTACATTTGTCTTTAACCCCAACTCCAGTCACATCTTCATCTCTGCTCTTTCAAGGCTAACCTGTCCCAGGAAGATGCTGAGGTGGGTCGCCAGGGAGGAGCAGCTCAGCTGCAGGGGCAAAGCCATCTGCAGACAGAGGAGCCAGGAACCCCTCTGCTGCCATCACAGCTCTACCGTGACCTGCTGCACGTAACTCCCCTCCACATATCCTTTTTTCTGCCTGTAAAATGAGGTGTCAAGCACTTCCCCTGCTTATAGGAGCAGAAGGGATACATTACTTAATGTTTTTACGTTTGACCTGTACTGTAGAGAATGAGTCTGGCACTATCTATAGATTACTGAGATAATGTCCACTGTCCTTAAACATCAGGGAAGAAGGGAAGTTAAATTTGAGACTATGATGAAGCCCTAGACCCATACAATTGAGGGTTTTCTCCTATTAAGCCTACCCCAGGAGTAGCCAAGGCAATCCAGTTTCATAAGCTAGTAACATTCTTTGAATGTTTTTCTTTGTATCTTACAATTATGTGTAATAGTGGCTGTAGCAGGGAAATTGGAATAGAAGAGAACTTCAGCCAATTCTTAGGACATATTTGAAGTGCCTAATGATGCAGATCAGCTTACACTAGAGTTCGCAAAAGCGCCTTTAAGAGGTGTAGTACAACTCCATCTCTATCTTGAGAGGGCCTAAATGCATCTTAAAAATATCGATGCTGCACTTACAGTTCTCTTTTCCATCTCCAAGTCAGACACCCACAGAAAGACCAACCACAATCCCCAAATCAGCTACACGAGCTGTTTAGGGCTGTATCCATGAGGGGTCAGCAATCAACTCCGAGATCAAATTTCCCGTGAGCTCCTCCTCTCCCCAAGTCTCTCTCTTATGAAGCATTTCAAGGACTAGTTCTCAGAAGTACCTACTGCCCCAGCCAAACCTCAGAATATCTGTCACATCCTGGTCCTGCATCCCAGAGAAGTAAGGCACCCAGCACAAAACCCACTAAACTAATTAAAAACCAAGATGGAGATTCAATACAAAAACACTGATATTTTATTGGCTCATTGTTTTAAATCTTTGTAAAAGACAAGATAGTTCTAGACCCAGCACCTACCTTGCTGCCAGACCATGCTCTCCAACAGTCAGCTCTACAGAGGGGCAGCAGGAAAATTAAGAGTAGGTTCATCTAAATAAGCCCCAGCTGTAAGGAGCCACCACAACTACTTGAGAGTAACTCCAAGATTACATGCTCTTCTCCCCAGGTGCCAAGCAATCCCAATGCAACTCCTTCCTCTAATGGGTTTCTGCCAACAAGGGGCAGGTGAAGCACCCAGCACCACCAAACAGCTCAGCCCTGGCAAAAGGCGGAGTGAAATCATTCCTGGCACAGGTGGAAGCCCTTTCAAAGGATGGAGCACTGCCTACAGCCCCCAAGGAAGCTTTTCTCTCTTAAAAGAGGGCTCACACAAGGAGACACAAAGCCTGTTCTGTAGGTCTGGCTGAAAGACGGCATTGTACGTGGAAGATGGCACGCTCAGGGTCACAGAGGTCCAGCCCCAATCCAGAACCCCTCCCTCGAGACACTCACCCCAACAGTACAAGCGTTCAGCCTCTACCATGAAAATCCTCGCAACCCAAAAGGCAACTGGTGCTATTTCTGTAACAAACACACACAGGACTGAGATCTGCTTTGCGCTGACATGGGTTTTCCCTGGAAAGCTCAGCCTACAACTATTGAGAAGCACAAATCCTCGTGCACCAACCCCAGCACCACTGAGACCTTGCTCTCCGCTAAGGAGCAGCACGAGAGAGAATTCCCAACATGGTGAAGCCTCATGGACGTGCCCCATAGTAATGATCCACAGTGTGTGAGACCTGCCACGGTGCACACACGGGCTGCTGCCAGCCAAACCTGAAAGATTTTTTTCTCAGTCTGGAGGCTCAGGTCACTTCTGATGACCCCTAAACCATTGTCAGAGTTTATTAAAAAAGCTGAAATTTGTGAATAGCATCTTTCACAGTCAGAGGACTCCAAGACCTCTTCTCCGGAGGGGATCCATGACACTGCCATGTCCCTCTAGCCCAAACTTGCCCCAACCCTTTGTTTTTCCTGCAGGAGCATCGCTCAGGCAGGAACATCCCCACCCTGTCCAGAGCTGCGGGATCGACGAGGGGCCAAGGGACGATGCTCTGGCGGGTGTCGAAATTCCAGCCTTATCTCCAGAGGCTGAGATCACGGGTAGAAAATGTTTCTGTGTTGTCTCAGCAAGCTTCCTGCTGGCACCCCTCTTCCTCTCCACAAAAGCACCTCTTTGTGAACGGGTTTGGAGTCAGAGAAGAATGTTCTCTGGTACAGACCAAACGTATTTACTGCATTTACCACTTCTGAGACATCAGATGTTTAAGAGTGCCTGTTCTCAGTGTGACTTTTCCTCAACCAACTCTGTCCTGAGCAGGTCAGGGGAAGCAGCCCCAACTGCACGGAGGGATGCTGACACTTCTGAAAACTGCTGGTACACCAAACAGCCGCTTGCTCCAGACTGGTGGCCACATGCATTAGCACCTATGAAGGAAGGATGCCCACGGTTTTGGAGATCTCTGGTTATCATCCTGCAGCCTGGATTTGACTCTGTCACAGATATCTACAAGCCTCAGGGCAGCACCCGCCTGAGTTGTTCCACACTAAATGTCTGTGTAGGAGCCTCAGGGACCCTCCATGAATCACCTCCATCCCGAGATGGAAGATAGGGTGATTCATCTGACAGCCCTCAGCTGGAGAGAGGCTACAGGGACCAGCTCTGATTCAGACAGCTGCTTTTAGACAGCCAAACTTAGGCAAAATTAAATTCCACCTTGTTTTTATCCGGGCCTCTGTAATACAGGATCTCAGCTCTCCCTGATCTTGAAGATCAATGTCTGAAAGACTGAAGACATTTACAGGAAAAGGAAGCACTTTTGTTATCTGCACAGTCATTAGACAAGGAGCAGGAGTCAGAATATCTGATTATATCCCATCCTGGCCCCACAAACCCAATGAAGCAGCTTGTTTCTCTGCAGCTCAGTTTCCTCAGCAATAAAGTAGACAAAAGCATATGTCCTTCATGGAGAATTTCCCCATGGACCCTTGGGAAGGCTTTGGGAGCACAGGAGAAGGTGATGTTTATTCATGAAGCACAGCCCCTGGAGAAGCCCCTCCACAGGGCTCTGCCCTGGCAATACCAGCACAGAGCAAACCCACTGCCAGGTAGCACCACGCTCCAGGAGAAGGTGAGAAACAGCCACATCCCTCTCTGGAGGGACTCGGCACCACCTAGGCTATAAGTTTCCTCTGAGTAAACAAAACACTGACTCCAGCCACTGGGCATCTGTCACCATCAGTTTATTCCATAAGAAAGTGAAATTTAAAAAAAAAAGAAAACACGCAGCTGAAACAGTGTTTAATCTTTCAAAGATTATGGTTACATGATTTGAAAAGCGGAGGAAGCTGTTAAGCTCCCCAATGCAGATGTCTTGGTTTATAGTTCTATTTATTTTGCCCATAATCTATAGGCAACAGGGCTTGGATGCTTCCAGTTCTGAGGGACTATGCCAAGGCACGTTTTAATCCAAAGCCTGATCTCCCATCTGTCTTTTGACCTAAGGATACATCATTCAATAACTATCAGAACTGGGAACCAGAAGGGTTATAAAAGATGAAGATGATCCCAAGTGGGGATGAAATGCCAGTATGTTAGAGAATATTAGAATTCAAATTAATCTTGGTACACTGGAAGCAGGCAACAGACAGAAAACCCAAAGAGAATGTAATTCAGCAAGGACCAGTGCAAAGACCTAGTCTATACAAAGACTCTCTCAAGTCAGTGGTTGCAGGAAAGATCCATACCCTACGTGGGTTGAATCCCCAGATTTTATCATCAACAACTACAGAAATAGCTCAGGGTGCCCAGTACTCCAGGCAGGTGCTTGCAGGAAGGTGGGATGGAAATGACTGAAAATGGAGGTGTGGAAGGCAGATTGTCAGAGCCCTGTAAATGAGATGGTCGACAGCATCCAGGCTCAGCCCCAGGAGGAGAAGTTCACCTTATAGAACATCAGTATTAGACCATTTCCTTTGCAAAATTCTAACACTGGATCCTCAATGGGAAAAGCCACCAAGTGCCAGGCAGAGCAGCTCCACTCCACACGTCTGCTTTGCACTAACCCAGCTTGTCTACCTGGGGTCCTTCCTGTGTAAGAAGCCAGGACAGATCATCTACATGAAGAAAACCTGACCATGCATGGCCAGCCTTGCAGCAAGCAGGCTGCTCCCATCAGATCTGCCCAGCTGACACCGTCCCTGCAGCCCGACGAGCACAGAGTCTCATGGAAACACCCAGACATCCTCCAGACTCATACTCCAGACTCAAGAGGGTTAACAGGAGCTTCTCCAGGCTGTGTTAATAAGCCATGATTTTGCCTTGAAACTGTGAGTACTTTGGAACAGGACAAGGTGCTGCTCGCCACCTGCTCCAGCTCCACGTGACAGCCAGGTATGTGCTGAGAGAGGAACGCAAACAAACCCACCCAGGCAAACTTCATACTCTCTTAGAAATTCAAACATGGTCATCTCCAGATGGGAAGCAGAAGAGCATGGAACGGTCCTGGGTAAGTCAGCTGCCCTGGTAGACCACAGTCAGTGGAGAGGAGGTGCTGAGGAGGAAACAAGCTCAGTTCAGCAGTGAAATCTGTTCCTTCGTTGTGTCTCTGCTCCCTCTCCAAGCCCAGCAGCACTGTGGGCTGTGCTCTGGGTCTGCATTGTCCTCTCCTGCCCTTCCAGACCCAGCCCTTGCTCCTCCCTCACCATGTTCCTGTACTGGTCTTCCCCCATCAATCTCCACCACCGGCGTACACAGTCTGCCAGCACAGCTTCTGTTTTCCCATCCACTGACCCACACTCCTGCACACACCCGACCTGTGGGAACCACTTTCTACCCTTGCTGTGCCTCTCAGAAGCAGTCTGTCTGTCCATCAGATGGAGGGGCTTTGGACACAGAAGTATCTCCACAGGGCTAGGAATGAGGCCACCGTTCAGTTTTACCCAGGACTGGGTTTTCCTCCTGGCTGACCAGGAGCTGTGTCACTATGCCCTGGTCTGACCTTACAGCTCCTTGTGTCCTGGTGTCTGGAGCCTCTAACTCTTCTCCTGTGTTACAAACCCTGCCAACAGCAGCCCACAAACTGTCCACGAAGGAACAGGAGCAGTCTATGAAAGGGTCTAACGGAGACACCTGCAATAATAAGCACCCAACACATTGACATAAGAGACTTTTCTGGCTCATATCCATTCCCGGGGGCTTCCATACTTATATTCACGCCCCAAAGCACATCAAAGGCTCAGTAAGATCTGAACATTAATCCAGACACGTGTTGTGAAACAACGTTTTACTATTCCCTCTCCACCACAGCTCAAGCACGGGGCTCTTACATTTCCCATGAGGCCTGAAAACTTAACAAAGCCAAACATAAAAAGCCAACCAAAACCCCTTCAGCCACAGACATCCTCCTCCCCTTTTCCCACCTCATACACGCTGTCCAAAAAGCCTGACATGTATTTTAAAACATCATTGCCTGATGCCAGTTTCCTAGAGAGCAGCTGGTCCACGGAGGAGCAAATGGAGCAGAGCAGTGGAAGCATGTTTGAAACCCCTGCAGATGGATCAAACTCAAGGGCTGAGCTCATCCTTCCCAACATTAACTGCAGAAATCAGCTGTCAGATTATTTCACATCACTGTTGGGAGGTTTATCTGACAAATTCCCACTCTGGGAAATAAATCACAGCTTTGTGCTGCAGCTGCCAAGCAGGATGGGAGAGACCACCCAAGCCATGACATCCCCCAACAACCCCAAAGCACCGACAGCCTTTCCATGCTCAGATGTGGGACTCGCCAACTGAAGGATCTCACTTGTCAGTACAGCAATTTGGGAAAGCGTTTACAGATGCAGATTTAGTTGAGTGGCAATTAACGTCGAAGGGCAATTAGCTACAGTAATGTTAGTCCTTCAGGCTGCATAAGTCTGTTGAGTAAGTATTCAACAGTTCTGAGCATCATAACCTGGCTACTAAAACAAATATTAAAAAAAGAGGTGTTAGAAATTCCATGGTAGGATGGGGTGGGTAGGATGGACACAACTCAAACTCACATTTCTCAGTATTATGCCCAAATTGATAAAACATGCTCTCAAACACATGAAGGCAGGACACCAAAGGGGAAAAAAAAAAACCCTTCACCCAGCAGGCAGGGCTGCAAGAGCACATAATAAAGGTCTAATTTTAAGGATTTCCTGGTGCTTCTAGCAATTGACCTTAGATAAAAGCAATACAGTACACGTGACTCCTTTTATCACTAGAACACTGGAAATCGGCAAGGTCAGAAACCTTCTCCAGAGCAAACCAGAGGACGAGGAGGATTACGGCATTTCAGGATCGGAATGGCAACACCATCAACTTTCGGTGCTCCAAAATAAATTCTACGCAGGCAACGAGTTCCGTTTCATCCTCATTCCTACTGATTTAAATTTCATTTAAAAAAAAAGTTACTCGAAAGTCACACTGGATGGATGGAAGATGGGAACTGAGTATTAGAAGAGAAAAGCAGCTGTAGGGTGCCAGTGGCTGACACCTCCCGTCACAGACCTGGGTGGGCTGGGAGCCCCCCACCAGCCCAGAGCTGGACCTTTCCTGCAGGCAAACTAAAGCCTCCAGCCTCCTTAACTCACAGCTATTCATCAACCGACAACCCACTCGAAGAAACCCCCCGTCACCTCCCAGGGTCTATGATGTGCAAGTCCTTTGTCCTGACTTGTAACGCGCCAAGATCTGTTATTCTTCTCAGCAACTTTCATGTGTACGTGTCCAGGCACTTACAGCTCAGCCACTGAGTCATTCGACAGCAGCTCTCAGCAGCAATTTTCGAGGGCATCTTGCCCTTGTTTCCTTTGTTTATTCTGTCCATTATATAAAGTGATAGGCAATCCCTGTTTCCCTTGGTAATCATCAAAACCAAAGCAGACTTGCACCCGGGGGTTGCTCTTGAAGATCATCTTGTGACTCCAACCTGCTCCCCAGGTACCTGCGCTCCCTGGCATCACTGCCAGAGCCTGCAAAGGGACATGACTCTGGACAAGAGGGAATAAACAAGTGTCAGGGACCCTCTGTGTCCCCAGCAGCTGCTTTGGGTTCAGGCCCACAAGTCTTTGGAGGGTGCTGCTGGGTGCTGGGCTCTTACCAAAGGGGGCTGGTTCCTCTGCAGATCATCCCTTGGCGAGTGCTCCCACCCTCTGGGAGCCAGACCCCAGGGTCCGTTGTTCCCTCGGTCCCCAGAATAGCCATACTCCCACACCAGGAAATTATGGACTTTCTTGAGCCTGACCGTGACCTTTTGCATTTCCATTATGCCTTTAGCTGTCTCCTCCCCCTACACTCCTTCTCCAAACAAATCTCAGAGCTGTACAAAGTGCTTCCTGTAAATAATACTCATCTGGCATGGACAAAGGAAAAAAGAAAAAACTCCATTTGCTGCTAGTTCCAGCTTGCAATCATCCCCCCCCAGTTTACCTGCCATCTGCTTGACCTGGGGGCGTTGAAGGCAGCATGGCATTTGAGAGAAACAGGGGACAGTTACAGGCTCCAGGCATCAGATTCAAACCCGCCCTCATTAAAAGTTCAGATCGTGGAGGTAACTTCTGTGGTGCTTCAGACTGCTGCAGTGCAATGATCAAGGTTAAAGCTTGAGCAAGAACTTCACAAGGAGCCCAGCACAGCCAGCTGTTTTCACAAATATACCAGCACTGGACAAAAATTTTCCTTTTCCATCCTCCCGCTGCCATCCCGCACAGTTGCCAGCCTCTGCTCTAGAGATGCCCAAACCCCACAGAGCTCTGTAAGAGGCTGTGACATACAGGACAGTGGAAGCTGCCTTACAAGCACGAAGCCCCTTTTCAGGCTTCTGCAGCAATAGATGGGGTGCCCCATTTCACAGCAGCTGCAGGAAAAGCCTTCACATACCTGCACTATCTGTGTACCCCAAGTTACACAGAAGGAAGCAGCTCTCAGGCAGCAGTGACACACACCCCCCCCTTTTAAACATAAACCCTTTAAAGAGTGATTTGAGCCATCCCTGATGCTGGGAAGTCATTGCAGGCCAGTGTGGGAACAGGCTGACTCACCAGTGCCTGTGCTGCCTCTCCCCCACCACACCGCTGCTTCCAGCCTGCGGTTCCCCTGGGGAAGGAGGGATGAAGCACCACGGCTGCTCTTCCCGAGAGCACCAGCACCCGGCAGGAAGGGAAACTCCCCAGTACGGTGTTAAACACACCAGCACGACCAGTTAGCATCACCCCTGGGGACAGGTGGATTCCACCCGCTCCTGCAGAGCACCAGGCAGCTTTCAAAAAAAACCACCACAAGTAGAGATTTCATATATCTGACAGATTAAATCTTCCCAACTCACTGCAATATGAAGTCCTCTCTTCCTTCTCTCGTTGCCCTGGATTTTGATCCCACCTTATGCTGCAAAACCCAAGGCATCCCTTGTCTAAGAGGGGACAGATTAGCCTCACCCAAAAAGCCCCCCTCGTTATCTGGTAACCAGCAGCACTGGTTTTCACTGAGTTTCACTAAAATTGGTTTTGGGAGGGATTTCCCTGCAAGCCGTGAGCAGGGAGTTATTCTCTGCAGCAACATCTCCCCATTCCACGTGGCACCACTTCTCCTTGCTCACCCCAGGTGGGCATAGGAAGATGATGGGTGTTTTGGGGAAGCAGTTAATCACTCTGTCGGGCCCCACACGGCTTTTTGTTATTTTCTGCACATGTCTGCGTGTTGTGGTTTCTTTTTTTGGCTGTCTCCTCAGGCTGGAATCCCTTCCTTCTCCAAACTATTTCCTAACAGATGTTGGGATGTTTTGCTACCTGAAGAAAAGCTCTCCCGCTGCCTGCACACGCCAGCCAAATCTAGGAATGGCAGAGCACCCACCCAAACCCGTCATGCTCATCCTGCCACCCCAGCACTAGAGGTGCTAGAGGTCGTTTTTGTAACAGGATGACTTCAATCACCACGAGCCACCCGAAATGGGTGACAGCAGAATACCTCGATGTTTACGGCAATACCTCTCTGTCAGCACACAAGTGAAATACAACAATCAGGCTTTTTGATTGAGCATCCCGCGGTCCCACCTTAATTTTTGCAGCAAGGAAGGGCAGAGATGAGTTTGCCAGGACCGATGCCAGCTGCCGTCAAAGACTCCCGCTACCCTCCAAGCCCCAGGAACACACTGGAGGCAGCTGAGGATGGTCTGTCTGAGGATCAAGGTGCCTTTGTCCAACAGAGACTCCAACAATTTGTAGCACTCTGAGAAAATTACGGGCTTTACCACCCCAAGAGAGGGCAGGCATGTTAGAAAACTCCTCATTTGCCAGAGCGTGTGCCTTTTTCATTTTAAAGCTAACAAAAAGAATTGTTAAAGTTTTTTAGCCGCTAACCATGCAGTACAGACCTGGGCAATGCTGCCTCTTGGGCACAGCCTTTGGGCAGGGCTGTTTCACACCGAGATGATAGCAGGTGGAGCTGGAGCAACGGGGGACTTCACCTGAGCTGCTGGGAGGCATCGCTTGCACTGAATTCAGGTTTTAAGCAATAGGTCTGAACAGTGATGGAGGATCCAGCTCTCTATGGTTGATTGCAAATCCTCAGTACAATCACTTATATATATTTTTTTTTTTTTAAAATGATATTTTGCTGGCCCAGCAATGCAGGTTTGGGTGAGTTTGAGCTAAAAAACCCAGCTCTTTTATTTTTATATATTTCAAAACAATCTATTTCAAACCTCTGTTCAAAATGACAATCATCTAAAATTAAATGAATGTTTTTGTTGGATCCAGGCAATACTTTTTCCCTTGATACTGCAGTTTACCCAGTGAACTAGGAAAAAAAATAAAAAATAAAAAAATAATAGTTTGAACAACGCTGTTCATTTTTCCATGGCTTAGACAAACACAATGCCAGCCAGCTGACGGGTCTGGTTGAGGAGAGAACAATGGGGCTCTGCAAACACCGGGTCATCTCTGCCCCACCCAGCAACTCCATGGACAGTGAGGTTCAATGCTGTTGAGGGAACCGCACTGAGCATCTCTCCTGCAGTATCAGCCTGAAAAACACTCAATCATCTTAGATGACTCGGGGCAGGCAGAGATTGCATCGAGGTCCCCAGAACAGGCAGTGCCACTAGCCACCAAGCTGGTGAGGGGTCTGGAGAACAAGTCAAGTCCTATGAGGAGAGGCTGAGGGAACTGGGCATGTTTAGTTTGGAGAAGAGGAGGCTGAGGGGAGACCTCCTTG
>JAOQGH010000003.1:28101457-28121379 GCA_025769975.1 Gallinago jamesoni | reverse complement strand
GAAGAGGCTGCCCAGAGAGGTGGTGGAGTCTCCTTCTCTGGAGACATTCAAAACCCACCTGGACACGTTCCTGTGCATCCTGCTCTAGGTAAACCCACTCTGGTCAGGGGGTTGGAGTGGATGATCTCTGGAGGTCCCTTCCAACCCCATATGATTCTATGAGGGAAGCACAGAAATAAGGAACGGATGAGCCTCCAGGGAAAACAACCCTACAGTCTCATGGACAAGCATGAAGCTAGACATTAAGGGTACACCAAGCTGTGCAATTGCATCTCTCCAACTGACTCATTCAACCTCTCAGATCGAGTTCCTTGTCTTGCAAAAGTGGAGGAAGGTTGAGTTTTCCCAGGGAGAGGTGTGGGGAGGCTGTATGTTACTCAGTGGTGCCCTGGGGCTCAAAGACATTGCCTGGTAGGCAAAAATTGCTGTTATGGCAGAGAGTGGAGCTCCCTGGGTGACCAGCAACAAGGATAAATGGGAATTTATGCTGCAAAGCCCTGCCAGTGAGCAGCAGAGCGGGCCTGAGCCTCCTCTTGGGGGAACAGTATTTCTGACTGATTTAGAGGTAGGAACTCAGGTGCCAGGACTATAAACCACCCACATCTCTCTCTCCAGCTGTTTTATGTAAGATCCTCCGAGCTCCTTTTCCCTGATCTATTGCTCTCGTGTGGCTGTGAGGCTGGAGAGAGGATGCAAAGTCTTCCACCCTCCTCTGCACCAGCCACCCATTGTACCAGGGTGGGGAGGCAGCTACTGAACCAAGCACAAGGTAAGCAATGTCACTGCACCCCAGTCAGGTTGTTCACTGCAAAAGCCCTGCAAAACTGAGCTGGGAGAGCTCCTGGATTCAAGGGAAAGGAAGTAAGAAGGGAAGGAGACCACACAGAAGATGAGACCTTGTGGCTCTGGGCTGCCCTCACTGCCCAGAGCCTGTGATTGCCCTGGCAGGCACGAAGGGTGGCTTTTGATGCTGCTGCACGTGCAGCAGGACCTGACCCACCCTGTGTACTTTGGTAAGTCCAACAACTTGCAAGCACTAAGTCAGCAGGAAAGGGCCAGGTTTCCATCAGCCCCCTGAAGAGCCCCGTGGTGATGGGCTGGCTGCCGGCAGCCCACCTCAAAGCAAAGTCCAGTCCCTGCTCTGTGCTCTTTGTGGTGCACAGTTCCCATCACTGGTGCCCAGGGCGACAAGGTGTTTGGAAGAAAGGACAAGAGGATCTTACCTCCTTTCTGCCTCCTTCCTTGAGGAAATTAAGATATTATGGCACCTCTGATTGCTCTCCCTTTCCCCTGCAGCCCTACTAGACAATGTTAGTTAATCCTTACAATGCCCTGGTTACTCAGCTTCATCGTTATGCTCATTTAGTTATCAAAAGAAAAGGAAAAACAGATTTTTATTTTTAAGAAAGGGTTGCCCAAACTGGGATTAAAACAGAGGGCTGTCTAACTTGTTACTATCTAACTTTACAGCTGCAGGAATATTGGTTCTGCCAGCTCTGAGCTCAGTGGAGTCTGCCTTAGAAAAACATACCTGCCCAGATCTTGGAACACAAGATAGAAATCAGTTTGATGATCAAAGTTTCTGATAGCATTCCTGGATAATACAGGCTTTGCAAAGAACAGCATGCACAGCTCTGGAGGACTGATCAGCAGTGACCTGGAACTGCTTCCCCCAGCACTTGGGGATAATTCAGCAGAATTCACATCCAAGGAGCCTCCAAGCCCTGACTTCAGCAGTAGTCACGTATCAATCCCACGGCTGCACTGATGGAGCACCCTGGCTCTCAGGCTTGCGATGAGGCAATAAAGGGTAGGTTTATGGAATGCTTTTGGGGTGACCTGTTATTTATGACCAAAACCACTGAATCACAGAGATGGAGCAGTCAGAAGCACATAAGAGAAGCTTGGCTCCAGATGGATGGCAAATCTCCTGCTTGAAATTATGGCTGAGGTCTCAGTTAAATCCATGCAACCAAACAAGTGAACAAGGCCCATTTACCTGTCACCACTGTCACTGGGGATAGCATGTTCACTGGTGAGTCTTTGTGTACCCAAAAGCATCTGTGAGCCTGCTTGCCAAACCCAGGAAGACTAAATGCAAAGAACAGCAAGCACGTAAACTGTCACCACAGCTAAGATTTGCCATACTCCAGTCCTGAGTCATGTTCTGCTTGCCAGTGGCCAGGATTTAATGCAGCTCTCCCCCCCCAACTCCACAGTGGGCCAACACAGATGTTCAGCCTCTCAGCATCAATTCACAATGCTCAGATACAGGAGGCAAGGCAGCTGTGTTGTTCTAAAGCCTCATACATTAGCCCTCTAATTTTTCCAGGGACTGATGTACTTGGTGAGGACACAGCACAGCAAGCAACAGCCAGATTCTCTCTGTGGCCTTAAGTGCTTATGGTTAAGAGGTAAATAATTTAGCAGCATGTTTCCTAACTCCTTTCTCTGTGATTCCATCTGACAATGAAGTACCAAAGACCCACAGAATTACAGTATCATATATATGGTCTGATGGTCATGCTGTTCTCTTCTTTGGGCTGATGGTTACAGTGAGGAAGCAAATAACTTAATGAAGCAATTACTCATATCAAATCAGCAGGTTTTGTTCTTTTCTTCTGCCTTAATTATGAGGAACCAGGAAGAATGTCCAATTACTCAAAGCAGAATTTCATTACCAGACAAGATAACATCTGCTCAACCACAAGGTATATCAGATGGCCATTTTCATGGAACAGCCTCTCCCATGGTTAGGAAAGGGAATACTTCAACCTGAAATTGAAGTTGAAGAGTGTGTTAACAGACAATAAAATAAAAATTAAAGGCGGTAGTCAATGCCCATTCAATAGAAGGAAAATCCCTGAATGTAAGGGAAGTTTGAATGAAAGGTCACAAGTGTTTTCCATTTTGAATAGCCCCAGTCTCTGAAAACAAAACCCTTCAAGGTGCTTCATAAGCTGACCCACGTGAATACTCCCTTCCTTAAGGATATTGTAAAATCCTTGGGCTGCTTTCAGAAATGCCAGCTGAGCACTTCTGAAACTAGCTGCAGGTCTGAAAAACAAAAACAAGTCAAAGTCAAACTCCCAAACCCCTCAAAAGCTTAATCCATTTTCCACAAGTACACAACCCTGGTTTATGGCTTTTATGGTCTGAGTTTTAGTTGAACTACAGGAATGGAGCAACAACCATAGCTTTGCATCAGTTGTATCCTTCCAAACTGGTACAGAAGAGATCTGGATCTCACTTGCCACCAAGTGAGATCCAGATGCCACTGGGTTTTTTTGTTTGTTTTGTTTTTCAATCTAAGCAACACACATTACCACGGGCAGCACCTTACCCCAGTGCCTGCCCTTGGTCAAGCTGCATTATCAAGTACATTTTCACAAGTGCAATTTAGAGAAGTGAACATGCATCCTTGGGGAGGGAGAAAAGGAGGAATAGAGGCAGTGCTGGAGCTCCAAAGCCACAGGCTTACTGATCCTTCTGCACCGGAGGGAGGCACAAAAAGCGAGTGACTGAACTGGTGCAGAGGAGAGGGACCACACACCCCCTATTCCAACCCCTCCTCAGCAGCAGCAACCAGTCTGGCTGCAGCCTTGAGCGTGTGCCAAGCAAAGAGCCAGGAGTGATTGTTCTGTCGCTGTTGCAACTGCTGATGTTTAGAGACATCCATGGGTACTCAGGGAACAGTACAATCATGCTTAAAGCTATGCTTAACTGTCTGCCTGCCACAATTTCTAAATCCGTCCCCGAATTCCTAAATCCATCCCCGAATGCAACTCCCAGTCATGCAAGTGTGATTCAGAGCATATTCTTAAACGCACGAACTTACATGTTTGCTTCCCATATTTGCAAGAATTTAAGAGGCATGAGGTGCCTCTTCCTCCTGACAGCTTTTAAGGGAAAGGCAGACCCAGATGCAGAGGGGGCTCTGCCTGTTGCCTGGAGAGAAGGACTGGAGCCATGGGGCCTGTTAGAACTGGAAAAGGGGAGCAAGGAACTGGAAAAAAAAAAAAGAAAAAAAGAATCGACAACAATAAAAGAGCCCACAGAAAATGTGGATAAAGGGAAACCACAGAAGGATCAACAAGAGTCTGCCTATAATCACTACCAAAGCAATTACAGAATTAGGGAAGATTTATAACAGACTGAAGTGCTGGATACTTGGCACGTGAAATGGAAAAGCTGGAAGGAGGGAATTCTGTATGCTGGCACCGGGCTCAAGGGCTGCAAGTGATGCAGCCTCAGCAGTTCTGTCCTATACAGAGCTAACTGAGCAGCATTTTGGATGTCTTCTCTCATACCTCTCAGCTTCCAGATATAATTTGGTCCAGCCATCAATTCCAAGTTTTAAAAACCAAAACAAACAAAATTTATTTATGCAGAATGTTGAAAAAATATGAGGAGTGATTAGTAATAGCCACCGTTTCCTTAATGTTCTAGCAGTGTAGCTTGGAGCCAGCACTGGCAGCCCTTCTGGGAGGAAATTACTATTATCCAACTTTACAGGTGGGGAAACCGAGACACAAAAGGGCTACAGAAAGCAGCTGGTTTAACCCAGATCTAGAGTTATAGCCCTGGACTGTTATTACACATATAACTCAGTATTCCTGGAAACTGATGCGGATTTGTCTGTGATATACTGTCACACAGCATTAGCCGTCACCTCGCTCTCTGCTGTGCTTGCTAAGGACATAATTCCACTGTTATTTTTTCTTTCCTTACACTGCACAGCTTCATTTCTCATTGTTCTTTTTCTTCCATCTATACCATTTACTCCAGAATTTAAAAGGATGATTTTGCCATCAAATAGCGGCAACTAAAATACCTGCACAAGACTTAAGGCAGTGGACAGACCTACCTCCTAAAACCAATACGCTCATTTCCATCCAACTCATACATGAACAAGTCCTAAGCCTAGAAGCCTAAGATTTCTAAATTAGTTGGAAATAAATACCTTCAGAAAGCTCTAGAAAGGCCCAGGGGATTTTCCCATTGACAGTGAAAGGAGCAAAACTAACAGGCAGGAGAGCTGCAACAGCCAGTGGCTTTAAAAGGTAAAAAAATCAGCTTCATCCAAAGCTCAGCAGGGCCAGTAACGAAGCAGCCAGGGCTGCCTTCACACCCAGCTCAAAGCTGATCAATCAAAATGAATCATCACTTGAGCGAGACAAGCAAAGAGGTAATTTAAACACTGAAACAAGCCTGTTGCAGTTCAGCAGGTAACAGCATGATTGGGCTAACGTACCCACCTCAGAGAGGGACTTAAAAAACAGGCTTGGAAGGGGGGGCAGAGGAAACGTGTATCAGCCACGGTGAGCAAGAGACACGTGCTGCCCGGATCCTCCAAGCCCCGACAAGGGACAGTCCCCATCCTGAAGCTCTGAGGTGCTTCCCCAGCAGCAATCTGTATTTTCACTTTATGCACGTCTTGAAAGTTTCATGAGCTTAAACTGTGACAATTTTTTAGCGCTGACGCTCACATTTTGCGGGCAGCTCCTGACGTGGCAGAATTGGTGATAAAGTGAGTAAATACAGTCGCGCTGCGCAAGAAAGGGACAAGGGTAGCATTAGGGGCAACTGAGAAAACAGAGCTGGAGATTGAGTCCAATTCTGTACAAACTGGCAGGAAGTGCAAAATTGCACTGGGAAACTACTGCCCGAGAACAGCAGAGCACTCGGGTCTCTCTGCAGCCCAGACCCTCAGCCCTGCCAAAACAAACCAGGCAGCATCAGAGGCTCCTGACCGCTGACAGCGTTTTTTGGGGCTTTAAAGAGTCAGCTAGGGCTCTAGCTAGAGCATGAATGGTTTCCTAATAGAAATGATTTCAGAGTCTGGAGCGGTTTCAGGAGGAGCTGGCTGAGCTGGCTGGTGCCAGGAACTATGTGAATGTAGCAGGAAGGAATGCTTTCTCCCTCCTCATCCCCCCGCGCCTCTCGGCTGCTCCTGAGATGGGGCTGCGCTGAACCAATCGGAAAAAAAGTCCGTTGTCATCCAGAAACCCCGGGGGGGGGGATCTGGGCTCCATTTCCACGCGGGCCACGAGGGGAAACTCTGCAGAGTAGCTGGAGAAACGGTGACCCGCTGGCAGGGTCGCGGCCCAAACAAACCCGCATCTCACCCGTGGCCAAAGGAAAACAGCTCTGCTCCAAGGAGAAGGAAAAACCAGGAACTATAAAAGGGATATTGTATAAGCCCTAGCGCAAAAGCCTTCCTGCTGTTGTTACATTTTAATAACTCATATTTCCGAGAGGAGCAGGGCCGAGCGCTGCCTGCCGTGCCTGCGAACAATGGCACCAGCCAGACCCCGCGGAGCTTTCCCATTCATTGCTCGCCCAGCAAGCTCCCAGCCTGGCCCCGGCCCCGCTCCCCTCCCCGGCCGGCAGTCTGGCACAGCAGCTGCCTTCATGCGATTGTTTCCCTGCCTGACGCGTCCATTTTGGCTCAGGTTTTTGTTACTGCCTTGCCCTCTCGTGGCTGGCCCCTCCACCGGGCGCTCCCCTGCAGATGGACACACTACCGCCGTCCCCGCAGTCACTATCCACGACCGGGTTAAGAGCTTTAATCTGCTCAACTTTGCAGCCAGTATCACACATTGCTGTGTGTGTTGATGTAATTCTGTGTGCACTGATGTCAACTACAAACGTTACTTTTTTTTTGCCTTCATTTTTCTTTCCCTGTTAAGATAAAAAAGTACAGAAAATAACTAGAGATGCATTGACCTGGCACTGGCCTTGAGCCATCGCCTTTCTGAATGGAGCACACCTTAATTCTGATGATCTGCACTTCCCTGGCGTGGAGAAAAGCTGTGGAAAGGAACAGTAACTAAACTGCTCAGAGATACAGCTTGAGGATATTCGCATTTCAGTATTTACTCACTGATCTGAGCTCAAATGGCTCATATTTCCTTCCTTCCTTCCCCAACCTTCCCCCTCCAATTCACGAGTAGCAAAAATGAAAATTTAACTATTAGGCAAATCATTCTTTCTGAACCGTTCATCTGATTGTAATCTCACCAGAAAACCCCACCATCCACTGGTACAGCATGTTACTTGTGCTGGTTGGGCTCCGTGTCCGCAGGAGTTTTCCCAGATCTGAAATATAGGCTTTTGAATAAAATTTTTAGCAGTCACTAGATGGAGCTATTCCTGATAATATTTCCATTTCTATAGGTATTTAGATCACAAAGAAATACAGGAAAGTCAGCTAGCAGTGTGATGCCTATCTTTACGGAGGTTGCACATAAATGACTCTGATTCACTGTCTACAAATCTCTGAACAGAGTAACTCGTGAGCCACTACTTTCAAGCTACATACAGGCAAAACCAGCACATGGTATAAACATATTGCTCCTTCAATTAAAGCCAAAGTATTTTTTCTTAATAACTATTGCTAGCAACACATGACCAGTGCCTCTGATACAAGTATTAGAGACCACTAATACCCGTGTCCTTTCAGCAATAAGGTAGTAACCTATCCCCAGAGGTTTTCAAGCAGCAAATTTGAGTTGCTGCTGAGCCATGCCCGTTTCACTGACACTTCAACTTATCTAACCACAAAAGCAGCTGGGCCAATGACAAATTACACTGTTTATACAACTAACATTTCTGAAAGGGCATATCTCTTCCAAGAACCACGAGCACTTGCAAACCTGTCTTTTTACGGAGAGGAAGAAAGCCAATGCAAAAGCGGTGCGTGTGGCTGCCAGTTATAATTGAAATCATTTTAATAATTCATGCCTCATTACCTTGCCACATGGCAGTTCAAAGACCATCTCCTAATCCTTTAACCCTTTTCTCCTGTGTCCTTTGGTTTGGTTTCTTAGTTTAATCAGTAAAGAAACAAAATGTAGAATGCTCATCAGTGCTTGCCCAGGGGAAGAAAACCCAAGGGGCACTGGTGAGACTAAGATCTTAATCCCCTTCCTCCTGGTTTCCCTGATTTGATCCATCACTGCCAGCTGAAACAGTAAAGAAATTAGTAAACTATCTATCTATTATATATCCCAAACTGTTGGCTGAAGCTGGACTTGCTTTATGGTGGTACATTACCTAGAAACAGCAAGGGCAAAGGGGGACTTATTTTAAGGGTCATTGGAAGCTGCGTATTTCACATTGTGTGGTTTATGTTGGGAGAACTCTCAGGCTTTTTCCAGCTCTGAATTGTCCTCTGTGTACTCAGTTCCATGGCAGTGCCCATTGTCATCAGGCAGAATTAAATTTTCTAAGTCATAGAAACAGATCATTATATTTTTTTAATGGTTTTGAAGCCGCCTTTTGGATTCCTCAGCATTTAGGGAGATAGTGCCTGATATCTATTTAATATTTCTACCCTACACGGGGAGGTTGCAAACAAGAAAATAAGGTGTAAAATTATTTGTCGGCAAGTACAGTCCTGTTCACTTATGAAAAGGAAATAACCTCATAAAAAACACATTCATTTTAAGCACACTGTATATTTACACACAGGAGGTGTCCCTCCTTCAGAAATTTAACTTATGTGTATGAGGGAGACCAAAATATGTATATGCAAACATGCATCAACACGTGCAAAATAATAGCACTAGCTTAATGTTTCAACACCAGAAATGCCAACAGCAGCAAAGACTATCATTTATAAGCAGTTACTCAATACGTTCCAGCAAGCAGATACACAGAGCTACAGATGAACCGATAGCCTAGTGAAAGCTGTAACACCAGGAACATTGCAATCTCTGGGTGATCACCACCTCACCTACAGCACACTTGACCCAGCCTACTCCAGGTTGCCCATTTGCTGAGCCACGTGCCTCCCAGCACAGCACAAAACCTGTTTCATTAGCACCTAATCAGCACACGAGTCCCTCTACGCCCCAGGTTCCCTTCACAAAGGTGCAGAGAAGGCTTCAGAAGAGCTGATGCCACAGAAGGTGACAGTGCCCTCAAACTCCAGCAGAAGGAAGTGTATGTGTCTGTGACTGACACACCATAATCTCCTGAGAAACAAATCTCAGTCAGTTGGCAGCACAGCCAAAGCAGGGTCACCTTGGAGAACTTTGCAAATAAATACAGAACTCAAGCCTCAGGTGGTGGAAGCCTGCACAGCTCAAGTGACACTAGAAGAGGTGATTTATACCAGCTGACCTATGATATTTTAAGTCTATCACTAAGATTTCTGTTGAGCATACACGGCTGTTTTTATGTCCTTGCTGCACCAGGCAGAGGGTGATTGTTCTGCCGACTCCCTCCTTCTACAAAGTGCTTCTCAGAGGAGCTTCTATGCCTATGGATGGTCTGAATTTGACCATCTATGGCTGGACATCCTGCACGCCTTTTCCCAGAATGGATGAATGCCTAGCAAGCAAAGTGATCTTTACAAAGATTTTATTAGGCAGCCTGAGCAACACTCCAAAAGCTGCGTGTTACCTTCAAAGCCCTAAAATAAAATCTATTGACATAACTATCTATTTGCAGGGTGAGGACAAAGGTGATCAAACACAGGTTTCTTCCACACACAAGCTCTGAGCTAAAACATTCTTCCTTCACTTAACAGAAAAAAGGCAGGTACAACCAGTGTGACTCATGGAGCAGCTGTGTCGGTGGTGTGCTGCCCACCAGCAGCATGCTCAGCTGAAGAGACCATTGCAGCCTTTAGACTCCATCAGACACGTCATGTTCCTCGAATGTTGCAGAACCAAGATGTTCAGGTGGGTACTTGCCTTCACAATACTCATAAGAATTCTTAATTTCCCTTTTTATCACAAGTCAAAATAACAAGTGCTACCCAGCGACAAAAGATTAAGATTTTTTTTCAAGCACCATCAGGTCAAAATTTCCAGTTTGTATGAGAATAAAAGTAGAGGTCAGTCATCATTACAGCTGTCTCCTTATTCAAACCAGAGTGCTTTCAGCAGAGTATGGCCCCACTTCTAATCAGCATTCAGTACTGGAGAGCTTGGGGCTCTTCTGGTCTGGGCAAAGGGCCAGAAAATTACTCTGAGCAGAAAAAACAAGCAAAGTCCATTCTAGTTTCACTGAGCAAACCAGGTGAAATACAAAAATAAGTCAATTAAAACACAAAGCTCTAATTCAATTTTATAGCATTCTTTCCATTGTAACAACATTAGCAATTAGTTACAGTGAAACAGGCAAGACAACTGATCTTTATTTGGGTTGTGTACTTTTAAGAAGGATAAAAATGGTGCCTCGGAGAAATTGCTGCCAATAGGTAGTATACCTCATACAAAGGATCAAAAGGGAGCTGTGGATCACGGAACAGATCCCAGCAGAAGTCCATCTCTCCCAACTCACAGGGAGGTGCCAAAGCCCTATTCTGAAATGCTGTGAAGGATTATCTGCTCCTCTCTCTCAAAGCCACTGCTTATCCCTCCTCACAATTCCCAGGCACATTTGGACCTTTCAGCCTTCATCCAGCTTTCTGTAGCTGAATTTCTTCCAGCTCTTCCCTTTCAAGACCATAATAAAGTCTCTTAAAGGACCCCAAGCATTATCCAGTTCAATATGAAGAGAGAAAGCTGACTATTTCTCTCCTCCCTCCCTGGCTACCCCAGGCAGCTACACTGCCAACTTCCAACACATCCTGACCATATATTTAGTCTGCAGTAATTTACTTCGCATTGTCTCGTGCGGGTTCCAGGCTCAGGCATTACATATCCAGTGAGGCATCCAGCACTCTCTGTAAAAGCCCAGAGTTTCAGAGATTTGACTCATCACGCTGCTGCTGCCAGAGGTTGAGAGACTGCCTGGTCCAGGGCACCACTTGTGAGTCAGAAGAACCCTATCACAAGTCAAGGAGACATTCCCAAATCCGTGTCTGACTGTACAGACAGACTGTATGGAGTAGGGTGATCATTAACACTGTGCACGGAGGAGACCAGGGCTGTGGGCACACCGAAGTCCCTTGGCAGTTCTATTTGCTGACCTCCAAAATCAATGCCCTGAACAAGACACAGTCATGGGCACTTTATGGCATAGGGTCTGAGACATGGTAGAGTCACCATATAGTTCTTAAAGTGGCAAAAAAACCCACCCCAACACCACACCCAGCAAAAATACATTTCCAACTCAGACTCTTTCACTGCCTTTATCTTATAAAGAAAGATTTGGTTAGGGTACATCATTGGACAGAAAATGGCTAGAGGCAAATGGCTGTCACTGATGTCGGGTACCTTCTCCTAAAGGAACCCAACACTTTTCATTTGCTCACCTATAAAGGAGTCAAACCTTGTCTGTAACTGAACATCTGCCAATTATTTTCAAGACTTTTATTCTGCTCCTGGGCAACTTAAGCATGGAGCTGAACGCTTTAGACCAAAGCAGCCCAGTCTTGAAGAATCACCAGCAGTGCCCCAGTACAAAGCAGACATGCAACAAGGCTTGAAAGCAGGCGAGGGGAGGTGACAGGGTGGCAGACCAGGGTGGCAGTGGAACAGCAGTGTTTGGCATTCGCTTCCTGGATACTTCGTGGCAGCACAAAGGATTTAACAAACACCTCCAAAGCTCAGCGTAAATCACTTCCCAAGGAGTGGTGATTCAGTAGGTGTTTAAACTGACCCATGTCTTCTCTGAGTTGAAGATAGAAACGGGCTGGTATTTGGCAGCAGAGCCATCACTGCCCCATGACCCCTAAAGATTTACACCCCTGAACCAGCACGCTGGAAGTGAGACTGGCTTGGGGAAAGCAAGATCTTATGTGCAGGAACAGGATGTGCTTATCCTGAAGATAGCTCTTCTCTCAACACTGCTCCATATGCTGTCAGGAACCATAATCCCTGCCTGGGGCAGAAACAGTGTCTTTTGCTCTGCCCTTGGCAAATGTTGCAGTCAGCAAAGGGAATCCAGGCATTTGTGCAGGGCAGATGACAGATATATACGTTGTGGAAATGACTAGGACCCAACAGAGACATGGAAACAGCTTTCACCTCTGAAAATACATAAGGGAAGGGGCCCTCACAAGGGTTTTGGTCATGTGAGGAAACTCTAGAATAATTGCTGTTAGTCAGATTGAACAGTTCTGCAGTTTCCCAGGCAGAAGGACTGCTCAGAGATGAGCAGTAGCTCAGAGGTAGTGTGTCCTGGTGTCCATCCCCCTCCAGAGGGACCTCCAGCATCAAACCAGAGTCAAAGGGGGAGCAAGGCTAAACCCTACCAGGTTAGAAGAAAACAAAACATGGTTATTTTCCCTCTAGAGCACATTCCCCTCTAAGCCCGATCCCCCTACAACACACTGATAGACAAATTCATGAGGAAATATCACCCTCTTGTGTCCAAGTTGAAGCTAGCAAGAAAAGCTTCTAAAAGTGTAAAATAAAGCCAGCCATCCACTTAGCAAAAGCTGCAGAGTGGCTGTTTGGTTTCTTGTGATCTTGAATTTAGAGAAGTCATCTTCAGGCTGTAGACAAGGTGTTTAGAGGAGAGGGGTAAAGGACCTGCCCTCCAGAGAACTGTCAAAAGCTGGTGAGGGAATGTAAGGTACTGTTACCTGTTATAAAAATAGCTAATTGAGAGCCTCAGCCTCACTTGAAAATGTTTAGGACTCTAAAAGTTACAGAAGCTGAAAATCACCAATTCCACAAAAATGCAAGTCAAATAACATGGAAAGTAATTAACCTTGTATACTAGCAGGGGTCTTGAGGGTTAACATTCACTCCTGCCACGAGACCAGCCAGCATGAATCACAAATGCAGGAAAAAAATCAGTGCAGAAGAATTAAATACTAATAGCTCTGCTGCTCCCAGTGCTCTGCTACTAATAGTTAAATTGTTACTAGAATTTATTAACTCGGTTTGCCTCCCACCTGCAACATTTCAGTGCTTTCCCTCCAGGAGCCCAAGGCACTTTGTGCCGGCAGCACCCCGTGGGACAGGGTACAGCACCCCGTGGGACAGGGTACGAGCTGCACAAGCCACAAATGCAGAGGGGGTTGCCAAGGTGCAGTCCTGTGACCTACCCTTGGTTTAAATCGTGCTTTCACTTTTAATTGGCATGTTAACCTGCCTCTCAGCTCTCACTTCAGACCTGAGCTGTTATCACTTCCCACAACTTCATGTTCTTTCCAGTTCTTACTCCGTCCTTAACCCTTACCAGAAGGCTGTGCAAGCATGACTTGTTCAAGGTAAACCTCTAGTGCCACTGAGAAAGTCTTGCCCCTCCACAGGCCCAGGGCTGCTTCTCACGGGCTTTGCAGGAAGGTGGTGTCCCTCCAGCAACAACCCCTACCAGCCAGCAGGACATACCTTGTGCTGGTTCTTCGTTAACGCTGACACTGTTCATCCACATCTCACACGATCACTAAGGCCCGTGGGTTTCATTGGCTGGTTTGGGGGTTTTTTATCTTCCTGTTGTCCGTGGACATTTCTACACGTTTGTTCTATCACACATAGCACCAACTCTCCCTTCAGGGAGAGGTACTGCATCTTCTTGGCTGCTTCATTCGGTTTAGTCTGCTCACTAGCAGCCAGTGTAAAAATATTTTCTGCTGTCCCATCTAGGATAATTTGCTCATTCCAGGAATGCAGAAGACACCAACCTCCATTTCACTTCCCCTTGGCCTATTTCTGTCCATCTCCTAGAACTACTCACAAAGCAACAAGCACACAAGCAGTTTAGCTTGGGGAGGGGGAGCAGTGATAAATAGCAATAAAATAGCCTAGCACAGAAGAGAGACCTACAATGGGTATGTCATTTAGATTTAATCAGAATGTTAATATGCATTAAATGGCATTTGAGAATTTCAGATGTATTTAATACAAGGGGATTTGCATATCTACCACTGAGTTTTTAATCCTTGATATATGTGTAGAATAATCAATTATTCAATGAACATACAAGAGTTCGCTGATTAAATCTCAATTATAAAGGCAAGTCCTACCCACTATTTATTATGACTGTTCTCTCAGCGTTGCCTAATTAAGCCATATTTGATTATGGGGTGAAAAACATTTATTGCAGATATTGTGGCTCTGTAATTGATGCCTATCTGTGGCCTGGCTGCTAAGCCCTAATACATACATTTCAAACAGCTAATTATTTAATTAACAATAGTCTCTTCCAATCTCAGCGTAAAGCATACTGAAGTCCTTTCATGAAAGCCCTAATAGGACTGAAACCACAGGAAGTTGCTTCATTGTCTTCACATCTCTCCCCCGCAAGCCAGTGTTACTGGGATGCTCCCAGTTCCACTGCAAGGGCTGGAATCCACCACCAGCCCCAACTGTTGTTATCTGCGCTCTGGGCATCTACCTTCCAACAGATTGTGTGTCCTCATGGAGAGGAACAGACTGTAGCAGGGGGAGCTGTTTTCTCCTGTAGAACACATCCAGCTCCTCGGCATCTTTTGCTGCAGGCATCCCACTGCTTCTGCAGACTCTAAAAGCAGCCTGGGATGTGCACACCTCTATTGTATGCAACTGAAGGTCAGCAAGATGAGGCCTGCCTCAAGTATTTTTATATCAGTCCTTTAACCATGGTTTTCGAATTCTATATCTTCTAAGCCATTTCTTGAGAGGTTGGCAAAACATTCTAGGCCAAGCTATTTCTAGTTACTAACTGGCCTGTGGTATAAGAAGCAATGTGCAGTTCCCCACCTCCAGTTAGCATAAACCAAGAGAGACAAAAGCAAGGGGCTTTTGTAGCTTTTCCATTGCAGAACCCCTTTGCATGCATAAGCATTAGCAACTTTTGAACATCACCACATCAGGTGTCTCGAGGTTAGTTCCAGCACTCAGTACAGCAACATGAAATGTTGCTCAAAAACGAGACCTCCACAGTGTGCCCAAGATTTGTTTGTTTCCCTCCAACTATGAGAATTTAACTCTTCTTCCTTGCTAAGATCTTTGTACCAGAAAAGCTACCACAAACAGTTCTAGAAAATGGAAACAAAAGAATCTGGACAAACTCTTCCTACATATATACATCTATCCACAACGCCAGCTCCCAAACAAATATACACATAGGGTAGGCACATCATAAGGAGAGACTTACGACAGCTGCTGAAGCGCAGCAGCTCTTTGACTCTGGTGCTCATCTGCAAGATTTGAAGATTTGTAGTTTAGTCTACTAAGCTGCTGTCTTTTGCTTGTGGTTTAAAATAAACATTGCTCTAATAGTTTTCATTTTCGTCAGGTCAAAACATTCAACTTGCTCTAACTACCCAATGTTAAAGACACTTGACTAGCTTATAACTTTTTAATTCATTTGCTAAACTGAAGTAAGATTTGCTAATGCAAAACCATCGGGATACGATCACAGCAGACTCCAACATAAGCAGATGAAGTTGGAAAATTTTTTTGGTAAGAACTAAGGAAACAACCCAGGAGTTCCTCAGAGCAGTCTGCAAAGCCAGTTTGCCAAGCCAGCCTGCCTGCCTGCCTTTCCCAGGTGGGATTCCTCATAGCAAGTGATCTTTCAAAATAACATAATTTAATTATCCATCTGTTTCCTATTAGAGAATTATGTGCTTCATTCCCTCCACCCCTTCAAAAGCCAGAAATGGTGAATGTTTGCAAAAAACATCTGAAAAGGAGAATGTCAAGCACCAATCCTAGCCAATGCCTGCCTATGTCCTGTGGAACCCACCTGCCCAGGCTGCCTTCAGAGCAGAGGCTGCTTCTCTCCTTTGGTGTTTTAGGTAACAAGGCACTGGCAGCCCTAATATAACATGGTCTTACTCTGCCAGCTTCAGTACAGGGGCAGCTGTGCACCAGCCTGTACATCACTCACCCAGAGATACCCTTCCGACCACATCGGTGCCTCTTGTTCTTTGTGCCTCAAAGGAGAGCACAAGAGAGGTAACAGTCGGTCTGAGCTGCTTGTATATGCAGATGCTGTAACTGCTTCTCTTCGTGTCAAACATCCTGGTTTGTTTGCTAATGAGTAATCAAGGATGACAGTTAACCACCTCACAAACTCCCCATGCTCCTTCATAAGCAATAGTATCAATCATGCTTTCAGTAAGTTTGGGGGCATGTGTCATCTGCCCCTAAATCCAAGTTTTGTGGTAGCTTATGAGAAGATAGGAAGTGTCCTTGGTCTCTTTAAGCAAGAAGTCAGGCACTTCGCAGCCTCTGAAAAATCAGGCACTGTAACATCTCAAACCAAAATTTTGATGTGAAAACAAGTACTGAATACTCACAGTTTAAAAACTCAGTTCAAACTGGCTCAATATTGCCTGTCTTGTTACAGTGTCTCAGAAAGAATTACTCCAAGGAGAATACTCTCATATTTTTATCCTGGAAGACTACGTGGAAGCAGCAGCTTCTATTACACGCTGCAGTTAAATGCAGGCCCTTTGGGGTAAGGCAAATGTTGAAAAGGAACACAGCTACCTACATTATCCATCCATGGCTGATGGTCAAATCGCGGAGATTTCTCTGGAGTGGGTTCATTTGTTTTCACTTGCAAGCTTATTTTTCCTGGGAGAAAGACTTGAAATTAAAGATCTACCATTAAGACTAATCTTCAAAAGAATTTTAATGAAGGAGAATTCCTAAATGTAGAAAATTAAAGAGGTTTCTGTTTTATCCCTGGTATCTAAATCCTGTAGGCAACATGAAAGTCACTGAAATACTTCTAAGCCTGAATAATGCAAAATGTACAGATGAAAATCTTCCTCTGATGAATATTTGATAGGGATAGGCTCAGGATGGAAGGTGGAGAGCACGCCTTCATGCCCACATGTGTACACGCAGGAAGCTCTAGGAATTTAGAATCTGCCATTGACACTGAAGAGCACAACTGTCAGCTTCTGTTTTCATTGCCCAGTCAAGGAGCACCTCCTCCTTCTCACTGTAATCTTCACCAGTAGGTGACTCTGTCCCTTGAGCCTGTTTGCTTATCGAGTCCCTCCACACGATGCATCTACCTGCTCCGTCTTAAAGCTGCTCTAGGAATTATGTTTTCTTATTAAGTGCAAATTGCACATCAATAGTACCTCTCTCATAACAACTCTTTTGTGTTGCTACCAGCTCTACACAAGATTTGGTATGAGTCTCTCTCCTCAGGCAGCAGAACCTTCGAAGTCCCCTGTCCTGGGCAAAACTCTTCCACTGATATTACTCGAAGAACAGAGTAGTATCTTTTGCCTGACCCTCCCAGGTACATGCTGTATTTTGAGCACAGCTCAGTATCAGGTCAGACGAGTTACAATGAAATTAAACTCTAGCACAGGCATTATGAATTATACTACCAGCAGGAGTCTTCAGGAACAAGAACGTCGCAGAGGTGTTGACCAGATGAACTCTTAGACTCCTTTCTAGCCCTACCTTTCTATCGGCTCTGATCTTCTCTGCTGGCCCAAACCCATTATTTCTGCTTTAGCATCCTTCAAGATGCCTCTTCCCATGCTTTAGAAATATCCTGTCTTTTTCCATTCTCTTAAAAGAGCCTATTTTTAATAAGCCAAAAGGTTCTCTCCCTCATTAATGGACGTGCCTGGAGGGGTGGTAAGTGGTGTCTCAAGGCAACCATAGGAACAGGTATTAATAAAAGCCTTTATACTATCACACCATTAAACACCAGTATGTGATCAAGGGGTTACTGTTAAGTATTGAGATCATTCAAGACCACAGGGTATTAAATACAGATTTCCTTCTAACAGCCCCTGGCATTTCCTTTTCCTCCAGCTGTAAAAAAAACTCATTGTACCAACCCCTCCCCTCCTTTCTCCTCAACCGGCCAGGGTTCTTGGCAGTGTTAAAAGTAGCTTTAACTGCAATTTGATGTAGTAAATTGAAGAACCTCAAAGCTAACACTTATTGTTCTTGTGGTTCTTGATGACGCATCCTGTTTTGTTGCAAAGGAAACAAGTAACACACAAAAGTAGAGAGGGAAAGACCAACAGAAAAATAAAAAAATGCAGCTTCCAACTCTTACAAACTAAATTTGTTGCTGCTAGTAAACTAAATACATTGTCAACACAAACATTATTGAAAAATTCACACTGTCTCTTTGCTCAGGCATTGCATGTGCCTACCTTTTTCATCACAGGCTTGCAACGTATTTGAAAAGGGTAAAGTTATCCGAGGGGCTAATTTGGACATTTGTTAGACAGAGGACAGTCACAGAAACAGTGTTGTATCAGGGAGGGGATGACAGCTGATATGCAGGGTGCAAGTTGCTGCATCTAAGACAGGAACTAAGACATAGCAGAGCTGAAAAAGTTTATGAAGTCACCTCATACACTTGCTAGCTTGGGTGGGATCGCTTCCAGTGCAACCACAATGCTCAGAGTCCCACTGGCTGCTGGTCTTGTTGGAGACAACTGGAAAGTACAACACCTTCGTCCAACCAACAGTACCCTGGTACACCTTCACTCCTTGACTTTTCCAAAAACATCAGGGACTGCAGCTACAAACTTCTCTCACTCTTTCCAGGATGCCTTTGCACTGACAATTATCACAATTAATTCAGCTTCAAAAATTGATGTTGTAGCTGCCCACATGAGCTCACATTTCATACATTTAGCACAGCAGGTTAGCACACAGAACTGGGATGCTTTTCTGGGACCTGGTTTCTGCTTGAATACACCCCTCTAATCAGGTTCTTCCGCATAACCACCCCAGCCTACCCCAAAAGAACATGTCAGCTATTGTATATCAGCATTTCTAACCTCAAGCTGTGGGACCCATGATTACTAGAAAGTCATAAAAAACCAAAGAAGGAAACGTACCACAGGACTAGTAATACAACATACCTTTAGAACTAAGAAGACTAATGCAGCACTTTTACCTGCAAAACCTGGCTGATTGGTAGTTCTAACAAATGGCTCTTCTCTCCTCCTGCTCCTCTGTTTTATATTGCGAAACTCTGTGCACCTATGGAAGCCTCAGCTGCACCTCATTACCTGTCCATTTAAACTGCTAGGACCTTAATTGGAGAATTAGTTTCCTGCCTTCTGCTGATCTGAAATGGCCCCTGTACCCAGCTGTGTAATGCTAGTACATTAGAGTCATTTAAAGGGGAATATATGCATAGCTGACCACACTTAAAATTTACTATGAAAAAGTTACTTCAACCAGCAGAGGATCCATCCAAGCAGATATAAATATAATCTGCAAGTTGGTTCATATATGACTCGCTCTGAGGACGATTCCAAGAATCACATTCATATGAGCACGTTAGCATGAACCTTGGGATGATGAACCAGCTGGGCCCCCTAATGGCTGAGAGAATTCAACAGCAGACCGTGACTGCCACATCACAGCTCAGAGTGACGGGCACAGCCTGTGGCCAAGAGAAGTCCAGGGCTGGCAGGCAGAAAGCACAGCAGATCAATACACAAGTGTAGCTGCAGAAAAGCAAACACATGGCTTTTAAACAAACTGAGTATTGGATAACATTACCCACCTCAAATGATTGATCTATTAGTCTTGGGCTTGTACCCAAAAGTACTCAGTACTGCAGTGAATATCCCAATTTTCCCTATAACCCAAATATAACGGTTGAACATTCTTGATTCTAGCAAGCAGATAGCAATATATAGAAGAGCATGATTTTTCCCATCCAACAATTGGTTTTCAATTACTGAAATGGCTCTTCTTAAATTAAATTTAAACACACACACACAAAAAAAAAAAAACCACCATGAAAATTCTTGTTTAGTCTCTGCCTCTTAAGTAGCTTCTTTATTAATACTCCAGGTTGTGGTGGTTCTACATCTACATCTACAGGGTGCATCTACACAGCATTGAGACGCATGGCTTTAACCCAGCAATCCCAGGCACTGCTAACAGCATAACTGGGGCATGCTGGAGCTCAGGGCATCCTGAATCATAGAAGCATAGAAGCATATGGGGTTGGAAGGGACCTCTGGAGATCATCTAGTCCAACCACCCCACCAAGGCGGGTCTACCTAGAGCAGGTTGCACAGGAACTTGTCCAGGCGGGTTTTGAATGTCTCCAGAGAAGGAGACTCCACC
>JAOQGH010000003.1:28083909-28101357 GCA_025769975.1 Gallinago jamesoni | reverse complement strand
TTATACTCAAGTTTGTGCCCATTTCCTCTTGTCCTGTCCCTGGGCACCACTGAGAAAAGACCAGCCCCATCCTCCTGGCACCCCCCTTTAAGTATTTGTAAGCATTGATCAGGTCCCCCCTAAGTCTTCTCTTCTCAAAGCTAAAAAGACCCAAGTCCCTCAGGGTAAGAGAGATGCTCCAGGCCCTTAATCATCTTTGTGGCCCTTTTCTGTACCCTCTCCAGCAGTTCCCTGTCCTTCAGGGGAGGGACAGATGGAGCGGATTCATTCAGGATCTGCACAAATGCCAAGGCTTGTGAAAGGCGCAGGCGTATATCGGCAGTGGTGTAACTGTGGGCAGAGTCTGAGCCCAGAAGGAAGTTAGGGCTGCAAGAGCCAGACTGCTGCTAATATTTGAAGTAGCAATACACAGAAAAGAGATGTACGGGTATAATGTAGGAGTGTCCAAATGAAATGATGCAGACTGTCAGCTGAAAGGCTCTTCCTTTCAGCAGGATACGTGAGTGATCATAAATATCATATGCCAGATCTCCACTCTAATGTCAGAGGTGCTATCTGAGATAAATAAACCACACCAAAAGAGGAAAATCTCAAATCATATCATCATGACATTGACAGAGCAGTGTCACCACCTGATAATATGTTTTGGTGACAGAGATGTTACAGTCATCAGCCACAGAGATCAGTCACGTACCACTGGCAGATGCCAAAAGTTCTGCTGCAAACAAAAGAGGCAGGCCTGCTGTAAAATCAGGAGGTGCTTTCTCTTAGGTCATTGTGCTAGAGAATAGATGACATCAAACCTTTAAATTTGAAGCGGTGGAAGTGATGCCAGCTCACAGCTGAAGAGATTTGTCACATTACCCTTCTCTACTTCGTTCCATATAATAACAGAGCAGAAATAAGAAGGACGTGTTTACGTTGGTGGTTTTGGGAATGAAAACTACTTCACTGCCTGACTCAGCCTCTGACACGCTGCATAGCCTGGTTCCAGTTGCATCAGCTCCCCTCTTTGAAATGGAGCAAGCCGAAGATTGAGTTAATTAATGAATGCATAATGCTCTGAGCAAATCAAGCTCTATTCCAACACTGGCTATCACCAAGAGGACTGCAGCTCTGCCCAGACTGCAGGAGCTATCAGAGCTGGACACGGTGAGCCTGCAAGGCAAGTTCACGCAGTTCTTTATTATAATCTGAACCCTGTGCTTGACATATGCTTGTTGGTAAACCACAAGGACACCAGTGTCGACACAGGCTGGCCTTTCACCAGCAAGAAACTGTTTCCACTGACTAGCCTAATGGCCACGGCCAGCTCTAATACAGAGTATAATGTGGGAGAGTGACAGCGAGGGACCACAGGCCAGGTCACGTTCTGACGACAGCTCGGAGAAGGACTAGCGAACTGTGGTCAGTGAGCTTACGCACCTGAGCTTTTCTGCTCTGCAGAAGCACCGTGACAGCCCTTCCTAGCACACAGAAACCATGGTCTTCTGCCAGACCATTATCATGAGCCCATCTCTCAGGTAATAAGCCAAATTGCAGAGCAGCCTCCCCTGTAGCGGTGCTGAGTGGCAGATAGAAACAACACCTCAAGCATCCCTGCAGAAGCCAGACTTCTGTATCTTAACCACAAAAACCACGGTTTTTTTATTTTCTCGAGGCATGACAGCAGCCTAAGAGAAGCTAGCTGAAGAAAGCATATTATTAATGAATGTAATTATTTTTATAATTATTATCTCCACTTCTCTTTTTGTTAAACTAAAGTGCTGCCCTCAGGTCTAAGTGCTAGAGCTTGCCCTTGAATAACTAGCATTTAAAGAACAGCCCGTGTCTGCCTCCAGGCAAGTGCACTGAGATTATTTGCTAACTTGCCATGATCCATGATCGCAACAGTGAGATTTATCAACAAAAGAACCAGGAGGACAACAGACATCCTTTTGAGGATGGATTCCTCCTGGTTCACCTAATTCTCAACAAGCCTAAAAGTTGCAAAGCCTCCATTCGGACTGTTCATTTGAGTTTCTCTGTAAGTTATAAATCTCCTAGAAACTTTCCTCTATTTCCTGTTTTGGCTAAGACAGAAATAAAACTATCTATTTCTATATACAACAATTTTATTTTGAAAACAGCTCCTTCAAGGGAGGACCACACGGCTCTCTGAGGAAGGCCTGTTTTTAATTTTAGCCTTGACAGTCATTTAGGAACTGTAGTTTCTTCACCTGTAGTGTGTATACATACATGCCCAGTTTCTCGTTAATGGCATTTTTGAAACCTTGAGAAGGGATCTTCTTTCTCAAAAGAAGGAGTTTTGAGTCCAAAAGCTGTTAGAGTTTAGTCACTGTCTGCCACCGCTTTTAGGAGGCTCCATACAAAATCTTGCACTATGAGCATTACAGTGCACGAGAATGACAGTAGCAGAGAAATCCACGGGGATGTTACAAAGTATTTCTTAAGTAAGTTTATTTCTCAGAAGTCACAGGCATTTGAGCAAAGTGTCATTTTGCCATCAGCCCTTAAAAAACAGATGAGGACATAGCTGTATACTTGAAATGTCATTCGCCCACAAGCTTGCTGTGAATTATGTCTCTGCTAAAAGATAATATAAAGCAGGTGCAAACCAAGAGCAGCAAACTGGCCTTTGTGGTTTCTCGGAAGGCTTGTCTACAAGGCAATATGTGTTGAGAAAGAGGACCCCAAAAAACAAAGCTCTCTGTGTTTTCCTGTCATATCGGAGCAGAGTAACAAACTCTGCTTTCTGAGGATGAAATGATTACTCCTGTTGATAAAGCATTACTTGTACAAATAGCCCCAGAGGAAGCTTTTACAACTTTTACCACTTGTATGAGAAAGGGCTGCGTAATTTAACCCTCTATATCTTAATGTATTTGTGGATGCAATAATGGCTCATGAACCCGAGAGCTCAGCCAGGTTCCGTGAAAAAACAAACATGTTTTCCACTGTGCTAAGAGAAGATGGACCAAATGTCTCAAGATGGTATGAACTGCTAAGAGAAATGAACTTCAAGACTTTCCCAGACTTTACTAATTCCTGTTACCAATTCACAGAAAGAATGAGAGAGCATCTTTCACTTGGCATCTGCAATATTTAGATATTCTTAGATATACTTAAATAGTCTCTTCTCCCAAGTCACAGGCAATAGGACAAGAGGAAATGGCCTCAAGTTGCACCAGGGGAGGTTCAGACTGGATATCAGGAAAATTTTTTACACTGAAAGGGTTATTAAGCATTGGAATGGACTGCCCAGGGAAGTGGTTGAGGCACCATCCCTGGTGGTATTCAAAAGATGGGTTGATATAGTCCTTAGTGACATGTTTTAGTGATGGGGTTTTTTTTGGTTTTGTCAGAGTTAGGTTGGTGGTTGGACTAGATGAACTTAAAGGTCCCTTCCAACTCAGACGATTCTGTGATTCTATATTATTCTCACTATGGTCAGAAGCACAAGAGCATAACAGGTAATTTCTAATACATAAGGTGGATTATCTTCTCTGGAGACAGGGACATGTTCTCTGGGGAGAGTTTCAGAAATATGCCAGCCAGTTGCTGCAGTCAAATACCACCTGAAAGCAAAATAATTGTCCCTGTGAAGTAGTTGCACAGGAAGGAATAAGCAGAGAGTTCATTCAGGCTCATTAGGAACTTACTTATACCTAGTGGAGTCCCCTCCCATCCTCAAGCTGGACAGATAATCTACTTGTACAAGATGATGAAAACACTGTAAAATTTTAATGTTAGGAAAAAGTGTTCTGATCAATATTTCGGCAAGTTGTTTTATTTCACTTTCTTAAATGAAAAAAGTGATCTCAATATTAAACCATTTCTCTGCATATGAATATATTGTAGACAAGGTAAGATGGTATGGCTATAGGAGAGAGTTAAGATTTACCAAAAAATATGTTAAAACTTGTTGAGATTTCAAGTGGAATTTGGAAGATTTCTTGCATGCTGCCCATATCAGTATCCGGTCATTACTGAGGCATTTAAAATAGTGCTAAAACCCATGCATGACAACAGAAATACTTTTAAAAGTAGATGCAGCAGCAGAACTCATTAGCTAGAGAAGAAGCATATTAACTAAAGACACCAGATTAAAAGAAATGGCACCAAGAAGGCATTTTCAGCACTTCAAAGCTCTAAACTGCACGAAAACCAAATCTGTGAACCACCAGAAAAAACTGCTTGTTCTCAACTTGACTATAAACTGACTGCTAATACATGATTGCAGGTTGAGTGTAACAAAACATTCAAAAAGAAACTAAATGCCTTGAAAAACAAGTGCTTACAAAAGATGTAAGCACTTTCCATTCCATGCTGTGAATGGAAATATTTTTTTCACTGCCACGGTGTCCTTGAGAAATCACCAGTCCGTGGCTTGTCTCCACAAGAACCAGTAGTGCTGGACACATTTTGGTCGTATCCTCCAAATAATAATAGAAAGTCTCACACATGAGCTATTGGGTGGAAACAATCACAAGCAGCAACCAGTGGCAGATGGCTGGAAGAAACTAACTCCAGGCAACTCTACCAATGTAGGCTTTAAAATATGTCATGTAGCATTTAAAACTGCTAGAAGCATATGAACATCTGCTTGCAGGATAGTCACTGGAAGTAATCCAGTGTCCTACAATGTACCAGAAATAACAACAAGAGGCGAACCTACTTCTATCCTGTATACAGTCCTCCTGGGAAATATTTTGTGGCTCAACCCAGCTTATCCACCTTCTCAGCATCTGAGTTCAAGCATGTACTTTTCAGATGCACCTTGATCAAAGGGTTAAATGTAACTGAGTCAGTATACAGGGGTCCATCAGCAGTAATCTACATGTGCTGGCTGGTGTCTCCAGTTTTTCAAAAAACCAAAAACTATTTCTGATTAACTTCCCCTTCCTGAGAGCTCAGCCCAGGCCACTCCATATAGACCTGAGTCACTTCTGACATGGCTTGTACCTTGCCTGAAGTGGATTTTTCTGTTGCTGACATACTGTCCTTGCTCAGCGGCCTCAGCTTTCTCCATCTGTCTTCTGATAGATTAATACTGATATTAGAGCTGCAGTTCTGCTCCCCAACCTGAGGCTGCTTTGCTCCCAGCTGCAGCTTCTGTCATTTAGTCCTTGAAATATGGCAGGGGATCTCACTAATGCCCTGATGCCATTTCCCCTGTTGTGAGTCCTGACACAGTCTCAGAGCCCTATACTGGGCTTTCCACCTTTCCTTTAAGATCCTGTTCCTCCCCAGTGCAGGGGCAAGAGCCAGAAAAGTAGCAAAGGCAACAGGGTAAGACCAGAACAATTCTGCCTTCAACTCTGGAGGTGAGCAATTCCATTTGCCTGCCTTGCAAGGAAGCTCTGAGACCATGCTGCATCCAAGGACCTCTCTCACTCTCTGGAACAGCCAAATGCCCACCCCTTCTTCTGATATGCTCAAACTAATTTCCCCAGCGTTTCTCTTCAAGCAGTTCATTCACTGCTGCTTGGTTTACTCATATGGTTGATTCTCTACCCCTTCACCCAGGTACAACTCATAAAGTGTCTCACTCTATGTCATTCTCCTCCGCTAGGTTTTACTTTTTTTTTTTTTTATTTATTTACACCAAGCCGAAAAAACCACCTCCACTACTGTTTCCTTTCACAGCTTGTGGGTTTTTTTTCATATTTGTGGTCATGTTGCACAGTGCATTGCTACAGAAAGCTGATGGTAAGTGGCAGCTTGTTCATCTCAAACCTCCATATATCTTCTCTCTGGGAGTATTGCCCTTACCTACTAAACCTGCATGGGTTTTTTTCAAAGATGAAAATATGACAAAAAGTGATTGACTATGAGCACTTTAGCTCCTAGATCAGCATCAAATTTGTTAGATCATCTCCCCCACCTCTACATCCATCTCTGAGCTGGGCCTTTCCAGGGACACAAGACAGAAATGGTCTAAATGGTGCAGGGGACACTTAGACACAATCTACTTGGTCTCAATGCTGTACCTGGCTTGGCCAAGTGACAGCACTGCCTTGCCCGAGCAGGGACATGCATGGCCGGAGCTTCATGCCAGGGCCTGCCCCATCAGGAGGAGACACCATGCTGACAAGATGGCAGAAGGCTGCCCCTGTTTGGCACCTCCGGCAGTGGGTCAGCCCATCTGCAGGCCTTCAAGCACCATACAGGCCCTGGTGGGAGGGCCTCCCTTTTTCATCCTGTGAGGAAAGATGTTCCTCCCCAAAAGCGGCCCTGGGAGGACCCCGGCAATCCTCTGGGAGCAGCTTTGGGGTGGGCAGGAAGGTGCTGCGAAGCCTCCACAGCCCCTCAGAGTCTGCTCTGCTCCAGTCATGGAGTCACGGCCACCCACTTGACTCCAACGCAGATGGCATTATTCCTGCTCTGGGGACAAGCCCCACACAGCGAGGGGGGCAGAGGGGCTGGCAGTGCTCCCCCAGTGCCCAGCCTGCGGCCTGCCCAGGCCATGGCGCCCCAGGGCTGTCTGTTACCACAGCAACAGGGCCTGCTGCCGGCGGGGAGGGGACATGGGCCAGGCTTGCCCTGGGCATGCTGAGAGGGGACATGGGACCCCTCTAAGGGGACATAGGACCCCCCTGGGGTCGTGCTCACGGAGACGTTAAACAGAGTCAAGAATGGTGAGGCACCATCTCCTGCTCCATATTTAGTGAACCCCGTGGCCCTCAGTCCTCGTCACCGGGTGCAACTGGGACGGGCTGAGCTTGCCCAGTGCCTTTTGCTCCTCAGCCATCCCCGTCTGACATTTTTGACTCTTTAGGAATTTTGTCTTAGCCACTGTGAAAGGACTGCATGAATATACATTGTCTGAAGTGTTCTTTGGTATCTGACTATACATTGTCTGAAGTCTTCTTCAGCAATTAGCTTTAAAACAAACAAAAAAACCCCAAACACCCACATATAGATTATGTAAGTAAAACTGTAAAATAATTACTATGTTGCCTATTGAGGTGCCATTGGGAGCGAGTTACAGCCTTCGAATCACTCACAAAAAAACCCACAAACCACTAAAAGAAACAGCCCACTCAGTAACCAGCATGTATTTGCAAGATATATGAAATAGTCTTTAATACATGTATAAAAAGATATGGAGCAACTGTACAAAGCCCAGACCACAAAGAGTTTTATCCAGGTACAGCTGTGTGGAGGTTGAAGGGTCTGCAGTCAAGCAGACACCTCTCTGCTCAGAAGATAAACCCAGCCTCCGCCAGCCACCCAAGGGAGCAGGTTTCCCCCCTGGGGTCTGGTGCACAGCATTTTATGAGTAAGAATTGAAGAGAAATGCCCTCTCTGGAGTGGCAGGCTTGGCTCGGCAAGCTGAGATGTCACCTGCAGAGAGGGAGGATGCCCTGTGCCCAGCTCCGCTCCAGCGACGTACTCTCATCAGTGGTTAACTGGCCCTAATCCCTCAAAAACTAAACAAATGCATCAATAAAGAAAAATTCTAGTCTCAGCCTGTCTCCTGAAATCACCAGCCAACCCCATCAATCCTGCCTCATAACAGGGCAATTTGATATTCCTCTGGGCACGCAAGATTGTTGACCTAGCTCTGCAAAACCAAAACACCCCTGGAAGAACGTAAGGTCATCGTAGCACCCTGTTCTAAGCCATTACCAGACCAAACTTAATTTCTACTTGACTAATGTGAGTTTTTGGTAAATTCCCTTGTTAAGAGTGATGTTGGACCAGACGCACTTGTGCCCAGACTGGGATGCAAACATTGCCTTTATCTGGTTTATTTCACTGTGTGTTGTACAGTGTAGAGTCCCTGGCTTGGAGAAATGCATTCTGCTGTATAGGTCTAAGACAGCTGGAGTTTGAGTCAACACCAGCATGTGACAAATACTTCTGCTGCCCTAAAAAGCCATCATGCCCATCACGCATGTTAAGACCCACACCAGTCATGCCAGTATCACTGACAGAAGCAGTAATTTAGCATCTAGACTTGATTATATTTCTGTGGCACCATTATGATCTTTGGGTAGATAAGCCCACACATATCAAGAACTTTACTTGTAATGCTCTGAATTCTCTTCAGAAGAGAATTTTTTGCTGTAACTCTTGTACAGTTTTAGCTACCTGAGCACTTGGGCAGACCCACAAGGGCTCATAAGAGAACTCTAAACCATGCATTTGTGGATCCATTGCATACTATTAAACAGGCTGTTATGGTCTTCCCAAGGACTTCCCAAAGCTCAGAACCAGATCTACCCCACCTTCTCTGAAAGGATTATTTATCAAGCAAAAAAAAAAAAAAGAGCCCGTCTATTACAATCTAGCCAAATGTATAGTCTGCTGCTTTGCATAGTACACTGCATACATGCGTGCAGGGGACCTGCATCTCACTATATATTCTGCCCATTTAAGAAAAAATAACTTTATGAGTGACCAAAAAAGCAGAAACAGCTTTGGAAAGAAGTCAGGTTTTTCTTTCCACTGAAGAAGGTGAGTGACAGCATTTTCAGTTCAGCTACTGCATTGGGTTGCTAAGGCATCTCTCAGAGAGACATGTAAAGGAACGGTTGATCCACACGCAGTCCCAGCTGGCAGAGACTTGTCAATGGAGTATGTGTTGGTTCTGACCAAGGTGCTACGTCTAGAGCTGTAAGACATATCTTCATATATTGCATTTGGGATTTTTTTCTGGAAATATTTCTTCACCTGCAAAACAAAGCAAACAGTCTTTCAGAACAGAGCTCGAAAAGACCTTGATCAAGGAGGGAGTCAATTTACATCTAAGGAATCCATCTCTTTGAAGTGGAAATACAATTTTAAAATTCTTCTCATAACCCAATGAGAGTATGAGATTAGATATAATTTGTCAACCTATTTATTTAACTTTCTATTGTCAGTCTGATGTAATTTCACTAAAATTTCCTTCAGGAGTTGGATGCAACTGTGGCTGCAACATAAATAATGCTTATCCTTAATTGGTTACTGATAACACAAGAAAACAGTTCCCACAGGGCTGCTTGGCTTTGCCAGAATGATATTATACTGCTGGTTTTTAGCAGTACTGAAGCCATATGCGGAGGGATGAGATGGGAACCTGGCCTGTGAATCATACTCTGTTAACTTTGAGTAATCGTTATGGAGCAGAAGGATCTACCAAAGAAGAATAATTACTGGGCACGTTCTGCAGAATATGGATGTAATAATCCCTGTAAAGGAAAAATTTCTTGGTCACCTATTTTTTCAGGGACAGGGCAAATTTGTTTTCCTATAGCTATATTCAGGCATTAGGCTATTTTATGACTTTTTGCTGCCCTTGTGTTCCCCCCCATACATTCTCCTACATCTATTACAAGATTGGTAAATACAGCCCCATTCCTGATCGACCAAAAAGAAAGAAGCAAAACAGAATAGCGAGGTACTCTGTTCAGGGAATTACATACACCGTGCGGCTGGGTTGTTGACTGCATGGTTTACTTGAGGTTTGTTATCAAAAGGCAAGCAATGCCTCATTTACTAAGAGTTACATAAACATAAGACGCAGTCTTTACCGCCAAGAGTTTAGAGCTAGCAGACGTTTAAAAAGTGCAAAGAGGAGACAATAGAAAGCCATAATTCTTGAGGTTTATCAGATGCCTGTTTGACTCAGTCACTATTAACAAATAATATCAAAGGCAGCTATGCACCCAACTATTCAGGCAGCTATTCAGGTTTGCTGTGGTGTGGTAACAGTGTACTTACATCGACATGGTACAAGGTACAGCACACCAGCGCAGAAAACAGTAGCAGTACCACGATGATTAGACCATAGATGGCCCACGAACTGTTACCGCAGTCTCTCCGCTCCACTTCTGCATTGAAATTATATTATTATTACAAATATGAAGAGGTAGAATTCTATTTTTACTATGAAAAAAGTTATTTACTGGTCAGCAAGAAATCAGGCATCAACAGCCTGCTACACAGCCACATTTGTCACCCCTTGGTATTCTCCCTGGCATTCCCTGTGCTCTTCTAGAGGCTGGTGATGACTGCGGGTGGCAAGTGACGGGTCAGCGAGGAGCACCCTGCAACAGCTATAGCTTCCATGCCACGGATCAGAAGTAGGACCACACACTCCTACCAGGAACAGAAAATGTCCACTGCAGTATTACATCAATCCTGAGGGCTCGGCCAGGAGTATCTGACAGGTAGGTTTGCGAGCAGTACCGACAGAAGTAGGAGGGCTATTGTGATCTGGAGTGTACGAGCTAAGCAGTACAGTGCTAGTGCTAGAGGAAAGGCTTACCCCAATTAACCCGTATCTGAATAACACAATATCTACTGATCACCCTGCTGCTTTGATGTGCAGCTGTTGTTTTCCCCAACTCACAGTTACTGAGGTGTTGCACCGCTCACAGCCAGAGGCACAGAACAACACCACAGCCTGTTTTGCAGACTGCAAATAGATCTTTCGTGACTCTTAGGGCTTATGTAAACCTTATTTTATGTGCCCAAAGACCTCATCAAAGCCCAATGCACAGGGTTAAATTGCACCAGTAAGATCAAAAGCAAGCAGTGTGTTGCTGGTTTTGTCTGCCTCCTAACAAATGGTTACAACCCCATCCTGCAGAAGACGAAAAAAACCCTGTCTTTGGAACGTATGCTCACAGTGTGCTCAGTGTGTAATAAGGGGGTGTGAGATCATCTCTGCTGTTATCTGTGGTACTTTAAGTAAATGCCCGAGGACTTGTTCTGCACTCTCTGGAGTGATCTATTTTTAAACACAAAGACTTGCTCTAGGGGATGGTCTCATAAGACATTTATGTCACATTAAGGTCAAAGAACTGATGTTAAGAATACTGATTCATTTCCTAACACGGACAGAATATTCACAGACACACTGAAGTGTTTGTTGCCTGATTTTGACCTTTTTTTTTTAAAAAAAGATGCAGGATTATAGCAAGCTTTCTCCTTTCTAATTCCCCTGTGGTTGTACAAGGCAGGTAGAAACACAGTGCCTGTACCCATGTCCTAGTACAACAGGGCACAGAGGAGCCCGAGTGCACTTTCCAAACTTTCCCATGTACAGAAAGACGTGTAGCCATGGGTTAGTGCTTTATCGTCCTGAATAAAGCTCTAAAACCTTTTAGTCCACCTTTTGTATTACAACATGCCTGTAGTTAGTTATGATTAAACAAGCAAAGGACCGTACCTTTAATCAGCATCATGGTGCCCCCTGTATTCGCTAAAAAGGAATAGGAATTGTTCAACACCCCAACACATACATATATACCACTGTCGTTTTTCCATAGGTTGTCTAGAGTTACCACTATTTTCTTCTCTTCCTTTGAATACTCCAAGCGATTAGCAAAAGCAGGAAAAATAGTCGAAACATTCTGACTTGAAACATATAGCACTTTTTCAAGTCGCATGTGAGTCTTCAGCAAATAGAACCCTTCCTCTGCGTCTGAGCTTCTCAGTGCACAGGTAATGCTGACAGACTGGCCTTCCTGAGGACTGACATAGGGTGGTGACTGCTCAACAACTCCACTGCCATTTCCTAAAAACAAGAGACATTAACGGCTACCACAAACTTAACACAGTGAATTTTCACTAAGGAGCAGATACGGAGGTCAAAGACGGAAAGAACAGGCCATGGAAATTTAGACAAAATTATTTTTTTGAAAGGCTACCTTTATACGTGCCTTAAGAACAAATATATCAGTACAGCCTGGCACAATTTCCTGCCCTGGGATCTAAAAGCAGGACTGACTGAGCAGGTTTACCTGGTTGTAAAGTGTCTCCGCCTACCTAAAAAATACATATACTGAACTCTTCTAAGGGAATGCAGCTCCATCAGCTTGCCCTTGAGACACGGATTGTTGGCTGCTTTCTCAAGTGAGATTAAGCCATTGAAAGATCTGGGGACTATTGGTCTGGATGAAACCATACAATGTGGGTGCCATCAATGTTGAAAATGGACTTCAAAGCAATTATTAATGGCTTGGTGTCCAGCTGGGAAGACATTTTGCTGAGTTCCTCTGAAAACATGACCTGTTCCTTTTGACATTATCATTAATGGGGGTAAGGAAATAAAGACATTTGTCCAAAAGATAATTCTGGGAAGGCTGCAAGTGTTTTAGAGAAGATGATCAGAATCAATGAGAGGTATAAGGTAATTTAATTTAATAAAACAATTTGGAGAAACAGTACCTAATCAACAAGACGCAACTCATTTGAGAAAACGGTGAACTAGTTTGAAAAGAGAAATCTAAGCAAGGATGCGATAAATCATAGATACCACAACTATTACTGATCCAGCAATCAAATTGCATGTCTTGGGGATGGGAAAGAAAGTAAACCCTGTAATTTTTGGTAAAGAAGTTTCAGGTTTCATCAGAAGGGTAGGTACATAGAGGAATAAGCTGCCAAAGAATACTGTGAACTCAACCATCTTGTAATGAAAAGAGGGAAAAAAAGAAAATAAACAAAAAAAAGGAAGACAGAAACATTCTTCCCCTGACCAGAAATTACTGTCAAAAGGAGCACTTGTGCCATTTATCAACTGCTTGTTGAGAAAAAAACTCACATCCCTTCATGCACTGATGCTCAACTTGCAAACCCTGCCTGGCACCAGCTTCCCAACTATTACCAATTTATCATTTTAGACAAAACAGCAAAAATAAAAGAGATTTGCAAAAAATGTTACCAAGAAAAAGGCTCATTGCTTTGCAAGTTATTCGTGCAGATTAGCCTGATTGTTTTGGAAAGTGCTATGGGTCATCACTGTTTCCAAATTGCTGCAGCAGCCTATGATTCATGGGCAAATCTGTAGTTAGGATTAAATTAATCGTTCATTGAAACTCTAGGGGTTTTCTTGTTACTGTTCTATCTAATGTGTTTTCTTCATCTTTTCAAGGAACAGACCCACACTTTCCTTCAAATCAGTATATTGCCTGAGCAGACACGCGTAAAGTTCTGTCAGTCTCCCTCCCATTATGCTTTTTTCCAATCTTTGATTTAAAATATATATCTTTATTTATCCATTCATGACATAAAAAGCTGGAATTGCAATACCTTTCACCATTATTATGGTCGTCTTCCCATTCACCTTTTTGAAATGCTGTTGCCTAGAAATATAATTAGAGCATTGGTAGATATTGGAATCAGATTCCCGTAAACGGTCCAGAGTTATCCTGAGACCGCTTTCTTCTCTTGAATAGCTGAGGCGACCTTTGAAATCAGGATGTATAAAATAAGTCTTTTCCTCGGAAACATAAAGCACATTGGCTGGCCGTATGACAGTTGCCAAGTACATTCCCACTTGATTTTCTGAACGTGAGCAAGTTATGCTGATGGAGTCTCCTTCCCAAACACTGACATGGTCTGTTGATTGTTCCTTTTCTCCACCTAAAAATAAATAAGACATGCAATTGAAATTATAATATCGGAGTTCTTCTTGATCTATTAATATCAAAGTAGTTTTTGAAAACAACTACTCCACCACCAGAACCACTCTGTAAGATGGGACCTTAGTCTGGCTGTCCTGTATGTATCATCAGGACATCATTCGACTGTCCTGAAACCTATAGTGCCTTTCATGCCCATTGACCTGTGCAACTCAACATCTCCCCAGAGCTGACTGTCATTCATACAAAAAATTGAGTCTGCTCTGTAGATTCCCAGTATGATCCTTCTAGTAAATGGCACAGAATAGAAGAGAATTACACTTTTTTCTTTTTCTTTTTTATAATAGAAAGTTGCTCTAGCAACATCAGGAAATTGGACAGTGTAGCCTCTTAGGAGAGAACTGCAGAAGGAATAACTCCAGCCTCCAGCCTATACTAAGAAAAAAAGTATCAAAATATATAATGAGACCCTTTGAGTTCTTTAATGACCTCAATATCAAAAGAAACTGAACAGTAAGTACTTATGCCATGAATACCAAGGAACAGAGAGATCAAATGGGAAACATCCAAAAGAAATTACATTACAACATCACAAGCAGGGAAATAAAAATTAAATATAGAGTATTGCGTATGTAGGACAAACACAGTGTAGAAAGGGTAGAATTAGTGAGTGTCAACAAGAAAATTAAGGATCTCTACATACTAAAAACGATTTATTTTAATAAGGGAACAAACACAAGTCAAACACAGAACAAGAAAACACTGGGAATTTAGATAGAGTAGGTCAGTCCAACCTGATCAGACACAAGGACATTGGTCCTACAGCAGTTAGAGAGGGAATTAAGGCAACCAGCTGTCAGCAAAGTCATTCCAAAGCAGCAGAGAAATGGGGTGATGAAGAAGGCTGGAGAAGCTCAGAGCACTCAGCCTTAACGAGCAGGGAACAAAAACCCCAGAAATTCAGTTCCATCAGCCTAAAATCAGTACTTCTAAGCTGACCCACACTTCTGTCATCTAAGAACCCAAGCAGCTAACAAGAAGCAGCCACAGCCCATCAATTGTTTTCTCCAAAAGACCAGCGTAAAAGTTCAAGAATTAAATTATACTTGTGGAAATCAGTATTGGCCCCTCAACAACTATTAACAAACAATGGCAAAACTACTCAAAATAAATATTCTTAACATCCTTTTAGACATACTGTTTTATGAATAACATTTTTTTTCTCAACTCACCAGCCTTTCCAGTTACTGTCAATGGGGGAAAAAACGGCTGACTGCTTGGAGAAATCTTTTTCCTCAGAGATTCACACCGTTTTCCCCAAGTGTTCCTCCAGCTTGTACTCTCAACAGCTACAACAATACTCAGCAATGGACATTCCTAGTAACGTTTTATTACACTTTCAACAATTACGTCTCTAGTAAATATCCATTTTCATTTCTATCCAGTAGCGGGCTCCCTGTGAGCCATAACGATGCAGATACAGGGCATGTTGAACTACCGGTAAAAAAATTCCCACTCTTTCTACAGAAGTTAATTTCTATGTAGAAAAGTTCTAATCACAATAAATTTTCATTATTCTTATCTAAAAACTCATTCTATAATTTCAGAGATTATTTTTCAAAGTTCCACCTGTCTCTGCTAATGGTGAATTTGCCAGAAAGCCATTTGAGACAATAATCTAAGGGGGGGGGGGGGGAACAGGAAAGAAAATATTGAAACTTGTGAAATGTAAAAGTATCTACGTTGTACATACCATTCTGGCCAGGGAAGCACAGGAGAAGCAGAAGAAAGAGGGATGCAGTTGGGAGATGTAATATCCATAGCATTTTCAAAGGTCTTTTTAGTTGTTCTCCATGCATCAAAGACGTGAAGCAAGGCTTGTATGCTACAAGTGGGTCTGTTTTCTTCCAGCTAAATCACTTGTCTACTAAAAGAATGTAGCAGCTTGCCTCTTTTGCCATAGTATCACAAAGAATGTGACAGAGAGGGGGGAGAGAGATTTCTCTCAAGAGGTGCATCTTGGTTTTGACTTCACACTTTTAACGCCCCCGGTTTCCTACCACCAAACAACCCCCAACCCTGAGGGCAGAATTAGAAAGAGTCTCTACAGGTACCTGAGAAAAGCTAGGCTCAAAGTTGCTCTTCACAGTCCCAAAGTCAGGCAATCACCTCCCTGTTTCAGCTTTACTGGAAATGTAGGCGCTTCGTAGAATCAATTCAGTCTGTCAGTGTTCCCACAGGCTTTGCAGGCTGCCTGCTCTCTGTGTGAATACGTAGGAAACTCTCTTCCCAAAGAGTTTTCTTGAATGCTTTTAAGATTAGAAATTTCATCAATTATTGGAAAGCAAACAGACTTCAGGAAGGCTGTTAAATAAGCATTCGGGTAGCCCTACAGAGGGGCATTACTGGATACAAAAGCAGATGCTGGGAGATCTCTCTTAGTTCCTGTCTTTGCTTTTGCAATATTTAAGTGAACTGACAATAATACTGGATTACGAGCTTGGGAATCATACATGGGTGATGCTTTGTAAAGGAGATTAACATATCAAATAATAATATGATCAACACAGGGTTAACAATGAACAGTGAGTTTTAAAGCTGATGTTTTATTAAGATGAGTATTGTAATACAAAAAGAAATCATTAAAATGAAATTACAACTATCAAATTATGGCATTTGACAAGACACTTTTTTCTTTCAGAAACAAGCATTTTGCCTATATTTTTATACTGCAAAACAACACAAGGCAGTTGTTTAGAACAAGCATTGTAGATCTTTAAAGCTGTTTATGACAGTTTTCCCTGAGAAATGGGATGATTGGTGTCTACCAGCACAACATAACTCAGGAAGGGCAAAGTGAAACAGTTGGTAGTGTTGCCTCTGAATATCACAGTCTTCTTCTTTCTGGTGATGATTATGCAATGTAAAGCAAAGTGTGCTTGAGTGAGCAATAAAGATCGGCCTGTGACTTGCGACTCATAAGTTCGCTAAGCCCCTGTCACTGGCCGGAGACGTCCATATAACGTTTCTTGTCAAAACATGTCCAGCTCTCTGGCCCCAGCTGGTGTCGAAGAGTAGAAATTAAATCTGCACATTGTTAAACCTGAATCCCTGAAGTTAATATAATGCGAGTTCTCAAATACAGCAGAGGGGAATTAGATCTAGTGGGGTCAAAAAGTGAAAGGCCCCACACCTGGTCACCTGTACAAAATGCTTTTTTGGCTGTAGAAACCTGGAAGTTAAAAAAAATATAAAGATTGATAGGTGTGCTGTTGCATTACAAAATGGAAGGCATGCAGAGAACATCTGCCTTGGGGTTCAACACATCCTTCCAGATCAGAGATACTGATAGTTTCAATCACGAAAACCATTGAGAGAATTCTTCTTGTTTAAACCCGTGCTGCTGAGCCAGCCACACATCTTACAACAACTGTTATCCTTAGCGAAGCACCAGGAGATGATGGGTGATCCAGGGAGCTTCTCATGTTGCTCATGAAGGCAACAGTGTCACGGTCCTCAGTGAATGTATAGATTTGGTGAAGGTATATTTGTGAGAACTACAGTGCAGTGAGGTCTCATACAAAATGAGCTAAAGATATTCAGCTGAGCACTGTATGTCAGTACTGAGGAGTATGTCGCTGGCATAGAGGCCTAGTTTTCTCATTTGGAGTTCTTTTACAAAGAAGGTGCAATTTCTTCTTCTGTGTCAGGGACCAGGTTTTTATCTCCAGCAGCTGCAGAATTGAGGAAAAATATCTGTGAGGCGACCAAAGGCACAGGTCGATTTCAGTGACAATTAAAATCCAATTGCCTGTATTTAAGCTTGGAAATCTGGAGTGTGAAGAACTTGGGGCAGCTGCCTTGTTCCAGTTGGTACTGATGCCCTACCTCTTGTTCTGAAAGGTGAAAGAATTGCAGCTTCATTGCCCAGCAAGTTCATGGCATCTCTGCTGAAACCCTGCCCTGGCTGCCGTGGCCCATCAGCCTTCGCTTTAGGGGTGAAAACGTCATAGAATCACAGAATCACAGAATTGTGGTGGTTGGAAGGGACCTCAGAGATCATCGAGTCCAACCACAAAAAAAA
>JAOQGH010000003.1:28068683-28083809 GCA_025769975.1 Gallinago jamesoni | reverse complement strand
GGTGTCCCCGGGTCCCTGTGGTACCTCAGCCAGGCTCAGGCATTCGGCACAGCCAGGGCCCTGCACGGCCGCGTCTTGAAACATTACTGAGAGTTACACCCCAGGGCAGGGCCTCAGGAGACCCACTAGCAGTCAATTTTTTACCTATCACAGCAATTTATCAATATTTTTTAATATAACAACTGCAGTGAAACCAGAGTTGTGTTATCTTTACTGGCTTTTGCAAGTATTTGTGCAACTTCCACTTGTCACAGATAGCCTTGTGTTTTGTCTAACTGTAGGTGTGCAAACATCTCAGCTTGTTCCCATTGGCTTCCTTTAGAGTCACCAGACAGAAACAGGCACCTTCACAAGGTAATTCACCTGTTTCATCTTAAAACCATATTAAGGTGAGATGAAACATCTTCAAGAAAGCTAGTTCTCTCCATTCACTAGAAAGGGAACACAAAACAAAAATCTTAAACTAACTTCTAACCAACAAGTCAACTTTAACCAAATTCTGACCTCGGAATCTAATTCTTAGGCCTTTAGACAGAAACAACCAACATTTGTTTTCAAAGGATGGTCCAGTTCAGTAACTGAGAGGAGATGTCTCAACTTCTGGCCTAACACAGGGTCCCATAAACCCTGGAGCCAAGTTGGCTTCAGGATGTAGGAGGAATCCATGTGTCAGGGTCAAGGAGTGTCTGTAGAATTGCATAAATGATCCACACACGAGTACTGGAACTGCTGCGAAGTCATACAGGTCATAAAGTGACCAAAATCTATTGACTCTGACTTGATGCGGGGAGGAAATGGGACCTCTCTGAACGCAATCCTAGTAACCACATCTAGCCCTTCACTGAACAGCCCCCTGCCCTTGTAGCAATGCGATTGTGTCGTTTACCAGAATTAAAGCCAAAAAAATCAAATCTTACCAAGAAAAAACTGCTGGATCAGAATGGGAAGCCCTAGGAAAACAACAGCAAAAAAAAAGTAGCTACATTAGCAAGGATTTACTTAGAAGAATTTAAACTAAGACTTGCAGGTTGGTTTTTGTTTTTTTTTCAATTTATATTTATTTCAAATTCCTGACCAACTCCTCGATATCCATCTCAAACAGACCTACAGCCCTTGTGTTTTGCCTACAAATCCCCACCACCTGCAGCAGGTGTGATACTTTGCCATATGACAGCACAGTCGCACCCCAAGCTCTATACTCTGTTGTAGCCCACCTATTTCCAAAGTATGAGGTGCTTTAATATTACCTCACTTTAAGAATGCTGCCGTTTTTGTGTTGAGGAGGACAGAGGAACAGGGAGCACTAGTGAGAAAGGCAGGTATTTCCAGAAGATTTTATTCACATGACTTGCTGTTTACTCCATAGAGCCTATCCCAGCCCTTTCCATGTATATTCATTTACAAAACACACTCCTCCCTTGGACATACCTAGGAAAATACTCTTAAATTAAAATCAGCTCTTTGGTGGGCAGAGCTGCGAGTGGGAACCACTCACCCAAAGGACCTGTCAGCCCACATCTGGATGGTCAGCTGTTCCCTGGGCTGGGACACGGCTCTGTAGGGGAAGCTGCCCGGCAATGCCGCAGTCCGAGCCTGCTCCGAGGCACTGGATCCCACCGAGGCAGGGCTGAGCACTGCCATCACTTGCTGTACATTACTGTAGCAGTGAGGAAACTTCTTCTGGGCTTATTTTTCATAATAAATCATCTGACTGGGGACTACACCATGGCATCCAAGGCAGAGGTGGAGTTTATACCAGCTGTTAGCCAAGCCTCTCCTTCACAGCGAATATCGGTCAGCAATTTCATAAGCAATGTTATGGAAATAAGATCCAGAAGGAAAATCCTGTATGCTTTACCTACTACCAGTGCTGCTTGCAAGGCATGTTACCAAAAGGAAACATAGCAATTTGTTAGACTGTACCTTGACCATTTCGGTTCCGTCGAACACAAAACTTTATCACTGCTGCTGCAAAACCCCCAAGAAGCAGTACTGCGGCCATGATGCCAATGTTGCCTTCTAAACCCAATGGAGAGTTTACACCTGGAGAGTAGAAGATAGAGTTCAAGTGAATCAAACATGTGCCAAGAAATGAGCTTGCCTCACAAACACCAATTAGGAAAAACTGGGCCTAGTGCTTCCACAACAGAGCCCACAAAAGCTGATAATGAGAGAAGGAACTGGTAAATGAGAGAACAAATAGCCTCTTAAGGAAGACACCTGTAAGAGAAGAATGACTCTATCAACATTGAAAGCTCATTTTTGACTCTCCACCGCAACAGATACCTTTGAACATCTATCTCATTTGAAATAACCAAGAACAAGAGGTGCAAAACCCATCCTTAATGGTGGGGTTAAAGGCCACTAAGAAAATCTATTTTGACCATCTTTTATAGACCTCAATGCACAGGAATTTAAACACATAAATATCTAGAAAAGTTATCTTAATACTTGTCTAATTTGGAAGAGAAATAATAGAATCATCCAGCGCACATTCAAAATTTACCAAAGAAAAACCCCAAACCAAAAAAACCCTAAACAACTCAGGAAAATGCAAAAACCCATTCCTCTACCAAGGACTGCCACCAGAAAAGGATAAATAGAGTTTGCTTGTTTCGAGTAAAGACACCTCATTTGCTCATAAGGAAGATGACAGGGATTTCTACAGTGAAAGAAATTTGGATAGAAAAATAACTCTGTGTGACAATTTTCCTCTCAGTCTGGAGGTAAAGTCTCGTTTATTATTTACTGGTAAGTGGAACTGTTGCATACCCATCACGTACCGCTTTCCCTCAGCATCCCTGCATCTAGAGCTGTATACCTATGGTTACAGAAACCTATACCTACAGGTATGTATTTCCAGGAGTGAGAACATACACAGGCTAGGGGAAAGTCTCTGAGTTTGGATGGCTACAGCATTTGCGGGTCCAAGGTGTGAACGTACAGTACATCTGCCCCCCTCCACATCAGGCTTTGGTCACATCAAGCTGCCTGAGCAAAGCATTTGCAAAGCAAAAAGGCAAACAAACGCGAGAAGAGACTAGCCTAGATCTTCCTCATCAGTGATGCTGACTCTTGATTTTCTGGTCAGTGGATCCTCACTTGACATGTAGCACTCCAGGGAACTGCTGGGCTCTTCATGGTTTATCTCTGCTGCACAGCAAATTTTAGCGATGTTACCACCCCTATTTTCTGAGGAAGGTAAAGATAAGAGAAATTTTAATATAATATAGACAATTGCTGTTGCCAATAAAAAAAAAAAAAAGTATCTTTATAAATCAGGGTAACATGAATTTATCTGAATCTCTACTAGTGTAGTTCTAAGCAGTGTTTGACCTGAGAGAATTTATTTTTGTGAATGACTTAATGACTTTTTGACAAATTAGTTTACTCCTCACTGTCTGCCTAAACATACAAGAGGTCAGTTTTATAAACATAAATATGTTCTCCGAATGTTCATAGCCAGGCTCCCAGTAGAACATACCTCCATAATCCGCAATGCCACATAAGTATCCTGTTCCCACATCTTTCCGCCACCAGATGCCATAAATTCCTTTATAAGAAGTATTTTCTTGTTGAAAGCACATATTGATGTTTGTTTCATTGATCTGCAACTCAATTAGTTTATTTGAAAACGTCATATTTTCTGTTCCACCAATTCTGTCAAAGCCTTCGGAACTGAATTCTTTGCATATGTTGATCTCACAGTCTTTACAGTAGTAGACTGTCACACCTATTTTGTCAGAGGAAGAGGCTTGTGTCATCCCAGCACGGTTGCCACTGGGCATGGCAATATCTACATGAGAAAACAAAGAAAAATTATTTTCTACCAGTTTTCTCCCAAGACTTTCATTATTAGAGAATGAGACGACTTTTGGTGAACAAACCCAGCCATGGCTTAAGAGATGTTGACTACCAATATGCTCCTGGGCCCAGCCACCAAAATAATTTTGGGGGTAGAAATACGACATAATTCCCCCCTTGCTGCCACTGGGGTTTTAACTAGGAAGCTGGCAGCTTGGAAAGTGAGTTGAAAGACATTTCTCTTGTTGACCTAAGAGGTTCTCTGCCCAGACAGGCTCAGATGAATCACCCGTTCTTCTTTTTTCCCCTCCCAAAACTCCTCGGCATAATCCTATCAGGCATATCTCCAGCAGACACCCAGATCCCAGGACAAATGAAGTTCACATCTGAGTTGCCAGACTACATACAGCTGGGTCCAGTGTCCCACTGATTCAGTTCAATATTCTACCAGGCAATGGCTTTACAGCCAAGCTAAAACTCACCAGCAGCCTGGCTGAAGCACTGGAGTACGCTGGGGCTGGGTGCTGAGGCCTGACAACAGGGTTTTACTCATTCAGACTGTCCTGGTAAAGAGCCAGTCCTTTGAGACAGGACTCACCTCACCCGATTTCAGACAGATCCAAAAAGTTGCCCTTCCCAAGTTAGGTGATTGCGACAGGTCAAGTAAATCAACCTTTACCTTCTTAATTCCTTTTCTCATCTTAAAGGTTTTGTGGTCTTAGCTTTAACTGGCCACAGTTGAGCTTTCTAATAACACTTTAAAAGTTTTTAGGTACTAATGTGCAATGAAAAACAATCAAGATCAAACAAGGAGACTCACTTGCATGGGGAGCTGCGATGGTGAGAAGGAGGAAACATAACCGCCTGAAGTGGACAGAGTCCATCAGGCTGCCCTGTCTGCTGAGCTCTAACAGTGTTGGATGCTCTCCTAGATCCTCCACGATCCCAGGGCAGGCTCACTCCTCAGTCCTCTCCCTGTTCGAATATTAAATTAGGTGTTTAACAGCCATTATCTCATTCTTATTCTCCAGTCAAAAAAAAAAACCCAACCAACAGAAAAACAGCACCCAAACAAACAATTTCCAGGCCAAATGCTGTAAAGCTTCTTCTAGACAAGACGGCTGGAATACAGGCAAAGAAACACTCATGTTGCTCAGCTGCTACTGCAGTATGGCTTTTGCAAATCCCAAACTCGTATCCCTTTCCATCCCTGGGTCAATCACAGCAGTAGAAGACACATGGTCTACCTGCAGGGAAAGGGAAATCCCTCCTGAGCCTGCTGGGCAGAAGGCTCCATGTCAAGGTCCTCCAGTCTCCTCTGGGCAGTGGCCCCACACACATCTTTCATTTATACATGCAACAAATAACATCTTGACTTGATGCCACTTTCGAAACACACCCAAAGTTAGACATGGAAGATGTTTTGTGCTGAATGAGTGGGTTTTGCCTGACCTAAGATGAAATATTTATTGTCAAATTGAATTTTATTTTTAATTTGGAAGACATGATAGGAAACACTTTTTCAAATTAAATCAACAAACGAACAAAAACTTAGCATTTCTTTTCAATAAATGTATTGGATTCAGTCACAAATTCCTCCTCAATCATTTCAATGAAACTGTCATGAACTTATGAAATATGTTTAAGTAAAACACAAGTTTCACTTTCCAAAGGAGAAAGAAAAACAATCTGGAAAATTCACCTAACTTTTCTCACTAGCCTTGCTCTGGAAAACACAAACTGCTTTGCTTCTAGGAGCTTTTCATTGGAAGCTTTCGTTAAAACAGCTACCTGAGAATTAACTTGAGGACATTTCCAAATTAATTATGCATTCAATCAATGCATTAACAGTTTTCTTTTAAGCAGAAGTTAAGAATTGATTTACCTCTCATGACCTGTGCTAGTCTAGAGCTGCAGAGAGTCCCACCCCAATTCCCAGAAACAGATGAGACAGGAGGAAAACAAAACCTCCTTCCCAGCGGCCGACAGGAGTAGGAGGAAATCCTTGAGACCATCTGCAGAATTTCTTGTGAAATAAAATCAGGGGCCACTCCGCAGTGCCCTAAAAGCTCTCAATACACCCAGGTAGGGCCCAAGCCTGGGAAATGCTGGACCAAGCCAAGGTCCTGACGCTGCTCCACGGGATGCACAACCACAACGGTGCGATCCATCCACATCCACTTCCACTTCACACCACACGAGGGACCAGTTCTTCCATTTTACACACAGGGCTCCTTCTCACCTATACAACCTTGCAAGCATTTCTTCTTGCCCCACCAAGTATTAACAATATTCAGAGCATCAAATGAGCACAGCATCTTCTCTCATCTCCTTTCCATACACCTAAAAATAGTTCCTGTCTGTTTGATTTTGGGTGCTTTGGGTGTTTTTTTTCCCCAAAACAGATCCCTCCATACCGTTTCACACGTTACTGACTGATCCTTTTTCCTGCTTTGCAAAGCACCAATTAACAATGACCCCTGCAGGTGAGCAGAGCATCAAGGGACTGTCATCAACCAGTGAATCATAGAATCATTCAGGCTGGAAAAGACCCTAAAGAACAGCGAGTCCAACCATTAACCCAGCACCATCAAGTCCATCACTAAACCATATCCCTAAATGCCACATCTACAAATCTTTTAAATACCTCCAGCATATTATCTCTCCTTGTCCTCCTCGGAGCGCATTCGCCAGCCTCATGCAGTCCTCACAGACCAGCTGCAGCACATCTGGCTGAGTGATTAGCCCAGAGGTGAATGAAAATAAGTGGTTTCTTCCCCAGTAGTTTTCAGACTGAGGTCTGCATCTTCTGTCCTCGTTCCTCCTGTCTTCTCTTTTGTGGTCTTCTTGCCTCATCCTTGCCCCTCCTCTCACTGTGCACAAAGAACATCTTCCTTCCTCTTCTCTCTGACATTCCTTCCCACACCCACTCTTCTCTTCATTTTCAAAAGCCGGAACACTGTCCACCAAATCTCTGTCCCATCCTACTGGTCTGTCTTAAAATCCTCTTTTCTGGCAAGATTCTTCAGCTGTGTTGGCCATTTCCTGCCATCAGTCTTAAACTTACTTTAACAATTAAAACACTCAAATCAAAAAATGAAACACGCTCTTGGGATAGAAAGTATTTTTCATCAGGTTTTTTGCCTGCTTGCCTTTCTTTTCAAGACAATGCAAACTGTCACTTTTCAGAGCTACTGAAGTTGTCTACACAGCTGGAATGAAGAATGCCAGACCCTAAAAGTGGATCAGCTGCAAGCAGTAGATAAGTAATGGAACAACCATGATGAGCCGGAGCTCCTTCGTCATTCACACCCAGCTGACATGCTTTTCCCTACGTCAGACCTGATCCCAAGAACAAGCCAACCTGAGCTCACCGGCAGGAAGAAGTGGATTTAGCCAGAAACAGCAACTTGTAGAGCCTTAACAAGATCTTTGGTTTTGTTTTTGAAAAAGATCTATTTGTGTAAAAATCACTCCCCGAACTCTTCTGCTTTTCCGTTTCCAGTAACTTCATAGCAAACAGAACACCATGAACAACTCCGATGTTTACAAGACAAGAAAGTCAGCCGGTCATTAACACAATAACATCCTTTCTCCCAGAGGAAAGGTCCTCTCTCAAAGTTAAAAGCTAAGTGAGTGGAACATCCTGGCTAGACTCATGATTGCCCACTCCAGCACAAGTTACACCAGCTCACCGCTTCTCCAGCGTGCATCCCCAGGCTCACCCACCTCTGCCACCCGCGCAGCTCACCTGAGGCTGCCGTTCAGTGGGGACCCCCACGGTGACAGCACAGGGCAGGGGTCACACAAAGTCCCAGCTGCAGGAGGTGGCCAATGCAGTGACAGAGCCAGGAGATCCAGTTCTATTTTGCAACTGCAGACGCTGCATTTCCCTGCCCCTTCTCTCTCCTCCAGCCACACACCCTGGGGTTCTACAGCTTTACGACCATTTTAGCATATGGTTTATACAGTCAGGAAGAAGTGTCCTGGTGGAATGATTTTCAGAAAATATTTATTTCGTAACCTAAATATCCCACAGAGAGGACTTAAGTTTCAAACCGTTTGAAGGAAATAATACTATAAGAAGTAAGAAAGCAGCAAATCAAAACCCAAAGAATTTCAGAAGATCAGATTTTATTTTCCAGTCTAAGTTCCTTCCTGAAAAAGGAGCAGAATTTACAGAAGAGCTAATTTGGGTTTTACTTTCAGTACTGGTTGATCTGCTGAACACTGCTCTCAACAAGCTCTTGCAATAAAAAAAATCCCCCAAAAACCAAACCACAAACAAACAAACAAAAAAAAAAACATAAAACAAGATCACAAAAAGAAAACAAGATAAGCAAACAGCAGGAGACTGCATTTGAGCCAAACTCCCCTTAAAAAAATTTCCAAAAATTTTCTAAAAAATTAGAAAACACTACTAATATTTTATTTGCTGCTTGCAGCCTATTAAGGCAAGCAACATGAACTATTTCATTGCTTTAATTTCTTTTATTTAAAAGCAATATCCTTGCAGACTGACACTTTCTGGTTTGGTTCTCTTCTTCATTTTGTTCTGACCTAGACCCACCAGAGTCCCCACGGGTCCCTTTTGGGACCAGAGCAGTAGCCAGAGGGAAAACAAGGCACAGTCAGCTCCAGCTTGGGTGACGGCTTCTCAATGGAAAGGAAGAGAATTGCAGAGATTTCTACTGCAACCCTCCTGCCAAATTATCCTTTATTTGCAAATATGACAGGATGGCAATTTTGGAAAAGGGGATATAAAGAAAACATGCTAAGGAGCTAGGAGAAGGAAAAAAAAAAGTTAATCGGATGTGGGAAAATTTATTTGGGAATGATATGAAGAAGAAAATGCTCTTAACAAAGGTATTTTATTACTTCTGTGGTCACTCACACTTACATGAAAGGACACCACTTAATGAAGCTGCTGGGATTTCACACTCCCACAAGCAACCTGGAGCAGGGCAGAACTGCATGAAGGTTGCCAGACAGGGCTGAGAGAAGCAGTTTTACTGATTTAGCAAGGTCATGCACACGAGTAATACACATTCTTCCTCACCAAGAAAATGTGGAACACATTAATCATTTCCCTTTTTGCCACAGGTTGTTTTAGTGCCTCTTTCCGAACGCCTACTTAAAAAGAGGAAACGAGAGCAAGAATTTGTAAGAAATAAGGCTGGCTGTAAGACAGGACCACTTAAAGAATAAAACAGGGTGGGTACCTCAAAAGTTGTTTGCACCTGAGGAAGCCTTCTTGCCTCTTCCCTTCCCTTCTCCATGCATCTGAGCAGCCTTCCAGCTCCCGGGTCATTCAGCTCCTCTTCCACAGCCCTACAGAGAAGATGCAGAAGGGACTTGGATCCCAGAGCAAAAGGCTCATTGCCAGCGTCTCACTTCTTTAAAAAGCAAATGGATTTTCATTTTCACTTTTGCTTGCTGTGGAGCAGAGGGCAGTGCCAACTGGAGCACAGGGCAGTGGTGTCACTCACCAACGCAGGCAAATTAAGTCCATGCTGCTGCGTGGGACTCTGCAGCTGGAAACCACTGGGGAAAAAAATCACACCCCCCAGAAAACCTCCCAGGAACCTGCTTATGGGGTCCTGGGTAGCAAATCTGTCTCTCTACATACTGCAACAGTGATACAAGTGGGTCGGATTTGAGATCTCCTGGGTCTCCTACCAATCACTGTACCAGGAGAGCCTGCAGCACAGAGCTGAGGTCAATTTATTCCCTGCCAAAACATGCATATTTCAGCAGCACTCCTGCTCTTTGTCTGCATTTGTGCCAGTCACGTAACCAGGCAGGAGCAGCTGGGACCAGAGGGGCTGGGCAGAGTGTTGGCACAGCCCCCAGTAAATCAAAGAAACCTCTCTGATCCCCAGACTCTTTGCAACTCAGGTAAAACAATGCTCATTGTCCTTGGCAAAGCACTTGGTGATTAATGCTGCATGTGTTTGTTTCTTAATGGGTCACTTTTACATTTGCTCTTTAATAGAGAAAGTGTTACTAATTGACTGACCACTTAATGAAGGCTTCAAGGACCTGTTCTGCAGTATTTTACACTTTCTGCTCCAGTTTATCTTCTCTGCATAAGGTTGGTGGGAGGCTTCTTTCAGCAGTGCCTTCCTTACTTCACATCTCTTGTCCCCCTCCTTCATGTAGGGCCCGTGCTGGGCCCACACATACAGGACTTCTAGATGACTGGAGACAAAGTTAAATACTGACACCAGCAAGTCAAGAGGTGCCCGTTTCCTGGAGTGACACACGAGGTGATGCAGTCCCTCTCTGAGTAGGTCCCAAGACTGCAATTTTTTCATTACACTCTGCCACGCTGGCTCTCTGCATAGCCTCTTTAGCAGGGACTTCACAGCAAGCTGACATTAAAAACAAATGATTGTGCCATTCACGATAGTCTAGATTGCCAAATTCACAAATACTAAAACAAAACAGAATTTTTAAAAAAGCCACTGTGAAGCTAGCCACAGCCATTTGTTGCCTTTCTTTCTGTTTGTGGGTTTGTTGTTGGGGGGGGATATGAACAGAGATGGACACAACATAGGCGTTGTAATGCTGGAAGCCATCTGTATGCTCCGTAGGGAATACCCTGTTCCCAGTGAAGAGGCGGGTGAGGAAAGGGAACATTCTGCAACCCCACACTGTCTGCTTGGAGGCTGCAGCTGGGAGCACACCCTCCAGAAATCAAGCTCAGGAGAAAGCAAAGAAAGGTCCCAGTTGACTGGGGCTCAGCACAGATGCTACACAAGAGCATCCTCGAAGCAGCAGGATTATGGCAGCTGCAAGGTTTCCTGTCCATGTTCCATTTCATCCACCCCACCAGTCTGAACCCATGGCTCCCACGTAGCAGTGCTACCCATCCATACGCAGCTCAAAATAAGTTGCTCAAAATAAGATGACAGCCTTTGGGAGGGCTGCCATCCCTGCATGGCAGAGCTAAGTGTGGCTACTAGAAAGGAAGGTGGGGGACAGAGATCTGCAGGGCTATGAAAGGGCTGAACTGATGGGATTACACACCTTAGGACACACAGCCAGTACACCAAGGAGCTCTTATTGCACGAAGAATACCCACCCGGCTGTCATATAGCTTATCCTGGAAGCTGGGATTTTGCCTGCAGTAAATCAGTTTTTGTTCCAAAACCCCAGAGAAAGTCAAGGAAGTGCTGTGACATTCAGGGTATGGGGCAGGACACAGACCAAAATCCCACTCTGCATCCTGCTATGAAGAGGTAGCTGCAGAGAGAATCATTCTTGTCTCTGGGTTCCCGGTGCCCACATAAACAAACCAGGACAAAAAGAGGAAATGGTTTTTAAGTCAGTTTTCACTATTGACAATCAAACCATTGCTTCCTTTCTTTCAAAGCCTGGAAAGCAGAAAAGGGCTTTCATTTCTGAACTTTATGAGAAATGCTTCCTGCTTCTGAGCACACAAGACCCGTGGTTGGCAAGGGGCTGGAGCAAGGCACGCCAGTAAGGTGATGGCAGGGGCTCCTCTGCACTCTGGTGCTCCTGGCACAGCCAGCAGAGACGGCCTGAGCCCCTCCAAAACAGGGCCAAGCATCATCTCTGCTCAATCCATCATCAAAATACATCTACTGCATGTATTATGAGGCATAGGAAGACCTCTCTCAAGACCCCTGGCAGCAGACGTGTCTAACAGCCCACCCCGAGCTGACCCATCACACTGTATACCTTTCCCTGCCACTTGAAACTGCCTGGAATTCCTCACTGAAAAATAACAGGAGGAACAGCATGGTGAGTAGGACTCAGGAGGTGATTGTTCCCTTATAGTGGTCACTATAGTGGTCACTATATAGAGGTCCCACCTTGAGGGCTGCATCCAGTTTTGGGCCCCTTCCCACAAAAAAAAGACGCTGAAGGGCTGGAGCGGGTCCAGGGAAGGAGCTGGTGAGGGGTCTAGAGCACAAGTCTTGTGAGGAGCGGCTGAGGGAGCTGGGGGTGTTCAGTCTGGAGAAAAGGAGGCTGAGGGGAGACCTTCTGGCTCTCTCCAACTCCCTGAAAGGAGGGTGTAGCCAGTGGGGGGTCGGTCTCTTCTCCCAAGGAACAGGCGATGGGACAAGAAGAAACGCCCTCAAGTTGCACCAGGGGAGGTTCAGGTTGGAAATTAGGATTTTTTTTTATACTGAAAGGGGTATTAAGTATTGGAACGGGCTGCCCGGGGATGGGGCTGAGTCACCATCCCTGGAGATATTTAAAAGCCAGGTTGACATAGTGCTTAGAGATACGGTTTAGTGATGGTTTTTATCAGAATTAGGCTGATGGTTGGACTAGATGATCTGAAAGGTCCCTTCCAATCCAGACAATTCTATGATTCTATAACTTGCCATTACAGCAGAAAACCAGGTCTGATAGTGCAGCCTTCAAGTGGATCAGTAAATAAAGAAACTAAAGGAAGCCCTGTGTGTGATGTTTTCCCTGAGCGCACGGGAATACTCCCATGTGCAGATAAGGGAGAAAATACCTCTCGGCAGCTTGCTGACTCAACACCTCTACCCAAGGACAGGGTGACCCACACATTTGAGCTGCTGCAACTGCCACATGCGTCAGTCCCATGCACTGCAGCACACAGCACCTCTACCAGGAGGCAACAGCCCTTTTTCCCCTCCATCAATCCATACCTACCCTCTTTCTCTCCCGTATCAGTTGTTGATCCCATTTCCAGGTTGCAAACGGTCTCAAAGAACATCCAGAAATTAGGGAAAGTGAAATGTACCGCAGCTCCCTACTTCTGAGCTGAACCCCCTTACTCATCAAGAATGAGTCTGCAGCCCTGACTCTATTGCACCCCACGGCCCATCTCAGATAAGCCTTACAGAAACTGGGAGACCAGTGCACGCACCGGTGCTGCCTGGAGAGCTCTTCGGAGCTTTCTCAATCCTTTGGCTCCACATTAAAGCATTATTTTTTAATTTTATTTTTACCCAGGGAAACAGTAACGGTTATTTCCAAACGCCGCATCTTTGGTGAGTCACTGAGAAAACATAGTTGGCTGGCACTATTTTAACGTGTGACACAAATGGAACAAGGGAACAACTTGCAGCCAAGGAAGAGAGCAAAGATGCACATTGGGGGGTTTTTGGACCTCTGAAGGATGAATGGTTTGAGGAATTGCTAACAGAAGTTACAAACTCAAATCCAGCATGTCTGAATAGAAGCTGTGTTCAAGCGCTAGCGCAAGCTCCCAGTGCAAAAGATACCAATATTCTGAGAATCTGATTCAATTTTAATTTTTCTTTGATTCATTTTTCACAGAAAAAGTTAGTTTCCAAGCACAAAAATGTGGTAATACCCAGCCACACAAGAAGTGTTTCAGATTAGCCTCTTCTGGCCCTATTTTCACCTAGGTTTTCATTTTCAGTTTTGCCTGCAAGTGATGCTCAGTTCCTCAAATGCCTGCTTCCTACAGGCATGGAACAGAAGTATGGGGGAAACATATACTGCCTACGCTAAAATTTCCAAGAACAGGTAAAGAACTTCAATATCCCAGAACTGTTTCGAGAAGTTTGTTTTAGTTTATCTAGATAGACCTCACAATGCATCCTTCGACTCTAAATTAAGTACTTTATTAATAGAGAAAATATTATTATGTCTTCAGTGAGGAATTTCTCCTTCTCTTATTCAGAAATCTAATTTAGGAGTTTATTTTTCTTTCTGGGCTGTAGAACATTTTTGTCATGTAACGCAAGACAAAAAACCTCTGGAGAAAAGATGTGCAAAACCACTTGTAAAACCTCTTGAGTACCTCTAACATCTGACCATCAGCCCACTCCTGCAAATGCACCAATTTCTGTTTAATGCAAAATTTTCAAGTTCCTGACACACTTTTGGCCTCAAAGCCCAACTAACCTAGGGACAACCAACTTGATGGATTAAGGAGAGACAGCTGTGTTCTGGTTTACTGATGTCATTACCATCAGGGCCTTTATTCAACTGTATTTATACTGCAATAATCCCAGAAACTCTATCCCTGAAGGAGACTTCATTTTGGCTTCCAAGACAGATAACATCCAACGTGATCTTTCTCCTACAGCCAATAAAAAACACCCTAAAACCCCTGTCCTTTAATCCAGAATATTAACGTTAACTTTAGTCAGAAGGTTACCCAGACACTCAACATGAGAAATGAACCAGAAAACATGAGATGAAAATCAAATACTACAAACACAGAAAAACCTAGAGTTTTTCTAAGGCATATGCATGACTAGAAGCAGTGTTTTGGGCTTCTACTCCTTTTTACTTCAGAGAACTATCACCTGGGGTTTTCTTGTATATCTTGTTTCCTGTTCCTGGAATTTGAGAGAGTAATAATACAGCCCAGGGATCTATCCCAAGTGTCAGCATTAACAGTTATTTTCCCATTATGTCATTGGTGTCAGTTTAATTTGCAACTGGTTTTGGTTTCCAAATCCCATAAACCCCCCACTTTTATGTTTACAAGGGAATTCCCTGCTAATCTGGTACATCAAGAAAATAGCACATGAAGTAATTTATGGCTGAAACATAAAAATAAGAACCCTAATTGTTTATGGCAATAATTGCAGTGTCATAAAACCACCTTTATTGCCACATAATTCACCAGTCGGGCATCATATACAGCTGTGAACCCAAGGAAAGGTAAGGTTTGTTCCATCAAGTTGGTTGTCCCTGCAGCCCCCTCAGAGACAGCCCCTACCTCAAGGGCACTGTCTTTGAAACAGAAGACAGACCGGGGGCAAGAAGGAGGACAGATTATCTTCTTAACCCCACAGACAGATGGACTGTAGCCAGCATTTTGATCCTTCATTTCTTTGACTTTGAGGCCATGGTCAGTAACAGAGATGCATGCTGCAACCAGAGGGGTGAACCTCCTCCACTAGAGGAGCTGCTCTCCCCTGCTGCATGGGGTAGCACAGCACAGGGATCCCCCCCATCATGCCAGTTACGGCTCTGGATGCCATATAAACCATCAGCCTCCTTAGTTCCCAGGCGAGCCAGGGCTGGTTGACCACACAGGGAAGCTGGATACCAGCCGAGCTGCCGGGACACAAACATTTCACCAGCTTTATGGCTTTTGATGCAAGGTGCTACGAACGGAATGGTGTGAGACCCCACCTGGAGTACTGTGTCCAGTTTTGGAGTCCTCAGCACAGGAAGGACATAGACCTGTTGGAACGGGTCCAGCGGTGGGCCACCAAGATGATCAGAGGGATGGAGCACCTCCCCTATGAAAACAGGCTGAGAGAGCTGGGGTTGTTCAGCCTGGAGAAGAGAAGGCTCCGGGGAGACCTCATAGCAGCCTTCCAATAT
>JAOQGH010000003.1:28052815-28068583 GCA_025769975.1 Gallinago jamesoni | reverse complement strand
TCGTGGATGCCCCATCCCTGGAGGGGTTCAAGGCCAGGCTGGATGGGGCTTGGAGCAACCTGGTCTGGTGGGAGGTGAGCCTGCCCATGGCAGGGGGGTTGGAACTCGATGATCTTTAGGGTCCCTTTCCAACCCAAATGATTCTATGATGTCTCCTGCTCCAGAAGACTGTAGGGTGCTGGATAAGTCAGTGGGGCTTCACCTTCAAACTATCAAACTTCCTTCAACAGTATTACTTACCAGCAGCTGCTGTTTCTAGTTTGTGTTATGATTTTCATGTTTACGTTCAGAAAAAACGATGGAGAAGTTATTTTGAAGTCTGCATAAAAGCTGCTCTCCCTCCGTGCAAGCTCCCACGCTGCTTGTGCCTCTGCTTTGTTTCTCTGCCACCAGTTTGGAGCTGCAGTCATGGGCTGAACCAGGCTGAAGGGGTGACCTTGCCGTTTCCGGGAAGGCAGCAGGGCAGAATAAAGCAGCTCTGCCATAGCCGAGTCTTGTTTATACTGACCAATACCAACGCTTGGATAATTCCTGGATGGGGTGCAAACAAGCTTTTCTCTGGCAAGAAATAAAGAGTTGTGACACCAGGGTTTGTGGCAATACCCCAAAGCCTCTGCAGCACTTGCAGCCCGGCTTCCTCTAAAAGGCAGGTCGTTTCCTCCAACAGCACTGAGCTCTCCAAGTGTGCCAGACAGGAACCCTGTCAGCAGTTGTGAGACCTTAACCTAGGAGCAGTTGGCTGGCTTTTCAGGAGAAACACCATCCCTTTCCGAGCACCTGGGCACCCTGAGCGTCCCAGGGCTCCGGTTTGGACTGGAGACACAACTCTAGCCCAATCGATACCCAACAGCATCCCAGAGATCAGAATAGCAGGGAGCAGAGATCCAAAACACTTCCAGCTTTGCAGACACACTCAGACCCAACATCACTATACATAAAGCAGTTTGGTCACAGCAAAGAAATGAACTACAACAGGATCCAAAGTTTTATGTGAAAGGAAACGGAAAGAACTTTACAGAATTATTATCAACACCAAAACCAGCTATTACAGTTTCTCCTTTCATAATAGGGACCAAGGAATAGAAAAGAGAAACTGCAATTAAAATCCAGGTTTTGGTCTGTGGTTTCTTACTGGTTTCTTCTTTATTTTGATTTCTCCCTAACTGTGAGATCCAAACTATTCTTTCTGCTTCACTGCTAAACAGGATATTTTCTCCTGAAAAATCATGTCTGAGACCATCAGGCAAAGCACACATGTTACCTTTCCTTCAGTACAGATTTTTAGGTACACCAGAAGGCACAGCTTTTCACAGACTAAACAGAAGAAAAAAATAGATAGAAGGAACATTATTGTTCCTGAAGCAGGAGTTGATACACTTCTCCAATCTTATCTGCCTGGTTATAAGATTAAAGATAGCTCTTGGTGATTACTTAAGTTCAGGCTTGCCCTTTTGGAGCACAGATCTGCGACTATCATGAAATCAGTGGAAAGATCAATAGAGGCAACATTTTAAAAAAAATATTTTGTATTATTGAGCCTTGCTGATAAAGCTCCGGCAACAAGCCCTTTCCTTTGGGCAAAGGTCCCCGTGGTCATGACAAGCACCTGCTTCCAGAAAAGAGGCTTCTAAGTTTTTGAAGGCAGCGCTGAGCAGTGTGGACCCACCTGGGTCCCCACCCTGCAAAGAGAGAAATGGCAAAGAGAGGAGGAAGGCTGTGTCCAAGTTAATAAATAAGCTACCATCCCCTCATCATCCATGGTCCATTCATCAGTTTGCTTTTAGATTCTGAACAAACCAGCTCATTCCCTCCGAGACAAAGGGGTGTTATCAGATGGTCTTCCTCCTTGTGTCTCCCTTCTTTTAACTTTGGAGTGATTTCTGAGGTTTATGTTCCTGCCGTGTGGCAAATATGACCTTCTCGTTAGCAGTTACATCAAGCTGTTTATGGATTCTGTGTGCCACATCACCCCACTTTCTGGATTTACCATTGAGTCGTGGCACAAACACAACATCTCACCTTCCCCCCAGGCAGTCTCTGAGTTACATCCTACCTCCTAGGCTTTCCTTAGTGACTCCAGGCATTTAGGAAATGAGTTTGTGCAACTTCTACCCTCCCACATCTTTTTTTCCTCAAAGGCACTGCTCTTTTGGCTTTCATGGAGCTCCTCTAACTGCCAGGAAGCAGATGAAAGGAAAACCACTGCACTGCTCCATTTTTTACCAGCTTAGAAGGCACCACTTCCCATATTTTAAAGACTAATCGGACCAGGACATAACAACCATGAACCTTCCTGCTGAGCCAGCCCAGCAATGTTCCTGGTTGGATCCCTCCCTGGGCAGAGCAAGTTCTGAGGACCAGAACATGTGCCGAAGCACCCTCAATACCCCCAACACAGCACCTTTCCTCCTCATCTGCTGCATCCCACCGCTGCTGGTCATTTCTCTCCTTACCAGCCTTTCCCCTTCCCTGGGAGCTGGGGAAAGCCCATTGCTGAAGAACAATTTTGAGATCTGCCCATTCTCAGATGGGAACAGGCTCCAGTTTCACCAGCAGGTTCAGCTGAATGGGGAAGGTTGGCTTTGTGGACGTTTGTTTGGTTTTTTTATGGTGTGAGGTATGGTTTGTTTGGATTTTATGATCTGTATCAACTCTTGCATAATGGTAGCAAGTTGCAGCTTGGCATGTCATTAAGGTGAGCAATTTTATGGTAAACAGAGAAGGAAAACTTCAGGGCCTGAAAGCACAGGGTACACAGACAATAATAAAATCTGCTGCTTGCTTTCTCTTTCTTTTTTTTTTTGGGGGGGGGTGGGTTCTTTTGGTTGGTTTGTTGGGGTTTTTTTTGGTGTGGCAAGGAGGCAAATCGAACTCTTAAAGTTTTCTGGGTTTTGTTGTTGTTGTTTGGTTTTTTTAACTCCAGCAAGTGCAGCACAAGGTTACAACAGGAAAGTGACCCGGAGAGAGGCAGAACCCCACTCTTTTCCCTCTTCCCTATAAGCCTAGATACCTCCACAGAGCCATAAGCTCTTTTCCTGGACCTGGCTGTTCCTTTTGGCACACGCAAAGACCTTTTCTGGTCCCTCACCATCACCGTGCAGCAGACACCCACCCTACCCAGGGGGACCCGCAGCTGGGCACAAGCAGCAGCCCCAGCTCCACAAACATCCCAGAAGAGCAATGATGGCTCCTCCCCATCCACAGTCCACTCTCGGAGCCGAGCTGGTTTTTGTTTGTACTTTGTCCCTGTTCTCATCCCGTGACTGAACAGACCCAAAAGTCCAGGCAAGTTGACTGTGTTTACACATTGACTGTGTTTACAGATCTCACCCTACAGGAGAGAAGGATTTGTGTGCTTGGCCTCCCCTGAGCACCACACGCTGAGCCCTCGTCGCTGAAGAGGTGGACAATGAGCCAGACAGTTTTAGTTTTGGGCGTTCTATTTAGCAGACATCACTCAGAAAGGAGCGGCCTTCGGTTTAGTCACAGGCTGCAGAACCACTGCTGTCCCTCAGGTGACTCTGCGGATGATTGGGTTTGCTTTTACAGAGCCTGGGATTGCAGCTTCTGCGTTAGAAAAATACTCCAACGCTGGGCCATTTGGCTGCCATCACCCTCCCAACTTCCAGGCTCAGGGCATTAAATTAGAGCCATTCCCTTTAAAAAAAAAACACAAACAAACAAACAAAAAAAACCAAAAAACAAAAAAACAACAACCAATCAACCAATTCCTCTGTCTTTTTCTGGCAGGCACTGCTTGACCCTGCTCAAGACCCCATGTAATAACCACACGCATGAAGTTTAACTAACATCTCTCTTCAGTACACTCTTACACCCATTCCCCTACTTCCTTATAGCTTTAGTCCAGGCTTTTCCCAAAAGTTCCCAGCTTTTCCAAAATTCCTACATGCTCTGGCTCAGCCTCTTCTACTTTCTTTTGCCCCTTGCTTCAGGTCAAAAGATTGCTTTTTTGAGACACCCAGAACAAACGAAGCGTGACCCAGAAGGCAGGCAGAGGAATCTGCACCTTCTGCAAGTGGGGGTTGAAAAATTACATATATTTTAGGGCAGCCAGCAGCATCGCATCGACCCACAAAAGCACACAGCCTCCCCCAGCTCCCTCCAGCCAGGGATTCCCACTGCACGCCAGATGCAGCACCAGTTTCTGACTGGGATACGAATGTCTGACCCCTGCCTAAGGTTTCCTTTAAGGTAACATTTGGGTATATGATCCTCATATATGTACCTTACCGCTGACACAAATTTTAAGTTTTAGAACTTACCTCCCCCCGCCAAGAAAGCCTTGGTTTAACATCTAAAAAACCTCAGTGCCATATTGCGAGACACAGTGGGCTGTAAAACACCTCCTCAGCTGAAATATTGATTTTTCTATTAAGTGCTTTGACTGCCAGCCCTCCGACTCGTTTATTAACAACAAAATGAAACGCTTTGTCTTGCATTAGCTAATCATCTTAAGACTTTTAAAACTATATCCTCCAAGCAGCCTGTAAATGGAGACGCACCACTTCCTTCAAAATAATTTTAAGGAAATTGGCTATTTTCCTGACCATCTTGATCTCAAACATAAGTTTAATTACAAACATCCTTTAAGATAAGCACCACCTGCTTGCACATTTCTCTCGTAGCCAGCAAGTCTGCCAGGATTAATACACCAGGGCCCAAAAAAGCCATCCTGTTTCTTTGCAGCACATTCAGCTGGACCCTCAGAGAGAGAGCACAGCCTGTCAGGACAATGACTGTCAGGACATGGGCCAGCACTTTGCTCTAGCGATGGGAATCATGAAAACCCATGATTCATGGCCAGAGATGGAAGTGACAAAGCATCTTTCTTGTGGTCACGGCGCCAAGGATGATATCAGACTACTGATAAGAGAGCACCACGTGCCTGAGCAGGGCTACACCTCACCCTTGTCCGACTCCAACCCTTGTCCCCGAGCTCCAATTTGCTGCCACCAGGAGCATTCTAGAAAAACCTGCTGAATATTCTCTCCCTTCCCAGGTCATCTTTCTTCTCAATGTTGGCTTTCTGTTGCAACTCAAGCATTTAGCTAACACTCAGATATTTTTTTTTCCAAGGTGATGGATGCAGTGGAGAGTTATAGGCTGGGCTATTGCCACAGCATCTGGGTACAGGGAATGTGAGAAGCCCCTCGTGCCCAAGGCCATTGGGTATCACCAGAGAAGCTGTGAACATCCTGGCCATCCAGATTCGTCTCCTTGGAAGCCTGGAGGCTGCATCCCTACCCACTCAGATCCATGCCTGTTTTTTTTCCTGCTCAGAAATACGTGACTTCCACAAGCCTGCTCTTTCTTCATCTGGCAAGAGCAAAATTTAATCACTGCTTTTTTCTTGTAGCCTATGATGACTCAAAAATCTTATTTGAGCACTTCTTTTAAAAGAAGTCACCATGAAAAATATTTGCCACCAGTCCCATCCTCCTTCATCTCAATGGAGGGAAGGGAAGCTGTGGCTGCCCCATCCCTGGAGGGGTTCAAGGCCAGGTTGGATGGGGCTCTGAGCAACCTGGTCTGGTGGGAGGTGGCAGGGGGGTGGAACTGGATGATCTTTAAGGTCCCTTCCAACCTAAACTATTCTATGATTCTCTGATCTATTCATCATCTCCTGAACCATATAGGCAAGGTTTAGTTTAGTATACTTGTTGTTCTCTTTGCTTTACAACTGCCCCACACTGTGCAGCCAATATACAGTTGAATCCCAGCTAACTAATACAAGCTAACACAAGCGTATCGCTGCCACGAGACACACCAGCTCACAGGAACTGCTGACATGGTGACAGTATACAAAAGCAGCTGAGACATCATTTTTCATTCTCTGAGAAAGCTGGACTCATGCATCTTTGCACCATAACTGAAAGCACTTCCAACACGAGTCACAAGCACTCTGTAGGGAGATAAGGACTCTCATTAAGGAATGAGCAAATTACCTTCGTTCCCCGAATTGAGGCTCATAGAGTATGAGGACCACAGGGGAAAACAGCTCTTGATGACCAATACTCCAAATTCAGATTTTTTTTTTTTGTTATTTTGTTTTAAACCACATCATCTGATATCCACAAGGCACTGGATCTCACCAACAGATTCACAGGTGCAATCCTTTCAACCCCAGTACAAGGGCATTCGTTCACCTTCCCCCAGCTAAAAATCACTGCTTGTCTGCACCTCAGCCTGCCCTGCCGAAGGCCACACAAATACAGCGCTGCCCAGAACAGCGGGATGGAATTTCCCTTTCACAAGAGAAAAAGCTCAAGTAGAAGAAAATCAGCTTTTTGCTGCTGCCGAGCTTTCCCCATCTGTTTTCCAGCAGACGAAGAGCACATCTGGGAAGGTGACCTGCAGCAGCAGCTCTGCTCCACTCCCAGCTTCGCAACACCAGCCCTGGCCATGGGTTTTGTTTTCGTTCTCTTTGGCCAAAACAGAGCATGGAAATAACTCACTATAAATCCCTTTGGGAACATTTATTGGACAACAGGGGGTTGATAGCCTGGAAAATTAATGGACTTAAAATACAAGCATACTTCTATAAGCAAATACACACTACATAACAAGCCTGAAAACTTAAAAGCCAAGACCACCTAACAGCACACCCCAGCTCCTAGATGGTCACACAGTATGATCTGGAACAAGCTACCCCTCCTGTATTCTGGCTTACTCTCTGTAAAAGCACAGGCACCTCTGGGCTTTAGAGGGGAGCTTGAGAAAGTTACCCCCGAGATAGTTACTGAGGGCTACAACTTGTTTCTAGGTCTGCGTGCTCGGCCAGTACTTCATAGCCTGCTCAGCCACTTTCTTTCTAGAAACCAAGCAACCTGTTCACGTTATGTCTGCAGCTATAGAATGCAGGGTCTGCAGCTTTGAACATTTTCATCTCAAAGCCAAAATGATGGAATTGCAAAACAAGCCACTTACACCAACAGCTGCATTTTCTCTAAAGTGAGGGGACCAGCTGAACATTTAAAGGGCAATGACCTAGATGACACATTCCTTGGCATCTTGGAGAAGCACATGTGCCTTCTGAGGTGTTTACTCTGGATTTTGCAGGGAGAATAATGAAATCCAAAAGGTGACAAACACTGCAGGCAAAATCTTTCCCAGATACATATGGTACAAGCTACACTGGGGACCAGATTTTCTCCTCAAAGAGCAAAGCCAAAGAATTCATCCCAAGACCACATACAGAGTTTAATGCCTGTTGTCCCTGAGTTTGACCCAGTCTCAGCACTACTGATCTCTCAGGCCAGCTTGTGCAACAGCTCACAAGCCAAAACCACAAACACAGGAGCCCAGGAGTATGAAAATAAGAGGTTAAATGGTTTCTCATAACACAATTCAACATCAGAACCTGAGAGTTTTTAGACACCTGCCTTCTTATAAGTAGTCTGTAGGTACTGTGTGCTAGGAAAAAGCCGAGCGTGTTGCTCAGCAGCACCAACCAAATGTGCCAGTGGGAATTAAAGTCTTCAAAATTAAGCAGGGGCAGTAGAAGGCAAATAATCAACAGCAAAGGAGAAGCCTACAAGATCTCGTAAAGCTGGAACAGATTGTACTCATGCTACTATCTACTCTGCTAGAGAAAAACAGAAAATGTACACACAAATAGGGCAGTGTAGAGGGAAAATAAATTGAACTAATAATAGAGAAGAATGCATGGCAAAACACAGGAGGTAGCTAAGACAAAAGACCCATGAATTCTGGATCCACCAACTCTGATGAGGAATTAAGATTTGCCCATTGCAGTACAGCCAATTGCAGGGGAAGGAAGGAACTGGGTTTGAGAGGGGATGTTGCCTCCTGATGTCTGGATCAAGATATCTGTCCTGTTCAGAGACCTCTGAACAGAAGACATCTTCCTCAATCACCACTAGCAAAAGCCATGAGAGTACATGCTACATCCTCTGGAAAGCTTCCTTGTATGATTCACTTTGCACCTGACACCACTGCTCTTAATTTGGCCATTTATAAGAATAGAGTTTATTTGGGGTGTGGATTTCACTCCGAGGAAATTACTAAAGCTCTGGCAAAAAATGACAGGATTTTGCACTTCCTTTGCCTCCCATCTCGCACTGGACTCCAATGACACAAGGAACTCCCACGCTTCCCTGAGATATCATTACTGCTTCCAGCAAGAAACGGAAAACCAGTTAATGCTTCCCTTCTCGTGTATATCATAGAATCATTCACGTTGGAAAAGACCCTTGGGATAATCGAGTCCAGCCGTCAACCCTACTCTACAAAGTTCTCCACTACACCATATCCCCCAACACCACATCTAAACGATTCTTAAACACATTCAGGGATGGTGACAACCACCTCCCTGGGCAGCATCTAAATAGAAATTTGTAAGATTTATGGATTATGCTTCTCCCATCTTGACATCATCACATTTGTCATGTGATAGTAATATTTGTTTACGGTTTTTTAGACTGAAGATCAATGTTTACATTTGAACAACAATTGCACAGATGAAAGTAAAACAACTCTGGTTTATTTTTTTATTGCTAAAAAGATAAGGACACTGCTTATAAGGGAACAAGCAATGTACAGACCACATTTCCTTGTCAGATGATTTATGCAAGCGTCTTGACTTGGAGGCAGTAAAATCCCTACGTAACATCTCCTTCTCAATAAACATCATTTTCCATTGATTAACTGCAGGGGAAGGAATCCTACAAAAGTTATTCTGAGTTTGGCTCCCAAGCACTGGTGCATAGGGGTGCCAGTCAAAACACATCTGCCCTGAAGGGAAATCACCTTTAATTTTCCCCATGGTAGAAGGAAATGATTAAATGTCAGAAGAATTTGATTTTGTATGCAACATAAAACTATTCTCTCTGTAATTAAAACTGAATCTTTTTAATTCAGTAAAATGAGACTTCATTCCCCATGACATGTTCGATTGTATTTTGAATCTGGATGAAGCATGACACGCAGGAGCCACATAAAGGATGTGTTTCCTTTGGAAAGATGATCAAATTCAGCCAAAGGGATTGATGAGTTTTTCTAAGCAGTCAGAGGAAATATTTGAACAAGATTTCTATTGATACAAGCTGAGCATCAGACACTTGAGAGCACAGACTAGTTCAGGCTGAGCTGAAGTGTAAAACCTGCAGGAAGACGTACATTTTACAGGGAGATGAGCTTCATCCTTCCCCAGAGTAACCACCAGGTAAATCACCCCATCCCTCACTTGGGGGCTAACTACAGGCAAAGCCTTGTAGCTGGTGCACCCTGATGTACCAATTCTACCATTTCCATTTTCCCAGCAAGGAACACTAAACCATTGCTTGTTGTGGGCTATCTTTCTAATATCCAAAGAGAATAGAAGGAAGATGCAGAATCCAGGAAGAGAACGAGGCAGTATCTGACCATCACAGCATTGAGCTCCCAATTAACAATCAGCCCTTCAAGACAGAGACATCAGGATTACAGTACGTATGCAAGAAGTGTAGCTCAGTGCTACCGGCAGTTACAAAGTAAAACAGAGCATCAGGAATTTTTAGGGAGGAAATGCAGAACAAAATAATAAAACCCATAGTGTATCTGTATCTGTATTCTGGAGCTCATGTTCCAAGAAGATAAAATACAACTTGAAAAGTTGCCAACATGGGCAACAGATGAAACATGGGCCATAGAAGGAAGTACCCGGAAAAGTCCAGTACATGGGTACTCATTTGTGGATACACTGTACGCCAATACATGGCTACTCATTTGAGAACAATTGTCTTCCTATTTGCTGAATTATTTATTTATTTTTACTATTGCTCGCTAGAAGCTCTTTTCCTGTGAACCTGGAAAAACTTAGAGGTCAAAGTGATCAGGCTCCATTTGTTTTGATTCAGTGGTTTGGTTGATTTTGGTTTTTTAAGATTAAAATCTGGTCTCTTTTCCAAAAAAAAAAAGAAAAAACAAATAGAGCAAATTCAAAACACAGCTCAGGCACACATCGACTGCTGAGCCCTGGAACAGCCCTACGGTCACAGTGGGCACGGAGGAGACATGAGCTGCACCAGAGTGGCAGAGGGATCGATGGTACCCCTCTGCCCTGCAAATCCACACCTGGGTACCCTCCCATCTTACACTGGTCATACACTCTTTTGCATATACAGGGCACATAGAGCCCCACGGACTGGCAAGAAAGTAAGTTTACATATTACAAAATTTCTCTCAAGTGGAACTATCTACTTTCAGAGCTCAAACATTGCAGCCCACAGCTCCGTGTTTCTCAGCCTGCTGGGAAACAATGCCTTTTGTGAGAAGCAATTAGCCAAAAGGCATAATTAGCACTAATGTGGAGCAGACACTCCTCCCAGGGGGGTCTAGCAGATTTTGCAGATGCCTGTGGCCATCTGCAGCATTCGGGCACCCTCATCCCCAGCCAGATCACAGGAGCGAGACACAGGTCACATTTGCCCTGATGATGCAATAAGATCAGGTGAACAAATAAAAAGGAAAGGCAGGGCTTTTTTTTTTTTTTTAGCTAAAGCAAACTTATATAGGTCAATCACAGAATCACGGATGTCTGTTTCCTACAGAGTAAGGTAATATAATTCATAAAAAAACAACATTACCTTTCCACGAGAGCCTAGGGTGTTGATACTGTGGCTGACATTCACAGGAAGAGCCTGTAAATGGTTAGGAGAAAGGAACTGTAAAGCTTGTGTTTTCCTTCCCAGTGAGCAAATGCCCTTCATGATGCCCATGTGACAGAAGTTTGGGGTTTTTAACTAGATAGAAGTAGCAACACTTCAAGAGCCATTAAACCAGTTAGCTGAAGGACTGCTGAAAGGGGAGATCAAACCTCTCCCCCTTTTAAGACACCAGAGCTGCTGACCAAGCCCCTCCAGACGGGGCTTTCTAGTCTTATTGTAGAGACAGCCCAGAGTATTTCTGGTAAGAACCACAGCATGTACCTGTACGAGATCCCAACACCTAATTCAGGCAGAGCAGGAGAAAAGCTGTGGCTTTGGACTTCAACCATTGGCAGCAACTCCCTTCCAAACCCTCCCACCCCATTTTTCCACATGCCCAAAGCATCAGTGCCACTCCAGGCCCTGCCAACCACATCCAGCTCCTTCCCAAAGTCAGGCAGCACCTCCCAAGCCACAAACCAGTTATTCCAGCAGCACTGGTATTGCTGCCAGACAACTCCAGATCATCTTGCTGAAAAACTCGAGGGGTTGTGCCAGGCTGGTTCTCCAACATCTAGATAACGGACTTGTGCTTTCACCATTAAATAATTAAGATACACACTGCACTGGAAAACATACATAGCAGCCACGACAACATGCCACATCCAAACTCTCTATTTAAAAGCCTATTTCCAGGTGGAGCTGCCCTTACCTCTTTCCTTGGCTCTCCATGAGCTCTTTCCACCTCCCACTCCCAGACAGGGGCAGTCACTCTCACTCTTCTTATCTTTTCATTGACACCAGCCCAGGCACTCTTAGAGCTACTGACTTTTTTTTTTGCAGTTTCTACTATGGAAAGGCTTTGAAGCAGCCCTGTGTAAGAGCATTTATAGATGAAACCACCTAGAATACAAGATGCTTTGTATTTCTTTCCCACAAATGTGCTTTTCAGTTATTAATTTTTTTATCCTTTTTTTTTCCCTAAAAAAAGGTCAGAAATGTGAAAAAAAGGATTTTCGGTGAAATAATGCTCACACACATGGAGCTGGGAGAAAGTGCCTACCTAGTGTCTGTGTCACAGTAGTGGTCCCAGTATGTGGGTCACATTATCTTCAGAACTGTGCAAGTATAGAAAGAACAGACCTGAAATCACTACAGCTTATTTAAAATAAAACAGAAGCAGTAGGAAGGAACAACATCCTCTGAATCTCAAATGAGGAACCAATTCTAATAGAGCCAGACCAACACCAAGCTTCTCTTCAGTGACAAATATCTGCCACCAAACCACCCGAATGCTCTTCCCTTGGTTCATCGTCCACCTGACAGCCCCACCACTGTCCCTGTGTGGCCCTGCTTTAGCACTCAGCATCTGACAAAGGTTGTGTCGTGCACAGAGCTGCAACATCACTCAACTTGGGACTCTTGCCCCTTAGCAGAGATGGCAGAGAGAGCAATAATGTGTTCCCCAGTTTGTGGTACAAGTGGATTTCCTTCCTCCGAGTGCTGGTTTGCAGCATTTCCCACCCCCAGCCTTGGATTCCCGTTGAAGCATTTGCTGACTGGTTCCATGGAGCCCAGGGGATTACGTCCTCCTCCTGCACTGAGCTGGGTGCAGCATCCCCGGGTTCATGCAATCCAAACTTCAGCCAGAAACTTGCTCAGCAATTTTGTGCCTTCCATCCCAGCTGCCTGTGGCCCAAAAAGAGGTGGAGGAGGAAAAAAAGGCTTAAAAGAAGAAGAAAAGTATAAAAGGTACTAATTGTTCTAGTCAAAAGTATTCAGGAGAATGGTTCAGCGTAAGAGCTTTGCACAGGTCATTTGCCTGTTGTTGCAGAAGATGGTGGGCAAGGCTCAACTTTATTTAAGATTTCAGCAAAATTAAAATCCCTTTTTCAGGCAAACAGGAGAGATCCACAAGATTCACTGCTCAGGTCACTGCTGTGACCCAAAGAGACACGTGGCATGACCTCAGCCTGCAGTCACTTCAGCAGCACCCACATCAGCCAGTCTCCTTTCCAGAGCGGGGATCCCACAGATGGGGACATGTTGTGTCCCTTAGCCTCCTCCTGGTTGTCACTGGGCCTTGGACACACCTCTGCTTGCTGGGACTGGCTCCAAACAGGACACCAAGCCACAGGTCCTAGCATGGGACACAGGACAGAGCATTCGAAGGAGCCAAGGGGAGTCAAGCAAAGATACAAAACCAAAACTACTTATATATGTATGCAAATATTAATCAATTATTTGAGCTGATAGAAGTCCATACCAGCTTAACAAAACTGACCTACCAGACCAGACTGGTCAAGGGTTGTGCTCCCCTTGATTTACACCCAGATGGAGCAGCTTTCTGAGGCAAGCACACGGGAGATTAAAAACCAGACCAACACTCAGCGATTGGAACAGAAATAGTCCTTAGCTGGCCTGACACTTGTGCCTCTTGTTGCAGAGCAAGACTGGGATTTCACATCCTCTCTGGGGAGAGAGACAGAAAGTTGGGTGTAAAGGCTCCTGTGCCAGTCCCAGCACCAGCCACTTGATGGCCATCATGCTTCACCGAAGAGCAGCACCGAGACAGGAGGGCCAGGGTGAGGCCTAGGGCTGGGGGCTACCAGGGACCCCCCAGCTCACAAACAGGGAGCAGGGAGACCCCCCAAACCCCACCAAGTGGGGATCAGCCTCCCCTGGGACTCCTCGGGAACCCCCCAGCTCCATTTTGTGCCCCTGACTCACCCCTCACTCTTGGGGGTTTGCTGCAGCACTGGGAACAGAAGTGAAGACAACCTGAGGAACACCCCCAAGCAGAGCACCGCATCCAGCCCCAGCTCATGGACCATCGTTCTGCCTCAACAAGGCTCATCCCAAGCAAGGAAGTAACCTCACAGCCCTTGCCCACATTACTGGGAATGTGCAGATTTGTTCTGGAGACTATATCAGAAATGGAGGAGCAACAGATCTGCAAAGTTAGGTCACCAGGTCCAAACTCTACTTTTCCCTTGTCCAGACACCACTGTGGAGGGGAATCCCTCACACTGCCACGGACACCCCGAGATATTTTTGAAGTCAGTGCATTTCCAAGAATCACCCAAGCTCCAGGTCCCTGCTCCGATCAGGCAGGTAACACAGCCAGGAGAGGAACTTATTAAACCATCAATTAAAATTTCTGATATTTCCCATTTTGCCTGGCATTGCTTCCCTCTGAGTCCATTCCTGTAGATGTCACTCTGAGGTGAATACACTGAGGACAGCCTGCTTTAAAGCTCTAAGTACAGCACTGGAAACATGGGAGCACCGAAAACCAACCAGTCTGGATGCTCTGGTTCAGGCCCCTTTCACCTCCAGCATGAAGGAGCCTGTCGTGCTCTCTCAGGAGCATCCACCAGTGCTTGTATGGGAAGTGGCACCTGGTGTCGACTGTAATGGCTTATCTCACCCAGGTTGAAAGGATATTTCAAAGATTAAGTGCTGAGCTAGCAACTCTTGCAGCTGAGTTGAAAGAGCAGCTGACAGGGTTTTACACAGGCACTTCCCCCCCTCTTTATTTTGTGGGCACCCTGTAAATGATTTGTCTACTTCGTTGTTTTTCAACTCAAACCATTATTGCTTTGTATGGGTTTAGTAAAGATGTTTGTAGTAGTAGTAGCAGCAGCAATAATAACTTCCCCTGTAAGTGCCCCCCCATCTCTGGGTTCAGGCCCTAAAATGCACGTGCCATGGCTTTTCTGACCCCCTCAGCACGGCTCTGCTGAGACACCAAATTCTTGTTTTCCCTGTGCTTGCAGCCACACGAACTGGAGCAGTGAAGCTTTCTTCTTACTAACCATCTCCCAGGAGAAAAGAGAAGCTGTGAAAATGAGGAGGTTTCTCCATTCTACACTGCTTGGCCCCCACCGGCCCAAGAGCTCAGCCTTAAATGGAATTTTAATACGGCCAAATATAATGCAAATACATTCAACAACTGAAACATCTAAGCAGTCTTTGGTTTAGTTCTTTAGAAAGGCAATTTGCCTTTCTTCCCCATCTAAGCGAGGAGCATGGTGCAGACCCTTCAAAGGCTTCTCCTCCCTCTGGTGGGAGCTGCCCGGGCAGGGAAAATCCTCAGCCTGCGGGGACCGGTGGGGCCTGGCACTGAAGAACCCCCAGAACCTGCAGCATCCTTCGGCCAGGTGCACCTTATTGAATTGGATTGATGGGATTTTCTGGACTGCTCACCCCCCCCCATGAGGTAATTAAAAACCCGTGCAGCATGTTGAGCTCTGCAGCACGTTTGAGATGTTAAACTCCTGAGAGCTCCCCTAACAGAAACGGTTGCTCCCCTTGCTCTGAGTGCGCAGAGCTCGGAGAGGAGACACTGCAGGTGGGTGAACCAGAGGGCAAAGGGGGTGAGGGCCCACCAACAGCATCCTGAGGACCAGAGGCGAAATACTCACACACTGTATAAAAAACATCCACAGTTCATGAAAACAAAGATTTTTAAAAGCCAGGAATTTTGGAAGGGACAGTTCTCATTCTTGCAAGCCTAGGCTGTCTCAATAAAAAGAGAAAGAAAAAAAAAAAAAGGCAAAATTGAGTTTTGCTGCACAGTTTGAGTTTATTAGCTACTCACTATATGGTTTGTGGTTTCCAAGATTCTCATGGCTTCATGAATCTTTTTCATGCTTCTTGGAAACCAGCTACAGTGTTTAATAGAGCCCAGCCATGCTTTCACCCTGGTGCGTGCAGTGGGGGGAGACTAATTCATTTTAAAACAAAGGCCAGTAACTCATCCTGACAATCTTTTGGGGGAGTTTTCCAAAATACTAGTTTTTGCTCGAGAAGCCCACCAAGCAGATGACAGTGCATGCAGAGAGGTGCCATTTCACAGATGTCTTTAAATGAGATGCCATCTTCCAGGAGTTTGGCATCACGTCTACCTGGTTTGGTCTCTTCTAGAAGCCTTTCCCAAGTGATTCACCCTCAAAACACTCTGCTCAAGCAGTCTCAATCACAGCAAGTCCCACAAGGCCTCAAATCATAGAATCATCTGGGCTGGAAGGGACCTCCAAAGGCCATCTAGTCCGCCCCCCCCGCAGTCCGCAGGGACACCCCCAACTAGACCAGGTTG
>JAOQGH010000003.1:28021038-28042946 GCA_025769975.1 Gallinago jamesoni | reverse complement strand
TGTGTCATCAGCAAACTTGCTGAGGGTACATTCCATCCCTTCATCCAGGTCATTGATGAATATATTGAAGCGGACTGCTTTCTTCCACACAAACCTGCACCCAGTTAAACAAGAAGAGGTACCACAGCCTGTTGCCTGGGATGGCTACGTGCTGCTGCTGCAGGTGCAAGACTGGGTGATGACTTGGGGCTGGCTACAAGGGCATCTTTGCATCTGACACTGACAGGAGTTAAGAGAAGCACAGCCCGGGTCACATCTCTGGAGACTGCCAACAACCAACACACAGTTGCATAGAAATGTGGAAATTAATATCTTAGTGCTTTCACTCCGATGCTTCAAATTCACTGTCTTCCAAAAGTGAAACTGGCTGTAACATGCTGGCGAGACTTTTAAAACAGAGACAGATCTACCAAAGTGGGAGGCCAGGAATCGGTGTAAATCCTGGCTTTGGAAGAGGTGGCAGAAATCAATAAAGAATCAGATTGAGCCACAGGCCTGACGAAAAGGTCCACCGAGATAAAGGATGGGTTCTCACTGCACTTTGAGCCATTTGCTGTAGCAAACCGAGACTCCTCGTGACCCTTCCTGCCTGTTCCACTCTCTGCTTCTGCTCTTTTAGTAAAATCCCAAGACTATGTTTAACAACAGAATAGGAAACACACTGTCACTTTAGGGCTGGGGGTGGCAGGGTTGGATTGCTTGTTTTGTTGGGTTTGAGGATGTGATTTTCTTTCCCCACCCCTTTTCTCCTTTTTTACACACAGGATCAGTTTACAAAATTAGCACAACACAATACAATAGACACAAGGAGACACAAGCTAGACAAGAACAGGGTTTGAACAAGCTGTGAGTAAATATCAGTGTGGATATTTGTTTAAACACCCCCCAAAAACCTTTTCCTCCTGCCAAAAGCCTTGTCTCCCCTTTTTTTGCTTGCTCTGAGGTTTCCCCCAGGTGTTGGGGCTGCTGGAGAGCAGAGCAGAAACCCTTATTTCCATCTCTGTAAGAGCAGGGCTGGATGAGGCCCCTGGTGCCCGTCCCCATCGGCTCCGTGCCAGTGGTGGTAGAGGGGACTGTTCACAAACATCAATTTCATCAGCTTCTACCCTGTGGCTCAGCTGTAACCACGTGGGACCCATGGGATGAGACATGCTTTGACCCAAAGTGGTCAGAAAGGAGACCGGGAGGATCAACTATCTGGGGTAATAAGCCTAGAGGGACACCCAAATCCCTCCCTCCAGCCCTTGGATGGTAATCAAGGAGCAGCATTAATTTGTGCATCTCATGCCAGCAAGAAGCTGCTCCATCATCTTGTTTTATCCACCAGGCAGAGTGGAAATCAGAAGTCATCCTGGAAAACTGGCAGGTGAGACAACTCACAGCTCTCCATCTTCCCTGAAAACCATGGGACCATGGGAAAACAGCTGCTACCTCTCATTCTTCAGAGGCACCAGCTAATGGAAGCATTGAGATGCCAGGCAGGTTTACACTGGAAGCAATGAGAAAATTATAGCTCCCCAGGCAAGTACCACTGCTGGGCATGTGATGATAACACAGAAAAGCCATAAAAAAATTAAAAAAAAACACATTCACAGAAAAAAAAAAACAAAAAAAAACCCAAAAAAACCCCAACTCACCACACATAGAAAACCACACTCCACCCCCTACTACACTCTCTGCCCCATTGGATTAAGGTTTCCCAGCCTAGGAAGGGAATTACTTAATCAAACATGCCAAGACTCACAGAGCCAGAGATGAGCTCCAGATGGGGAGAGCTTTCCAAGCTCTGTGTTTTGGAGATAGGAGAATGGCTGTGGTTGCTCCTTTCTCCGTGGAAGTTACAGCCAGTGCAGGGAGAGCTCTGGGTCTGGGTACTGCCCACTTGGGATGGGAAGTACAGGGCTGGGGAGTGAAGCACAACGTGATACAGGACGGAGGCTACAAACCACACAGCACCGTGGAGCTGCTCTCATTTGCAGCCATATGGCTCTTCAGAGCAAGAATTAGTCACCGATCTAAAACATGTGTGTGATCTGCCATAGGAAGAGACAGGATCTTCTTTGAGAGTTGCTCATGGAGTGAAGCATTACAGCACAGCTCCTGCCCGTGGAGATAAGGATTTCACAGCCCCTGAGCAAACCCCTGCTCGGGTTAAGCTCAGCGTTGACCCATGGAGGCTGCCCGTGAGCTGGGATGCAGCACTGGACACACACCTACAGGGACCTGCCACAGCCCCCAACTGAGATAAAGCCCACACACTCAAGGGAGATCAACGCCATCTCCCCCCGAGCAGGATTTTAGGGGGGCTGCTACAGTGCAAACACCACATCACCCAACATCAACCTCAACCCCAAGAACAGGTCGGGCTGCATGCCTACAACCTTCCCTGACCAGGCAGGCAGGAATGCCCCCGGGACCCCCAAACTGTCACCTGCTCATTCATTTATGAGCTAACACAGTCCTTCACAAGCACCTTTTTATTTACCTCCCCTTCACTTTCCTGTGACACGCACAGGCAGCTCCCAGCCCTCCTCCCAGTCTCTGCTCTACGCAGCAGAACAAGCCCAAAGCTTCCCTAATCCCCTCTGGGGAGCCGGCCACGCTTCACCCGTCCTGCACCTGCTCAAATTCCAGATTCTCACTCTAAAGTCAGCTCTTATTCCCCAAAACATTTAAGACCTAGCCGCAGCCTGCAGCTAAATCCCCAGCATAATATTAAAAATCTTTATCATCTCAAAATAAGAGAGACATCCCCTCTTCAAGAGGTCACCCTAGAAGAGGCAGAACCCAAGAAGGTTTCAGTGAGAGACAGTTCAGGGTTCAGAAATTTCCATTTCCCATCCTGATTCTGCAATGAGGAGAGAGAAGGGCTGGTTTTGCAGTTAATCCTCCTCTCCATGCCTCTAGATGAACTATGAGGTTGGAAAGTGGGGATTCCAAGCATCCTCACCCGTGCTTGGCTCCAGCCTGGGTGAGCCAGCCCCGCATCCTGCAGCAGGAACGGCTGCCCTGCACGATGCTGAACCTCTCCCTGGCTCACTGCACCAGCCCCAGCATCAGGAGAAGCCCAGGAGAAAAAAAAAAATAAAAATTAAAAAAAACAACCAAAACCTAAATCAAGGCAAACCCCATCCTCCTCTTGCCCTTCCCTGACGATCCCCATTACAGCAACAAACTCAAACCCCAGCAGCTGGTACCAAAGCCAACCTGTCTGTAAGGAACATGGCAGGAAAGCCTGGTGCCCTTACGGACTAACACAGCCTTTTGGAGAAGACAAAGAAGTACCACGTGAGAAACACCACGGGGAAAGAGGAGAGCAATACTTGATAACATTCGTATTTGACTCTATATACATTAAAAATACAATTAAGGCTACTAAATAAACCAATTTATGGGAGCATCCTCCTGATTAGAGCTAATGCCAAGAAAACCACTAGACTCACCAATGCAATGCCCACTGGGAAGCACGAGGCAGAAGCTGGTGCCGAGTGAAATGAAAGCATTGCTACGCTGCACAGGTTAAAAAGGAAGAAGAGGAGTTTTCTTGTTGATCCTGACTTTCCTTAGATGAGGGAAATGCTTACACACACTCACCAGTTAAAACTGAGCAGGACAGAGAGTAGATAACTTTTTCTTCCTGGTTTTAATTCCTTTTTGGGGCTAAGCGATGATTTTTCTCTTTAGAGTTAAGGCGTTTGAAATTATTTTCTACCCCAAACGAGAATGGAAAGCTGGACTGCTGAGATCTGTGGTGAACTGGAAAATGGACATTAAAAAGAGTCCTGGATGAGAAATAGAAAAGAAACTTTTGATTTTGATCTAGAAACACAGTATTTCACCAAATCCAAACACCCTTTTACTTCAGATGAAGCAATAGGAAGAAGAGCTTTAAGACATTCTCCTCTCAATGAATCTTTACCATGGAAAAATACCAGCGGAACAACATTTTTCAATTTTAAAAAATCCTCTTTATTCTGACATTTCTCATTTGTTTAATTAAGGGGCTTTAGAAAAAGCTGAGATTCTGGAGCAGATATATAAATTGTTGATTAACATGGCAGGAGGGTTGGGAGCTGTCAATCTCAGAGCTGGAAAGCAGCATTTGACCAGAGCAATTGTTTCATCTTTACATCACGCGTAGGAAGGGAGCACGGCAAGAGGACGAGTCTGAGACGTGGGGACTGCTCTGCTTAAGGGATTTAAGTGTAACTACAGGAAGGATTTCAGACTAAGAGGTAAAATCCATAGCATGGTTGGCAAGCCAAGACCAGTGGGACAGATGCTTGTCTTTCTGAAGTCAAAGCCTTACTAGCTACAGTTTTCCCTCATTGTCTTTTGGCATCTTTTAGCCAACTTTACTAGAAAGAGGAGAGTTGGGGAAAAAAAAGAGATATCTGTGTACAGGCTACTACAAGACAAACAGGAGAGAAGTTGTACCACATGCTGCCAGCCAAGCACCCATATGTTCCCCTCATGGACAGTATATTACTTCATACCTATAAATAATGCAACAGAGCTGTCTGCAAAGCGTTACCCCCTGGTTATTCTGTTATTTGGTGCACACACAGCTGAGACCTGGGCTCATTAACCTGAGCTACATGAGAAGGTGATGTGAGATGTCGGCACAGCCCAGCCACTGCCACGACATGGCCGAAGGAGAAGCGACAGGAGGATTTGGGCAGATCACGCTTCCCGCAGCTGGGCAAGCATCGGAGCAGAGCAAGACTGAACCACGGGTCAAGGGGGCAGGCCTTCTCCTAATTTATGATTCACAAGCTGGTATTGCCAAAGCACTGCATTGTTCAGCTTGTCTATTTTTGCCCTGCGGGAAGCCTGCCCATCCCAGCAGCACGGCGCAGGCTGCTGAGCAGCCCCAGGGCAGTTCAGGGAGACATTCACCCTGCTGAGGTCTGCTTCAAAGCCATTTCATCACCCCACACAAACCGCACCCATAACATCAAATCCAACAGCTCCTCACCCTGGGTGACTGCTCCCAAGGGCTCCTTTCCTGTCTGTCTCCTCCCTCCTGTGGTTTCTTCTCATTTCTTTACATAAAGCCCCCAGAAACCCTCTCTGCTCGACGCTGTGTAGCCCCACAAAAATCACTACGACGCCACGCAGAGCGCATGCTTGGGGGGCCAGAAGCAGCATAATCACATCAGTGCAGACCTGCACCCAAATTAACAAGTTGTAATGAGCCATAGGACTAATTGGCATGGCACCACACAACACTGGTGTGCTTGATCTGCTCGAGGGACTGGAGCTCAGCACAGGGCCAGACACACCAATTTGCTCAGAGCTTCCTCTTGCTGTTCACCATGAAACGGTGTCACACCGACGGGCCAGGGTGCAGCCAACAGACACTTCTGTAAGAAACAACATCAAGTTTTCCTTCCATCCACCACGAGGGACAGCCCAGGACAGACACACCATCTGGTCTAACTGGTTCAGACAGGCACCTTTTCTCTTCCCCTTGACCCTCAATTGAGAGGCACAAGATGGGTCCATGCAGGCACATAATCCTAACACCAGGCTCCAAGGTTCCCACAGACTAAGCCTGTGTCTACCCAGATTATACTCAGCGACACGAGCAGTGACATTCCAAGGTCTGGGTGGGCTTTAGTAACCTTTTGAGAAGCCAGCAGACATTTGAGCAACTTTCTGAATTTTAGCAGTCCAAAGAAGAACTTTGAAAACTTGCCATGTTTTCTCCTTCCTCTCTTGTTCCTTGCTCTCTAACTTCATTGTCCCTCTGCGCTCTCAGATTTTGCCATGCTCTCCAACAAGCCACTGGGTCCTACTTGCCATCTGCCAAGTAACCAGATTTTTGCTGCTACTGAAGATGTTGCAGGCATGGCGACCATTAGATAGCACAGGGCTGGGAAGAGCAGTTCTTGGCAAGGTCAAGTCTCAAAGCAGCCCATGAAAAGTAAAGAGAGCTCAAAGACACACACACGGGAGAGGCCACCGAGGACCAGAAGCCATTTGTGCTGCCCAGTTACCAGACTCCCACCCGCACCAGTACATTTGGGGTTTGCTCACTTGAAACAAAGGGAGCATGGATGCAGACAGGGAAGAATGGAGCAGTGCCAGAGAGAGATGAAGAAATCTGGCAGAATGCAAGGGTTGTGCAAGACAAGAAATAAACGCGGGAGGTGGGATCTGGCACATGAGAGAGGAATGAGTGATACAAATGGAAGCGTCTGAGAAATGCTGTCTCCCAGGAGCTGGCAGACGCCAGCAGGAATCACAGCAAAACTTGTCAATCTCCTGACAAGGATTTTTGTCATTAAATGCTCACCAGTAAGATCTGGGATAATTTTGGACCACACAATACCAATTTTGAGAGAGAAGACGAGGAGCTCCGGTTAGAATGGGAGAAGCTCCCTTTCCTTTTTCCCCTCACCCCTTATATGCTCTGAAGTCTTGAAAAATCATCCTGATGTCAAAGCTGTGTGTTGTTTAACTGTGAGTTACAGCTCCAGGGAGCAGCTAGTGCAGCTCTTGGGAAACGCTCCAACAGCAGGGCTCCTGCAAGTTTACTTGTTCCTTTGGCTTTGGCAAAACTATTTACATTGGATACTCTTGTGGGAAAGAGACACAAGTCCGTGCACGTCTCTCGTTCCAGCCTCCTCTGGCTGGGAAGGAGGGGAGAGTATTAGCTCTAGTTCAGGAGGGCACAGTTTTTCACCAAGATCTTTCACCCAGTCTGCTTAGTAATGAACTGCAGCTGAGGGCTCTAATGTTTGGCATCACAGACCTGCAGCCAAGAAGAGGGAGCACCACTAACTTAAACACTGTCCACTTAGAGATCGTTGTAAAGAGGAAAACGATGCAGCCATCCTCAGCAGCAGTCACGAGAGTCTTCCCTAACTTGGCATCTCCCAGATGTGGAGGAAGCTGAATCAGCAGAGACACAGCATCTCAGCAGGTCTGCTGTCAGACCGGGTGCATGACCAGCATGCCAGCTTTAAATCTCAGTTCTCAGGCACCCCTGACGAACCCACAGTCACCTGCGTTTTGATCTGCTTTATCACAGCCTGAGCCATGGCAGCAGGAGATGGAGGTTGCATTTTTACACGAGATGTACAAAGACACAAGCTACAGGGTCAACTCTATAAAGAAGAAAATGAGAAAGTATTGATGAGCAGAAATCACAAATGCAAGAAATCCAAGGCAGACAGGTAACTCAAAAGAGAAAGAACTGAAATGCTTCAGCATTCAGAAGATTGCACATACCACAGTGTAATCACCTGAAAACAGGTAGGGACCACATAAAAAAAAAGGGGGGGGGAAGATTATTTCTTTGTACAGAACTGAGGCCCTCAGAGAAAACAGAGGGCTTCCCTGCAGAGAGAGAAAGAAAAAAGGATTTCCCAGCACAGGGACAGGCTGAAGGGCCAAACTGGAGCTGGCAGCAGACACCTGCCTCCCACCCAGCTGCATGCTGTAAACAAGAGAGAAGAGGCAGGTCTGCCACCCTGAGGGGGATGACACTGGATGCTCTTAGATCTGAGCAAACACAAAGAACGTTCCTTTGCCACAGCTCAGACTCCGCTTCTGACGGTTCAGAAGGAGCTGAGGCCGTTTCACTTCATTCCTCCCCGCTCTGGTTGCCCTCCTACCTTCCCTGCTTACACCCTAGAGCTGCCTGTCCCTTCATCACCAAACAGCCCAGGAGCACATACATACAGTGGGGACAGAGCAAACCAGCTTCTTTGAGGACATCCCAACTTTGGGAAAAGCAGCTACCAGGTAGGTATGGCAGCCCCCTCTTCCTTGCTTTCACACAAACAGAAAGCAATGCAATGGTTTTCTTTCCAGCCTGTGGTTTCCCATCCACCAGCCATCCCAGCAAAGGCAGCCATTCAGTTAGAACAGCCACCTGTGAGAGCCTGGAAATCACAAGGAAAGGGGGGAAGGGAGGAAAGGAAAGCAATTTCTCTTACAGGAAGGCAATAGAATACTTTGAGACGGCTCATAAAACCTGAAGGTTTTAGCCATTGCAGTTTCAAACTTAAGGAACATGCAAGGAGGGTAGTGGTAGGGTAACAGTGAAAACATATTCGGGGGTTTAACCCTCTCTGGAACACGAGGAAGGCTGGAGGGGAACATACAGGTCCCTCATACATTCCTTACATCTTACACACCTCCATCTCTGCAGCACAGATGGAGTAGGAGATCAGATTTTACGTTGCTGCTGTACCCCACATCTAGTTCAAGCATCAATCCCAGTTCTAATTTTTTATAAGGATAAGGCTCTTCTGTTATCCCCTTACACAATGGCCACTGATTACAAATGCAAAACACAAGACCTTTTCTCAGGAATAGCAAAACTTACAGCTTTTGTGTGCTCGTGCTCCTCTTCTACAATTCTTTCTGCCTCTCAGCTCTCCTGGACCTACAGGGCTCCAGCAGCTCCTCAGGCCACCGACACCCCCAAACTTAAACTTGCCCACTCCTCCATGGTTCAACCCCCTGAATACAGCTGAAACAGATATCTCAGCCCACCTCTCATTACAGCTGACGGGCATTAGCCACTCATGGAGCTTGAACACAGCCAATTTGTATTAACGGCCACTGCGGCGATTTATTTTCCAGACTTGTCTGTGCAAAATTTACAGAAAATGCTTCTAAGAAGAATGCGTAGACACAGAAACACTCAGATTGATGACAAGATTTATGATCACAGAAAGCAAACAGAGAGCTGCAAATCCAGCAGCCTGGAACAGCAACCTGGGCATAACCAGTCCTAGAAGGGAAGGATATGTTCTGCACAGTAGAAAGATTATTATTATTTTTCTTCCTGTTCATTGTTCCTTTTCTTTCTAAAGCCCCCCAGGTACCACTAGGGGTTATGTATTAACAGCTGTACGTGTCAAAGAATGCTTTCTGGTACTTTCAACAGCTCCTTCATCCCTTCTGAAAGGACCTGGGGTCAGCAGCCCAGACTTGATATTTTCAAACAAATTTTTAAAAGCAACGTTCACAGCCCAAGTATTCTTAAGTCACTGTAATGCCCCACATGTCTTAAAACACAGATTTCTTTTTATGCAGGGAGTTAAAGGCCAGACAATCAATGAAGTAAAATAAATACGCCAGACTATGATCTCCCCTCCCTGTATGAACTTATCTCAAGGATGCCAGATTTAGAACTGTATTCACCCAAAAGCTATAAAGAAGCTCAGGGATGAAATAGCTTCAGCATTAAATTGTGACATGTTGCTTCTTGCTTAAAGCTCTCTTCATAGGGGATGACTAGAAAGCAATTAACATGATGCCAGTCTTCCAAAAAGGTTTCAGTGACGAGCTGAGTGACTATGGAGGAGTAAACATGATGAATTAGGAGAAACAGGAGAAATTGGAATAAAGAAAAGAGTGAACAGGCACATGGGTAAGCATATTGAGGAAGAGGCAGCACAGGTTTTCAAAAGAGGGGCTCTGCCTCGGGAACAGAGTGGAGCTCTCTGAAGGGGCCCATGAGAGGGGAGAAAAGGGAAATATAATTACTGCAGTTTGCTTGGACTACCAGATAGCATTCAGCCAGATCCTTCAACAGCTAATCTTCCATGAGACACGAGCAAAGGCCATCATACAAGTAAATAATTGGTTAGGAGATAAGAAAAAATGTCTGGGAGTCAATGGCCAATGTTCAGAGTGGACAGTGTCGCCTGGGGTGACATCCAGTGCCTTCATAAGTGAGCTAGAAAAAAGGCGTGAAGAGGAAAATGACAGAGTTTGCTGATGATGCAAGTGTTTCTGGAGAGCAAAGATGAATTTTGACTGAAAAATTAAAGTTGTTTACTTCTTGATCCCAAAAATACCTTAGACCCACAGCTAGGTCTGCTTGCGTAACAGGGCTCCAGCAGCAAATGCTCCTCTACATTTACAAAGACTGTGAAGGCCCTTTGCAATGTAATTAATTTCAGGCAATTAAAGCAGTCAAGTGGGTCCCCGCACCGTGTGCCCCGGGCATGGCTGTGACGCTGCAGAGGAACGGGCATGGCTGAGCCAGCTGCAAGGAGCAGCTCCTCAGAAGGGAGCAAAAGGTAAGTGTGAAAGGGGAACGAAAGGCAAATGAGTTTGAAAGGGAAAGGCCTGACAGCGCAGTTAAGAGCTGCCACCAGGCAGAGGGAACAAAGGCAAGATGTGCCTACCTTCTGATCAAGCGAAGGGCTGTCAGCTCCTACTGCTTTCTATGCACAACTGAGAAATAAGGAGCTCTTGCTGCCAGGAGAAGGCTCAGCCAGATGTTGCAGTGGGACCGAGTCCTGGATCAACAGTCGGGTAATGTCCCAAGGGGACTGGGACTCAGACAGGGTGAGCACGGGTCACCAAGAACCTCTTTGCAAAAAATTGTGGGATGCTTAATTGCAGTGAGTCATGCACGGCTAATGCAGGCTGGCAAAAGTAGCTTAAAGTCACTAAGAACCTTGAATGTTTTGCTTGCACTTAACACTTGAGGTGTTTAAAGGCTCACAACAACGATGAGCAGCAACCACTCACCCCCTGCAGCAGGTGCCCAATATCTCATTTGTGTTGGACACAGGTAACTTGCAAAGTGGTAACTGCAGAAAAGCATCCTGCCAGCCCCAGCATCACGTGGCTGACTGTATTCCTGACCTTCCACGTTCCAGAGAACCATTTTATCCAAAATAGTCTGCAAAGGACATGCAAAGAGTGTTGGCAACCAGGTTGTGGGATAACAGGAAATCGTGGGAATTTGGTTAGCAGGGATGGGCAAGGGGCTGCTCCCTCTGCTAGGTACCCAGGCAGGCCCCACGGACCAGCCCACAGCGCACAGAGCCCAGAAGGTGCCTGAGAAACCCATCTGCAGCTCCGAGCATACACATCTGAGTCAATCTTCTCTCCTCATTCCCACACGGAGCAGCCTTCACGATGAAATAAGGATGGCTTTAAGCACAGCTATGATACATAAGCATGGGAAATGAAGCCCTTCGTTTCCCTGCAGATCTCTTCTTTGGTACAACCCCGGGATGCTATAAAGTGAGGCAGGATCCAAAACAGGAGGAGGAAAGAGGAGGCAGCGCAGGTGCAGCCGTAACAGCCACCCCCAGCAACGACAGCTCAGCCACGAAGCAAAAAATGACATCCCACTTCACCCTGATGGGAATCAAGAGGTGACGTGCTGGAGACACAGAAGAAGAGCTACTTCAACCGACTACTGATTTCTGCATTGAGTGCGGGTTTTTATGGTTTGGGTTTGGTTTTTTTCCACTGTTTCAGCTTCTTGCATATTTCGGCATTTACAATCTGGAACACGAGGGTTGCACAAGGGATGCTGCTCCCTTTGAGTCTCCAATAAAACAGCTGGGGCTTTGACACCACTTCCAAAACCCGAAGAAAAATCCCCACTCTTAAGCCGCACGCAGCCTCTAAAGGCCACGACACACTTCAAAGGCAGCTCCCCAGCCCACTGGGAACAGCCTGTTTCAAACATAAAGATTTTACAAGGCTTCCAAATGTGCAGCAATGGTACAATAAAAATGTTCTGGAGCCACTGGGGCCGCAGCTTCGTGGTGGGTTTTTTTTGCAGCTGCTGCCATCAGCTTTGCTTTGCTGTGATACGGCACAGCTGGGCTCAGCGATGAAATAAAGTATCTTGCAGTGAAGCCGATCCGGGAAAGATGCTGCATCCACAGGCAGAGTTTAGGTGAGGTGAGAGGAGTTTTGAAGAGTACCGAGCGCTCCGGGAATAAAAGGAAAATGATCTAACGGTGCCGGCGGGCTCTGTCAGAGCGGCTCAGCGCAGTCGAGCGCAGGGAGGAGGAGAGCAGCAGAGCTGGGGCAGGACGAGCCTGCACACACGCAGCCTCTGCCACCAAAATGCAAACACACAATAAACTGTGTTATACTGGCCTGGTCGGTCCGATGGGCAGAAAGGCATTGCCCGGGCTGCAAACAGGCAGTTTGCCTTCCCAGTGTGGGCTTCTCACCTGGAGCACTGTGTCCAGCTCTGGAGTCCTCAGCACAAGAAGAACAAAGACCTGTTGGAGCTGGTCCAGAAGAGGCCATGAAGATGCTCCGAGGGCTCAAGCCCCTCTGCTGTGAAGATGGGCTGAGGGAGTTGAGATTGTTCAGCCTGGAGAAGGCTCCGGGAAGACCTTATAGCCTCTTCCAGTACCTACAAAGGGGGGTTACAGGAGAGATTGGGAAGGACTCTTTATGAGGGGGTGCAGTGATAAGATGAGGGGTAACAGTTTTAAAGTGGGAGAGACGAGATTTAGATGAGATACCAGGAAGAAATTCTTCACTGTGAGGGTGGTGAGACACTGGAACAGGTTGCCCAGAGAAGCTGTGGCTGCCCCATCCCTGGAGGGGTTCAAGGCCAGGTTGGAGGGGGCATTGAGCAACCTGGTCTGGTGGGAGGTGTACCTGCCCAGGGCAGGGGGTGACACTGGATGTTTTTTAAGTTCCCTTCGAACACCATTCTATGATTCTTTGATTCCCTGCACACCCCTTCACAGACCATCCCTTCTCAGGATCAGTGCTGGGGGGCAGCCTTGAACAATCCCAACCCCATCTTCTGTCCCCACCGTTTGCCATGTGCAGTCCCTTCCCATTGAGCGGTGCAGCACTCAGCTGCTAAAAAGCCTCCATTAAGCAAAGTGTTACTTTGGACCAAATCAAGCTAGTGAAAAGAATTTTGAAACAATAAAACGGGCTCTCCAACCGTGAAACCAGGCACCTGCTCAGTCTTCCTACTGTTTTCAACTGGGGAATTAAGCCCCTTTTTCTACATTACAGCCATTTCAAGGAGAATTTCCCTCTAACATAGAATGCCAATGGCTGCATGCTTCTCAGGTAGGGTTTATAAAACAGAGGAGCAAGCCATGGTGGGAAGGAACAGTGGGCAGAGGAGTCCTACACCCTGGGAGAAGTGAAACGAAAAAAGGGAGGCAACCACTGCCTGAAGAAAACAGGTCCTTGCCCAGGGTGAAGTGCCATGTCCACTGCCTGCTTGACCCAACATCCTCCAGCCAGTTCCTACATCAAAAAAACAACAAAGAAAGGACCACCACACAGCCATCACCCCTGTGCTCTGCAGCATCCATCACTGCTGGTGACGCAGAGGTCCCTGCAGAGAGGTCTCACCAGCAGAGGTGATGCATCTGTTATTTTCTCCTCATCACAGGAAGCAACCCGTGGAGGGTAAAATGCTTTATTTAAAAACTGGCACATGCTTTAGAGTCTTTCAACTAACACCTGTCATTTCTGGCAGTGCTATTAACACAAAGTCTTTCTCTTTCAAGTACCATGCACACAGTTGTTCCCACCTGCCTCGGCAGGGACCTCACAGCAGCGCACGGGGCACGGGAGGTAAATGCACAGAGATCATCATACCTGAGGGCAGATACTCCACTGATGGATTCTGAGAAGCAGCAAGGGTTTATCTCACTCAAATCACACAGTCGGTGGGTGACCCAGCCTGTCCTGCAGCCCTCTCTAACTGTAGAGTGGTACCCAGTGCCACCACTGCCACCATCACTGGATGGCAGGGCACATCTCCACCCACTGTGATGGCCCTGCGTGCCACAGACTGAACCTCTGGGCCAAATCCCTTGTGCCAGGCAGCCTTTTCGGCTGAGGCTGCCCACACCCTGGAGCAACTGCACTGTACAGCCCATGTGCCCCAGGTGGGGATGGCTTACAGAGAGGAGCAGAGCCTCTGCCCCTGCTTGGTGACCCCCAAACTTCTGCTCTGCCAGCACACCACAGTGAGGGACTGGATGCTTCTGGGCAGAGAGGCCCTGAAAAGACAGGAGGTACATAGCAGAAGGAAGGCAGCAGCCCCAGGTGGAGATGAAACAGCATCACGAGGACACTGGCTCAGGGTTTGGTGACACAGCCACAAGGGGGAAAAAATGAATTTTACTGTCTCCTTTACTGCCTTCACAGCAATGCGGAGACAGGCACTAGAAGTCAGCACTGAGCTATCACCAGTGAGAAGTTGCTCATCAGAATAAGCAAGAAAGTGTATTATGTGGGAGTATAATTTATTATAGAAAAGCAGCCTTTTTAAGGAGAATTTGAATTAGCATCTGCTGCTTCAGAGAGGCGACCCTTACCAGCACCAGCTGTCAGTGACTGTCACCATCCCCAGGTCCTCCTAGCTCTACCCCTTTGTGTGCAGGATGGCAAATGCCACCACAGAGTCCACAGTGGCATAAACTCTATGCAATGACATTTGCTGCTCTTTACATGCTGCCAGACAACCTTTCACGCTTCATCTTGTGTGTCTTACAAGAGGGTTTTGAAAGCTCCAGCAGAAATCTTTGCTGGCAGGCAGAGGCAGCGAGAGCTGAGGACATGTGCCGTCCTCCATGCTGAGAAAACACCTGGATCCGCAAGAGGAGCTTTAGCTGGAAATGGTGGAAGCCTGAATTTCTCCCTGCAAGTCTGCTGGCCCCAAAACACTTCCCTAAATCCTCTCATTCCCAGCTATAAGGAACCAGGCTGGGAAATACCAAACAGCCTCCCAGGAGGAAACAGGGCAGGTGGAGAGGAGGAGGAGGAGATGACTGAGGACATTGACCACCCCACAAAACAGCGGTGTGGTCAGCACAGCCATGCAGACCAGAATGTGGAGGTACTGCACAGGATACATGGAATAGCAAACAATGGCAAAGAAACTATTATCTCTAGTCTAAATGAGGTTTTGGCCCATAGAAGGTGCTGCGCTCAGTTTGGCTGCGCTCCCCATGGCTTTTCTGATGATGATTTGAAAGATTTCCAGGAGAACTCTGCTGCAATTTTTTGTTTGTTAATCTTGAGTGCTTTGCAATAAAGAGAATTGAGCATTTTCCTGTGTCCCCCTGCCCCAGTCACTCTCAAAATATTGTCAAAAAGATGATCAGATTATAATTGGCACGGATTAAAATGTGAAATATTACCCAGGCCAAATCCTCTGTCGTGCTGAAGAGGTTCTTCCAAAAGGCATTTCTAAGAGGGAAGCTCTTCTCGGCATTTGGAGGGAAGCGATGACCTCTTCTGCCTACCACAGCCTGCCTGCCTTCCCCGGAGCCATCAAAATCCCTGCAGCTCTTCCAGGAATTGAAAAGGAGGTGGGGAGGTCAAAGGATAAAGAAGCTCAAATAACACATCTCAGACCTTGCTAATAAAAATGTAAATGGGGCTGTGCAGACTGGGAGGGCGACGGGGGGAGGACGACACACACCTATCTTCATAAAGGCATGGAGGATCCGGCAGGATGGCTCGATTTAGAAGTTTTAATGAGGCAGCTGTGCAAATGACACGTTGGCCCTGCTATAGAGTGCAAAAGGCTGCCAGCAAAGTCACCAGCTTATTTGAATTAGCAGCACCCAGCTATAAGCACTGCCGAAATAGCCTTAGCACTGCTAAAATCTCTCCAAAAAACCAACTGAGGATCAGACAAGCTTATGACTTAGCACGGGCCATCACAGGCAGGACCCACCTCTCCCACTGCAGACAGCAGTGCCTGGCCAGGGAGGTGTTCGACACAGAGAAATCCGTGCGCATCCGTATTAATCACTGATGTCAGATATAAAACCGCTGATGGCTAATCGTGGTTTGCTGCACTTATATAAAATACATGCTCATTAGCAATTATTTCCAGCATCCTTATCTCTGTCCTCCGCAGTCCCCTGTACCCCAAAGAAAATTTAGTAGAAAAGAGGTGAGGAAAACCTTTCCTCAGCAGGTCCTGGATGCTTTGTTTTTTCCAGACACTGAGGGGTAAATGGATTTCACAAAGCAGACTTGCAAAGCTGAAATACATAGTAAATCAATGTACTTAAGTCCTTGTTTGCACTTGTACCAAGGCCCTTTGGCATTAGATACGGCTCAAAAATGAGCACATTAGAAACTGCTCAAGAATGAGCACACTAGAAACCCATTTTGCACACAAACAAGCCAGAAGTGTAGCTGCTGCTCTGCCTCCCTCTTGGCACAAACTTTTACGCGCAGATGTGCTGTTTGGCCAAGCCCCAGCTTGATGTGGTAACACCGAGCACCTTGACTTCTACATTAGTAAAAAGGGCCCATATTAGAGTGTTAAAGGTCGTTTTCTGTATTTTATTTCAGACTGAAGCCACGCAGGGGGCTGTGCCTGAGGGAGCCGTTCCTGAGTCGACCTGAGCACAGCCCAGCTGTATAGGCTGCAGCGCTCTGCTCTCCCATCTTCCAGCCTCACCCAGACACCCAGCTGCTGTGCAGGAAGGTTCTCCTTTAATTTACCAAAATCAGAGACTAAACAGGGCTCAGGCCACCTCTAACCAGACTAACCAGCCCGCCCATGCAAGGTGAGCACGTTGGTGCAACAGAGTACAGTGAAACACACGCACACCAGCAGGGATACAGCAGCACGCTCATTTGCCAAGGAATATCCAGTCCCTGCACGTGGGGAATAACAACTAAGCCAAACCACTCCATTTATTCTGACGGACACATAAGGCCATCTAGTTCCAGGTATAGAAAGATCACCACCTTCTCCCTGCCAGCAGCAGGAGCTGCATGGTGATAGCTGCTGTACAAACACAGACACCCAGCCAGGGCTTCCCAGACCATAACCTGAGGGCAATCTAAGCTGTTTGCAAAGAACTTCAGATCTGGAACGAGCCTTGACAGACTGTGACAAATCCAGCCTCAGCCTAACCCATCACAAACGCTCGAGAAAGATTAACAAAGTACTCGGTTATTTAATGCCAGTGACCCTGGAGGAGGAGGAGGATGAACCTACATGAGATCACCAACTCATCACATCCCACTAGGGCAAGCACATTGCAGGATGGGTGGATGAATGAAGACACAGATGTAGTGACCATTTTTTGAAATGCAAAATAATTTAGGATGCAGATGTGGATTTCCTGGAGGGCAGGAAGAGAAGGAATTAAGGAGGCTCTAACTCCCCCTTGCCACTCACCATCAAGGTGGTCTGGGTCATGCCTGGTAGCTGAGGCTCCCCTCCCACCTTTACAGAGCATGGTGGGATCTGGCTGTGACACAGAATCACTGTCATCTCTATTTAACATCTCCACAATGTGCCTTCGCAGGTTAGACAAGGGACAAATCCCGCCTGCCTGATGGGTGCTCAGGATACTCAGCCAACAGTGTAGTGACATCCTACCAGGGGACTGGCACAGGAGGCAGGATTTGGATGTTCTTCAGGTTGTGTAGGCATCTGACCTCCTCCTGGAGAACAGGCTGCACCCAGGGCATCGAGCAGGAGGATCCACACAGGAGGCAGTGGTGTTCCCTCCTTAGGGAGCTCCCCTGATCCTGAGCAGCCATGAAGGAGCCCCAGCTCCATCCCCCCTGAGAAACCAGCAATGCCTGGCCGAGCTCAGTGCCAGCCCCAAACAGATGAATCCTTCAATGTGGAGAAATCATCCCCACTCACATGTCAAACACCAGATGTTGAATCTGAATGTCCAGGATCTGGAGTCCCTGGCACAGCCATGGGAGCACTCTCGGCCCCCAAGACAGGCACCAGGATAACTCACAGAGTCTCAAACCAGTCTGAAAATATCGAGGGTTTCCAAAACGGAGGCCAAATGATCCCACTCATGCATGCCACATAGGAAAACGAATGCCATCCTGCCTGCCATCCAGAGCTCGGGGCTGGAGTCAGATCAGCTGTGGAGATGGAATAACATCTCCTCCTAATATGGTTTGTCTGTAAAGAATATCTAACCTGAAAGCACCCAGAATCTCATTAGTAGGATGGAACAATCAGGAAAGAAGAGAAAAAGCAGAAAATCAGAGAAAAAGCCCCCTGAGCTGTGTACCCTGCACGAGGGTAAGCAGAGCCACAGACCCCCCATCCTCCCAGCTGTGTGGGGCTTTGGGGAGCATCAACGCTCAGCCTTGTTGCCCTCTGCACCCCTGCTCCACCACCATCACACAAAGTCACCTCACTTGCTCCAATTCCCCTCAACCTTGATGGGCATGAAAGAAGTCACCATCACACACACCTTTCTAGGAATGCAGGGACCTGAACCTTGAAGGGAAAACCCATGTTGTGGACACCAGCCCCTGACCACATCAGTCTGGGAGAGCACTTTAGCCCCATTGTGCCCCACCACACTCCCATATGGACCAGAGAGAATACCTCCCAACGCCACATAGCAAGTGTTGGACCTCACAGAAGTCAAAATTGTACCTTGTGTAAGAACAGAGGTGATCCCTGTGATCTTGAAGGGATCCCTGTAATAGGAAGGGGCAATTCAGGAGAGAGGGGAGCAACAGTTCATTAGAGACAGAAGAGAAAAGCTAAGAGAAGCTCTGGCCTCTTCTGCTCCTTCCACCCCTTCTGGACAAGCCTTCACCACGCTCCAGAACTGGAGACAGTGCAGGCATTACCTGAAGATCCCAGGGAGTCATAACTTGAGCCCTCTGCCCTTTCCCACCCAAACTCCAGGGCATTGGTGGGGAACACCTAGGTTGCTTCCCCTGACCTGGACAGTGACATTATTTGGGCCAGAAACACCAGATGTGGCAGCTATGAACCTGAGACAGCATCTCAGTCCCCTTTCAGCACCACTCCTCAAAGTGTCCATGCAATTTACCCCTGGGCAGGGGAAAAGCTGACAGCTAAAGACAAATTCTCCTGGGTTGGTAGAGAGCTCAGTGAGGGATGAATACTTCCTGTGAGCAGAGCAGCTATAAACCCGATATCTGTGTAAGGCAACCTGGGTGAGGGAAAATAAGCTGCTGATTTCAGCCCCCAGAGTCTCACTTTCACATAAAGCAGCCAAGAGCAAAGCCATACTGACTCAGAAAAGACAACTGAAGTTTCATATTGCAGAAAAACAGGAAGAAAAGAGACAAAAATGCCAAAAAAAGCTCTGTGAAGTCTCCAGACGCGTTGGCCGAGTTTGGGTGGCTCTTTCACTGGCGGGGACAGATAGCGGGAAGAGTGAAAAAAGCAGTTGGGGACCAGCTGGGAATTCAGATATCACATTTGCATGTGTCCAAGACCACGAGTGTTGGAACAGAGGGATGTAAATGCAAGTTTCCTAGGAACTAGAGGCAACCGGGGGACTGCCATGTCCCGCACAGTGAGTCACAACCACCTCACCAACGCTCCTTCTCAGGAGATGCTGCCACTTGTGTGTGCTCCCAGCTCTCAGAGTGGCTCCGGGAGGACCTGGGCTCAGCACGATGCTGCAAATGCCTGGTCTCCTTTGGGCTGATCCCAAAATCAGGCCAGCTTTGCATAAACTAATTTGAATTTCTGTGTAACCATGATCACATTTGCACTGGAGACATGTCTGCTATATCATCACTATCTCTGGGTGTTAAAGGGGGTCGTGCAGGGAGATGAGCAAACCAAGCCAGGTGAATGGGAATCATACCTTACCCCGATCTTGCACATGTTTCTAGACCTGACCCAGACCAAGAATGCAGACACATTCATGAGATTCTTGTCTTTTATCAATTTTGGCTGCATTTGTACACGCTCTTCCCTACGCAGCGGGAGCAGCACGTTATTACATTTTTTAAATGCGATCCATAGAGAAACTTACACTTCCAGCTCGGAGCAGAAAGAAGCCCATGGCTGCTGCCAAACTTGGCCTCAAAACTGCCCCAGCAGAAGTGGGACATGCCAAATGGGCCCTGCACAGACCGGGGGAGGCAGTAGACAGTCAGTGGGGTGCACAGCTGGCAGGGCACACAGCCCAGCTCAAAAGACACCAAAGAATTGACTGGTTCAGTTGAGGTTGCAATCAATAAGCAAACACACTCAAATTCACATAGCACTGGCATAAATCCTTATACCAAAGGAGAGAAGGAGTCTTTATTGCCCTGCATTTAATAGAATAAAAATGGTTATTACCTTTGCAGTAACTTCAGAAGGCTCCTATGCAGAACCCGAGCCCTGTAGCAGTAGATGTTGTCTGAATGATTAAACAGACCTGTTTCATATCTCAGAGGGCTCCTACCTTCATCTGTTATTGACTGTGCAGTTTCTAGTCCTGTTACAAATCACATGGGCTGGAACTCCTGTCTACAGCTCTAATAGTATCTGACAAATGTGAAAAACCCTGAAACTCAGGGCATCAGGAGATAAGTGAGCTCAATGATCTCTGTTTTACTGATGAGGAACAGAAGCAGCAAAAATGCAACCGCAAACAACCCTCTGAGCCCAGGCTGTGAACCTGACACTGTCCATGCTGCCCTCAAACATCTCTCCAGCCACCTCCTCTAACGACTCCAGCAGGACACAGACCTGTCCAGCTTCCCCTAATGGCAGCCCCGTGGGCACTGAGATTTCCTGATAAACAAACACACTGGTATAATATTTTTCAAAAGGTTTAAACATCAAAAAAAAGGAAGTACCAGGTTGGGACCAAGAGCTCCAGGAAACCGACGGGTTGCCCAGAAGCCTTCCCCCGTCCCATTCCCCCTTCCTTTCCCTGGCCAATACCAACCTACTGGCACCTTGGTGACAGGAGTGATGGGAGTGTGACAGTTCCACTGTAGGTGCCTGGAGAGAGACCTGTACTCACCTACCAAAGGTTGGGGACTGAAGCAGTGCGGTCGAGCCATGCCCAGTGGAGGTCCCCATCTCCCCAGTCAGCATCCCTGCATCTGCACTGGGCTTCTGCCACTGTGGCCTTTGAGTTGCAGGCGGAGAGTAGCAAGGGCATTCAAGGACTGCAGCAGGTTGTCCCTGCTCTGTATGTGGAGGCCACCACATAAACAACCTGCTCACTCCCAGTGGATCACCCACAAATAATGCATTTTGCCAGTGGCTTCTCCTTCAGTGTTCACCAAGGGACAACTGCCGCTGGCTGGAGTCACGCAGTTGATGGGTTAAGTCCACCTCGCTGGAGAGCAGTGTGAGAAGCAGTTCCCAGCCCTCACTTTCCCAAAAGTTTCTAGGGGCCAGCCACAAAATGCAGGTTTAGAAAAAAAACCTTTAGACAAAACTCTTTTACATTTGAAGGTGTGACATCGCTCTCTACAATTACTTGAAAGGACATTGTAGAGAGGTTGGTGCTGGTCTCTTCTCTCAGGTAATTAGTGATAGAACAAGAGAGAATGGCTTCAAGCTACAACAGGGTAGGTTTAAACTGAACGTTAGGAAAGAGTTCTTCCACAGAAAGAGTGGTCGGGCATTGGAATAGGCTGCTCAGGGAGGTGGTTGAATCACCTTGGATGTGTTTAAGAGTCATTTAGATGTGGTGTCGGGGGATATGGTGTAGAATGTTGTAGAGTAGGGTAGATGGTTGGACTCGATGATCCCAAGGGTCTTTTCCAACCTAAATCATGGAATCATGGCGTTGTCAGAGTTGGAAGGGACCTCTAGAGATGATTCTATGTTTGGGCTGAAGTTTTAGAAGTCAGCCAGCTAATGTAAAATCTATTTTCATTGCAAAAATCAAGCCTCCACATGACAAATTGCTTGTGACCCATGTCCTCACCACACTCAAAAGCCTGTACCTCAGAGAGACCATGCTTTGCAGAACAGCTGCCCCACTGCAGGGACAGTCACGGCTGGTGCCCACCAAGCCTTCCAGGTGCTACCTCAGTCACACTGTGCAGCTTGACCAAAATTGGGTTCACGCTGCAGGAGAATAAGGTCTTAGACACAAGATACATCTGAAAGCACCCAGGTACAAAAGGTTGGGAACAACGGGGAAATGATACAAGTATCCAGGGAATGAGTTAAAGGAGAAACAGCCCTCGGGTAGTAACAGCGATGCAGGACAGAGGAACCAGGGCCGGGTGGTGTGCCAGGTACTGCCACCTCCCAGGAGATGGTAAGCATCACCTAATTGCTGTGGCTGCCCAAACACAAACCGGTGAAGCCAGCAAAGGTCCGGACAGGCATCCGCCACACACACGTGTCCAGCAGGAGACACCTCAGAAGAGATGGGTGCTCCTCACTTCCCACTAGC
>JAOQGH010000003.1:27998954-28020938 GCA_025769975.1 Gallinago jamesoni | reverse complement strand
GGACAGGCATCCGCCACACACACGTGTCCAGCAGGAGACACCTCAGAAGAGATGGGTGCTCCTCACTTCCCACTAGCGCAAATCAGGAACAATTCCCTCCAGTCCACAGAGCTAAAGCAGGGAACTGCGAGGAAGAGCAATCCCATCGCATGCAAGCAACCAGCACAGTATTCAGCTACTAACAAAATAATCCCAAATTGAGCTTTGGCATTTCTCAGCACCAGCCCTTTCCTCACACGTGTTTTTTCTGGGTGCCTGGTTGATCTCGCTCCATCTTTACCCTCCTCGAGTACGGCTGGGGAAAGGCAACCAGCCGAACCCCAAACAACCTCGATAACATTCTGTAACCGCCAGCCCCAAATATCTCAGATGCTGTGGTGCGTGATACCACCGCACAGATTCCCCTGTTAATACGCTGTCCAACCCAAATAAACCTTGGCTTCACTTTGGAATTGATCTCCGAATCGAGGAGCTCTGCCGTTTCCCTGGGCAGCCGACCCTCCCGCAGGAATTTAACCCTCCCTGGCCCGACCGCTCTCCCCTGACCCAGTGCTTTTGCTCAGGCATCATTTAGGCATTTGAGCTCCTCACGGCGATACAAGGAGGGGTGGGATGGCTTTTCCTCTCACCGGTCCTGGGATGAAAACAGCCGTGAGATCTCACAGCCCCGGCTGGCTCACGGCCAGGCGGGGGGAGCCGGCTAAACGAGCCATGGCTGTCAAAATGCTGCTGCTTTAAAAAGGCTCTTTGCTGGCTGCAGTCAAAACCACGCTATGCCTAACGTCACAGAGTAACAGAAATAGCAGGCGTGAGTGAAGGGAGGAGAATGAGAGTATTAAGAGCGCACAGATTTCAAACATACTTGGCTAGGTAGCACGCTCCCTTCCTGCCGCTGCCTTTCCAGATGCAACGGAGCACAGGGATCTCTCGCTGTCTGCCCAGCAAGGAGGATACTCGTTTTCTCTTTATTCCTTTTTTTTTCTTCTCCTTTTCTAAGTTTCAGCTTTAATACTACTAGATTTGTTTTTATTTCATTTCCTGTAGGAAACTTCATCTCCTGGATTTAAAAGCAAGGTTTGAGCAGGAGGAATTAATTTATGTTTGTAGCTACTGGAATGTGCATGGTACTCCTGTGTGATGATAATGGAGAGGGAAAGGCAGGATTGGCTGAGAAAATTGCTTAGACATTAAGGTGCTTGAATGGCTGGCTGGAATAACAAGCTTCCCATTGTATGTGTGTGTTTGTGCATGTGCAGGAGTGTGTGCATTTATGTACGAGTGCAGCAATGACAGTAACTTTAAAACGATGCAAGGTTTCCCCAGTTTGCTTAATTTTCCTCCTCCAGGAGCGAGGACTTGCCTAGCTGTGGGCTCTGTCGGGAGGCAGGTGAAGCATCCAAATTGAATTAGTGCTGTAGTAATTTTATGAATGGAGCAAAAGGCAGGGTTCAGTGGAAGAGGAGCAGCGCAGGGAGTCGCGGTGTGCTGAGCTCTCTCTGGCAGGAGCTGTCGCACCCGGGAACGGCACAGATGGGCACAGCCACGGCACAGATCTGCCACAAGTGCCCGGAAAACAAAGTGAGGCAGCCACAAGGAAACAGCACCTGGGCCGTGGAAACATGCTCCTGAAAATGAGCTATCACAAATCCAACTGAGCTTGATAGCTGTGTGCGTGACCAGCTCCAGGTTTAGCTGGAGCATCCCATGCAGAGCCATCCGTTTCCAACCAAGAGTGCCGGCAATCCTGTGGCAGAGGAGCAAGCAGAGTTCCCTGAGCATCCACATCTCCTGCAGGTGTGACACTTGCTGCCAGCACAGCTCGTACGTGAACATGGACAAAGCAGAAGATAAGGGAGCAAGCCGGAGCACGGACAGGCTGGCTACACATGCCCAAAGCCAAGCGGGAGAGGACTGCACAGCCCAGCAGAGGAGGGAGGAGGTAGATTTGGGTTTGCAAGGTCCAAGAAAGCTGAGGTGCTGGTGAAGCTGCTGCAGATCAGCCCGGAGGAATGACATCCCAAAGGAGCACTGACCACTGCAGGAACACACTTCATCTCTCCCCGTCGGATATCTGTACCCAAGGAATCTGGGAAAAAGATGAGCTCTATGGTTTTTTTTTTTTTTTTTTTTTTTTGCACCCCTAACAAGGAGAAATCTCCCTCTGTACTGGATTGCTTTCTTTTATGCAGAGTTTTTGCATGACATCTCCATAGCACCCATCATCCACAGCATGTGGTAATGAGAAGAGACGATGAGGACAAGTCACAAAGAGGATGAACATTGTCCATCTTCTATTGCTACAGAGGTCACTGCCAGGCTCTCTGACACAAGGGCAATCAGAGGAGGGCCCCATGGCGTAATCCTGCTCCCAAGGAGCAAGGGGGAGGAAAAGGGCAAAGGAGTCAGAGCTGGTGTGGAGGTAAAGGGAGGCCGAACTCACTGGGAAAAGCTACAAAACTTCACAGCCTGGGCAGTGGAATGAGGCAGAGGGAAATCTCTGCCTACTGAACCCTGCAAGGACAAGGGGGTCCAGCAGCCCCTCTCACAGAGCTTTCCAGAGACAACCTGAGCTCCATAAAATATATAGCATAAGCACACTTCCGTGAGCACCGACCTTCAGGTTGGCTTTTGGAATGCCTTAAAATTTGGGAATTTTAGCTACTTCAGTGTTTCTCTCAGGCAGGTTTGACCTCCCTTTGCCTACACCCAGAGCTAGTATAAATTCAAAGCACCGCAGTTATGATCTGTAGGGCGCTGAACTCGAGCTAACTGAAAGTTCCCACGTACAACGAGTGACTACCTGCCTGACACGCTCCAGAGCAATCTCACACCTCACTGCGTAAGGCTGTTTGGACAGGTTCACAGACAGGTCTGTCTGAAATGTATCTCTTCACGGATACACGAAAATCTGTGGGATTGCACTTGACAGACAGCATGAAATAAAAAACCCCAATGGATTTTACAGACATAAAAACCACAGGGCAACCTACAACTTGCTCTATAGATAGGAAATGCCTTTTTTCTCCATCAGTCAACTACAATTTGAAACTGTAGGTCAAGTTTCTCGTTCAAGGAAAGTTGTTCTGTGAAAACACTGCAGAAATGCTGGACAGGACTTTGAGTGTATCACTTACACAAAATAGATAACAATTGGGCTGTAAATGGTAAATCCAAAGTTTGTTTTCACTTCTTGGGGGTCTTTTACTTCTTCAGAGTTAAGAACTTGGCAAATAGGCTTACGCAATCTTGCAGATAGATCTGCAAGTTGCCGTTATAAATTTAGGAAGGACGCTTTTTTCTCCAACCCCAAACTAACTCTAAGGATTGCAGCAAGCGGTTCCGATGATCCACACGGAGTTTTTTTGTCTTCCATGGACACACTAAGGCATGTCATTCCTCAAAGCTGTGCTCTTGTAATGATAATGTGAATCTTAGACAAGTGGCCTCAGTGCAGAAGACCTTTGGTACATGCAGTCAGTGCAGAGGGACAGGTAACTTCTAAATGATTGTGTTGCTTTGGCAGATTTCTAATATGTTGCTTTCTGATGTCTTTCCTCTAGTGGAGAATGCAGATCTTCCTCGGATGAGACCCTGCCAAGAAATGGTTCATCATCTCCCAGCAGGGGCATTTCTCAGACCAGAAAGAACTGATCTTCAGACCCCTGTGGCATGAACAAAGCCTCTGGCATTAACAGGCCAGGAGGATGTCCCTAACCGACGAGCTGGAGAGCCACTTCTCTGCAACCCCTTACATGGTGACAGACACAAGCGAGGGCAGCCTGTTCAGAATCAGACCCAACATCTCTGCCAATGCCACTGGGGATGGCACACCAGCCACCGGTTCCATGGAGGACATGATTGCCATCTGCACCATCGGGACAATCCTCTCCCTCATGTGTGTGATTGGGGTGACAGGCAACGTCTACACCTTGCTGGTGATGTGCCATTACTTGCGATCATCTGCCTCCATGTATATTTACATCATCAACCTTGCCCTGGCAGACCTGCTCTACCTTCTCACCATCCCTTTCATCGTTGGGACCTACTTTATTCAGAAATGGTACTTTGGGGACATTGGCTGTCGCATCCTGTTCAGTCTGGACTTCCTCACTATGCACGCCAGCATCTTCACCCTCACAGTCATGAGCACAGAGCGCTACTTTGCTGTGCTGAAGCCCCTGGACACAGTGAAGAGGTCCAAGAGTTACCGAAAGGCCATTGCTGTTGTCATCTGGCTGGTATCACTGCTGCTCACTCTCCCAATGCTCATCATGATCCAGCTGGTGCAAAGGGACAACAAAAGCATCTGTCTGCCCACTTGGAGCAAGCTGTCCTACAAAGTCTATCTCACCATCCTTTTTGGTACCAGCATCGTGGGCCCAGGGGTGATCATTGGCTACCTTTACATCCGATTAGCTAAGATTTACTGGGTGTCTCAAACAGCGTCCTTCAAGCAGACCAAGCGGTTGCCGAATCAAAAAGTGCTCTATTTAATCTTCACGATAGTGCTGGTGTTCTGGGCTTGCTTCTTGCCTTTCTGGATATGGCAGCTCCTCTTCCAGTATTATGAATCCTTCCCTTTATCTCCCAAGGTGATGAAGAACATTAATTATCTGACGACCTGTCTGACCTATAGCAACAGCTGTATCAACCCGTTCCTCTACACTCTGCTCACCAAAAACTACCGGGAGTACCTGAAGAACAGACAGCGGTCCCTCAGCAGCAGCAGCGGGTACTTCCAAAGGAGGAATCGGTTTCAGAGGATTTCGGGGCGATCCCTGTCCACGAGCAGTCAGCACTGCACAGAGACATACGTTCTTGCTCATGCTCCTTTGGGAAACAGCAGTGCCTGAAGGTAAAATATATCTCCAAGAACAATCAATATTGACTTCAATGTTGCTTTGATTTAAAGTGTACACTGTAAAGGCAAAGCCTTAGCAGATCCATAATGTGCACACATTTAGTCCAGAGGCTGTGCCGTATGTCCACTCTCATTTTCTTCCGTGCCACTAACTTGATGCTAGCAACGCTCAGCTGAACATCTATCTAAATAGCCTTTTGCTTTTTATCTTTATATTTTATAGCGTACGTCTCCTCAAGTAGCCTATAGTAGGGTCATGTTTTTTAATAGTATCAGCTGTCTCACAGAGTTTAAACTTATGTTATCCCGTGAATGGCTGTAGTTTATTCCTTCTTTTCTTTAGCAGAACTGCTAAAATTGTAGATGTATGAGGACTGAAAACAATGAAATAAAGACAAAGCAGCTGATGTTTGTGACATGCAATTCAGTTTGAATTCGGGGTAGGACCGGACAACTTGGATAAGGCATATCCAGGGGTGTTTGTCCTGGTTTTGGTCGTATTCATATTTATTCTATACTCACATACGGGCATTGGGCTTGATTCTCCATTCACACAGGTGTCTGTAGTGGAGTTACACCACAGTTCATGCTAATGAGACAGGCTTCCCATGACAGTGCCACAGTCAGGGAACACTCAGCATTCCCTAGTGTGCTGACCCCAAACACATGAGCATCCCGGTGAGAGAGCATCATCTGTCCTGGAGAAGTGTGTCTGGCCTCTGTCCTCCTCTGATGGCATTATTCTCGGGGCATCCATCAACGAACTGCAACATCCAGGTGAGGGACCAGACCTACATTACCATGTCTAAGAGGAAAGGAGAGAGGAAGGGGAGGGTGGGGAGATGTGATCTCCAATGGGCAAAGCTGTGCTATCTGAAGTCCTTAATATTCTCAATTATAAAAGCAAAAGTTCCTTATCAGTGAGATTGCTTGTCCTGTTCACAGGAGATGACTTTGCTTTATTGCTACAAAAAGTTATTATAGTCCTCCCTACACCAAGAACACTTTGCCTGTCCTGGTTTTCACTGATGATAAAGCATCATTAGTATAAATATATCCTCCATGGTGTCTGGTCTCTAAAAGTACCTTCTCTGGGATGCTGCCAACATCCGTACAGGAGTCCTCTGCTTGCATTAGCCCCATTACCTCATTAGCAAGGATACAACGATGCAATGCCAACACAACTCTAACCAAGTTACAGAATTAGAAACAAATTAATGCTTAGGAGTAAATTCAGAACTGCAGTGCATATCACCATTTGGCAGCCAAGTCCATTTGCTTATACAGAAAATGAATTTAGGTTTTAAACACCTATTGACTTTCAAGGTATTTAAACGCTCATTGCTCATGGGGACAGTGAAAGCTCTGCTTCCAGCCTCTTTGGGTGACATGACTGGAAAAAGAAATTACCTTTTTCATGCATGGGCTTAAAGTTTGTTATGTATGGGGAAGACTGCACATGTTATGAAAGAAGACTCTTGTGCATGCAGTTTGAACATTGAGATGTTGCAGAAACTAGAAGACTGTCACTCTGTGCCCCCATCCCCCTCCACACACAGCACCCAGAGCGATACTGCGGGTCAGGGGTCTTACCTGCGCCCTGCTCGCAGTGCAGCACACTGACCAGTACATCCTGCTTCAGGATTAGCTCCTTCCTCCTTTCAGAGGGGCAGAAATACCATTATATTTGGCTATTCCCTACACTGACAGAATCTGCTAGTTTTCAGAACCTCCTTAGGGTGGAGACACACTAGTCAATGCCCATTACAGAAAGCAAAGCATCGTTCACCCCACTGTAAGGAAGAGGAGGCCCGTGAGTGGGAGAAAAGGCTTGCTATATTCATGAACCCATTTTCCACTTGTATAGTCAAGTGTTTATCATGGGTCAGAATGTAAAATTTGTCCTCCTTCTTTCGGAAATTACAATTTTAATTCAGCAATAGCCAGACAAGCTCAGCACAAGCAGTGCCCACCATTGCAAAGGAAAGCACAGTCCATATTTTCTAAAACCAGTTAGTCAAAACGAGAGGGCAGGTCACAAATCTCAATTCATCCAGGCATTACACACCAATGAGGACAGTTACCAAAAGACTTAGGAACAGATCTGTCTCCAGAGTTAATCAGTCAAACCCCTTTGTCCTCAGTGGTACCACTCTGATTAACTTCTCCAAGCCCATCACCCCCAATGCATCTCAGAAAAGATTTCCCAAAAGCCTGCCTGGCTCTGCAGGGGCAACAAGCACCCTGAAGGCAACATGAGCAGTGAGGTCATGCCAGAGGTCCTGCCATGCCCCAGGAGCTGAGCTGGGCTCAATGCAGAGGGTCCCTGTCTCCCCAGGAGGACATGCAGCCTCACTCTTGGGCTCCATCAGTCTCATTTCTCCTTTGAAGCTCATGCTGTGCTCTCAGCAGGGGCTTGCAAGTGTGTTGTCAAATCAGCACAACAAAGCCAAGAGAAAAGAAGACTACCATGAGTCAGGGAGTGATTGCAGGTGATGTTTCTGTCAATACTGGGTCATCTTTGAATCATGAGATATTTCGATTTCCACTCCAGGTTGGAGTTTTTTTGCTCCTTCAAACACTTGCATCCATCACCACTCAGAACAGGCAACAATAAGACAATATTATTCCAAGCCTACAGGTAAAAGCAAGGCTTTGAGCAGTTCACAGGTAACATGTATCCCAGCTCTGTATCCCCAAGTAAATCTATGGGCCATCAGCCACACTCAGGTCCCAAACATCAGACTGTTGTGCCCTTCCTGAAACCAAACAACAATTCAACCACGAGAGCCTGCTGAATATAAATGGGGAGCCAGAGCAGCCAGGGAAGTTCCGAAGAAGGAACCTGCCTCCTTCAAGACATAGATTAATTGCTATAGTTACAAGCAAATTATTGTGCCCTATTTATTCCTCCTTGCAGAAATCTACCATCAGTCAAAGATGCAAGAGGTGATTTTTGCATAATAAAAATTTGAAATCAAAGTGAAAGGGATGTGTGTGTGCATGTGTTCATGTGCTTGCATACCCCAGACCATGCCCTACACCTGCACACTATTTGCTAGCTCTTTCTTCTCTGTGTGGTGAACCAGGAGCTCTTTCATTATCCTGAAGTCTTAAATCCCCCCATCTCCAGTGCCCCACATGCTGGATTTCACCAGCCAGACTACAGGTAGAAGTCAAAACTCTAATTATTTTGCTAATTTAAGCCAGGGAGCATTCAGCAATACCTCAAGACTCAAAGTATAGCTGTAAATACACCATGACAGGGTATCCAAAACAGGCCAGGATGGAGATGCCAGCCCCTGTGGTGCTCTCAGCAGCTAGGAAAGGCCGGGTACCCACTCTGGTGGCTGAAACAGGCAGCGAACTACAGCTGGGGCCAGGCAATGTTTTCAGTTGGATAGTGTCTGCCAGAAAAGGATGACGTTGGTATTTACCCAAACTATCTGCAAATCCACCCAGAAATTTAAGAATCCTTCTGGAAAATCTTTTTTTTTTTTTTTCCCTTTTCCAAATACTGAATTGTCTCATTTCAGCCTTTAGGAGGCAAAACAACACAATTTCTCACTTCAAATTGAAGTTTCATTCATCAGTTTGCTTACACTTCATTTTAAAAATCCTCCGTGTGTTTTGTTCAAGCCACAGGACTCTTACAAAAAGTCCCACAGTCCGAGCAGCAAAGCAGAGAGCAGCTGCTCACCCTTTGGCCAAAACCTGCCTAGACTGGCCTTTTTTTCTTCTTCTAAAAATGCATGATCAAATCCTGAGACCCTCTGTCAGCTCTTACTGTTTTTCTAGATCAAAATCTAGCTGTCTCCAGTGCAAGACCGGAGAATCCTTTGGAAGAAAAGCATCAGACCTTATCTCTTATTTGGCCAGTTTTGTTTTAAAGTGACACCCAAGGACACTAAATATTGCCTTATGCACAGCTCGATCCAGGCCAGCTGTGCATGGGGATCTATGCCATCTATTTATTGTATAAGCTGTCATAAGCTGGAAAAAAGTGTCAGTTCTATATGATTCTGATCTCTTTTGCACCTCCAAAATCAATTCTCAACTGTAAGTCCTGCTTACACGCTGATACCTCTGATTTGCATTAAGGGTGCTGATTTAGGCACATCAGAAATGTGATGGAATCAAGATAACCGAGGAGGCAGTGTAATAGCAGGCAACAATTTATGCTGCAAGAAGAGAGAGGCATATTTGAAAGTAGGCTGGAAAAGGAGAGGCAGCACAAAAGCAGGTAATTTGTTGCTGATTCCCACTTTTTCAACGTAAAACTGAAAGCTAACTGCAAACATTGCTGAAAAAATCTCACACTGTTGAGTGCCAAGCAGCAGATAAATCCATTGCAGATATTAATGAAGAAACACATATGAGGAAACATAATCTTCATTTTACAGTGATGGACCCTTTACTAACTTTTATTACTCAGGAAAGAAGCCTCGGAGCTATAATAAGTCACCAGCTTCACGCTCAGCAGCAATGCAAGAAGCAAACGTGCCAGTTGTGCAAAAAGGCATCAAGAGCAAGACCGGTTCAACCCAGTTGAGCCATTTCTGGTTTTAAATTGAGATGTTTTCCTCAGTTTATCACCTCTCAAGTTACTTAAGTACAACATCAGACATGCTATGACCAAAGCCACTTCCCTTAGTGTACCCTTCCAGCAGCTATCAGCCAAAAATGCTATAGGTCTGAGTGCTACAGGAAAAAGGACATAAATCCAACATGCGGGTGCACATGTCCCCAGGTAGCTTTGAGACCAATCTACAGCAGTTGGTGAAATGCCACTGCCTCAGTAAACATTTTATGAGAAAGTTTACCTCTGTTTTATTCTGCTTTCCCAGGCACAAACATCCCCATCAATGTAGTTTGAGATGAAGAGTCCACCAGTCAAAAAAGTCAGAGTTGTATAAGCAAACTGATGGCTTACTGCTAAATCCAGTCCTCCCAATTGTTTATCACCTGGAAAGCCAACTGTCTGCAAGGAGAGCTCATGTTTTTGCCACAAGAGAAAGTCCAAATATCACAAATTTCGTTTCAACGACCAAAACACTCAAGCATGCATAATTTCAGCTGTCATTAGATTTAATTACATGTCAAGCAGCTGCTGCTACTAGTTTAAAGCTGCCTAGGAAGAGGATAAAATAACATAGTAAGAGTAAATATATTTTTAAAAAAATCAACAAAAGAACCTGTCTCAATGATAGCACAAAACATCCACTGACACAGGACCAGATCGGATTTGTCACAGCAGCTCTGCCTGTAACTACCGTCCGTGATTCAGGCATCACCCGTCACACAGACATCCTGCAACTCCCTTGGCAGAGTTAATTCATTGGCACCAACTGCAGTTCCAGCCACAAAACATACAAGCCCTGTCCTTTCAGATATGCCAAAGGCAGCACAAGTGGTGCACCCAGCAACGGACCGACCCTCAAAATAAATTACTCCTTGTGGGAAAGAAAGGCAAATGCCAGTAGTGAAGTGTGAGCATCAGTACGGTAGTTCTTTGAGCCCTATGCACGAGGATCAAATATTATGACAAAAATTTCTGACTTTTAATCACTATGTTTTAGAAATAAAATAAAAAAGGGGGGAGGGGAGGAGGGGGAGATTTCTTCCATAGCACAGGGGTAGCAGGTACCCACATGCTTTGGGATCCAGTGTATCAAGTACCTCTTCCAAAGATTTTTTTTCCAAGAAATCTTGACTGCTTTCAACCACTGAACCTGGTGCACACATCTGAGCACACGTGGGCAGTAATGGTGCCCTCTGGCTTTTCCTGTGTTTGTGTTTATTCAAAACACTAATAGAAGCACACCCAGCCAGCCTCCTGCCGATTACTTGTTTAGTTTATGGTTTACTGTTCAATGGAGAGTGTAACATAATTAATTCATTAACTGAAAGCATTTTACAAGCAGAATTGTTGCGTACAAAATGCCTATGTGAGTTGGTGAGTCACTGGTATTTTCTGATTATTCTTGGAGGCAGATACCTGTTCTGTGTCCAAAACAGTGACTGGAGAGAGCTCAGTATGGAGGACAACCAGGCAATGGCAGCAGGACGCAGTGTGCCATGAGCCCCAGCAGCTCCCGTAGCCACTGGATCCCACTAGCCCACTTCGGAGATGTTGGACCTGCCTTCAAATGAGAGAAGCAGCTCCACTGAAGTCAAGGAACAAAAATAATTTTGTGGATTTCATCCTTGTCTTGTGTGTTGCCAAAATATTTGGGTGGTTTGGCAACATCTAGCACTACCTGGAGAGGAGTCGGGCAGGAGTGGAGCAGCAGGTGGGTCCCACCTGGCGTTGGCTGAAATGTGCAGGTCGCCCATGGAAAAGAAGGTCTGACTATGAAGGCTACAGGCCAAACCGTGCAGGGAGCCCAGAACTTACATGAGATATATCACAGTTCAGGCTGAGATCTCTGGAAGAAACACATGCTTAAGTTTGCACAAAATGTGCCTATCCTGTATCTTCCACTGAGGTTACAAGTCTCTCATTTCATGCAAAGTGAACTCACCAAGGAAAAACTACAGGGCCAAGTCTTTAAACAATAACATAGGTTGACTTCCACTGGAGTCAGTGCAGTTGTACCAATTTACCTTAAAAAAAAAAACACCCACACTCAAAATATTTTTCACTCTTTGACTCCACTAAATGTGAATTTCAGTTGTCCACACTAACAGACAAGAAAGAAAATGATCCTGTGAATGATAAAGTAATCCACTTAATAGGACTTGCAGTACTCAAAGGCAAGGTCTACCCCAAGTCACTCTAGAAAGAGTAGAACACAATATTATGTAAAGCTTTCCATTCCTTGGGGCATCAGAAAATGGTACATTTCCTCTCTTTAAGGGCAGCCTGTGCTGAACCTTCCTGTGCTGTTCATGGCTGGATTTCAGTGCAGCAGCTTTGGCCATCTGGCTTCATTAAAACATCATCGTGTCCCCAGCTTTTCTTGATGGACCAAAAATAGCAAGAGCAGTTTTCCATTCAGCAATCCCTCATTAAGCAGTGCTAGCTGGTGGGTTGATTACAATTTAGTTTAGCTAATTAAAGAAGAAAACATCTTTGTAAGCTGCTAGGGCTTGATTTGCTTTCTGCTGTCTAAAAATTCTGCCTTGACTTGAAACCTATGTCTGAAAAGATCTACCTTTGGGTCAGTCTGTGACAGAACGTACCCTGAAGCAAATGCCTAATGCTGCCACACTTCTGCCCTGCAGCAAGAGAGGAGCTTTCGTTTACTTCAGTTAAGTCCAATGGATGGACTTAAAACCTAAATAACCTCTAAAAGAAAACAACCAGCGCCAAAGCACCATGCGGCAAGACCAACCATGGGATTTTGGACACTTCACATTCATGCAGACCCCACAGAGTTGTTCTTTATGGTTGCCCTTGCCCAGGGATGTTGGGCTGGGAAGTAAGGCCATGCCTGTGCCTGGCTGGAAGAGGTCTCCATCCCTGCATCCTGTATCCATGCAACTGTCACCCTGTCCCGGATGGAAATTCTTGACATGGTTATGATTTAACAGCAGTTTAAAATTTATTAATGATTTGAGGTAGATCGAGAGGTTGAACTTCAGCAGCGCTTAATCATTAAGCAATTTAAAGATTTACAAAGCAATTTAGCAAAATAGTTGAACGGCGACTTAATTACAGATTCAAAGATTACAAGATTCACACTAGTTTACTGTAAGGTATCCCAAATCAATACATACGCATACGAGCAAAAGCACAGATTTCAAGCAAATACATATGCATGTAAGGAAGGTATATAAGCACATACACACTGCCTATAACCTCTGAGATCAAGGATCCCTTAGTATTGCAAGACTCTAACAGTCAGCAGGTACCCCTTTTAACTCCTACACACACACGGACAAATTGAAGAACATCCACATCCATAAAGCTAATGTGTAGACCATAAACATATAAGTGGAGAGGCGGATGAAAGACAGGCTAGTTTATAGTCAAAATTTCCCTTTTCCTGAGTTTAGAGAAAACACTCACACCGCATTGGCAGTAATTGAGACCCAAGAAGGGTTGACTCACCCTGGCCTTCTGCTCCTCAAGGTATCTGCCTGAGAGGCATCTCAATGCAGGGGAGATACTGGCCACAGGCCACTGTGACACAAAAAAGCTCAAAAAGTCTTTACTAGAATTGCTGCTCATAGGATCCAAGGTAGTTGACTTTCATCAGGTACTTTTCCACTCTGGCCCAGCTCGGACAATGGAATATTGTGGTACTTTCCACTGGTTACAAAAGCCCGGAACTTGGTAGTTCTCAGGGTCCTGGTATCTCCCTGCTCTGTGGCATCGATCCATATATTGTCAGGAGTGATCAATTATAGTTATTTATTGTCAAATGGCAGGAGCCATGGGAACCAGGTACACTAAGGGGTTGCCACAGTGTTCTAGTTCGCTGCTCTCCCTTTTCTTTCTTTTCGTCTTAGACCATTTCATGTCGTTCTGGTCCATTGTATTATTATGTGGCCCAGGTGGGGAGAAAATTGTGCCAAGTACAAGAGGCCTAAAAGGCCAGGTTAAAGGAAAAAGGTTGACTGTAATGCATGAAGTAGCTGTATTCAGCAACTTCAGACCTTAAAGTTATCTTTCTCCCATTCTACAGGAACACTGGACTATTAATATTCTTGACTGAAAAGAGAAGCTTTGGAGTGCTCAAGGATTATCTCGGATGTTTTAAGAATCACAAATACCTGCTTTGGACATTTTCCTTGGAGGAAAACCTCCTCACAGCCTTGGTGGTGAAAAGCAAAAGCCCAGCCTATATTCCCACACCTGAATAACAGAATACCCTTCCTAGGAGGAGGAGGTGGTTCCTGTACCATCCCCACACCAGGAAAATCAACATGTCCCCACAGAACAGAAGGGAGTAATGGGGACATGCTGATGACACATGGCTGAAACCGAAGACATTTCAGTTAAATTGGCTCCAACACAGACTTTCATGTGAATCCAGGACAGTCAATTAATTTTTCTGTGTTTTAAGATTCTTGTCACTAACTTGCCCTTTCTTTCCCCCTGCCTTTGCCCCTCTTTCCTATTTAGGATATAAATTCCCCAGGACACTGAGTGCCTCTTGCAAAGCCTCAGTAGAGCAGGGCCAAAAAGGTGATCGAGGACTTCAAAAGCAGCTCTGACACAAACAACAAATTTCAGCTGCTAATGTTAAAAGCAAAGGTATTTACTACAGAGAGGCTTTAATCCTGTACAAAGCTGGTGTCAGACGCCCATACAGAGATGGCACAGATCATCTGTGCTCCAGAGGGAGGAAGCAGCAGGAGATGTCTCTGCAGCAGGAGACACCTCGCTCTGCGTGTGCCATTTGCTCTGCCCTCCCCAAGCCAAGTTATACAGTTGCCTCCAGAGTCAGTGTGATAAATATTCTCTTCCCCCCCCAACTCCCTCCCCTACAATGAACAGTAAAGCAGCCTTCCTGTCCTGCTGTGAAAAGAATGGACATCTCTGGATACGTGCTGTGGGAAGAGCTGCACTGGCATATTTGGAGCTTCTCCGACTGCTCAGGTAAATCCATCACTGACACGTAAAAATGCTGCCCAAAAGGATTAGTTATCATTTTGCATATCTTGGCTAAGGAAAGCAGGCTAACGTCAGATGGCCCTAGTATTAGTTAAATGCCGTTCTTTCTCCTTGGAGAGGCCAGCTGAATTTGCAGCTTTGGGAGAACAAATTACCCACAGCACTACCCAGCACTGCGCTAACACCCACGGCAGCTGCCCACAGCCACGCTGAGCCCACCAGCTACACCTGAAAATTAGCTTTGAAGGGTTTAAAAACTGCAGAAACTCCCTTTCACGGGGCTTCTCTGCACAAGCCTCCAAGCATCTCTATGTGTCACTCCCCGCTGTAGCTCAGCAAACTGCAGAAGCAGGGCTCTGGGGAGGAGCTGGGAACATCAGACCAGAGCTGTGAGACAGCGAGAGGAGGTGGTGTGCATAGAGAAAAGGGCTTTGGCAGCTTTGGGTAACAGTCTACCAGACAGGGATGGAGAAGGGCTGGGGATACCTTCCTCCCGGGGGTTTGCAAACTCCTCCAGAAGAGCACATGTCTCAAACTGCTCAGCTCCAAACAGGAGGAACAGGGGGTCAGGGTGTCCCCTCTACCTCTCCGGCAGGAAGCCGAGCTCTCGTCCCAGGTCTGGACCTCGAATGAGTACCACTGCATCCCTGTTGATAAAGAAAAGCTCACAATATTTGCTTTCCTCACTGAAGTCCTTTGAGATCAATGCACGAAACACACAGTGCACTGTATATTTCTTGGATCTTCGCTTTAGCATAAACTAGCACATAGTTCTATGTTTTCTTTATTTCTGAGCGAAATAATTTTCAAGAAGAGAGAGGATCTGCCAGGTTGGTTGGGGAAGGGAGTAAGTCACGTTGGGATACAAGCAGGGAGACCCGAGAGGTCTACCCAAGGCCACACTGAGCCGAAGCCATTTACCTGGCATGACACCAGACCCCTTCAGCCCCAAGAGATGTAGCGCCTCCTCAATCCTGGGACCTGGGTGAGCTTAAAGAAAAGCCTGTCCCTTCTGGGAGACAAGCTGAAAGGTGACCAGCGCTCAGCATGCTGCCTGCCACTCACACAGAGGCAGGACAACGCTGAGTTATCCTTGGCATGTCTCCCCCCAGCTGAAGTGCTGTTTATAAGGGTGCTCTTTTAAATGAAAGAAAAATAGACCCAAGCTGAGTTAAATGGCAGATGTTTCCTTAGGCTGAAGTTTGGCGAGGGATGCACAACAGGATTGTTCTGGCACCATCCAAAGCGGCACTCTTGTGGAAGTTTCTCTGTCTCCATTTCATTTATTTATGTACTTCTTATGAATTTGTAGTTCTCTCTCAGGGCTGTGCAGAGCCTGTGTGACAGAGGGTGACAGGGACTTGCTGATGCCCACTGATGGGGGAGCCTGCCTGTGGACAGCAGAATAACCAGGTAGGAGAGTGGATGCACATCAGTGGGCACTCGCACACGGTCGTGTCAGTGTAAAAGTGTTTGGAAAAGGGACTGCTTAGTCCTTCTGCCCACGGCAGAGGGATGTGGTGTTCAGTGCCGTTACATGGCCGTGCTCATCAGCAAAAGCACCACATTCCTCCCTAACCCACTCCGAGGCAGCTTTGTTAACATTCCCGGTGGATCAGCAGCAAAGATAACAGAGCTGTCTTTCAGTCCCAGAAAAAGCAAGTGTATGCTTTGGATAAAGGGTCACAGTGAGACAAATCAAGAGCCACTTGCACGGATTTTCATCCAAGGAATTTTCCCAGACTCTCCCAGAGATCTGTATCATATCTGCTTAGCATCATCCCACAGCCTCTAAGCATCTCCTGCTGCAAGGTGCCAAACCAGCTTAGCAAAGCCAGGGGAATATAAGAGCCTTGTAATAACAGGACCTAAACCCCCCCCCCAGGGAGGAACAATTTGTCCTTTATCATTCCTGTAACAGAAAGCTACCTTGGGCTCCAGTGAATTTCTGTATGTGTTCTCTGCATCCGTTATGTTGGAAAAACCTCAACAGCAGCAACGTGTCAGAAGAATTGTTACCACTGGCAAACCCATCTCAACACAGGGTACGGAGCAGCAGAGAACAAGGGCCCAGCCCTTCATGGATGGGGTGAAGAAAGCGTCACTTGCAAGGACTTTACTACGCCTATAATTACAGGAACGTACAAACAGATGGGAAGACTGCTCAGATTCAACGTGGCCCTGAAGCTCAGTCTACTAACAGCCAGAGGTATAGGGTGAAATCCCATCCCGGCCTCAAGCAGGTGACCACAATGTCCATGCCCTCCAACAGCCCATGTTGCAAGTGCATCACATGCCTCTTCTCCATCCTGGAAGGACTTGCCTCTCAGTAGGGGCTAGACCTAGTGGGAACTCTCCACACACAGCTCTGGGATAGATCTGCATTGCTCAGGAGTCATAGCATCAATGTGTCTGATCCTTAGATTTGATTCATAATTTTGTAGATAGGAGTTACAGAAAATTTGGCTGGCTCTGAAGTCAAATATTGCAGGAACAGTGTGCACCCTCTATAACTAGCAGAGCCTAAACACTATTAGTCAGTACCTGACAGCAACAGAAAATCAGTATAATTGGCATCGTACAGTATGTGGTTATCCCACAGGAAATTGTACCTTGCTGGACCAAGACACAATGAAAGGGCTTGATGTAACTGCAGCTCAATGCACTGGGGCCCTACAGAAAATCCCTATTATTTGAAGCACAATGAATATGGGACCAGTTCAAAGGCCAGTGCAGATGGGGAAGAGCATCCCGCTGATCTTAGCGGGCTTTGGATCGGCCCCTGTAGGACTGTGCATTCCTGCTGTCTCGAGTCCCTGCCCACGTTTTGCAGTGCACAGTGACATCTCACAGAGCCCCCGCTCACTTGGGTGTGAAATGAACGCTGCCCGTTCTGGCAGAGATAGAGACAGGGAGAGCAGGAGAGAGCAGACAGAGGGAACAAATTTTATCTCCTCCCCCTCTTGACTACTAGCGTCTTCTGTGACAATCCCCATGGCATTCGATACAGCAGAAATTAAAGAAGCTACTATAGAGAAACAGCAGGTGTGCATGGGTGGGAAAGCTTTAAAATAAGCCCTTTTAAATTAATTCTTAGAATACGATGTTGTATCTGAAGCTACTTGGATAAAGGCACGTTAACTGCTGGCAGCACCAACGCTGCCTATTCTGCTCACACAGGCACAACAGAAATACATGCTTTATCTCACAGCCATGCTGGGTGCAAAACCCATTTCTCTGAAGATTTTCATCCGCCCTCAAAGCACTTTGAAAACAAGAGAGCTGTTTATCCAATTATACACCCAGGTCCTCCCTCTTCCTCAGCACTGCAGCTTGAGCAAAAATGCTGGGTCCATCCTCAAAAACGTGCTGCTTTTTTTTGTAGTCTCACACACATTCACTTGTCTCCCTAATTCCCAGCCCCTTGCTCATCTCACCAGACTGAAGTATTTAACTGCACAAGATTGCCTCAAGAGACTAGCAAAAAGATTTACCACATGCTTAAGACATGGAAGCTCATCTGGAGTCAGAGAAGCACACTGTGGCAATTCAAGAACTGCTGTAGATCAACCCCTAATTTTACCATCTATAAAATAACCCCACATTTTTTCAGCACGGCCCCTAGAAAAAGGAAGGGGCTTATTTTCTCTTTCCTTGGGCAGATGCATTTACATGAAGAGTAACCTTCAAAATTGTCGCCGATCAGTCAAATCCCTGTGAGCAATTTGAGAACAACCTTCCCACAGAGCTGGGCCGTTGCATGGGGCTCAGATATCCACCAGCAGTGCTGGGCTAGAACTACGGGGGATAAAGTCCTCTCTGCTGCCAGCAGGACAAGCTGGCCACAGGACATTAGGATGGGGAAAGCAGCCAGGTCCCACCTTCCTTGAGGCCTGAGGAACAAATTACCATTTCAAGGCACAGTGTCAAGAGACAGATATCAAATACTTTGGCTGTTGGTGCTAGTACAGCAATGAGAACAGATTAAGCAGACAGATGTCTAGAAACCAAGACTGTATACATCAGGCGAGAAAGGAATCTGAATCCTTCCCTGGAGAAATGGGATCATCACTGATTTTTTTTAGCTAGGAGTCATTCTGGAACATCACGTTTTACGGAATAGTTACCTTGGCATTCACCGTGGGCTTCTTCAGAATGGTTTGGTGGTTTCGCCTTTCTCACTAATAGAGAGTTTTCCACCTTATGAAGTCACCAGCCTTTTAAATTTCTCTCTCCATCCAAGACAGAGCACAGACTGAAATCCCTGTGGAGGGTGAGGAGAGGGGCTTGGCCCAGTGGCAAGACTGGGAGAACCCCATACTCACATAGCGCCCACTCTGGAGAGGGCTTTTGGTCTCATCTCCCACAAGCGATGAAGTTCATTCCAGGTTTTTGTTTTCTTTGTAATTTTTTCCCCCTTCTAAATGATCCTAAGTCTCTGATGGGACTCTGCATTTTGTTTTATTCAAATCAGCAGCAACACCAGTGGCTTTTGGACTGCAAAAAGCAGAGTGAAAAAGCAGACAGTGGTCGGTGAAACAACAAACAGACATCCTTGTGCCAGCACTGATGTCATGCTGAATAGATCTTTGAAAGAATTTAGTGGCTTGGTATCGTTTACTCCCAGAAGCAGCGACTATCCAAAGCACTCCAGCATGATTCGCACTCAGGAATTCTGGTCTCTACGTGCTCGACACATGAACAAACTCTGCTTTGTATCTCATGCTGCAGGGACAGGACGTGTTGAGGTATCCTGGACTTCTGATGTTCCACAGATTTACAGCAATTTAATCATCTTTACTGGCTCAAATGTGAAAATCTCCATCCCCAGGAGGTGACGTGAATCAAGAGGCAGGACTTCATGAGATAACACCAAGCAGGACCCCCTTGTGTCTCTGCAGAGCGTTGGGTTCACCCAGGCTACCTCCTTACTCCTTCTGCAGGGACACGGTCCACTGGCAGCGAGGTGCTGGGCAAGTCTGATCTCACAAGTCAAGGGCAGGGATATGCTACAGGCTTAGCAGAAAGGCAAAAAAAAAAAAAACAACTCAAAAGGCACAAGCAAGCAACACTAGGAGATGCTGTCCCTTTCTTATCTTTCATGTGTCAAAATCCACCCCAGCAGAATTAGGGATACACTGCAGAGATTGGGGATGGAGACAGGCTCCCCTTGGGCAGCAGGGACCTGACTGCATCTGAGCAACTTGGTCTAAGGGGAGGTGCCCCTGCCTGTGACAGGAGGGTGGAACTAGATGATATTTAAGGTCCCTTCCAACCTGTCCTGCATCCTCCTCTAGTGACATGCCCCAACCCCAGCCTGTGCCACAACCAGAGCAGTTGAGCAAGAGCTATCTCGGCAGAGAGAACCCTGATGTTCCTGCTGTGGGAAGGGCTGGTTTACAGCAGCAGGACTCTCAGCACGGTGGGGACTGCTGCTTGCCCTGGGTAGGCACAGAGGCACCACTTTGCACTTGCATGAGCCACTTCCAGCATTTCTGATGCAGGCAGGATGGTGTGCTGCAGAGGCTGGCATCGCATTTTTCCACCACGAGAGCTGGTTTTAATTAGCTCCTTCACCTCAAAGAGAACACACATGCTTTCAGGATGAAGTGGGACCACTGACAGGGCTAGGGATGCTGGAAGAAAATATCCCGCAGAATAAGTAAGAGCACTTCTGCTCCTGTTATTGCACAGCTTTAGCACTGTATCATCCACGTTATTCTCAGCAGGTAAAACACAACCTGTGCTGACAGCAGGCAAAAGACATCCTGCTTCTGCACCATCCAGTAAAAGATCAAAAAAACTTACGGCTAATTATTTACTTGACAGACTTTGCATTCAGAAATTCTCTCTTTCCAGATGCTGAGATAAACACTAATAAAAAATAAATCATCATTTTTACTTCCATCAGTTATCTAATAAGGCTTGTTACTTGGCCATCACTGTTTTCTGTACAGGGAGCTTTCTGGCATGGTAGTCAAAACCCATGGTAGACTGAGAAACACCATGTTTCTGGTCTGATCCTAAGCCCATTTTGAAGCCAGTGGGACTCTGAATCAGGCCCCAGGTGATTTGGCAGGTTTACAGAGGAACGCTTGATTCTGAGTGACAAAGCAGGAGCTGTTCAGAGGAACGAGCTCACAGTTGCTTTAGCTTTCCTGTTAGTACTGTCTCTTCTGGTGGTCTGGGACATCTCTCCGCATACCTACACCTTTGTGTGCTCACTCACTGCTCCCTGATACAGCATCTTTTGTTTTAATTATTGTTTTGGTGCATAATACATGTTGTTATTTCAAACTCTAGAACGGAAAAAGCAGCACAGTCCAGACTACCTAAGTGCATTTCTAAGAAATCCAGTGTCTTTGTGTTTGAAGAATGAAAAGCAGACCCTGCCCTGAATTTAAGAATATACAAATAACTTTGAAGCCAATCATTCAAGATCTGAAAGGAGCCTTCTGCCTCCAGGCCGGGGAGAACCAGTTCCCCCTGTCCCTTCTACCAGCAAGCTAACCAGCAAGCACAACTGTCTTCTAGCCCCCCAGCAAGTGGTGGGATGGGTCTTCTCCAGAGCCCAGCCCTGCTTGGCTGCACACAGCGGTGAGAGACACTATGGGAAAATAATAAAAAGCTGCACCACAAGAGCAAAGGAAAACAAGGGTCTTTTTTGCTGCAGCCTGAAAGCCCTGAGGGAACCTAAGTAAAGCCCCCAGGCTGGCTGAGGGCTTCCCAGGGGCTGAACAGGATGCCACTGCCAGTCCAAAATGATCAGAAGAAAAGGAAACTTTGCTACTTGTACATTCCTTTCCCTGTTCTTCCTCCACCTCCACTTCTCCGGCTCCAGCACACCTCTTCTCTCCAGGTGAGAGTTAGGTGGCCTAAGCCTGGCCACCTCAGCTTCCCCGTCATTAAGATGATGTAGCAAATTAAACCTGGAACAAAAGGCTCTGCACCAAGCATGCAACCTGGCACTGGAAATCCAAGAGGCATACCCCTCATCTCAGGCTTTCTAACCGTGTCACTGGTCTCTTGGTCTAGTGCCACAGGTTGGGAATAGGTAAATTGCTCAAGTCATAATCTGAAAGGGAAATGGGGAAAATCCGGTGGCCAAGACCAGAATCATGAATGAGCGTGTCGTGGATAAATCGTTGGCAGGAAAACAGGGACCCATATTCTGTGACTACCCCAGCCAAACCCAGACATCTGGTCATCCTAAAGTAATTCCCTCTTTGCCTTGCTTCATGTAGTTGAAGGGCTTGGAAAGCAAACAGTGCTTAGCATTAACAACAGCAGGAAGAGCTGAGATACCAACAGATACAGCCTGAAGCATCAGATGAGTGGAAGATGCTACTGTACTGTATGGCTTTGCCAGTACTTCTGCTACTGCCGCTATCATAAGCATCTCATACCAGCTTTAAATATAAGTGGCAGACAGAGAGACACACATACTCACCAAGCTATAGTACATAAACACAACCAACAAATGGCATCTATATTGTTTTATCGAGCATTTATTAAAGTTCAGCTTTTACTTTGCTACTCCCAGTTGAAACAGATCAAG
>JAOQGH010000003.1:27870779-27992612 GCA_025769975.1 Gallinago jamesoni | reverse complement strand
TCACCACCCTCACTGTAAAGAATTTCTTTCTAGTATCTAATCTAAATCTCCCCTCTTCCAATTTAAAACCATTGTCCTTTGTCCTTTCACTGCACTCCCTGACAAAGAGTCCCTCCCCAGCTCTCCTGTAGCCCCTTCAGATATTTAAAGGCCACTCTAAGGTCTCCCCAGAGCCTTCTCTTCTCCAGGCTGAACAACCCCAGCTCTCTCAGCCCGTCCTCACAGCAGAGGTGCTCCATCCCTCTGATCATCTTTGTGGCTCTCCGCTGGACCCGCTCCAACAGGTCCATGTCCTTCCTGTGTTAAAGACTCTAGCTGGAAAAGGACTCTCAAACAAACTCATTAAACAGGTAAGGTGGGTCACACCTACTCATCACTAACTCTGTCCCTTTGCCATGAACCACTCCACAGAGGAGAATTGGCACAACATGATCTGGAGCTGTAACTCCTCATCACTGCCCATGTGAGCAGGGTCCCTGTCCAGGGCAGCCTGGGTCTCTCCCACCTCTCACCATGCCATCCAGACAGATGGTTGGTCTCACACTGCAGGCAGAACCTTGCTAAGCCAGACCTCTTGTCCCAGGCCCTGGTCCTGCAGGCAGCTAGATGGCATGGTTTGGGTAACTCCATAAGGGTACAGTAGATACTGTGGCAAGACAAGATGTTTCACCCAGCCCTAAAGTTTTGCTTGTCCTTGCAAGTAAAGGTCTGCTCAGATTAGCCTGGGGTGAGGAATTCCTCTGTGATGATGATGATTGCAGAAGCCCAGTGACTGCTATGATTAGATCAAGACTGGCTTAGCCAGAGCGGACATAGTGTCCTGTGACCCGCTGTATGTTGTTCCCATTGTAAAAATAACTTAATGTGGGATTGTACTTCCAGGAAGAAGTCCTGGTAACGTACGCAGCTCAGACAGTCCTGTACCCGAGCTCAGTGGGGCTGAACATCCTATTCCCGCTTTTCACCATCCTGTCTCCTATCTCTGCTTCCCTAGGCCAGTGGATGCTCTCTCTCAGCCATCTGCTCAGAGCAGGCTAACCGGGCTTCCCGAGTCATCCCTGACTGGTCTCACCTTCCATACCTCCCCCAAGACAGCCAGAACAGCCATCCCTCAGGCCTCGTGTCCCCAACCCAGGCAAACTCTTCATCACACACCATTGCAGTTTTTATGCCAATTCTTGCCTGGTCTGGGAGACAGCCACACACAGGACCCAAGCCTAAGCTCTGGAACGGATATGCTTGCTCTTACAGATATATCCAGGTAAAGCACCTTGTTAACTATGTCAATAATGTACCAAAAGGTGTCCTAGGCACTCTCCATAGAACACTGGTACTTAACACATTGCCTTTCACAAGCTTCACAGAAGGCATTCATAATTAACCTGTTTTTTTCCCCGCTGTATGATGCAAAAAGCACCTGTTATTCTAGTAAAATCCCAGGAATACATCTTGAGCCATCTCAGCCAAAGCAAGGCAGAAGCAATTTAAAAGGCAATAGTGGCAGGAAAGCTGAATTCCATTCTCCTCTATTCGAGACATTGCACCAAATAAAAAAAGTGCCTTGACTCCCAGGCACTATCCCAAGGGTAAGCAGCATGCAACTCCCCCCCAGCCCGCAGTGCAGCTCGGCAAAGCCTTAAATTGGAGAGGACATAGCAAAACAGCTGAAAAGAAAACAATTACCTAGGACTGATTGTACTTGTAATCATTTGTTTCCAGGTTTACAGTGAAAGCTTCAAGTTGTTCATGCATTAATCTTGCTTACTAAAATCTTTATTTGTTCTCCTGTGGGCCTCTTCTTGCATTTTGGAACCCCTAATGAGTTGAGGCAGACAAATTGAGTTTGCCGAGCACCATCCTGCAGAAAGGGATGCAATCAATGGGATGAACAAGGAGACTGCTGCTGGAGGGCAGCACTCAGGGTCCAGCAGGGTCTGGAAAAACACTAGTGCCAGCCCGCAGAAGTTTTGTCTGTCTATAAAGCTTATGCTGCCCACTGAGAGCTTTGCGAAAGAGTATCTGTGACCTGCAGGACTCGCACAAATCACTTTTCTTTGAGTGGATGTGGCAGTGAAGCTATTCCCACATCCCGCGCAGACTCCTGAGCGATGGCAGGAGGTAAGAGGATATGCCAGAGCAGAGATCTGCAGTAGGCAAGAAAACACACGGTACCTTCAGCTAAAGTACAAACTAAGAACATATACCAGCAGTGGTTAGAGGCAGTATCAATACAGGCTAAAAGTCATGTAGAGAAACCCCCAGAGCAAACCGATACAGTCAGTCAGTAAAAGCACTAACATTTGAGATGAAAAAATAACCAGCGTATTTAGCACACATCACACTGCCAGCTACAGGGGATGTTATCTCAATCCTTGCTGCAATTGTATGAAAAAAGAGATTTTTTGGTAATTCTGCTTCTTCTATTTTCTTCAAAATAACATGTTTGTGTTATTTTTAGTCTGACATTGCTCCAGAAAGCCAATGGGACTGTACCATGCTCATGGCTTGCTGCATTCATTGGTGGCACTTGCTGATGCTTCCATGGGCTTAGGAGCCTGTCTGGAGCACAAAAAGGTCCAGTGGTCCCTTCAGCCATAAACCTTCTCTTATGTATTTTAATAGGCAATTTTATTCAGAAGCAACTTAGGAGTTAAAGGAAATATGACTCTGATATTAAAGTTGCTAAACTGTGCTTTGCCATATTCCAGTCTACCAGGGGAAGAAAACAAATCCAAACCACTGAGAACACCAGTGGCAGCACAAAGAATAATAAAACCACCATAAACATTTTCTCACATCAGATCCACATTATGTTCCTGACACTGAAGATGTCCCCACAACCGGAGCAGACAAGCAGAACCTCACTGCAGAGGTCTTTGCACGCACTCGTAGAGCAAACCTTTGCTGTCGCGTTTTCCACCCGTCAAAGCACTCCACAGCGGTCGGTGGCATCAGCACAGAAAAGTGAAGCAACTTTTCCAAATCCACTCAACGGGGCAGTGGCAAAGCTGAAGAAACGCCATCCAAAGCCCCGAGCCCTGGTCCAATGCTCCAGGTACCGAGCCACGTGTTCAACCTGGTGCCAGAGGGCCGGCGGGGACAGCAAGCACAGGGCGCACCCGTGCTGGGAAGGGAAGGACCATCAGGCGGTAAAAGGGTTTAATATTTCATTATCACATCATTCCCTGCAGTTTCTAGTATTAAATTAATCCCTGTCTGTCCAGATCACCTAAGTTCATCCTCTAGATAAATTAGGTCAGCAACAGCCTGAATTAAAAAAATAAAAATAAAAATAATAAAAAAGTTTGACTGAGTGTTGAAACTTTCTGCCATGGCTGATTACACTGTGAATTATTCATCCCAGCGGCAGCTCTGCATTGCTCAACAGAAACATTCCTACAGTCAGGAAAGCACTTCACCAGCAGAGCAAAGCAAAATAAGCCAAATTCCCCCAAAATAAGGCAGCAGGACCACACCCTGGCCTGCCATAAAGCATCCCTCACAGGGCTGCATCCCTTCCGACACGCCTGCCTTTGCCCTGTTCAGCAAGCACAAAAGCATTTGCCTTTGAAAATTTGGCCTGCAGTTTTAAAAACAGCTAAGAAATTCCACTGTGGCATATTTTTTTTCATGCTACCAGGAGCCAATGGCTGCAACAGTCATTGATAAAGCAACTCAAAGCTTCTGTGTAGAAGAAAACTGAAGCAGTAAAACCTCAGCTGTTCTGAAATCTGGAAAAGCTGCTGCAAAGACCCATGTTGAATCATTTAATGCGTGTAGTTACACGCACTTTAGTTGGTCCTACAAGATCTTAAATGCTTCCTAATCTACCAATGGCACAGATTATTTTTTAAATTCATCTATATTAGGTACAAAGGCATTTTGGATGGCTAGGTAATTATCTGTTCCATATACGTCTCTATTTCAGAGAACTCTGAAAACTTGTCCTAACATTTAAATATTACCTCTTCTGAATAACACAGCCCTGACCTGCTGGTCTTAGAGCTGTGCAGCTTTTGCTTTAAGTATTAAACCGTCCTCCAGGGCTTAAAACCCACAAGTTCTACAATAAAAGAAAAGATAGTCTCAAAGGCACGTTTAATTATCATTAGATGGAAGAATTAAAGATACTGGATGGCAGATAAGCCCTTGCAGACACAGAAGCTGTTTTCTACTTCTAGGAGATAATAAATCGTGCCACTGGTCCGTCTCTGGGCTTTGCTGCTAATAGATCACATGCATTTTCATGCAAGTTCAAATAACACACAGAAAAACAGCCACAAACTAGTCATGTTGCCAAAATACATCTTAAATAACACACCAAAAAATGGCCACAAACTAGTCAGGGTGCCAAAACGCATCAAATGTTAAGCAGCCTGTGGTCCTCAGGATGTCGGGGTGAGACAGACTGTTTGATGATGGCTTTTCAAGGGAAATTTCAGGGGTTTTTTTTTGCATGCCATTCCTGAAACCGCCATGCCGCTGCAAAAGGAAAACAGCGTTGGGTTAATACTGGTCATGATTTGTGGAGCCATTTTACAGAACTGTCTCCGAGATGGCTGTCTTGAAAAGGGATGCAAAACATTCAGAGTTGTTACGTCTCAAAGGCAAAGAGGGCAAATTCAAGGCTGCATGTAGCTGGAGATGGCTTCAGCAGCACTGGGTCAAGAACATTGGGTCAGCAGCTGCTGCCCAGACTTCTCCTCATGGGGACAAGAGACATCAGGAGAAAGCACAGAAGAAAAGAAAGAGGCAGAAAATTATGAAAGTTGGTGGAAAACAGCATCCTGGGACTAAAAATTCAGCATCTCTGAGCTGACAGCCATCTCCTAGGGCAAAGAAGGCAGAGGAATGAGGAGGTGGTGGGGTCAGAGGCATGTGGCACCCAGGAGCACAGTGGAGACATCCTCCCACCAGGAGCCAAACATCACCGAGCAGTGACCTTCAGCTGGTTCTCAAACTACCCCTTACACCAAAGCAAACCCTCTTCTCTTGTGCACGTAGAACTGCAGCATGCCCGGGGTGGCACACGACTGGAGAGCCAACACCCAAGTGGTACACAGTGGTGCACACATGTCACCACGTGTGCCAGCATGACCCCACTGGTGCGCGGCACGCAAGGCACTTGGGTTTTTTATAATCACAGACGAGGGGAAAGGAGCATGACTAAGTTCTCATCTTAAAGACAATTCAAAGGAAAACGGCAGGATCCAGCTTCAAATAACACCGGTGGGTCAACCCTGCTGGGATGCGAGCCGGCAGCTCCAGGGAGCCTCAGTGATGCTTCACCCCTACGCCATCGGCACCGATCGCGGCTGAGAGAACGGGAATCGGGTTGGTACCACGGCGCTGACCTTTGCAAGAATTGTGATGCAGACGAAGAGCTGAGGGAACAGTCCGTGCCTTCACCCACTATTTCCAGCCCTCACACAGCTCCAGAGCAGGAACTTGGTACCCAGCCCACCAGCACATAAGAGGGCTATGCTGTCACTCGGAAGGACTCATGTTACTGTAATTCTTCTGCGCTGAGAAGAGGTGGAAAATAAAACTCCATTTTCCTGAAATGATCCTCACTCTCCATACTTGTATGGTATCCATGGCATGTGGGCACCTCACCAGCTCTAACGGCGTCAAGGATACAGACGCTCTGAGAGCCTTTCCCTCCTTCTGGTAAATCAATCCCAGCTTGACCCACTAGTAAAAGCCAGGAAGCACAAACAGACCGAGCACTGAGGAGGGTGTGATTGGGACAGGAAGCATCCTATCCTGCAGACTGCTTCCAGGAGCCTGGACCAGCAGACAAGGGATGCCGTCCCATCACTTCTGTCACACCTGGAATTTCTCAACAAAGCAAGAACAACCCAAAGGAGGGAAGCAGCAGACCGGGGGATCCCTCTGCTGGCCTCTGCTGCTTGAACGCTCCACAGCATACTCCTCTACATGTCGCTCCTGCCTAAATGAGCATCCCCTTTGGAGAAACAGAGACTTCATTAAAAGCAGCAGTTAGAGCATTCAGTTGTTTCTCAAGTTTTAACCCAGATGCTAGGTAACAAACATACTAGCATGTGCTTTATTCCCCATGAGTTTTTACTCCTCATCTCTAAGTTTAACACTCTCTGGAATTAGTAAAAACAAAACAAAAAAAAGACTCCACATATGTCTGATTGAGAACTGGGGGTAGGGAGAGCTGCCTTGTCTCAGATGTTATCATGCACCGTGGGTTCTGTTCGGCGCGGGCACAGACAGACCCAGGGCAGGGCAAGCGGTGAGGCTGAGACAGAGCCACCGTACAAAAATGATTGTGAGCTGAGAGAGAAAAAGAGCAAGATCAAAGTGGAGAAAACCTAAGACAGTCAGAGAAGGAGGCTGAGGACATAGTCTTCCTCGTACTGTTAACTAAGTCTTAAAAAGTTACCATAAAATAAAGGCCCCGTGCCCAGTGACAAACACTCTCAAGGCATTTTTCCGAGGTGGCCGCAGCCCTGCCACAAAGGGGTTACAGCTCTCCCTGACACACAGAGCAGGGTTCCCCGCGGCTACCGAAACTTCTAACTGTAAGAGTGAGTCATCTGCCAGGAAGATAAAACCAGAAGAAGTGAGAGTGAAAAGGTGTGAGAATTCCAGTCAATTTGACAACTCTGAAGCAGTTTCTCAGGCCCATCCTCTGAGAGTGCAGAAATAAGCTAGAAAGGGAAAGCTAATCCCTGGAGAGTCCCCATCAAGACCTCAGAGATAGAGCAGGAATAGAGTTGGTCCTGTACGTTTACTTTTAATCCATATTTACAACTATCTTTCTAATTCCACTAATCCCAAGGGGTCTCTGAAGATCACAGCTAAACCATATATTAAGCTCCCACTGCAGAGCTCTACACAGGCACGACTCCACCTGCCAGTCTGAACTGAGACTCATTAGTGTGTCTCTGGGACACACTAATGTTCAGTTTAACCAAAAAAGAAAAAAGAAAAAAAAAGAAAAAAAGAACATAAAAGACTCAAAAAAAACAACCAAACAAAAAAAAATAACCCCCAAAAAAGCCATTCTTACTGGCTGCTTTGTGTTTCATTAAGGTTACAGTTAAAGTAAAAATGAGTTGAGAAAACTCAACCCTCTGCTCATCTTCATGACAAGGTTACCCAAGTAGCTGCACTAACGCAGGTCACAGATGCAGGTGGCTGTGAAGGAGACCAGGAGAAACTGGCTGGGCTGCCTGGCTGGTGTGTGGATGAAGACACCTGAATTTACCTGCTTCTGTACCCTCCTATGGACACTATCCTCTGAAGAAAAAAAACCAAGACCTCCCTGAAGGTCTGTGTTTAACTCTCTCCAACATAAAGCTTAAGCAAAATACTTTAAAAATTGCTCCTATTGTCAGCATGGGCTCCAGCTCCAAGAGAAGCTCACCTGTCTCTCTCCATACTAGAAGGACAGCATGCCCTTTTTCTCCTCTGTCTCCAGACCTGCTGCAAAAGCTTGCTCTCCCTTGAGTCACAGCCTGCTTTTATGAACTACCAAGTAATTGAAAAATCTTCATCTCAGATCTTCATGCCCTCAACATGGAAGATCAGCCTCTTACAACATATCACACCAGTTAACACTGTGGTGACAGTAAGACCTGTGACACCTTGCTGAATCTCACGGTCAGAAAATGAAAAGTCCAAATCGCCTTAAATCGTCAGGAGTCGTGCTCCAAGTGGATACACCCCAGGGCTCAGACCGAGCTCAGGTCTGAGCACCTTCTCACCCAGACATTGGCCTTTCTGCTGGCTGCACTCACACAGGCTTTGCACTTGCCCCTCATGCTGTTTCTTAGCCAACAGTTGCTCCTTTTCCAGCCCAGGCTCTTTGAGGTATCAAGATTTCATATTTATTCATAAATTCAAAACATACTTCCCAGAGTGGAGCAAGCTGAGCGCCCTGTTCCCATGGAAACAATTCAGATGCATTTATATGAATGGGCAACTTTACAAACTGCAGAAAAATCCTTGACATCGTCACAGTCGAGGGCAGACTCGGGAACCAAACAAACCAAGTTCTTAAACCTCAGAAACAGCCATGAGGAGATAAAAAGACGCGCAGCAGCAGCTGGCAGATACAATGGAGTCAGGACTTCCACTGATGCTGACTTTGAGCAGCAGGATACCGCAGGCAAGAGTAACACAAGGAGAAGGAGGGGGGGTGGAGAATGTATTTACCAATAGTTTCTCCTATAGTTAATATCAGGTTTTGGACTGCTGTAAATGGTAGTGAAATCTTCCCCAACAGAGATCTACACTCTCCCACGAAACGTTCTTCATCACCATGAACACTTGAACCAAGCAATGGTTTAGAGGGCTGCATTTCATTTTGGGGATGCAGAAGCAGCACAAGGGACCGAACAGGAGAGCAAACCCTCAGCCAGCAAGGTCTCTGGCTCCAGAGTACCCCAGCTGCCCTGCTTACATGCCAATCTGTTTACATGGCTGGATTAGGTGGGGTGAATCTCATCCCAGCTCACAGCAGAGCAGATACTGCTGATACTGTGTGGTTGTGAAGAGCAGGAGAGCCACAAACAAATCCAGAGATAAACTGCTCAGAAAGGCACACCAGCTTTCTGCAGCACACCATCCCGCTCTCCTCTGCCAGGGGCTCTCAAAGGACCCCAATGCTGGAGAAGAGGCAGAAAAGGCCATTCTTAGCTGAGGCTGCTGAATACACAGACTCTGCTGATGCTCTGGTCCTACAGCTCCAGATATAACTTGCTGCAGCTTGCACAGCCACCATCATCACACAGACGTCCCCACCAGCCATGAAAGGGTTCACTAGGCAGATCCAAAGACCGCGTTCCCGGTTCCCAGCTAACCCCATGCAAAATCCTTCATACTTTGGAAAGCTTCTTAGGAGGCAGGAAGGATGGGCTTGGGAGCCTGGCTGTAAGCAGATTTCAACTCCGGCTGCCAGTTGTTTTCCTCCTTCACGGATATGTTTTATTGGGCAGTGCAATGATGAGACAGTCACTTCCTTCAGCTGGGATTTCAACAGCAACTCTGTAAATGCCATCTTATGAAAAAGAGAATTTCAAAGCAACACATTGCCAAGGTTATCAGATTTGGACAGCAATTGACAAACAGCACATGCAGGCTTTGGAGATGTGACTGTTCTAAGCAGCAAAACAAGTTTCAATTCTTCAGCAGGAAAAATAAGGTTTTACTAGATAACTCCTTTATTTGCATATCAGCCACAGATCTTTCAACCACTCATTTTAAAGCTGCTCTAGAAAACTCTTTTTGCTGTGAAAAGTTTGAACTGGTCACACTGCAAACTGCAGAAAGAGCAGGCTGTCTCAGCACTAACCAACGGGGATCCGAGCTCAGATTTTATACATGTGCTTCCACCCTGTTTGCTCCAATTTATGAACAAGAAATTATTTTGTGAACTACTTTAAAGTATAGACAAGTATCAGAACTACTTTAAATTATATACAAGCATCATCAGACTTTAAATTGCTCCTGGATAATTCACTAAAACAAAGCAAAACATGATATAAATTTTTGAGCAAAAGTAATTGCTCCTATGGGTTTGCAAAGATACTTTAAGTCATGAAAGCTACTAGATATTGCACTCTGGATTAGTCCTCAGCCTCACCCATAGTACTGAATTGGTTGTGGTTCTTACAGAAACACGGAGAGCAATAAATTCCCTAATACTGTTGACCCAAAAGCTACTCTCAGAACTTATCACAGATCACTACCTGCTCTAAGCACCAGGCAGATTTGCAGCCCCCTTTCTGGGAAGTCAGAGACCACTTACATTCCCCAGTTTGGAACCACTTGTTTGTACCAGAAAAGCTTTTCCTGCTTGAAATCCAGGTGAGACGAGCAGCAGTGCAGTGCCAGATGACAGGCTTGGTGCTCATCCTCACTACAGTGTACAGAGAGTTGCTGAATCTCCTCTCTCCCTGGGGCTCCTGTGCAAGTGCTTTGCCTCCCATCGACCCATTTCCCATCTAAATTCTGTACAGCTGTTGTTTGCCACTAGAACAGACCTTCATGCACAAAGCGCTCCTAATTTATAGGGGGGGGAAATTGGAATTAACCAAAGGCTTTAATATATGATGATAACAATTATCAAAATGTGATAGCTAATAAACAACACTCTGGTAATGGGTTTGATCTGCAACTCTAAGAGTTTGCCAACCTACATTTCTGAATTTGCATTGATTGCTTTTTGCATATATCCAGAGACTCCTTCAGCTTCTCAGCTGCTGAAGCATAACAATTTCCCATCTCCAACATTTCTGAGGCTCTAGGGTTCGAGAAAGCAGGGTTTGCAGGGCTTTTCCAGGTAGGAGACTGTCACCTACTGTGAAGGGACAATGGAAGGAATCCTTGCAGCCACATCAGAGCCCAGCTTGTTGCTTGAGAACCGTGAATCATGATTCAGATATATTGAAAGGAAAAGCAACAAAGACATCACTCAGTGTGACTGGAGCTAAAAGAGATGCATTTATGTCTGTGGTAAACCTCATCTATACATAAAATCTATTACATTTTTTCACCAAGCTGCAGGATAGATTCCTTTAGCACATGCCCACCATGCACAGGGAGGAAAAATTCAAGGCCCACTCCCTAAAAGACAGATCAATCTCTCTTCTCCTTTGGGACACCAGCTCAGAGGCTGTTTGCAATGGCTGTTCCTTGCAATCTTGAATGCTAAACTGTCTTTAAAGTTGCTGCCAGGTTTCATTTCATAGACTCAGACCGCTCTGCTGCTGACAGCACAGCCCCCGTGCAGAGCATAAATGTTTCTACAGCTGCAAGAAGTGTCAAAAGATCCTTTCAGTAAATAGCACCTAACCCAAAGATTTTGAAGGATTCATCAAGCAGTTTTAACCATCCTCCTCCTCCAAATATTTTATTCCTGCAGTTACTGCACAGGGCTACACATCAGAACCAGTCCGTGCTAATCGTGGCGTCGCTGCATGTTCAGTATCTGCTCTTAGCTGAGACAGTCTCACTGATCCACAGTTTATCTATCCCAAAGAGATGATAGGAGCCCAATAACGTGAGTAAAAGCATTTATTACAGGCATTTGTATACTGATAGAGTTGTGAGGCATCATTGTGTTCAGGCACTGCTCAATTAGACTGAGATGGTGGCAGTGGCTGCCCTGAGAGACTTCATCGTCAGAGAGGAGGAGAAAGGAACACAGTGGTTGCCCAGATGGGGAAGCACAGCACTGCCACTTGCTTGCGGTGGCAAAGGACATCGTGGCAGGGTGAGATGAAGCTCTCCTGTGCTCCCAGCAATGATACTCCCCATGCTCAGAGATCCCTTGCTATGGAACACAATACATTCATACACCCAAATGAAAAGCCAAATGCAACGTGGAATTATTATCTTTCAATAAGCTGCATTGGAAGGTTTTTCAATATTTGTTAAAAAGCATGCAAATAGCCTCTTACTGTGATCGAACTCCCTTATTTCCCCTCCAGAACTCCCTTATCTAGGGACAAACACCAGGGATGACCCCAGAGCAAGTTGCAGCAGTTGGAAATATCAATGCTACCCCACTGAGCCTTAAGGCTGCTCCCCACCAAAACCAGAGCAAACAGGAGTTAAACAGGACCCCTCAGCCCCAACAAGCCAAACCCAGACAGTGCATGAGAGATTCATGCTGCTTTGCTTTTGTCTTTCGCAAGCCATTGCCCAAGCTCTGTGGGATTTCTGAGAGCTCTCTGACCTGTTTGTGCAGCCACTCAGCTCCCAGGTGGGGACAGCCCCTGGGGAATCACTTTCTGTAATGCAGTCTCTTAAACAACTTGGTGAAAAAAAAAAGATCTCAGGAAAAAGAAAAAAAAAAAAAGAAAAAAAAAAGAAAAAAAATAAACAAACAATAAAAATTATGAAACAGCTGACATGATTCAAATCCCTAAAAGCAGCCTGAGATCTCAGAGGGGGAAAATGCAGAGATTAAAAGGCTTTCCCATGAAGACAGTACTTCAAACAGGGGTGATTTCCTTCCAAATGGGTTCACTTTCCACACTACTACTTTGCATGTATTCCCTTTGATAGGGCAATTCTTCCTCTCGACCGCATCCCTCGGGGAAGCCATAACCCCCTGTCTGCACTTTCCCTGTCTGATTCCCTGGGAACAATATCAGCTGCAAATCCAGATTTACGACTTGGCAGAGCAAAGGGAGCTAAAGAAAGCAGACAAGGAATGATTTGGTCAAACAAGATATAGCTGTGATCAGTAGCAGAAGTGCTACTGAAGGGAAACACCAGGGGAGGGAAGACAGATATTTGAAAGGGCTCTGCTCAAAAACACGTGCTAATCTGTGATGCTTTAGTAGCACTGGAGGGAGGTACAAAAACCTATCCAGTGAACTTCTGCCCTGGTACAGTCCAATGGCTTTAAGCACCACGTGGCAACACGCCCCTCCAGGAAGAAACACAACAGTTTTGGGCATGTGACACATACTTCTGACAGTCCCTGCAGCCCAAAGCAGCGTTATATCACTGTGACTCCAGAGGATGTAAGCTTGGAAGGTTCCGCTGCTTGGTGTCTTCCCTAAGCCGTTCTGGCCGGTCATCCCTTGGTGACCTGCATTACAGCCAGCCTCATCTTTCCTTGCTACCCCAAAAAAAAACAGTGATGGAAAAACTACTCTCCCCCTAGAGATCAAAGCCTCTGCAGCCATTGCTCAGTAGAGCTTGTCTAAAACATACATATTTTTTATTCCTACCAGCTCTGTGCCTTTGACACATCTCTGTAACATCGTCAAGGAAAGCACGTAATTCTCCTACATGTTTTACACACAGCCCCAACTCTCACACACAGCAGAGGCCTGCCCCCCTGCAGAGATGCTGTTGGTATTTTGCCACCAAGGCACAATCTCAGGCAGACACAACAGCCCACTTTCAAAATCCAACTCGCGATGCCAAAGACCCTACAGAGCATTCACCTTCAATTGGGTGGATATGCACAATAAACACACATTTCTGACTCCATGAGACAACGTTTCAAATCCATATGTTCTTTTTAAATTCTTTCAGTATTTTTCCTCTTGAATTTCTGCCTTAAGGGACATGAATATCCCAGGCTGAAGCTCCAGTTCTAGACCAGTTAAAATACCTTTACCTACTCTTCCAGCTAATATGCTTCGGTTCTGGTTTCCCTTTGTGTGCTGTGCTGGAACTGCTGAGCACCAACCAGTGGGTCTGTGTTCATGTCTGCGTTCATCCTGCTCAGCTCCAAGATCCAACTACGGCATGTAGCTTTGGACCACAGCCACCGGGACTCACCTCAAGAAAGCCAGGGCTGACCAAGGAAAAATTAAATCTTAGAGTGGCTGAAGTGTCCTCTGGAAGTGCTTGTCTCTTCCTTCCTTGACTAGATATGAAGCAGGAGGTTCAGATGCTGAAACTACAGGGGATAAATCCAGGCTGCCGTGTGTGTTTGAACCCTGGATGAGATGAATCAAGCACTTTGTGGCCAATGACTTTGGCTGCCACACTTCACAAGGTTGAGGTGAGAGAAAAACATTCGGCATTTTCACACTGGAATGTCAGAATTCCTGGGGCGGAAGAGGTCACAGGAGCATTTAATCTTGTTTAGCAGCAAGATTTAAACCTCATCTCTTGCTTATGCAGAATGGCTGGAAACACTCCTTTGACCCCAGTTGACTTCTCTTGATTAACAGCCTGTGTCACTTTTATTTTGGTTACTGTGAATGCAATTACTATTCTGTGCCCTGATGCAACATCACCAATATCCAAAAAATCAAACCATCCTGGGAAGCGGTGTGCACGAAAAAAAATAAACACCAGTTTAAGACTTGCCAGGTGAAGAACAGAGAAGGATGAAAAACACTTTGGTGGCACTTTGAAGAGTGGGGGATGAGTGGTGTCATAACTCATGACATAACCAAAACTCCAGACAGTACAAAATTAGCTCCCCACAGCTCAAATTAAACCTTCTCTCTAACGAGCTGTGACGTGAGACAGGCTGAAAGTGCCAGGGAAGCAGCAGCCCATGGCTCAGCTGGGCACAGCACTGCACAGCCCCGGGCACTGGCAGCTGCAATCTCTGTCTCTCAAAATAGCTGCTGCAGTGAGCATTCCCAGACAGCGTGGAGGTAGCACGTGAAGAAAAACATGTGACATTAGACCGGATCCCAGGTATCTTCTCAGCTCTGTGATTGCAGTATAAATCCCATAGAATATTTATCACGTTGGAAAATGAATCACATCTGAAATTAGTGAGTAGGTTTTCCCCAGGGAATAAAAGCCTCCTCCCTTTCCTGTACCACACAAGGATCCAGAAATAGGACACAGCCAGAGCTCTTCATTTCAGACTATTAGTTTGTAGACATGCTGTGTCAATATGCAGTTAAACAGCTTTCCCTCTGGAAATAATGCAGCCACTATCCTGTGGTGTGGAAGGTAATGATGCTGGAGGAGCCTGTGCAGACCTGGAGCTTCCCTCCGCTGCGGGACACCCCACTTCCACAGGCAGGACATGGGCAGAGCAGTTTTAGCTGACACATGCCATTCCTGGGCTGAGATAGACACAGCAGTGTGGGCATCAATCAGGGAATCAGAGCAGCAAAGCAATGCAGGAAATTAAAAGGAAAATGGGAGTGACTTGCCTTAAACCAAAACATTTCAGAGGGAGAGGAGAGCTCAAGCCAAGCAAAACCATATTTGCATTCCTACAGAACAAGTTAGGTACAGGGCACTGAGACCAAAGACAACTAATAAAAGATAATTAGTCTGGAGACTGGAAAAAATATAGCCACCTGTACCCAAGCTCTGATTAAGCACAGGCTTCTGAACCATAATCTTCAATTGAGTGCTAGTGGTTTGGGCTCAGACCCACTGTCTTCTGTCCAAGGTCTGATTTAATATGAATCAGAGACAACTCACGGCAAAGCCGGCCAATTCCTGAAACCCTTCTGATGTGCCACCAGTCCAGGAGGACAGCAGGCTGAGTACAACAAAGTGGTTTGGGGATTTCAGGTGGATTCTTTCAAATTGTTTAATTACAAGATGAACTGATGGAGAAGGCATTTCATTCTCCCTGTAGCAGCAAGGTTTCAGTGAGCAAGTTAAGCAAAGATACCTTACAGGGACAGACCCTGATAAGAAACATTTCTTGGGTGTTTTGCTTCAATCCCTATCTTCTACCTACCTGATGCTTTCTACCCTTTCTGCTTTCTTTTCCTTTCCTTGCTCTTCCTTGGTCTTTAAGAGAGTTTTCAGCTGCCTGTTTTGCTCCAATTTGTAGCTCAGATTTAACTAGGTTGTTCCTGCTTTGGAATAGCTTCCTGCATCACTGCTGCAAGTCAATCCCACGGCAGACAGAAGAGCCCTGACCACAAAGACCTACACTGCCATTAAATTTTTCTCAGCGTGAAAGCTGAGAGCTTGGTTCCCATTCCTCACCTACCCTGGGGACACCTTTCATCTTCATACGTCTTTCACCTTTGAAACCACATCACAGAGGGGTGGCCTTAGAGCAGCACAACTGTACGATGCTCATCCACCTTGGAACTGCATTTGGCAGTTTACCTCCAGCCTAGATTATGGACCACAGTCTGTCCACACCAGCTTCTTTACACCTACAGACCCTTTCTTACTCAGGATTTGGCCCCTTCTTTGCAACAACACGGCCAGCATGGCCACCCCTCCCAAGAAAACCAGCCAGGGCTTTGGCATGAGCCCTCCACCTTGCCTCATGCCTCCTCCCCGCAGGCAGATCCCAGCCTCAGCCTTTGCTTTAGGCACACAACCACACCATCATTTTCTTTGGAGCCCAGGCTTATTTTCACAAGAGTTCTTGCCACATGAGTGTATTTCTAGCAGACTATTTAAGAGCCTGGCATTTTCCCTACCCAAATGACCCGCTGCCTGTTGGCTCACCTCCCAAAGCCCAACTTGGGACCCCTCTTGACACATACCGTTAAGTTTAACGGTTTGCTTAGCAAATTTTATGATCGTGCCCTTGAGCAGGCTCATCACGGCTCCCAACACTTTATCACTCCTTGCTGCACAAATGACAAGAGCCAACTATGCAAGGGCGTATTTAACCAAGCCACTGAAGTCATGTCTTCAGCATGGTCAGCCTGGCATAGAAAAGAGTATTTTTCTTGGCAGGCAAATCAGTTGCCATCTTACAGCTCTGTCTTGCCACACTTACTGCTTTGTGTGAAACTATCAGAATATGAACCTGTGCATTTCCCATTCCTGCCCTTTTTATCTCATTTGCATCAGAGACTCACATGGTACTTAGATTTATTCTTTTTGCAATATTTTATGTCTCATAGTGAATCCTTTGCACCAATAACAGGCTCCATCACCTGAAGTACATAGTCCTTTTCATAGCCCGTTTCTTGGTAAGAAACTGCAACAAAGTACAAAGATTTTTCATCCTCTTCCTATCTAATTTTTTTTTTTGCCCATAGATGTCTTTATAAGCCAGCAATACATAGCAGTCAGCAGGATTTTATGGCTGGGGCCAATAAAGAAAAAAAGGCAAAGTGACTTGCAGATTGTCAGAGTCTGAGGAGTGCAGTCTTCTGCATGCTACATTAAGAGGTTTGCTATTTATTGCTACAATCACTAACCTATAAAGCACAGCACTCCAAGCTGCTACCAGAGACACACAGCTGGAGCCACCTTCTGCCCTCCCCTCTGTGCACGGTGTGGCTTTCCCTGGTGACTCCCCAGTGTCCTTGCTCTAGAGCTCCCCAGTGAATCTATACAGATTATGTGGCTCAGACCCCATCCAATTCCTGCAGTCTAGGTGACTAATAAAGCCTGTAATGCTTCAACAGCATTTGAAAGACAACTCTAACCCTTCTCTTCACAAACTGTGCCTTCTCCAAAACCTCCTCAGACAAAGCCCATGCTACCATCTCCTCAATGTGCTACACCTGACCTTGGCCACTTTGGAGTAAGTTTCAGCTTCCTGCACTCGTGAATCAGCAGCTTGCTACGCATCCCCTCCAGAGCCTGTCATTATTAATGCCTTTGCTTTTTTGGCTTTGCAGATTTCTTTGTTCCTCATTCTTTTTATTTTATTTTTTCCATTTCACTTCCATAGAGGTTGACATATTTCTCCCCCTCCTCCTGGAGGATCCTATTGCAATCCACAGGGCTAGTGATCGAATAAGTCAAAATGCAGCCTTTTTATTACAGTACTGGGGACATTTCCTACTATTTATGGGCATTTTTCCCCTCCAAGGAGGTGCACAAATACAGAAAAGCTAAACAAACTGAGCTCAGCAAGGGAGGAAATCCATTACAACTCAGAAAATATAGAAGTGTATCTCTCCCCAGACCTGTTATCCATGTTCCTAATTGGACTTAATGTTTATAATCACTCTGTGCTTGCTGAAGGGCCCCATTAACCCGCCAGAGAACAATTATGCCAAGTCACCTTCATCTTTCTCATTTATTATATTCCAAGAGATAACCAAACAAATTAGCAAAAAGCCAATTACAAAGGACAATAAGTAAGCTGGAGACGGACAGTCGAGTTGGTGACAGGCAAGGACTGCAGAAACACATCTAGAGATGCCAGAAGCTCTCCTGCCCAGTGAGGGTTTAAGAAAGCTCTGGGAGCTGGGAAGTGTCACCTCCCACTGCTGAGGACAACAGGACAGAGACCACGTACATGCAGCCTGGGGACATGTACACTGTTCTTTATGCCCATATGGAGATATCCATATGGACATGTCCATAAAGTGCATATGGAGAGATGTGATATGATGTTAGTCTGGTCAAAGTGGTCCAATGCTCTGCATACAGGATTTTATGCCAGTTCAGCTTAGAATACTTTTCTTAATTTTGATGTAACCAGTTATGAAGAGGCACAAGTCCACAGCAGAAGTTGGAGATAAAACTTGGAGTGAAGTTAAATGGCAGAAGTGAGTTATTAAACTCGTCACAGACCAGCAATCTTGAGCTCTCAGATGAAATGCCAGATGTCAAAGGTCTCTTCTGGAAATAGATCACAAATTCAGCAACTGTCACCCTTTGTTCTGGGCTGGTTCATGGCTGTAATGCAGAGGAAGCTGTGAAGACTAGACTCTGCTGGGGGAACATCCAGCTCAGGCCAGGTCTTCCATCTTTCTGCTGATAGTGCCTTGCTTAAAATTATCTCAAAAAAAAAAATCCAGACAAAAAGAACAAACCCCTAAACCAACAAAAAACACCACCACATATAAAACACTTGACATTATAATTTAACATCCCTGGGTGCTGTGGGCACTAAGTACCATATAAAACACTTCCATGCTTTTTGCTACAGAGACCACTGCAACACTGACTTGCTGCTCAAGTCCAAGGCCTTTTATTACATGATTTTTTTTTCCCAGCTATATATTAACAGCATCACACAGAAAGTGAGATGGTGCCACACATCCTGACAGGAATGCACTGTATGCATACATAAAAGGTGGATGATAAAGTGAAAACAGTTCAAAGAACAGAAGGCAAAGTCAAGTACCAAGAGAGGGAGATTCATGGTTTTTTATATACACATAAAGGATTTTCTACTTGGCCATGAAAAATAAGGCTTGGGTGGAGGATTTCAACTTGTACAATACATCCTAGAGTCAGAGAAAATGCACTGCTGCAGAGCTTCCCCCCCCATATTACCTGAACTCCTGGGGAACACATGGAGAAGCAAAAGGAGCAAGCAGCATCTCAAACACACCGAGATGAGCAGATGTTACATGAGGTTACACCACGTACCTGGCAAGCTCAGGTTTCCTGCAACAGTTGTCCACAATTTCTTAAATGCCAATGAGGTACAATAATATCGTCTCGCCTGCCCAGTTAACTCTTCTCTAGTATTCCAAACCTGGACAGTAGTGTTATTTGGATAGCTGAGGATACAATGCCCAGCAAAGGTAGCGGTATCTCAGAATATGGGAAAATGATCATACAGAAAACCAGAGACAAAAAAATAAATATGCATTTGCTTACAATTTCAGATTCCATATTTCAATCCATTTAAGATAGGGTCAAGATTTCTGCCCATCTAAGGATACTTTTTCTAGTCACTCCTAGAGCTGTCTCCTCTTCCAGTTATCCCAGTTATTTGGGCCCATTCCCAACAGACAATTCCTTCCACAAGTAATAAATTTCTAGCAGCATCCCTGACAACTCTCTGCAGTTTTTTTCCCACAGAAGAAACAGTCGTGTAGCACAACTGCCACTTCCTATACCAAACCCAACATTTCCACAATGCATAAATGTTGACAGCAACATTATCCAATAAGTTTTTAATCTCATGGCTCTTCAAACAACTGGGAAGGATTTGAGTGACCAAAAAAAAACATCTACCTTCTACTCCTGCCTACTATGTATAATGAAAATGTTGCCCACATGTTCCTCTCATTCTTTTAAATACTGGCCTCTGACATTCCTTCAAACCAAGAAGCCAATTTTTCTCTCCGAGGAGTGAGCTTCTAATGTAAACCAAAGAGCCTCTAAATTTCATGGATTCTCTTCCTTATTTGTAGATGTATCCAAGCTCTTCTCCACCAAGACAAATCCCTTCACAAGGTGCCACCCTGGGACAAAACACATCCTCCCAAGCACCCCCTGGAGGCTCATGAGCTATGGAGCTCACAGAGGCTTCCTTATTTGTACAATGAAAACCACTGATATCTGGCCTTTGATTTCTTTCTTCTTGTGATTAATATTAAACCATGTTTTGTCTGCATTATAAAAGCATCCATTATGATAGGCTCATTAATGCACTTCATGACTCTTTTTGAATTAAATGGCTTATAATCTCTATTTTTTAACTTCGCCTTAGTAAGGCTGATGGATGAGCACGGTAAATGACTAAGAGGGAAACAAGCCACTGCAGCTCAGCCACAGCCATTATCACAATAGTCCTCCTCTGATTGGAGAGAAAGGGCACTGAATAACTTCAATGCCTATGGCCTGCTTGGCTAACTAATCATCATAAAAGCAGCTTACATATAGCCCCATATTATTTCATTTAAAGAAGAAAGACACTAATAAAACTCCAGGCTTAACACCAGGCCACCTTCCCACGGATGCTTGTCTCTCAATCTGACGTACCAATCATCATGATATTCTGGGGTTAGATATATTCAAGACACTTTCACCAAATATTATCAACAGATTGAACTCTTTGTTGTATCTTAATTTCCTTCTAGCAACCAGGCTTACGTGCACATGTGTAACATGTATTTCCTTCTTCTGTGTCCACCTCTGGGCAATTTTGAGCAGCTAAGCATCAACGTTGGCTCAAAGTCTTACATACCCACACAACCTCCAGCATTCTGAAAGCTTATAGCTCAGCTGGTTCTGAGTTGTATATGAACGATCTTCATCTCTCAAGGGGGCTGGTGGTGTTGCTTGTGTAAATCTGGACCTTGTCTTCAGCATTTACTAACCTGGGTCAGACAGTAGGAATGCGAGAGTCAGGCTGAAGTGCTTCAGAACCTTTGACTCTGTTATAGCAGATCACAAATGAGATGCTAATTTTTCTCAAAAAACTGCTCACCCGAAGTGGTGGCAGTCCCCCAGTGAGGTACTACTGTCACCTGGGAACACAGAAGAGTTGCATTTTTGTATGGTCTGAATTGCACTGCAATCCCCAATTATTTCTGAGAAAAGGATTAGGAGGGACTCAAATTCAAATGAAAGAAACCAAAACCTGTTCATCTCTTACCCCAGATGGTACCATAAACTCCCATCTGAACCACTTTGCAGCTCAGCAAACCACCCGGCAAAAGCCATTTAAGGACTCAAATGTGTATGCATCCAGCTGGTGGGAGGAAAGCTTTGCAAATCTCTCACTTTCCATCCAGTGGCACCTGCTGTTTTTCGGCACGTTGTCAGGGCCAGTGCATTAGGGAACCATATGGTGTGGGGAAGGCGCTGCTGGGATGATTCATACTGTGCTAATGAAGTAGCAGGCCATCCATGAGGGCTTGGACCTACAGAAGCTGTTGAACTCAAGAAAATGGGATGTTTGTTATAAAGTTGTGCAACATTTGCTGGGATTCCTTGGCAATAATCATCAATTTTTATGATAAGGAATGATTCTTCAACATTTAACGAAATCAAGATATTGCCAAGCTGTCTCTAGGGGTTTCCATCCCTAAGTAGAGGGGGGACTCTCAAAGAAACATAGCAAGAAGTCTGAAGCCAGAATATATTGCTGCATTTCAGAAAGATTTCTCAAGAAACATGACTTGTCTATAATCCGATATCATCTAGAGTCTGGGACTATCCACAGCTGGGCTTTTGCTTCCCCCCATTGCAAAACTAGGTTAGATGTGGGGCCCAGTTCCAAACCTCTCAGAAGCTCAGGGCAGGGAGAGCACAACCATTCCTTGGCTGCTGCTCCCTCCCTCCAGAAGAACACTTTGGGACTGGAAGGGGACACGGTGTTTGTGCTTCCCTCCCTCCACCACTTTCAAGAACTGAATTATCTGTCAATTACGTGTATTAGACCTTGAAGACCTTAATTTGTGTGATCAAATGCTTATTATTAAAAATATGTACCTCATTAATGGCATAAATGAAAGCTAGAAAATTCAGCATTTCCACTAGACACAAGAGAAAGAAGTAACTCAGACCTATAATAGGAGATCAGAGCCTGGGATCCAACAGCCTAATATATATTTGTCAATATATCTTTGAGGATGCAGCTTTTCAAATTACTGAAGAAGGCAGATGCCAACATCAGATCCATATCTCAGTACTCATAATTGGAGGTGGACTTGAATCACTGTCCCAAAGTTAACAGCACATATTACCACCAAGTTTGCTCCTCGGAGTGGGTAACGTATCAGTGTGCGCTGGGTGTGCAAATTAACGGTACCCAACAAATACCTGGCCACTGCTCAGCATAGGACACGCTGTAGTTCTCTCAGGGTTTAGTAACTACTGCAAGCAAGAAGAAAAAAGCATGGCTAGTATTTCCGGCTCCTAATTTTACAGGCAATCATCTGATTAGTGTCTTATAAGAGCATATATAACGATACAAGACTCTTATCTAATGACAAAACAGCTACCTACTTTGAGGGAACTTAAGGGTTAAGCAAATGGTTCCTGGATCTGAGACAGAATGTGTGATTTTATCATAAAAGCCCAGAGAACTTGGCTTTAAAACTATCACTATTCTGGTTTAATATTTATCATATGTATTTTTAAATGGAAACGTGGAGCAACTGCAGTGAGGTTAGTAGATTTTTCCCTGGAGGTATATCAGTTCAGCCAAGACTAGAGCTTGCCCCCGGTGCCTGTTTTTAAAAACATCAAGCAATATCTATTCATTCTATCCTCAGTCCTGAGCCCTCAGTAGCGAATGTATGAATTTTCACATTAGGTGATGACAGCGAACATCTAACATCCTCCCGGGAAGAGCTTCATGATACACTTGAGTGAGCCCGTTTAAGCAACGGGCTTAAACCAGCTTGCAGCAGATGCTCTTCATCACTCTTCTCCACGTAACATCACCTCCAATACCTTATTGTTCCTAGAAAGAACAAACTCTAGACTGCTAATAAAATTTTACTAAATTCAGGGAGGTTTTTCTGAAAGATCATAAAACACCTAAAAGCCTCCAGTCTGAAAGCCACATTTAGTAAGCAGTAGAAAGCTATGACATAGATTAGAGGAGTTACACATAAAACTACATAAGGCTCAAACTCTATATTCCTCCCTCAGGAGCAGTATCATCAGTCCTTTCCCAATCTCATTAGACGGATCTCAAGAGCCTAGAAAAACAGGCAAGAACGAGATGGGCTGGATAAAGCTGAGCATGGGTTAGTGACCTCGTTGGGAGCAGATAAATCCATTCCTACAGCGAAAGCCGACGGCAAGACTTTTTATAGCTAGGAACCTCAGAGCAGCAGGGCACAGGGTTGGTCTCTGCTCAGACGCTTGCCGACTGCTTTTAACCGCGCTATTTGCTCTGCTTTTAAATGCCTGGGGCACCCTGTGCTCAGCTGGTGATTTCACACAGAGAAAGACTTGCTACAGAAGAGCTCAGGCCAGGGAAGCTGGTGAAGTGTTTATGCTGCTGCACCGAGCAGTAAGTAAGAGGGAGGAAAAAAAAAACAACACTTAAAAAGGGGTAATCTGAGCTAAGCACATTTACATGCAGAATCCACGCTTCCCTCCAGGGATTCATTAGAGAAGGAAAGGAAATTTGCTTCTGTTTGTTTGGAAAGGCAGATTTATTAATGGCTGTGAAAAAATTAGGAATTGCCAACATTTCCCCAGGTAACTAATATATTTGTTTCAGACCAAGTTAAGTCAAAGGACAAAGAACTGATCCTCCTGGTTCCAAGAAAGGGATGAGCCAAGACCGAGGCCGGCCCCAACTCTGTTTTGAAAGGGGCCATAGGCCACTACAGGACATTATCACCACTATTAAAGTGATCACATCATCTGTGATTTGTTTGTTTTATAACCAAAACACGCTCAATCTGTGATTCTTGGAGTTCAGTCTAGTTCTGGATGTGAATTTTCAAAGGTCCTGAATGGCTCTAAATTCCTCCAAGAGAAGAACATTTAAGCCAACTCCCAACTTCCTACATACTGAGAGATGCTAGATTTGATGCACAGCTTGGGGTCCGTGTCCCCCAGACCCTTGGGACAACTGTATCCTTTGCCTGAAATTGCTGGTTTGATGGATTGCCGTACACTTGCTTATTCCTGGGACGCAAAGAGCACAATTTCTCAGACGCAGGCAAAGTGCTGGAGATCAGAGGCTATCTGCTTTGTCTCTCAGGGCAGCACCAACCTGGCACCTTCTCTTGCCAGGGCTGTTGCTCACCCCCCAGCTATGATGAAGTGATGCTCAGATAGCAGTCCAGGTCCAGTGGGTGGGAGAAGATGCAGGAATTCGTGAAAGTACCACAACAGACCTTTGGCAGAAAGGATAGGCAGCAGCTCCCTGTGAAAACAAACTACTCCCTCACCTCGAGTTGAATAAGGATATTCACAAGAGAGAAAAATAAAATCACTCTTCCAGAAAGAGATGTGACCAGCATGGACACTGGAGCACAGGCATGGCTCTCACTCTTTCCCCAGGAGAATAATGAGCACAAGAATTAGCAGTGAAGTCACAGCCCTTGCCCAGATCCATCCTCATTTGGCTTTTGGTTAGCAAGCTCACTGCTAATTGCCTGCTGCAGATTACACTTGACAGAGGCTAATAGCACACCTCACTTCTCCCAAATGAGTTTCCCCATCGTTTCCCTCTATGACTCTATCCTTGCTGACCCAACCAACAAGAAGGAAATCCTCCCACGTGTGCTCTCCTCCCCTCGCTGAAGAGTCTTAGAGCCTCAGCTTCCTCCCACTGTATCTCCCACAAGGTGTTATCCAGAAAACTAAAAACTTCTCCAATAAGGCTGACAGTCTCCAGGACATAGAAGCTGTTAATCATGATGGGCCATCCCGCATTTATTTGCTTGTAATATTAAAGCTTTCTACAGAAAGCACTCTCCATGAGTACCACAGCAAAAGCTCCAGGTGTTGTGCACCATGTACAACGGCAGCCATAATGCCAATCTGTTAGTTCTGGTGCTCACATAAACAAATGGCCAAATAATAACTTATTTATTATTATTTAATCCATAGCTATTTCCCTCAAAGGAAGCCCAGGGAGGACTTATTAATGTTTGTTGGCCATTTGGAAATCATAAATGAGCTATTTAACAGGAAATGCTTCCTTTCCACTGCCTCATTATTATCAGATGTCTCACTGTCATTAGATCAGCTTGACTAATGGGATCCTAAATCCTAATTAGGGACCCTAGATGTGACTTTCACACAGTATAATCATAAAATGAATGCTAGTCAAAAGAATAGGAAAGTGCATTCCACTAGAAAGTGTAGTTCTTTCAGAAATTATGTCAGACAAAATTTCCAGCAGGAAATGGTGCCCTGGTTCCTCAAGCCCCTCGGGTCAGCTGTAAAGGAGCTGGGGCACTATGTGCAACTGGAGCACCAGTACTTAAAGAAACATTCTTAAAGTCTTACAGATAAGGGCACCTGAAGATTTTAAAGAAGAATTAAAAAAAAATCTGTATTTCTCTCTCTGAACTAGAAACTCTTTGCTATTGGCTGTGGCAGCATAACTGTGCGGTTGCACTTTGCGATGGCAATCCAGGTTGCCCAGATGTTCCATACACTCACAACATTACTGAGGTCCCCAGGTGTTCCACTACAGAAATGTTTCAGTGGTCCAAGCTCCAACCAGAGAAGTAGCAAAGAAGGTTGAACCTTGCACGTCTGCAACATCTGCAGGTAGATTCTCTAAATGGGGATGGATCTCTGCTTGCAACAGGGCTAGGAAGCTTCTGCCCCAAAGGACATTATTTCCTTTTTCTAGATGTGCATCTGATCTGGGATCTGCATCCCTGGTCCCGTATCTGCATCTGTTACTGCTGTTACAGGATACTGTGACAATAGATCAGTATTTTTGGAGTTTGCATGAATTATTCCACTTACCAATGTGTGCAGAGTTTTTGCTCCACTGGTTTTGACAAAAAAAACCATTTCTTTAAAAACGGGTTGCTATTAAATCTTATAAATAATTTTGTTCCTGATCAGAGGAGTTTCCAGCAATACAATTACCTGTGAGAAGCCAATAAAGGCTATAGCACAGTGCAATAATGAATTTATAAATTAAAGTTTGCTTTGCCCTTGAGTCAGAGCAATTAGTGTCACACAACCTTCTTGCAGAGCAGTGATGCGAGACTTCTCGGTAGCCACTTATTGTGAATGCAATCAATAGCTTACGCTTGGGAGTCCATTGTGCACCACAAACAGCAGTTTAGACAAGCTCAAGCAACAGCCAGTCTGAGTAATATGATGACTTTGGTTAACCTGGTCCCTAGGCTCTGACAGAAGCATCAATTTAACACCCTCAAAGACCTGTGGGCAAGGACAAGTTGGGTAACACCGTAGAGCAGAGCTGAGAGCAAGGTCAGCTTTCGCAGGGGCAGTGCAGAGGAACAGCCCGTTTTCCAGCACTTCCCCTCTGTTCACTGCAGACTTCACATTACTCTTTCCACATATATCTTAACGAAAGCATCCAAAGTACCAGTGTCACCTCTAGATTTGACTGTCCCCATACTTCACAAGTAGTACAAGAAGTGACAAGACAAGGTATATTATGGCAGCCTAATTCATTAAAGTTTATATAGAGGTCTGACAAATATCCTCCTCTATGCTCATCAACAGCTTCCACTAAAGGCACTCTGATCGACTCCCATCCAGTCCATTACCTGTTGCTTTTTTCACAGTCTATATATTTTTCTAGCACAAACACAGGACCTTATTCCGGGACATTCATTGTGCTGCTACCCAGCTAGTACTCCTACTACGAGGGCAAAGAGGCAAACTGAATATGACACATCAGATTGCAAGATACCAAGATTCTCATAAACCAAAGAGGACTTACTGCACCAACAAAAAATGCTGAGCAACAGGAAATGAAGAATATGTTCTGCCTGAATCCCTTTCCAGAACAGGATCACTGCTGTCATTGGAGACATAACTGAATCAACATCAGGATCATTTGAGAGCAGTGGGTGCACAAGCCCAGCCGCAAAACAAGACTAACAGAGAAACTCCTCCTGCCACCATTATGTCTGCAAATCAAATAGCTACTAACCCAACATGGCAAAGAAATTGCCTCCACATGAGGCTCCTGCACATCAGTAGATACCCCTGATAGCCACATGCCTAGGGCCATGGAAACACAGAGCTGGGGAGGGAGATGAAGCCAGAGAAGTCAAATAAGGACTGCAAAAGCTCCTCTGCTCAGAGAGAAGAAAAAGGCCAGAAGAAACTGGGACATAAACTGCAATAGTAGCAACACGGAAACTCTCCAAGAGGCAGAGTCTGAACCCAGGCAGTTTTAAAAAAAAAATAATTTAAAAAAATGCAATGGCAGAATCAATTAGACCTCAAGAAGGAAATACTATTAAAGCAAATGCCTGCAGATCTGGATGGAAAGAAAGAGAGAGAAATGGCCTCGATTTCTGACTAGATCCCAGCTCTCTTGGATGGCAAGAGGAGAGCAGATGACTGAGAAGCACACTGGGTTTTCCCAATCTGATCGTGTTCAGCCTCATGCTAGGACAACAAGAAAGGAGCACTAATATGTACCAGGATAGATATTCAAGATCAGGATCTGAAGTTAAACTTAGGGCTGTTGATAGCACTGGTGATCAGAGTAGCACTAGACCTAGTGCCCTAGGGTTACCCGGTCCCCTGAGGCATGCAGGAGCCTACAAGCATCACACTTTCTTTACTCCAAGGTGCAAAATACACAATCATGAAAATGAATGAGTTCTGAGAGATGAACAAAGAAGAAAATACAACTTTTGACACTGAAGTGGTGGGTTGCCAGAGCATTGAGGCTTTAATTAATGGCCTTTTCCTGGCAGAACTGGAGAGAGGAAAAAAATAGCTGTAGCACAGCAGTAGCACAGTCATTTGCAAGTCTGCACTTCTGATTACCATACAATAGCTAGGAATAATTGCAAAGTTCCCACTTATAGTATAACCCTGGGAAATGCTCACCTTGCTGTGCTACTTTTAAAGTGCACTACTTAGAGCACTGTTCTCTGTCAGCATTACTAGCAGAACTTAAAAGTTAGTTTTAGTCTTCCAGGTTTGACTTTCTTCTTTGTGAATAGATATGGTTTTATGTCATGGTAAGAGTCAAAAGTTGTCCCCTAAAGTTCTAGGAAAATAAGCCCTGTTGGAGAATTCATAATTGAGTGAGGACAAACCACAGCTTTGAATGATTTCTTTCCCCCTCAAATGGACAATGCACACAAGCACACACACATACTCAGCAAGCACATATCATGTGGTGGTATAATGCTGTCAGAATCACTTCCAGGCCTTTTAATGTAGAACTGGTGCCTGATTGGAGTTGATGCAAAGCAGGACTCACCAACCTTTTATCAGCCTGAACGCTCCAGGGAGCCTCAGCATGAAATACTCACCAAGAAATATATTTATAATGACACCCAACAACTGCAATCTGTGTCCAAAAAGATGCTTATCTCCTTTTGAACTCAAAATTACAGAAATGACTATCACTATAGTAGCACAGTAATTAGTTCAGAGTTTTCTCTGTTCTCCCTCATCTCACACACAAGTTATTAGTAATGACCCATCAGTGAGTCCCAAAAGGGTATCAGATCAGGTGAACTAGACACCATCTCTGCCCTAAGGCTGAAGGAATAAGGCTAAACTAATAAGGGAGGTACGAATTAAACAAGAAATCCTCCCCTCATCTGGCACCAAGCTTATGCAACCTAAGACCAGGACACAGCATAGAAATGAAAAAAAAAAAATTAAATCACCTCATGTTCTCTTCAGGTTAAGGAAATTTTTCAACCAAATACAGAACCTCTCATGTTCTTTAAAGATTACCTTCTCTTTGTTTCTTTTCATCCTTTCCAAGCAATAATTACAGTTTAAGATTTATAAATAATTAATACAACTATCCCATTTCATCCTTTGGAGGAAAGCATTTGCTAAAATTTAATTTCTAAAAAATGTTGCCCATCTGATATGTTTGTTAACATCAGGAAGCAGAAAAACAAACATTTTGGTTGTTTTGTTTTGACTTTTGAAATGAAGCTATTAGCTTTGTTTTCAAAATGTCTATGTACACAGCTTCACATTCCCAACGGTCTTTGTAAGGGAGGTTCTTTTGTGTCTTCATGGGACTAGTTCTTTTTCAGCCTCTTCCAGTCAAAAGTAAAAAAGCCAGCTTTTCATCTACTATTTTTATGCCTTAGATTGTTGATAAATGTAAAATGCAACATGTAGTGATCATTTCACAGTCCTTATTACAAAAAAATGAGCATTCTGAAAGAAGGTTATTAAACAGGTTCAGTGAAAGAAAAAGAAAAAAAAAAAAAACACAAACAAAAATGAAAGCTGAGCAAGTTTTTCCACTGAGCTAGTTTCCAACTTCTTGAAATAAAAATGAAATGCTCACTTTTTAAGGAGTGATTCTTCCAAGCAGGTGACTCACGAGATAACTTCCTTACACCAGGCATAACAGGAACCCCAAGGAATTGGGACTCCATTTCTAGGGCAAGACTAACATACCACAAGTCTTCAATACTATCATTCTGATGGAGTTACAGGAAGGAGAAGGAAGGAGGAGGGTACATTGAAGGAAAGCTACTAAGGCTGTCAGTGGAATTATAATGTTTGTTCACTAAGGACATGGCCCACTTGCATCCAAGAAAACTTTCAAAATTCATAAAGATAGGTGTATCTAAGAACATTCACAGAATAAGGCTATTTGTGCTCTCAAAACCCGCTATGTTTAAGTGGGGATTTTCAAGACAGATGCTAAACCAGGCTTCCATTTCTCCTGAGTTTGCATGGCAGGAAGACCGTGTGTTTTTTCAGTGCTCTCAGGGCAGAAAGCATATTCTTCTAACAAAGTCTATGTTAGCAATGACTATATATATATATATTCAGATACTAGGGTTTTTCCCCCCACCACTTTTCACCCACACAAGATTCCCCACATAAGCTGGGTAATTGTTGCCCAAAATGGCAACGCATGCTCTGCAATTATCATTAGAGTTAATTAAAGCCTCTATGCAGTAGGCAGCTTTGAATTGCTGTTTACACTCAAGTCTCTGAACATGCTGCAGGTAATTGAAAGAGAAGCGTCAACCCAATATTGTTGATTTTTTTTATTGGCAAGGGTTTGATAATTTGATTTTGGTCATTACATATTTCTAAAAATAAAAATTAATTTCCTCTGAAGGCCTGATTCTCCCTTTTCGCACACTCCACCGACTCATTTTCATATGTTTCTGTGGCCCTTACTATAATGACTATTGGAAGTTCTAAGAGAATCAGGTCAAAAAGGAGACAATATACTCAAAAAAATCTCATGTGTGTAGCTGGGGCAAAGGCCTTCCTGCTTTTCAGACCACTAGAAGCAGGTATCTAGCAAGGCGTCTGCACCCCAGGATGTCAGGCAGAATGGGAGGGGGGCACAGAATTTGAGAAGTCACTTATGTAGTTTCACATGGTTGGAATAATTTACCACCACTTCCCAGACAGAAGAAAAGAAAATTCTTCTGCATCTTCCTGTCCAATGGGCACAGTAAGTTCTGTGTCTCCACTGCACACCTGGAACTTCAGCCTCTTTTAAAGGCTGCAGTTCCCAAGTGCCAGCCCCTTTTCCCCTCTTATTCTCCAACCTAGCAGAAGATATATCTCACAGGTAGTAAAAGTAGCATTTCCCTGATAATATTCACTTTTTCTTTCCTTTCTGCTTAGCAGGGTATGTGCTCAGGAGTCTGCCCTATAAAAATTGGTCTGGTTCACATGGTGACCCAGGTTGAAGAAGGAAGCCCAAGTCATTTAATTTCTGCTCTGCTTTGAGACTGGTCCTTTTTCTGCCTTGGTTCTCCCACCACATGAGCTGAGAAATACAATCAAAATTGTTGTAGAGACATCTCCACAACCCAAATGCCCTAGCTATCATTTTTAAAAGCCAACAAAACTGAAGTACACTTTCAAGTTTCGACTCAAAACTTCAAAATCTGTTCCATTCACAGAGGGGAAGAAAAAACCCTGCAAGGCATCACTTGAGAGCGCTTGCATAGGTCTGCCCTGGGGATTCAGTCTTGGCTCACCGTTTTCTATCTTCAGCTCCTTTCCTCCCATTAACCCCATAGAGCACACTTAAAAGCTCAGCAAAAAACCTTCAACAGCTCCTCAGGAGCACAGCTGTCTCATTTGAAAAGCTCTATATAGATGTCATGCTATCCAGATTATTCATTTTATGCCTCCCTTTCCCAAGGAAATACTATTTTCCTTCTTGTCCCCTAGTAAAGTGGCAGAAAGATTAACAATTACACCAACATTTTGCTACCCGCACTGGAAACCTGGGAGGATTCTGAAAAAATGCCCAAGGCCGGTTGCTGGCAAAGAGCAGAGGTGCTGGCTCCTCTAAGTTTTGAAGCACACTCTCTGCAGGCTGATGAAGCTAGCGTGCTACTGAGCACGCATTTATTTTTGTGCAGAAAGGGGTCCTGCCAGAGAGAACAACGGTCACTTAGCAAACATTCAACTCCTCTGACTCCATCAAAACTCATTTCCTCTGGACATCCTGCCCTGACCTCCTCAAAATTCAAGTACAGAAGTACACAAGGGAGGCACACTACGATTAATACTATTCATCCTGGAAGAGACAGAATTGCTAATTCCAAATTAGCAAATGTTTCAAAGGCAGTTTTAACTAAATCCAGAGAAGATCTGGATTGAGACCTATAAGGCTGGTATCGCCACTTCATGATGAGGTTAAGAGCAGTAACAAAGGGAGGTCTTGGCACATACTTCAAATAACCTCTCGCCTCATCCCAAAGGTTTCTGTGGTAGAGCACTCACAAAACCAGAGCTCTGAGGTGCTCATGGAGGGGTTAAGCACTGTTCTTATAAGCCCAAGGCAGTTCGGGGTACTTGGCAGAAGGCTGCCCTCAGGGCTGGAGCTCCAGGGTGTGGGCAGCCATCAGGAAGGGCTTTACCAGTGTGAAAACAGGAGGTCAAAACACAAGAGCCATTCCGGCCAGAAAAGTCTGGCTAAGTCAGGCTGGGCAAACCCAAGCACACAAGTTCCTCTGAGAACTTCACAGCCCTCCCTGCATCAAACCCCAGCAGTGACCCACTGCTTTAGAAATGTACAGCCAAGCAGTAAACACACAAAATTCACTGGAGTTTTTTCAACTTGAAAAAAGAGGGGGGAAAACTTTGCATTAACTCTGCTTCAGCCATTAAGAGAACAAAATATTCAGATGTTCTCTGTGTCTCTATTCATTTCCTCCTTGGCCACAAAGCCCATTTTCCAAGGAGAAGCCATGGGAAGTGACAAAAATAAATTAATTTGTAAAAAGCACACATGAAACATTACCTGGACACAGGAAAGCACTCTTCCAGGAAGATCAAACCCCAGCTGCTGCTGAAAACCAAATGGGGTTTAATGAATGGCAGATCTTAGGCCAGCAATAGATAATCAGGGAGATTAGTAGAAAACTGGTAAGATCAAAGCCCCCAAACATAGTTTAGTGACCACCACATCTGGGCACGGTCACTGAAACCTGAAGACTGAATTCCAAGTTAAGAGGAATCTTTTTTTTTTTTTTTCTGTGTGCCTTTAATCAGAGGAGGAAGAAAAGCAGTTTGAAAAGCGCTCTCACAGGTGTGAGGAAGATAAGCTGGAGGCAGATCACAAAGACAACAGCTTTTGGAAAAGAGGAGACCGGGGATTATCACCACAAATACGCACAAGCTCCATTCTGTATAGTAAAGCATGTCGTTATTAATAATACTGCTTATCCCTCTTATAGCATTTTAAGCTTTCAAAGTGCTATACAAATACTAATCACTAAGTGAAGGTGCCAAAGAATCCTTTCCATATCCTGCTGATTGCACAGACTGAAAGCACAATAAGTACAGCATGTACAACAGCAAACACAGGCCCGAACAATCACGGTAGTTAATAATATTACAAAAAAAGATTGTGTCAAAGGAAAAGATATTAGTGTGCATCCATTAGGAAACTATTCTTACCTAGTGCTGGGGAGGCAGTATCAGACTTAGAGAAACAGATACTGCTGGGAGGAAGATGGAGCCCAGAGAGGAAATGGAAACATCTACTGGAGATGGGGACCAAGATGTCCACGAGAGCAAACCTGGGAGAACTTTGTAGATGTACTGGGGAGCAAAAGGTGAAGCTAGGGCAAAGATCTGAGAGCAGGAGTAATGTCATTAAATCAGCCAAGAAAGAAGGTGAGGGATTTTAGCGGCTTTACTTTAGCAGGAATGGGGGAAAAATCAAATAAGAGACTGGCAATTGGAAGGGCTGATCAGGACACAGGCTCATTCCTTGGCAATAGCAACGAGGAACAAATTACGTTAATTTTAGGTAATGATGGGAAACTGTTGCCAAATTGGTGAATACTGGTTAGAAAGCTCAGATGAATTAATACTGCCTAGTCCTTGAATACTTAGGCTGTCCGGCAGCGCTTCCTGCAGAAGTGCTCAGCAAAATGCATAAAAAGGCAGAGTCTGTAACTGCACAGAGTGATCCTTCTTACAGAAACAGAGAATAGTCAGAATTTCCACTGCACAAATGTTAATTACTGCAGCTTCTGAACCGCAGGATCCCTCCTAGTCTGTTCAGGGTCCCTCTGCTTTTAAGCATCTCTGCATCACAGTGAGCTCCTCCCCAAGCACCCATCTAAAACTAGTGCCACTAAAAAGGTTTCACCATCTTAAACCATCTCTTCTACTGTGAGGGCTCCATAAAAACTAGCTTTCTGACCTCAGCTTTTTGTCAAATATAAACAGAAAAACAAAACTATTTATTGACAAGTATATCTCTATTTCTGGTGCAGCAAGGACACAGAGCTCTGTTCCTAAAACAGGAGCTACACGAGCTACTTGAAAGGTACAGAACAGAAAGTCAAGCGCGCTTTTCAGACAAATTCTATACAGCCCGTTCACTTCCCTGCCAGATAATCGCTGTGCTGTCGTCAAGGCAACAGAGGAGGCAGTGTGTTAAATGAATTTATCTCATTAACGTTTATTTCCTGGTTTACTGTTTCACCAGTTAATACAGAAGATGTTACAGCCACCAGAAAAAGATTCTCGGGTCCATTCTGAATAGGGAAACATGTCAAGCAGTGAAGATGTCCCAAGCTTTTCTTCCCCGAAGCCCTGGCACAGCATCTTGGCCCACGGTGAGGTGAGATTAATGTTTTTCATATGAAAAATGCAGAAAGCACAATTGACCATAAAGCATCAAGATTTTCATACCTGTTTAATGACTGTCAGTTCTTTTTATTTTTAAATATTCACATGGTCTAAGTAGTTTGATTTGTAAAAACTACCAGAGGTTTGGGATTCTCAATGTGTCCTATCTCAGGGATGCCCAAATGAATAAAACAATGAGATTTTTATCTGTGGCTCCTTCTGAAAGTTTTGACCATTTTTTTCCCCTTTTCAGCTGAACAAACTAAGCTGGATCCCAGCAAGAGGGAGGAGAAAAGACCTGATCAATGACAGAGAAATAATTCTTTGGAGATGTTGAAGTCTCACCCCTTGACATCTGCCTACTGTCAGGGTTTCAGCCCCGTCCCGTGAATGCAGGTGGCTGAACACTGATACCTCCAAGATACCATGTTTGGGTTTGAGTTGTCAATAATCAGGTTTCATTTATTGATGAAGAACCTCCAACTGACGTTTTCCTCATTCACGTTGCTGCTTGTATTTGAAAGATTTGCTCCAGGCGTCCAAGTCCAACAGGCACCAGTGTCCCTGGGAACACTTGCATGACTACCAGCAAGACGCAATTACTCTTCAGCTCCTTCTCCCACATCATGCTTGAAATGAACAACACATGCCAGAAGGAAAGTTAAATATCACAGGCAGCTGCTTCTCCTGTTCACTTTGTCAGAAACTTGGTCAAAGGCTGCCACATTTCACCAAATGAAATTAGATTTCTGATTTTTCTGTTTTATCTCCTTTGCTCAAGTCTTTGCTCATAATTCCTGCCTCAGGTGATAGTTTTCATTCTTAAATTTGATAATATTTCCAAAATCCCTTCTTATCAGATAGCTGGCATCTCCACATTTTGGTATGTTTTCTCTGTGATTGCAGAAATACAGTTTCTCCTCCCCAAAAGCTAAACACTTCTTAGTAACAGACAGTAATACCACTAAATTTCTCCAGTGCCCTTGGATGTGTTTTGGATATTTAAAATTCAAGGGAACAGCTGTCAAGTGAGATGATAATTGTGCTGTCAGCGTACCCAACAAGAATTAGTGAAATTACCCTCCAACGACTGTATGCTACATAATCTCATAAGTAAAAAAAATAGGTTTCCTTATCACATAGAAGGGGAGAGAGATATCTGAAATAAGCAACGTTCATCTGAAATCAATGCTATCTGAAAGATGTAGTGAACCAAATGCATTGCTGAAAGCTATGATAAAAGGGACACACAGAAGAGGGCAGCCAAGGCCATCTGACACCATGGCAGCACACTGGCTTCATTTCTAGACTCCAGAGCATTTAAGAAAGACTCTGAGGAGCAACTACACTATTATGGCCCTCCAAAGAGCTTGTGGCACTGACAGTCCCACCAGAGAGGAGCTGGCTTGTACTGATGCCCTTCTGATTTGCAGGATGGGGAGAAAGGACAGACAGTTCTTCCTAATCAACCCTGAGGAAGCAGAGGTTGCCACAAGCAAGGATGAGCTTGGGAAACCCCACACTTCCTGTCTGCTCAGTTTTATGACAAGGGAAGAGAACCTAATAACTTGTGCTCCTGGTGGCAGAAGCCACCTTTGCTTCAGGAGAAAAGCTCTCCAGCATGTGCAAATCCCAGAAGTGCAACCATCTGAATATTGTGCTTCTACCCTGCCTGCTCCAACGCATACTACATTAATGCCCCTGAAACCTCAGAATGACATTGCAGAGATATCTAAAGAGCCTGCACATCTATTAAGAAGAGAACTAGGTACTGTTAGACTATCATTCCCTTCTTTTCTAATCCAAGTTACTTGGTACAAAGTCATCCTGGCCCATAAAAGATGATACCGTAACACAGAAGGAATCCAAACATTGGATTGGTTGGCATTGAAAGCTCCAGGACTGGTCTCTCAAGTAACATCTTGAAGGATACACTCACTTCCAGGAACAATCCTTAAAAGCTATAGCAGAGATAAGCAGGGAATTCCTAGAGTTTCACAGCAGGGCGGACATCTCACTGAGCCAGGGTGACTGAAATAAGATCATAGCAACTCACTAAAAGATAAACCACTCAAAACATTTTGCAACACAGCCCAGCTTCAAATAAACTGGGTTTACCAGCTCCAACTGGAATAAATCAACAGCAATTTTCACATTTTGTAGAAAACCTTAATCAGGCAGAAATGAGAAAAGCATAAAAATTGGGAAATGGCGCGTGAAATGACTGCATTTGTCCTGTGGATTTTCCAAGAGCATTTGGACACAGCCGAATGCTCCCATTGCCCACCCAGGATCAAAGCTCCCAGGCCCCAGGGCAACTTTCACGCTGATATATTCCACATTACTTCTCCTAACGCAAAGGCAAAAACCAAGCCCTACCTTTCAGCCATTAAACAGTCGTTAATTGTGATTTCTGATGCATTTCTATTGCTTCCACTCCCATTCAAACCACTGACCCGAAGAAAGATGTTCTGTCTTCATCACAACCAATCAGTAATGGGACAAGAACAACCAAAAGGCTTTGCAAGCTTGTGTTTCCATGTTTTCCCAAGATGTACAAGGTTTCAGGAAAGAACATAAAAAGGTCTTGTGCATTCTAGATATATGGACTTTAAAATAGAGAGAAACACCGACTTCCATCGATGGACACACAGACTGGCCATTGGGACAAACTGCAAGTTAGAAACATGAGCCAGGATGAGAAAGCAGCAAAACAGGACAAACTTTCATTTTGTTTATAGCAGGGTTTAAACAGAACACACCCAAATCACAGTTAAGTGAGACGAAGCAGTTACCTTTCATAATTTAAGGGGGAAGAGGAATTCTTTATCTGAAAAATTTTGGCAGGTGACAACTGATATTAGAGCTACATGCTGAAAAGCGGAGTCAGAACAAGGAGCCTTACACTGTCCAAACATCACTGCCCTTATTTAGTCAAAATTTCCATGCCATTCAGAGAGTTTTGTCTAGATTTAGACACAAGGCTTTAGCTCAATGTAAGAACTTTCATCTCTCTCAATGAAAATAAGGCTACCTGCGGTTTTTATCAAAACTGCCTTTTACTAGGAAGCTGGATTTGCATTGAGTTGATTTTTTTTGCTGTTGTCATTAAGATGCCCGCACTTGGTTGAAAAACTGCGGTTTCTCATTGTGGTTTTTGGAATAAGTCAACACTTCCTGCCGGAAATGGGTGAGGAGGGAGAAAACAAAATAAAAGATCATATTCCATCCAGCAATAAAGCAGAAAAACAAGAAGACTAAGTGAACAGCTAGAAAAATGAATCTCTACATCTTGTGTTTCAATCAACCTCGTTTTCATTGTGTCATCCTCAGGAACATTTGCCAAGTGGTGGTAAAAAGTTACTCAAAAAGCCTTTTACAAGACCAGGTTCCTTGGCCCGCAGCAGCCGTGGTGCTCACAAGCCATCAGCCATGGGCAAACGCCTCTTTGCACGCTCGGCAGGTCTCCCTGGAGCCTTCTCTTCTCCAGGCTGAATAAGGCCAGCTCTCTCAGCCTGTCCTCACAGGAGAGGTGCTCCAGCCCTCTGATTGCCTTCGTGGCCCTCGTTACAGACTGAGCATTTATTGATCTATACTATCAGGCTGGGCCTGGGAAAACCGAGTGTTGCACCACAGGTTGCTGCAATCAGCAAGTCCAGCAATCTCACCTGCTCTTCCGTTAGGGGTAAGTCATACTGATAAGGTAATAAAAGGCTTAGATCAGCCCAAAACTATCTGTTCTCCCAGGTAAATGTCACTGTGCAGCACATACAAGAGGCAGAAGAAGCTACAATGAGGTACAGGGCATTTTTATAACTGCACAGGTTTCTCTCCCCGATACTCCTCAAATACTTGAGGCCACATTGCAGATGTGAGATCACTCCCTACATAACCAAGTAACCAATATTCAACAGTTCATACCTGTTAAGTTCTCCCAAGATATTCCTGTGCCCAATACTATTAATGCTGCTCCATAACTGCACCTGGATGGGTCAGAGTGACAGCACTTGAGGGACACAGAAAGAAAACACCAGAGTCTTATCCCCAAAGGCAGCTCTACCCAAAGCTTTTCTAGCTGCTGACTCTGCTTCATTCTCCCACACCTCTTTGGAGAAGCAACTTACTCAACTCCACCTCACCCCCACTGCCTGCAGTGTTTGAGGGCAATAGCTGCTCTGGAGCTGGTACTTACTATTCTGCATCACCCCAGCAGTAGTTACTGGCAGCAGAAAATTAGAATGTATGTCACCTAAGCAATTGACTAGAAACCTCCTAAGTAAATATTTTAGCTCAGTTACTAACAAGATTTTTTTTTTCTCTGAAACATTATTATTTGATCACGTATCAGGGCCATTTTCCTAACCAGAGATTCATGTAACACAGCTGTGGTGCTCTAGAAAGACACGGTTTGATGCTATACCATGAATAAGTATTACATTCGCAGAGCTGCTCTTATATCAGCTTCATTCTCAGTTGCCAGTACCTTTTGCTGCCTTATGAAAATTTTTTTTTCAACAGGTCTTCCTATTCATTTCAAAGAGTTTTACAATAATACTTTGCACATTCAGATTCTGAAGAATGGAGAATTTTTCGTCTTTGCAAGTCTGATCTTTCACCAAAAGCACAAAAGAAAAGAGACAGAGAAAACAATCTGACAGATGAATAAAATACAAAGAAAATGGGTCTGTAAAGCATAGCTTATTTCCAACTAAAAATTCCACTTTTCCCCTTCCCTCTTCCTTATTGCTGCTCACTATGTATGTCCCAACAGGTGGCATTACAGATCAAAGCTTGCAGTCTTTCATCCACACGACTACTTGGGCCAGGTAAAGCAATCTTAGAAGAATTTATTACTCCTATCCCTTATCAGTGGAAGGCAGGTGCAATAGAAGCATTCATAATCACAGAGGGGCCTTCAATCTGGAAAACTACTGCTTCTCTCACAGCGTAATTGATAACCCTTATGTCTTAAATTTGGTTACTGAAACTACTCAAATACGTTTAGGGTGTTCCAACAATATAAAACCATAAATTGTATATATCTGTGTCCATATGCACATCCATGGATATATTTTTTTTTCCCTTTGGAAATTTCTAGGCTGAACATTAGATCAGTACATTTAATTGAGAATTTGATTTGTGGTAACTAGTCTGTACTGGTAACAAGAAAAGTACTTATGACTGTCTAAAGTATATATGTGTAAGATTAACAGCCCTGCAAGAGTTGCTGGAGCTGAAGAACTATTTTTACCAGGACACCTGAAAATGCTTTCACCTTTAACTCTGCCAGAGACCTCCCACCCCAAAACTTGCTGAGAAGAGGCAGGTTAAAGCATCAGAGGGAGATAAGAAGAGCTGGCTCTTACAGGGACCTTTTCCCAGTGCCTGACGAGACACACAGTGCTCTGGAGGACAGCCCCATGCATGGGGGGACAAGATGCTGCTATAGGTTTTCTCCAAGCTCAAAGCCACAGGCATTAACTTCTTAACAGCTAAAAAGATTCCCATTTGTAATTGCTCTGTGCCATCTCATCCCATAGGGAATACTGACAGCAGAAAAGTTCCCCACTTAAGCAGGAGAAGCTGATGATGTTAAAAATACATGGCACATTCTCAAGCCTTCACAAATCCTCGCTGTCAGATGGATCTTGGTTCCCTATCAACAAAACCAAAGGACTTTCTTTTCAAAACAGTCTTTCTCCTCGCTTTCCCTCCTCCCATATGCAGATTTGGAGAGGCAACCAGAGGCTGCTGCTGGCACCAGTCCTTAGCAAGGAAAAGAGCTACTTATGTAAAGTAAATAAATTACTACCAACATCTTTCTGTAATAAATCCTAAAGGTCCTCTCTGTCAAGCATCTTCAAATAAACACCCAGTCCCATTCCACAGAAGCTGGAGTTGCACTTTATTTGAACACCCGCCCATAATCAGAGTAGTCTTTCATCATCATCTCACGCCTAATTCCTTTTCCATGTGATTTGCATTTCCCATATTTTATGCAATTAACATTTTATCGTGGAGCACAGAGAGAACATTTGAGCAGCCAAAGCCAGACAAAAAGCATGTGCATTCCAGCCAGAGAAGATGGATTACACTTCAGCACAAGGAATTGCATAACCGCAATAGGATTATATTTAAATACGCCTCATGCTATTGCAATAGTACCTCGATTGGCCAACAGAGGTCCTCCAGCACCAAATGGGAACACCAAGATCTGCACGTGGTGGAACAGAAGAGGAAGAACCATAGGGCAATTGAATCAGCTGCTACTGTGGAGCTGCAGAATTGGGGGGGGGGAGGGAGGAGGGAAACTCACCACCTTTAAGGTTATTCCCCAGCTGCCATATAATAATCCTGTTCTCTAATCAGCAGACAATTCAGCCTCAGTAACAAACAATGTAACGCTTCAAATACTCTCTTCTTGTTCTCCCAGCAGGAAGTCTCCAGGGACTGTAGATTAAAGTCATATTTTAAGATAAAGGAAAAAAAAATATTCAATGACAAATTGGAGGAGATCCAGAAAAGAGAAGGAAAAGAGAGAGTGAAGATATAACCTGACAGAATAACAAACAAAGCTACCTGGTAGAGCTAAGGAGGAGGTTTGAAAAGGAAAATCAAGTGCTTAGATGGCAGAAAGGCTTAATGGATTAGATGTTTCTTCTGGTAACATGAGCTCTAGCCTGATTAGATAACGCATCTTACTCACAGCTTCATTGAAGCCAGAAGCTAAGCCTTTAGAGGAATAAAGAAAATCGAAATATTTGACAACAGGAAACCAATAAAGCAACAAACTACAAAAAAAAAAAAATCCCCATTTGTTTTCCAATCGCAGCTGACTTTCTTTCCAGAGCATCTCTGGAGGGGACACCTCATCCCATTCAAGTCAACAAGACTCTTTCAATACACATTAACAAAACCCTTTGGGTGTTCAGCTTTGTGGAGCCAGATATCTTTGAAATCCAGCTCAGAGCCACCTGTACCGTGGCAAAGCCTCAATGCCCAGGCTGGGACTTGATACATCTGTAAACTGCCATCATCAGGGGAAGGGAATGAGGAAACTTGATTCCAGGAGTAAACAGGATTAATTTTTCAGCAATGAATCTCAACTAGAAGAAAGGGGTTGTTACTTTTTTTTTAGTGAAACTTGCAGGAGGAGAGCATCAACACAGGAATGAAAAGGAAAAAAAAAACCACAAAACAAAAAATATCCTCCACACCCTAATGTTCATTTAAGAGTGAAAAGCTTAAGAAAATATTACAACATATGTGGAAAAAAGAACTCTGAAAAAAGCTTCATTACAGATTAAGCATCAATGCACAAGAAGGAATAGACCAACAAGGCCAGAAACTCCAATATTAACCAACTTTGTAAAAATTTGCAAGCTTTTCTAGGATTAATGAGCTATTCCATTCACGGAAATCTCTAAATTCAAAACAGTTTACAGACCATGTGAAATCCAACTAACAGATTCATATCATCACCCCAGACTTCCATCATACTAGAAACCTCATAAGAAATATCACCCAAGTTGCACATATTTATTTTTCTCCCTGAAGAATATGGAGAAAATAGGAACTCCAAAGCATATCTTGAATGTTAACAGCTTAGGCTACCCTAGACCAAAGGCAAATACCCAACTAAAAGCCTCTGTTCTCTTTGCTCAGCTCTTTATGCCCTTCACACCATATTCTGTTGCTACAGGACCAAAACTTAAAATAATCATGGACCCAGTAGGAAGAACAGTACCTGGGGAGAGGCTTCGAGAGGATCTGAAGAACCACTGAAGAGCTGAGAAAGACGCGTGGGTGAGCTGCTCAGCAGAGCCCTGGGATAAGCCCCAGCTGTACAAATTGAGCTGAGCTTCCCTTCTTCATCCTCCCTCCTTAAAACCAGCTGAGCTGGGGATTCAAACATGGCCTGTCTTTGGGCTGGGAGGAGGTGATGGTGTTTTCTGATCAGTATCTAAACATAGTAAAAGTTACAATTCTCTATTTTTGTTCCAGAAATGAGAAACGTGCATTCATCCTAATAGTCTTGACATCTTGCTGTTCTAGTTATTTAATGCACAAAATTGCTCGCGAGAGCTGGGCTTCATTTCCCCGTTCATTATCGCGGGGCTCCTCAGAAACACCAGGCTTCTGGCAGCGCTTTGTGTTGTTGTTACGAGAAGAGAAAGCACCACGTCATTTATTCTGGAAGAACAAAACAGTGTCAAAGAGACTTTTTTTGGCCACAATAGCAGCCCAGAAAGCTGTCAGAAGCAACCTTTTTTCTCTTCGTTAATCTGCACCAGGAAACAGGGGAAGGGAGAGCAGAGCAATGAACTTGCTGCTAATAAATAGATGAGCATCCACCTCTCTGCAGCTGAGAAATCCTTCCCACCAGCATGTGCAGCCCAGAGCAGCGTGCTGGTCCCCAGCCTGGCCTGATTAACACCAACCCAATGGTGCAGGTGCCTCACACTGTGATTAATTAGGCATATGCGGGTTGAACCACCAGTGCACACTTGAGAGGGCATTAGCTGACATCACCTGTGACGCTCTCAGTTGGGTCCCTGTCTCCTAATAGAGCCTCTTCTGTTCTTAACAGCCCAGCAATTAGGAATCAGAAGATGCAGTAATTGTTTAGGGTCCAATCAGCAGGAAAATTTCATTAGCTATATGGATGCAGGCTGTGCTCTTTACAGAAGCCAGAAGGGAAAAAAAAATCCCCAGGATTATTTAAGGAATATCTAAGCATTCCTCAAACACCTCTCTGAGTGGCATTTCTGACCAAGCTGTGTGATTCACAGACATTAAGATCATTAACTCCTTCCCAAAAAGGCTTCCCATAAATAGACAGCACAGGAATTCAGGGTCATAAATTAAAGTGTTTTTTTTTCCCTGGGAGACTGCAACAGGAGCCTTTGGGCACCTGATTGCTTCTGCACAGGAGAAAAGAAGGATTTGATGTGACTGGTGACCCCACAAGAATGCGACAAGTGGGTAAAGCTGTGAGGCTGCCTGTTTGCCAGCGAGCAGAGATGCACCAGAAGACTTTGTGTCCTGCAGCACCTGGGACTTGGGGTACAGAGCCTCCAATCAAGGGGCTCCATGCTTCAGTTTCCTTCATGTCTAAAACAAAGCTAAATACAATTCTGTGCATTTAGAAAGTTTGCTAATATCCATAAGGGAAGAGGTCTTAAACTTAAAGGGATGTATCTCTCCTGAAGTTTTTGTCTCTTATTTTTGGTACAGTATTTGGACCCTTTCCCTACTCTTACAAAAATTGACATTCCATAACTAAGACACCCATTAACAAGTCAAGCTCTTCTGCTCTGCCACACTTCTTCTTTTTCTACGCATGAAAATAATATTTTCTGTGTTTCATCTGTCTATTCCTGTTCTCTGACCAGAGGGATGTGGCTTCAGTAATTCTTTCAAATTAATTCATTTTATTTTACTCTTCTACTCTATTTAAGGGCTGGTGGGGTCACTTGGAGCTTTTAACCTCTCCTTCCTTGTTCCTGGCTCACTTTGACAGACACCACTCCAAAATTTGCATTTTATTTATTCTCCCACACCTTGTCACCCAGACTCATGCAGCAGCTCCCTGTTCACCTGCCCTTATTTCTGTTATGGAGATAAGTGAAAGGTCTAGTTTTACTTGGTCTGTGCCCAGAAGCTACAGCTGGATCCATTTCTGCATGGAAGTGCCTAATGTGGTATGAGATCCATGGTGGATGCTCCTGCTCTTTTCCCCAGCCCCTTGAAAGCTGCTCTGCAAAACACTCATTGACAGGGAGCAGCTCAGATTTGGAAGACATCTGGCTGCCCTTTGCCGTTCTGACTGCTTGCGACTAGTAAGTTCATTAGCAGAATTCTGCAAAGCTTTCATAGAACACATTAAGGCACTTTATAAGGAGATATGCCATTTTAGACTCATAAGCTTTTTATTACCTATAAGCCACTCAAGTAATAAAGTCACACTAGTCCCTTCAAGGAGTTTGAATCACGAAGATTTAAGCCTGTAGCAAGAGAAGAAAGAAAGCCAATTTGAACTATCAGAGCTGCTTTTTCTTTTTAGTTCACTGTTCAAAGAACAGTCGGAGGCTCCAGCATCTGAAGTCCTGCAAAGACTGATTTCAGGCCCGGAATGCAGCACAACTAACCAGGCTATCGCTCAAAGACATCCAGTCCTTGGCAGTGGACTGTGTTTTAAAATTGAGGGGAAAAAAATGAAAAATGAAGTATAGCGAGGCAAATTCTCTGTGTAGAATAGCTCCTTTGACTTCAAAGCCAATTTACAGGAAACTAAAATCTGGCTCATTGTTTTCTCCAATTCATGTTTTCATCCTTTACTGTCCCCAAACTTAGCCTAATTATTCTCTCCAACAGGTTGTCATAAACCTTCCTATTTCCTTTAGCAATTACTGTTGTATGTTTTAATAACTATCTCTTCTAAGCAAATTGGAGGCCTCGAGCTATTCATGCCCTGACAGTTTGTGAGTTCCGCATGGGAACAGGATGCCTTTTTCTGAGAAACATAACAAAGTTCTTAGCAAGTGGCACCATGGCAATACGCAGGAGGAATGCTCTCCACTCACCAAGTGATGCTGCACCCCATCTCTAATGGCCAGCTAGGAACTTGGAGCCATTATAAGTAGAGACCATCAGTAGTTTGTCAGCAGTGTAAGCAGGGAAGTTAGCAGATGAAGATGGTCATTGACCTCTAACTCAGAGATAAGGCCTAGCATCAAAGCTTGGGATGGGAATAGTAACGTTTTTCTCAATTTGTGTTGCAAAACAATTCTAAGTATCAGGTGGGAAATGGATTTAACTCCTCTCTGACAGGAAAAGGAAGCCAAGTCTGGTAGAGTCCCTGGTCCCACTGCAATTCCACATATGTGTATGTGTCATTAACAACATCCATCAGCAACTCAGTGCCTCAAGGATGGATTAAGCCAATGGGATGATTGAATGCCCACAACATTAATGGTCTACTTTCAAGCAAGCATTGCCTGGTCTTGGCCATGCGGCAACTGCCACACCATTCCCTGGGGGTGTCAGTATTCAGCATCTGTGAATTCCTGATTAAGGAAGGGGCCTGGTGAGAAAAACTCATGCTTTCAGCAGGTTATCAAGTTACTCGGGCATACAGGTGCCAGCATTATTGCAGCACACTGGAATTTTTAGCTCTCCTGCTAAGTTCAACCCTGGCTGGGTTTTGTGTTACTTTGGAGTTCAAGAGCAGAGCCTTGCCCAGAGGAAGGGTCCAACTGAACCAAAAGCTTCCCAACTGATCAGAGGCAAAGGGGAGAGTAGAGGACAACTCAAAGCTGTGATGGTGAAAGCCTTTCCAGTGGAAAGGAGAAACAGTCAGCCAATTGAACACAAACAAACAAAGAAAAACCCCAAAGAAACAAAAAACCCCACACCGCGCTTGTCTTCAATTTTTCTTAATTTTTTTTCATTAAAGAAATATTACTGCTTCAGAGTGAAATAGCATAATAAATGAATACTGTTCTGTCCTTGATCAGGGCAAATGACATCCAGTAATGAAGGTACATCCTTACACCATTTGCGACAGTTTGCAGGTATCATTCAGGTTAGTCTCACAAGCACTTTTCCAGGTCACACACTTGATAAGGAGTGTGTTATCATCCTCTCTTCAGTATTAGGGAACTGGGTTACACCGTGCCACTTGCTGAGGACCCATCGTTGAGACTGGGGATGGAGAGCTCATGGTCCTGCCCAGGGGATGCTGTGTGAATGCAGATGAGAGGGGGAGCAAATAACTTGTTCTACCCTTGGAAAAACTAAAGGTGACTACGCTTCCTCCAGTGGGCTGAGCCAGAGGGACATCAGCAGAGAGCAGCCATCCCTGCCATGCCATGGGGATGCAGCGGGAGCCCACAGAGGAGGCTCCAAGCCAGCTGAAACCTGCTGATGTTGCTGGCATGTAGGGCTGCATCCCACCAAACGCACTATTGAATTAACTGCCTGGGGAGCACAGCACAGAAATGAAGCTCCAACAACAACAGAGGATCTTCCTGACTCAAAGTGAAGAGTACTTAAGCTCTACACTAGAACTAAAGATGCCTTTATCTCACAAAATAAAAATATTTTGACATGGGAGCAGCAGACAACAGGATAAACACAAAGATAGATGGCAGTGGTGGGAACTGCTAGCAAGTACACGTTTATTTTTACTTAGTTTATGCTGTGGAGAACCCCAGACAAATATAATTTTCCCCATGTTGTCTCAGTTGCTTTAAAAACAAGACAGGAAAGCAGCCGACAGACCTGGCATCCCCATTCCCTTCACCACCAGGGCAGCGTCCTCAGACAAACTGCGGGTCACTCTCTCCAATTGCATCATTTGTTTCTTTTGGGTGCATCACAGCCCCCATCCAGAGCGTCGTGTGTTGGTGTAAGGCTGATGGACGTAACATCACTGGAGCCAAGGAATGAGTGCGGGAGAGTCCTCTGCTCCTGAGCACCCTGCTCCCCTGCACCTCCCATGGGCTGCCCCCTCTGAAAACACCATGGCACCAAAACCGACCAAAGGGTTAGAGGGAGCTGCAGCCTTCAGACCTGTACTGCTAAATAAGAGAGGTTCAAGGACCAAGCGTTGATGCCAAATTAGCACATACTACCTCAAGTGCCTGCTGCTTGGGTGTCATGGTTTCAGCTGGAATAGGGTTGACTTTCTTCCTAGCAGCTGGTGTAGTGCTGTGGTTTGGATTTGGGACAAGAACAGTGTTGATAGCACACTAATGTTTTGAGTTGGTGCTACGTTCTCAGAGCCTTTTCTGCTCCACACAACATCCCGCCAACAAGCAGGCTGGGGGTACACAAAAAGGTCACCCCAACTGAGCCAAGGGATATCCCAATGCCATATGATGTCATGTTCAGTACATAAAGCTGAGGAATAAGAAGGAAGGGAGGTGCACATTTGGAGTAACAGCATTAGTCTCCCCAGGTCACTGCTGGGTGTGATGGAGCCCAGCTTTCCTGGAGATGGCTGAATACGTGCCTTCCTGTGGGAAGCAGTGAATGAATTCTTTGTTTCACATGGCTTTTGCTCTACCTATTAAACTGTCTTTACCTCAATCCATGGGTTTTTCCTCACTTTTATTCTTCCCGTTCTCTCCCCAATCCCAACTGGGGATCGTGAGCAAGCAGCTGCATGGTCCTACTTGCCAGCTCGGGTTAAAGCACAGCATTAGGGCTATGCCCTCCTACAGGAGATTTGGTTTGGAGACACCCAGGTAAAGACACCCAAAATAGCATGAATGTGAAATAACAATGAAATAATAATAAATTTGAGCTGTGGCCAGATGTACGTGCAAAAATAAACACACCAAAGAGAGTGAGAGTGCACGCGTGGCTGCTGGACATGGCTGATGCTGCAAGGGGAACTGCGGAAACCAGGAGTCATGGAATGCAGACGTGGTTTTGGTACCTGGGGCAGTGGTGACTTCTGCTCAGGCTTTGGCTAAGTCACTTCGCCACTTTGCTCCTCAAATCTAAAATGGTTTTAAAAAAAAAACCACAAAACCTTCTTGTACAGGGAAACCAACAGAAAATATGCAACAATTATTATGAGGCTAAATATTACAGCGTTTGGAAGCATGTAATTATTTTTAAAAGGCATATTTTTTGAGGCTGAAATAGGATTTCAGAAATATAGGTGTGGAAAAGAAAAGAGCCCCTTTTTGCTGTTATTTCAGTCTCCTTCCCAGCTTGGGGGTCGTGCCACGTACCTCCCGAAAGCACTGCCCTGGTGCAGAGCACCTCGCCTTCGCTACGGCAGGGTCTGCAACCACTCCATTTGGTCACACTCTTCTGCTGGCCTTTGTAACAGGCATATAAACTGTGTTTGCAAAAAGGCTTGTGAAAGATGGAAATACACGCAAACGTAACACATTGCCACGTAAACCTTCATGCTCTAAGTGTTAAGCCCAAGGCTTTTAGAAACAAGCAAAGAAAAAAATCAGGAGTTTTGGTCCAAGGGAACGCCCTGCGGCTCAGGTGGTCACTCACAGACCACAAATAATCGTTGGCACAGCCCAAGGAGAACAGTCTGCAAAAGCAGCTTCTCCACAGGTCTCTGGCAGAACCGCCAGGGAAAATGTTGGCAGAGCAGGTCCTTGTCTTGCCAAGTCTTAGTCATCGCTGTGAGCCCCCTTCGGCCTCACAAACTCAAAGGTCACCCAAACACTATTTCATAAAGAAAGAGCAAAGTGCCAAATCTAAAGTTGTGGCATATTACATTTCATTAGGCGGAATGTATTTACCTTAGGGGGCTTGTGGGTTTTGTTGGGAATCAGGATGGACTTGAATCGAAATAAAAATAGAAAAGATGCATCAAGCCCTGCTTTAAAGTTAACTGACTAATGTGATCTCCTCAAAATGTTATGCATCAGCCTAAAAGGGGGTCTTTTTATCAAATTAGCCATTTTAATTAAGTCTAGTAATTTCAGTAATCTTATTTAGTGCCTTTTTTCATATTTTTTTTACCACTAAGAGTGACAGCCTTTTTCTAACCTTTACTATCCAGTATATTGGTGACTTCGCACTGGAGACAACCTTACTAACCAGCAGCAGCTCTGGAAGGCATGGGGAGATGACAAATTTGGTCTTAGCTAACATAAGTTACCTTTCACACCTGACCCCCACACACCTCTCCTAGAATCAAGCATGGCTGATTTCAGGGTCTGCAAAAATGATCCCTGATTCTTGCTGCGTCAGTTTTGAGGCTGGTCCTGCCCATACGCATGCCTGATGAGGGATGGAAGATCCCATGGAAACCCTTCTTGATCCCTCCTGGGGCAAGGAGTAAAGCAGCAGACCAAATAATTGTCCCCCAGACTAGATACACTGATACTAGGATATTTGGAGTATTTTGGGAAGAGAATGAGTACAGCTAAAGATGAGCAACAGATACTCAACAGATAATATCTCCTCACCCTGAAGCACATTTTACAGCTTTCTTTTCAGGCTTCTCTAATTCAAGAGGAATTTCACTGAAGAACCAGCAGTTTGTTTCAAAGTGCAACTAAGTCATAAACTGGCTCAACTGCCTTATGTCAGATGAATTGTGACACTTCGCATTTTTGGATGTTGAAACAAACTCTATTTAAAAAGCTCTGCGCTAACCATCAATCAGGAAACAAATTGAATGAGAAGCAAAGCAGCGTGCAAGAAACCTCTCATCTTCCAGGATCTTCCAGCCCCACGAGGGCACACGGGGAGGAAGCCGACGCTGCTGCAAAGTTAAAAACAGGAGGGCACCTGCTGCGGCTGTTCTTCCAGAAACACTCACATTATATCACCCACATTATATCACTGAGGAAAGGCTCGATCATGCCTCACCCAGCTGAGGACTCTGAGCATAAAGTCACTCCCCTGCCCATGTCCTTCTTAATAAAGTACTTGTCCAAAAGTCGACATAGCACAGAGAGAATCGTTCTTATTAAAGGACTGCTGTTACTTTTGACAGATGTATTATTGCCAAAGCAACACTGAAAGACAGGGAAGCCTTTTAAAAGTAAATAACACCATCCCCTTACCACCCCCAAAATTCAGGGAAAAAACAAAGGACCAAAGAACATTGAATTCCTTGAAAGCATTCCTCCATACAGCTGCTCTGGAGCAAGTGGCTTTTGTTTCAAAACAGAAGTTTCTAGGGAAGGTGGACATTTAAAGCATTTTAGAATTACTTTCATAGGAAACATGACAGTGAAACCTGGAAGTGACTCTGATTTGGGGCCAGATATTGTAATTTTATGTCATTTACATTACTCTTTCCAAGTAGTCCTATTTGATTGGTTTTTTTTCCTGAGCACAAGCAGTCAGCTTACAGGTCAGCAGACAGTAGCAGCAAGGTATCAATAGCTGGTGTTGACAGAGACAGGGGTAGCAATTAAGGGCTTTAATCAGCTGTGCATAAAAAAGAAGCATTGACGAGAAAGAGAAAATACATCGCTTCTTTATTTTTTCAACATTATCTTCCTGTCCTGTCCTAATGCCCATTCCACTTTGTCTCCATGTGGTGCTTCCCCAGCCGCTGTGCTGGGCTGATGCTAACGCTACCCCTTGCCCAGAACAGATAAGGTCTGTTCGCAGCTTGCATTGACTGAAGCTGCGCAAGAGACGCTGGAGATAAGCAGTTCTGAATTGAGTGGGCAGGGAACTATTCAGAGAGTGGAGCAAAAATACACCTGAATTCCCAGAGGGTTCTGAATGGTCACAAATCAAAGCAGAGTTGAATTACATCTTTACCCACAGCAGAAAAGTGACTTTGAGCAAAACCAAAAATAAACAAAAAACCCCCTCCACATTTATAGCAAACCCATTTGGGCAGAAAACCTTCTCAGTCGCTCCTCTAGCGCTTGAGAGCATTTAAGACTCTGCCCAAATGCACCAGAGACCCCCAGAAATCACAAAACCCCACAGCACAGGAACAAAAACAATGGCCAGCACAGAAACTCAGCACAGAAAGCTCTTCCACTGCTTGAACCAAAGCCCACCAGAAGAAAAGCGTTTTAATGCAAACGGGAGAAAAGCACCACAGTTTTGGGACTGCAAGGAGCTAAACCACAGCTCTGGGGCTGCAGAAGGAAAAGAGCAAAGGAAGGAGGTGGTTTCTGGCAAGGTACCAGCCTCTCCCTCCACGCCGGCAGTCTCCACTCACCGAGACAGCGAGACACAAGCAGACTGTGGAATTCCTCCTGGCTGCCCCACTCCAGCCTAAGCCGCCCAGTTTAAGTAGGTTTTAAGGCCAGAAAGGTGGTGTTTTCATGGCAACGTAACTACTAGGCAAGAGCAATCTTGCTGTTAAATCCTAGTGAAGCGAAGGCAGCTGGAGAGGGTTTCCTCTCCTGCTTTGTCAGTAAAACACCAGTATCTTATTTCCAATAATATAGGGGCTTTAGGACAGATTTGCCAGTCTGCAGAGGAAGGATGTTCTTTTTTCCAGAGTTGAAGGCAAACCTGCAGAGCGACTGCTCTTTGAGAGGTAGCACAAAGACCTAAGAATAAGATGGTTTTCGGAAGAAGAGTTAAAGTAGCACTTACTCATTTGGCAACCCCAGCAATCACATTCCTTCCTACCTGTGAGGTTCCTTCTCCCAACCCCATGCTCATTCCTTCCAGCCACATCCTTTCCTCTTGCCATCACAGAAGTCAATGTTATTAACACGAAGGCTAATGCAGGGCACATTTTAAGCCCAAACTCCTGAAAGCAGAGTCCCTGTCTTAGTTCCAGCGTTGATGATGAAGGTGAGTTTACCCTGCATAGCAAATAGTCTATAGTAGGGCATGGGAATTTCAAGGCTCCAAATCAACCCTATGAATAATACATTCAGTAAGAGCATTAATGCATAAGTTTAGATATGAGGAAATTGCACTCTGCTCTTATAACACATGTGGCCATAAAGAAAAGTGGCAATACTTACAGGTAATAAAACTCGCTGGCTATTTGAAAACAGCTGCACAAACCACTGTTTGAACTATTTCTCCTAAAGTATTTTTCCTTCTATGGAAATAATTTTGCCTCTGATGGTGATGACTCTCTTCTAGACTATTGCATTTCAAGGCTTTGCAAGCTGAAAGAGGCAATAGCCCTTCTTCCTCACCCATTCACCAGCCAGAGTCCTACATGGGCATATAACAGACCAGGGTAAAAATGTGCTGGTTTTCACCCTGCACAACAGAGACAACTTCTTGTGGGCACAATCCCAAAGGAAGAGGGCCCAGAGAGATGTCAGAAGTGCCAGCAGCTCTGTGGAAAACTCAGTGGCCTGGGTTGAGTGGGAGATAAGCAAAGGCAACACCTTACTTGCCCAGATAAGACGATCCCAGAAACTCAAAATATTAAACTCAACTCAGCCCAGAAGTCCATTCTCCCATAGAGACATGGTAGCATATTTTGCAAGTTTGTACCACATCTAGCCTCCAGTAGGCTTGTGAACATACAGCACTTTTTAGGAAGACTAACCTCAGCATTCATTACCCACTTAAGTGATTGCAACATCCTCCCAAGCTCCCTGCACAGATTAATCTCCCCCTCTTCCCCAATTAAAGATCTTTTTCATCACCCCATTTCTCCTGAGTTAACAATGACACTCAGTGGCCAGGAGGATTCCCTGCAGTCTATACTCATGCTCCAACACCCAACAGTTAATATTCATTATATATTACACACAGCAAACGTCTTCCATGAGTTTTAGGATCCTAAGAGAGGGCTCAAATTATACAGAAAGATCACGGAAGGAAAGGCTTAAGAAAAAGATGAAAGAAAACCATAATCTTTTTTCCAATTTGTGCAGTGACCTGGGAAATATTTTCCAACCATCCACATCCAGGCTATAAAGAAAGCAGACCCGAGGAGGCAAAGGCAGCTCTAGATCAAATTGTTAAACAGGCACATTCAGAGAACATGTAGTGAAAGCAAATCACACTGCTAACATAAAATCCAAACCACAAGCTGAAGAGTTGGGTATTTATAATGTAAAACTTTTGTTCTGTTATGCTCTCCCACCTCCAAGGATGGATGCAAAACAACTGCATAAAGTACAGCTTGAAAGTCTCTCTCTGGAGCTTTGTCCTGTTGCTTTCTTGACACAACAGAATTTTTATCTGTGCTTCAGTTCTGATAAGTCAGAGCGTGATGGATAACGGAAAGAGGATGAAAAGAAAACACTATTGTGCATGGACAAATAAGTGATGAATAATTTCAGTCCATTCCCAAACAGCATTTAATGAGAAGGTTTGAAGGATCCTCATACATCTCTCCAGCAATACAAATCACAATGGTACGATGCCTTTCAGTTTTGACCTAGACACAATACTACTCTTTCAATGAATAAACATTTGATTTACAGTATTCCTGTGCTGAAAGAAAAACAAGTAATTAGATATCATGCTTCAGCCATTGTAACATTAGATATTTCCCAGAATCTATTTCTCATAGTAATTCTCCTCTTCCCTAAAGTGCGGTGCTTATTATTTTTCAGGAAACAGTTTGACACTTTCTTTTTCAATATATCAATTCTGGACTGTATCTTAGGTATTATTCTTTCAAATTATTTTACAATGTAAAGCACATGTAATTTGAAGTGCACAAATACGCTGCCAGAATCCTAAACCAAGTATTTTACTCCTTCTAACAGTAGCAATTCTGCTCGTTTAAGATTGCTCGCTTCACTTTGGATTAGAATATTAAGGCACCACAAAGGAAAGGGTTTTCCATCCTATTTATTTGCAAAGGCAATTCATTTAAATGTTACACAAGGTTTTGGGTTTTTCTCTTATCATTGTGGCATAACTGTGTTTTCCGTCATTCCAGTAAGAGCATCAATAAGATATTCCTTATTATTAAACATTATTACAGCTGCCAAATCAAGCATTCAAAAGACAGGAAATGCAAGAATTCCAGTTTGGCTCCCAGCCAAATAATAGTAGACATTACGATACTAACTTTCTAATAAGATCTGCCTTTGAGTGCTCTGAATTTTTTATGCTCAGAACTGCACCCCCTGAGCATAATTTAGGCACGCTGAACACGCCCCTGGCAATGCCCACATCTCTCCATTGCCTTCAAGCCTGTTCAGGGACCAACCTTGACTGCGCTGAGAATGGGTCAATGTTCCCCAAGGACAACTGCTGGAGGAACATCAACAAATAAGACACCAGAATATCAAACAGAGTACTCGAAGTAAGAGACATATCAGTGAAAACCATTTGGGAAACCTATCGTTTAAGCAAATTCCCCAGAATCACAAGTCAATATAATTTGGAGGGGAACTGAACCAGCAAGGGGGCTCCCTGCACTGAAGCACATTCCCGTCAACCTGCAAGGATGGCCCAGGTGCCATCTAGCCCATCACAAAAACCACAAAATACTCACTTAAGAGCAGAATTTTAGAGGCATTGATGGCTGAGGCTGAAGAAGTCTCATGTAGGTTGCATGTACTCAGAATGAAGTCACACAGTTCAGACTACAAGCAAATTGCATGCCCCCGCAATCACCAGGTCTTTCTTAGAGCTAAAGGTGCTTTATAATTAGCTCCATCTCTTTAAGATGAATAGCAGCCTAGAAAATAGCATCTTTAATCCTTGCCCTTCCTCTCCATTTACCCTTCTAATGATGGAAAAGTGAATTAAAATGCTCCAGTGTAAAGAAGCATGAGAGAAAAAGGGGATTCTACCTCTCATAAAATATTCATCAGATTCACTGACAAAAAAACATTACCAATTATTAAACAGACATTTAAATTACAACTCAGAAGGACTCCGGCTGCCAAAATAAGAGAAGTCAATTTTGTAAAGCTCTAACACATTAACATAAATCCCTGCCAGATTAATCAACTAGGAAAGCCAGCAAAGTGACCCAAAGCGTGACTTTTGCCTGTAGTACTCAGCTTCCCTAGGAAGACTCGTGCGAGATTTATGCCAGTCAGGAATTAAGCCCAGGAAGGAACTGGTCTTTTTACAAAGATTTGCTGATGGACATGCACTGCACTAAGCCTACTGCCTCGGTTACACAGGAGGTATTAGCCAAACAGGTCACTTTATTTACACGGCAAGTGCTGAGCATTTAATTGCATAGCAAGACCAAGCTATCCAGGAATTACAGGCTACCTGCCAACTAATTATTTCTTCTCTTTCCCCCATCGTCAAGCCTGCAGCTGCTACATAACAGTGATCACACTTTATTCAAACAACCTACAATAAATACACAGTTAACCAAGAAGTCTATTTAGGAAATAATAGCTGCTATTAATATTAATGGAAACTACATGCACATATCACTGGGAAAATTAATGCTTATGGTATTTACTTACTAAGATCTGGGAGGCTGTTGGAAAGCAACTGAAGGCCCATCAGAGGTTGAGCTTGTTCCTCAGGCCTTTCTTTGCATAGATAACCCAAAAAATGGCTGGCTCAGGCTCAGAAGGTTCTTGTGGAGGCATCACATAAGGTTTCTTAAAAAAAAAAAAAAAAGGGAAAAAAATGTCAAATATCCACAATAGCAAGGAGTTCCTGCAAAGCTGAAGCACTACCCATATTGCAGCCCACACTCAAAAGCTGCCACGGCAGGTACCTCCAACTGTGGCTTGTAATGACAGCACCCAGCTGGTTGATAGACCCATAGTGCCAGGCCTTGGGGGCCCCCCACCTTGGCCAGCTGTTGACAATAAAAATGGCTGCTTTCTGAACAAGAAAAGCAGGAATGCTCCCAAATCTCCCAAGCTCTTTCCCCACCAGCCCTGATGCACAACAGAGCTTTTCTCCAGAGCCCAGGCACCCTGTGGAGTCGTGCAACCAGGACGTGGGTGCAAATTCTCTCCTTTCCCATTCCATCTTTCAGAGGCCAAATTTGTTTCCTGAAAATATAGCAATTTATCCCCCTCCCTTCTGAATTCTGTTTGAAAATTGTATCTTGGGATCTTGCATTGCATCAAAGTGAAAATAAAAGACAAGCAGAAAATAAAGAGATCATCAAAACAGGAACTACAGGGGATGAAGAGTTAAGAAATGTGCAACATACTGCGCAACAGCATAATAAAAAGAATTTATATTTAACATTATACCTCTAGCAATCAAAGCACTTCACAACAGTGGTAAACCTTATAATCTTTTTACAGCAGAAAGACTGAGGCACAGCAAAGAATTTGTCCAAAACCCAGCAAACCACTAAAAGCATCAGGAATTGCATCAACTCCCTTCAGCCACTTTAGTGCTCCATGCCCAACCCTGTGTCATCCAAGGACACCAAATAACTGACAGGTGACTGGGAAAAGTGAAATACAGGGAATGAAGAGGAATAAAAGAGAGATTTGAATTGTTCAGTTACCCTGCGTGACATTCAATTCTGCTAGCTTTAAATAGCTGCAGTACATACATCTTCATTGCACCTATTCAGAATGAGATGAATCAAGTCCAAAAATGCCTTTTTTCTGCCCTCATTTTCAATGCAAGTTATCTGAACAGTCACACTGACGCAGATGTTGACACTGCAAGTGTTTAAACTTTGCTGGGGTTTGTGCCAGACCTCTGTGTATTTCCCCATGCAATAATGCTACCAAGACAAGGAATAAAGTCATCACTGTTGAGGCAGAGAACTGGGCAAGTATTTATCCAGGCTCTAACTCCTAAATGTTCACATTGGATCCAACAGGAATCCCTTTCAACAGCAAAAAGAGGGATTGCTATAGATTTTAAAAAAAAAAAATAATAATCTTATTTTTCTGGTTCCTATCAGCCAAAGTTACTTTTGGAAATGAAGCATTGAAAATTGACATTTTTCAGCCTAGTTCTACAAAAGTTCATGTTTGGCCAAGCACAGGTTGCTCACGGTTATCAGATAAGAAGGTAAACGGGTTTAGGGATATAGATTAATTTTAAAAATAAAAAATCCAGCATTCCATCAGAAAGTGTCCTAATTAAAGTGAGTGAGTGCCACATGCTGACTTCCCACAGAGATGAACTGGGGAGGAAAGGAGGACGAAGATGGGCTGGAGATGGCCTTCACAGTGGGTCACACCACATCTAGGCAGGTCATGCAGTTATCTAAGGTCCAGGGCATGACCATGGGTAAAAAGAAACCACCAGCTACTTCTCCTCAGGCAACCATCTGTTCTCCAGTCTTCCTTCTTCAGTGCAGCAATGTGGACATTTAAAAAATAAAATATATATATACACATACACAAGACACCCTAAGTAGTAAAAGTTCTTTGTTTTGCAGTGTTTTGCTGTGGAGAGCACTGTGAGCTTACACCAACCCAAAGCACCCTAAGGCACATGGGTGACGACCTGCCAGGCAGTGTCACGGAGGAGTCAGAAACACTGAGACTCTGACAAACAAGTGACTCATCTCTGGGGCATCACTGAGCTTCAGTTGCTCCAACATGATCACCAGAGACCGTGCCAGAATATGCAAACTGGCTTGATACGAAGATTGTTTCAGAACATTTCTGAACTGTCCAAGGCTGCTTTCATGCCTGTACTAGAAGGGCAGAGGAAGCTCTGTAAAGTATCACTTTACTTTTTCCTCGGGATCATGTTGATTAAACTGTTTTAAGCCCATTCAAGGCAAAAAGCTGTTCACACAAATGGTTCCAGCTGTAGCAACTGCCCGGATTATTTTTCTGCTCGGGCATTGAGGCCAACCGGACGCTGACAATGAGGTCCAGGCTGACCCAAATTCAGGAGAAGGGCCAGCTGCCACAAACCCTTCCCAGCTCTGCTCCCTCCAGAGACACTGGCAGCATCCCTGTGATTCTGTCAGGTCCAACCCTACACTGATCATTCCTGGATGTCCTCACCATATCGTACAAACTTTGTGCCAGATTTTTTTTTTTTATGATTTGTAGAAAAACCCTTAGTGGGACTGAAGCAATTTGAGGCTACAAATACGATTAAAGTAAAAGCTCAGTAGGGAAGCAAACATCAACACAGCTTTATGGCCAACACAATGGCAACTTTTGTTATGGACCACAAAAAGAGTTAACCAGGGCTAAGCTTTCTCACTGCCCCCAAACCTGTAAAATAAACAAATAGCAGATATTTCTAGGCTGTCATGGCTCTGTTATCAGCCTGGAGGTAATTTACATCCACAAGTGAAGCCATAAGAAGATGTGCTTATGCAACACCTTATACAGCAGTGAAGGGCTCCAGGCGCTGCTTTAATGCCTCATTAACTTCCAGGCTACAGAGCACTTCCTATTTACACACACCCCCTTCATTACCTTCAAGATTTCCTGGGCTTTAGCATAGCACTAAAGGCATGCTATTTTACTAATGCATGTTATTTAAAAAAAATCAAAATGTAATTTCATGCCATGTTGGCATATGACTTCATTGCTTTATCAAAATTAAAAAGAAATAAGCAGAATGTTCTTGTTCACCACTTTTGTCATATACACAAAGTTTATTATTAAGAGCTGAAATATTAAGAGCTGAAAACAGCAATCCAGCACCTGCTGCAGGGCCAGCCACGAAGCCACGTAACGTCCCCTCATGGCATTGTGATGTTTTGTCATTTCATTTGTTCAGACAAGCAGAAAGCACAAGGCAGAGCTGGTGCAGCACCTCGGGCTGACAAACCCTGCGGCACCTCTTGGGCAAAGCGCTCCTGGCTGCTGGTACATCACCGCTCACTCCCAGAGCATCTGACCAAAACATCCCACAAAGTCTTTTTATTATTAATGGTGGACTGAATTTGGAAACAATGTGCTTTAAAATGAGCTCAATGGCTTATGAAAAGTACCCTAGGAAAGGTGATTTATATGATTAGGGCAGTTGTAGCTTCACAACTGGCCAAGGACCTCAGTTTTAACATCAATGAAGTCAGCCTTTAGGGTATTTGTTCTCTGCAACTGGTCAGTTTTCTCTCTTCATCCCACAACTCACAAGCTACATAAAATAATGCAGACCTGTAGCCCTTGTCTTGACCATCAGCAGGTGAGGGATGGGCAAGGGGCATCTGCACTGTCTCATGCATCTCTGCTGCACTTGACTGTCCAAGGGCCAGGTTCCGAGGTGCCTACGTGGCAGCAGCAAGCCCAGACCAGCTCTTTGTTTACAAACCTACATCAGTCATTTGGGGAAGGATCTCCAAGGGCTAAATGTCGTGATGAAAAATTATTTGGTATTCATCCAAAACCAAAACAAACCAGTCTCACTCAAGCCAGGACACCTCACCCCTGAATTCCCTCCAGGCAAGATCAGCAGCAGATGACATAGTGTCATGCTTTATAAATGTCACATAACGGGGCCAAAACTGCTTCTGCCTTCACCAGTTATGAGGAACGAGGGGCTGCTGTACTCATCTGTTTTGGCCTCCCGTGTTACCCAAGCCAAGGACCTCACCAGGAGTCACTCTAGGTTGAAATTGTCAAGAATCATCCTTTTGCTACTCTGAAAAGCACATTTTTCCAAGCTGCTTTCCTTGGGAAAAGGTTGTTTTATTCATACCGATTACGCATTCTTTTTTTGCATGCCTCTGGAGAGTTTCAAAAGGCTGCATTTAAAACTGACTTTCAAAAAGCTGATGGAAGAGAGGAGAAAGAGTCACTATTTCTTTAATTACGTCCTGTCTAGAGAGCCCAAAAATGAGCCACTAGAACACCTGCGGCTTTAGGATAAGCCCCCACAGTTGGAGGTTTGAGGGTTTTAATTGGAATTATGAATCTGAAGAAGGAAACCTGCAGTCTGTCTGGGTGAGCAGGAATGGACCGGGTAACAAGCCAGGTGACCTTCCTTAACCCGTCATGCGAAAGGACAGTTCATTTTCAGCCACTGGAGAAGAACAAAGCAAAAAACCAGGATCTCTCTCTCAGCCTCAGGGATTTATCACACCAGCACTGCAGAAGCCATACTTTTGGGTCTTTTTCCCCTCCCTGATGTCTTCCCAATACGATAAGTTCATTGGTATATTTCTACTAGGCCTTTAATTAATTTCAGGAGCTACACAGGGTTTAGCTACTACTGCTTTAAGTACAGGTGAAAACAAGAAGTACTGTGTGTAATATTGCCCTACGTAAGTATAAACTACCAGGTTCAGCTACACACACACACCCCCCTCAACACCTTTAGTACACTAAAAGGCCCACACAAAAAAAGTTACAGTTATACAAACCTGGTCTCTTTCTATGACACAGCGACCCACTTGGTGGATGAGGGAAAGGCTGTGGATGTTGTTTCCCTGGACTTCAGTAAGGCCTTTGATAATGTTTCCCACAACATTCTCCTGGAGAAACTGGCTGTCCATGGCTTGGACGGGAGGACTCTCCACTGAGTAAAAAACTGGCTGGAGGCTGGGCCCAGGGAGTGGTGGTGAAGGGAGGTAAATCCAGTTGGCGGCCAGTCACGAGTGGTGTCCCCCAGGGCTTGGTGTTGGGGCCTGTTCTCTTTAATATCTTTATCAACGATCTGGATGAGGTGATCGAGTGCCCTCAATGATTGAGAACACTCAGTCAGTTTGCAGACAAGTTAGATGGGAATGTCAGCCTGCTTGAGGGTAGGAAGGCCCTACAGCGGGATCCAGAGAGGCTGGATGGATGGACCGAGACTAATGGGATGAGGTTTCAACAAGACCAAGTGCTGGGTCCTGCCCTTGGGTCACACCAACCCCCTGCAGCGCTACAGGCTGGGGCAGATGGCTGGAGCTGCCTGGTGGAAAAGGAGCTGGAGGTGTTGGTCAACTCTGGGCTGTGGATGAGCCAGCAGTGTGCCCAAGTGGCCAAGAAGGCCAACAGCATCCTGGCCTGTGTCAGGAACAGCGTGGGGAGTAGGACTCAGGAGGTGATTGTCCCCCTGTCCTTGGCACTGATGAGGCCCCACCTCAAAGTGCTGTGTCCAGTTTTGGGCCCCTCACCACAAAAAAAAGATATTGATTTGCTGGAGCGGGTCCAGAGAAGGACAACAGAGCTGGTGAGGGGTCTGGAGCACAAGTCTTGGGAGGAGCGACTGAGGGAGCTGGGGGTGTTCAGCCTGGAGAAAAGGAGGCTGAGGGGAGACCTTCTGGCTCTCTCCAATTCCCTGAAAGGAGGGTGTAGCCAGGGGGGGTCAGTCTCTTCTCCCAAGGAACAGGCGATGGGACAGGAAGAAATGGCCTCAAGCTGCACCAGGGGAGGTTTAGGATGGATATGAGGAAAAATTTTTACATGGAAAGGGTTATTAAGCATGGGAATGGGCTGCCCAGGGAAGTGGTTGAGTCACCATCCCTGGTGGTGTTTAAAAGACGGATTGACATAGTGCTCAGAGATCGGGTTTAGTGATGGGTTTTGTCAGTGTTGACAGTTGGACTAGATGATCTGAAAGGTCCCTTCCAACCCAGACAATTCTATGATTCTATACCAAGACAAACAACAGAGGTTCAGGGTTGCATGTGCAGAATTTTAATACCTGTGCTATTTATTTATTATGTTAAAAAAATGTGGTGTGTTTTTAAATGAAAACCACAGGGAAATTGTGAAGTGGTGTTTTTCTTTTTTTTAGGGTCAGAAACCAATCATAATGACATCCTTTATATTTATAAATGCACATGACTCATTCAGGCATCTTTGTTGAAGTGGTGGATTTCTTTCCAGTAATTTAATAGCTGAATGAGTTTATCATGAAAAAACAAACCTCTATCATTGATATTCACACTGAGAAACTGGAAAGATTTTACAAAATCTACTCGCATTTGACATTTCTCCCGGCTCCAAACGGCAAGTACACGTTCCACAGGACTGTTTGTTCCTGGAAAATGCAGCCCCAGCTCAACTTCATATATCAGTTTGTCTAGAACAAACATCTTGTACTTACAAACAGTTTCTTAATTGACTAAATGAAAAAAGCAGAACATTTCCTCCACGTAACAAATAAGTACATATTTTCTACATCTCCTGACATATTTCCAAGCATATACATTAGAATAAGAATAAATACCTGAACACAGACACAAATCTTTTGTGCCAAAACTCTGCAAAGTAGTTACAGTTTCTATGCCTGGATCTCTACCCAGGTACCGATGAAACCTGACGTTTTTTTCTGGCATAAAGAAAAGAGTGTGTGTCTAGACAGACACGTGCTGTGAATCAGACCACTGTCACTTGACTCGTGGGACTCTCCGAACTGAGATATGATCCATTGCATATCTTTGACTTCTTCCATACTCCTTAACCCTTTAATATCTTTTTCGTGCAAACCACAGCATGAAGCACATTAGTGTATGAATACTCCAAATATCTCTAACAGCCTGGGAAAGTCTCTTAAAAATTTTCTTTAATTCAAAATTTTCAGAGACTGTGGATAAGTTTCCAATGACGAGGACAAAATGTTTGCTTTTCTCACCATACCCAGAAATTGTAAGTAGCTCTTATTTACACACATCTCCCTTTAGAATTCACGGGTGTTTGAATTAATTTTTGTTAGGGATTAACAGAAGATACAAAGCATTGTTATTAAGCAGTAAAACTAATTAAATTTCAACAGCCTGGAAAATCATTTTTGATTTCCAGTACAAAAAATCATGAACTCCTAAAGATGCCATCCTCAGTCCTGACCTGGCTTCTTTACGCTGAAACGAGAGGGTGGGAGCATTTACATTATGCACTTTTAAAGGGAAATTGGTGCTGAAGAGAAGCCCTGAGCAATCAGTCACATGAAGTGAATACTCCCATTCAAAACAGGGTACAACAACAGGAGATACCTCATTCTGCAGGATCTCATATATTTGAGACTCAAAGTTAGTAACGACCCATGTAACCAAGAGCCCTCACAATTTTAAAGTATTCAAGACATAAAGAGTCTTTCTGCAGCCTGAGTTACATAATTTTGTTCTCCAACAAGAAACTCCACTAAAAGTGGACTTTCTTGCATGCCCATGTTTTCTGACCCTTGCCTGGCAGTTTCAGCAGATCCTGTAATGCTCAGTTGGACTCAGAATGATCAAGAATTTCTCCCCAGCAAAGCCATGCAAGTGTTCTCCATCACCATCTCCCATTTACCTTTCCCTGATCTCTGCAGGACACCAGCCAAAACACAGATATTCCCGGATATCTCAGTGCCCAGGGCAGCACTGCCGAGAGAAGGCAAACTAGCACTGATGGAAGTGTCCTTGGGGCCATCTCTGCTGTCCAACAGAGCAACTGGAGACAGCTTAACGATACCAGATCAGGGACCAGAGTATGGTATGGGGCCTCCTTGCTTCCTCCCTGCACATTGCACCTTGCTTTCCTCTTTGCAACACCCTCCAATGCCCAGATTAATTATTCAAGACTGACACAGAATCCTCTTTTTCCTGACACTCTCAACTCACTTTCTTTTTTTTATAGGCATACATGTATATAATGCACACTCCAACCACTTTCGCACCCAATCTGACATGTCAAACTTCCAAATGATTTATTAATCAGTTCAGAGTACAGCCTTCAAGAGCCTATTCTTGTGTTTATGTTGAAGCAGCAAAGCTGCCAAATCCACAGAGGACTGCAGTGTCCAAACTAGCAGTCATTTTGGCAGGATACAGAACTACATATGATGTATCCAGCCCAATAGCAAAAGCTCTACCAGCTTTTTCTCATCTTGCTGGAATAGAACAGGAGGTATTTTTTCGTAAGTGCAAAGTATTTAATATTGCAACAGCCGCTAAACTCATTAAGCCAGCCCAGACAATGATCACATCATTACCATAAATCCATTTAAAGCACTTGCCTCTCTTAAGAGGACCAACACAATACAATCATTAAAACATTTTTCTGGCAGTTAGCATCCTTATTTGTTGTGAGGCTGAGAAGTGAATTGAAGCTTACTCATTTTTCTTTGATTAAGTTCTCAATTAGAAAAATCAACGATTTGAGGTCACAACATTTCAACGTCCCAATTTTTCCACTGGAGGCCACAGAAATTTCACTGGACTTCAAAAGCTAAGCAAATTGAGCTCTTTGCTTGTGAACCAGCACCAGTGTGAACTTGATTAATCAACTCTGTCCTATTTAGAATAAAATTCATGTTTCTTATGACTTGTGGGTATTTTGCAAATGCAGTAAGACAATACTCGTATGGTTTCCATGGAATGCAAACATAGCATCTGAGAAGAGATAATCCCTTGCCACGTGTCACAAACCTTCGTGCCTGCAGGAAGGCAGAATATTCCCTAAAGAGCAGGATGCAAAGGAAACTGAGTGCAAAAATCCTGTTACATAGCGCTGAATAAAAGTGCCAGGAAGCCACCTCCTGCTGCTGCTTCCGCCCTCGCATCCCACCCAGCACCTGGAGGGAAGACGATGCCATGGTGGTGATAAGAGAGACAAATCTTTTCTGCAGCCTGACAGCAGGCTAAAGCCACCCAAATCAGAAAATTACTGTCAGAGAACAGGCTGGTGGTCGGATATCCAGTACCAGCTGAACCCTGCATTCATTTCTGAGCTAAAAAGATGCTAAGTAGCACTTCTTCCATTAGGGACTGTGCGCGCTCAGATTTTAAAGCTGACAGGTGAAGGATAGAGATAGGATAACTTCATGTCAGTGGGATAAGTGATTTTCCACAAACCACCACTTTGCCCAACTATTCACCATTTCCTGCGATTCATGAACTAGAGAACTGAAAGTGAAATGAAAGGACAAGGCAGCAGGTTTTAAACAAAGACACAGAAATACCTTCTACCCATGATTGTGTAATTAAACTGGGGAACCGTCTGCCCCAGCAAGATGTGGCCAAACGCCAGCAAGGAGCCAACACTGCCTGTGTCCACATCTACCCCTTTCTGATTATCACTGTAGGCAGTGATTTTTCTCTTACTCTGGAGGATGCATACAAGGAGATCATTATCAGCTTGATGTGATTTCCTCAAGATCCCACAGCAGTAAATCAGAACTGCATGAACTTTATTAATATGAGATCTCCCAATTTTCATTCTTCATTTGTTTCACATTAATGATTTTTCTTTCATCTCACACAAGAGTCAAGGCAAGAACTAAAAACTACAGCTAGATGTAACACTGCTCAAATCAGCTCACATCATCACAGACAGAGAAAAAGCTGTCAGGCTGTCCTGTGCATGGCTCTAACACACATCTTACAAGTTGTAGGAATGCATATCATCAGGAGCTACAGCAAGTCTTTAATCGCATGCACATTCTTACACCTCTGATTTCAGATGCCTGGAGGTTGGATTCAGGCTGACACAGACAATCCAAGCAAAAGCAGAGGAAGAAATGCCATCACTGTGCTGGACAGGCACTGGGAAGAGCACAAGTGAAGGGCTAAGGAAGCAACGCAGTCCTAAAATCAGGAGAAAAGGCTAAGAAAAATAAAGGTATTGTTTGGAGAATAAATGATTTATTGTGTTAGAGTAAACAAGTTTTTTACACTTATTGCCTAAAGTTATAAATCCTCGTTTGCAATGTACCTGTGAGTCAGAACAGAGAGCATTTATGCAGAATTATGCTGCAGCTGCTGTGTCAGGGTCGTCCTTACTAAACACCAGAGAATCCAAAGAGGAGCAAGTTCCTGCCTTCTGCTTCAACAAACTCCTAAGTTTTTCTGCAGCTGGGGTATTTATCACACCCCCATCCTTTGTAGATTGCTGCAAGCCTGGGAAAATCATGGACTCACACCTTCTTTCCCTCTATGGGTCCTCTAATTGGGTTTTCCTCAACTATTGTCTGTTTTTACAAACCTTGTACTTCTGAAATTTTTCCTCACTGTAGCTGAAATTGGCCAAGGCACTCAAAATTTTTAGGGGGAAACTCAGAAAGGCTGATATGCACAGAGCGTATGATCATAAAGGGTTCATTTTCTTATGAAAAAAAGGCTAAAATCTGCCATTCTTCCTGGCAGTTGCGAGGATGTGTCATTTCAAGGAGGAGATGCACAATTAATGATCAGAACACGTCGATATTCTACATTCTGGTTCTCTTCCTTCTGGGCTGCAAGTCTGGAATGCTTCAGAGAGAAAGTGGAAACTGTGATAACGAGTAATCTGTCCTGGGTGTGCTGCCTCCTGCCTGTGCCAACAGCCTGGAAGCATCTGCTGCTAGAAGAATTTTTATTTATTTATTTATTTATAAGGAGTCTGAATCGCTAAACTTCCTCCAGAATACACAAATACCACATAAAAGTGGTACCACTTCTCACTGAAAAGTGTACCCCCAACCTCCTAACCCCCTCCACCCCCCAGCCCCAATTCGAGCTGTAAATTTGAAGTTGTAGTTACAGTGGGACTGTCAGCAATAGGGAAACACAGGCTATGTTGAATTATTTATACACTTAAAGAACAAAAGAAAAAAGAAAAAAAAAGACTGATACCTCTCCATGCCCGCTAGTATGATATTTTAGTACTAAAACATCATAAGAACAAAGATTATACTAAAAGCAACTCCGGCGCCAGAGAAACGTGGGAGTTTGTTGCCTGATTTATTATGACTAGATGAACATTTATATAGCATCCATGATATGCATGTGTCTGTAGCAACGGGGGTAGTTAAGGGGAATGAGCAATTTCTGCCAAAACTGATGTCTCATTAGAAGAGAAATATGCAAAGAGAATGCAGGGCACTTGACATCCTTGGGCAGGTGTTATTCCCAAGCTCCTGCTTGGTTTGTCCTACCCTAAACCAGGCTGAGTTAGGCTTGCTTCTGTACTGAAGTTTCCCAAGGAAAAAGCATTGGCACCACAAAGGCACACTGAAATTTTGGGCTTCCTGCACAGAAAGATGGATGGAGTACTTTTCCTCCAGTTCCAGAGTGAATTTTAAAGCAGGAGTGAAGCCCTGAGCTGGGTAACTCCTGCTGGCTTCCCTGCAAGATCCCTCCAGAACAGAGTAATTTTTAAAATACATTTCACTCCCCAAACAGCAGTCTGAGACTAGCGGAAGTCAGAAAAGCAGATAATTTAAAAAAAAAAAAGAAAAGAAAACAGAAAGAAGCTAAGGCACAGATTCTACTCTCCCCAGGAACGAAAGGATGAAGGAACAAACAGCTCTGCACACGGCGGTAGATGAAGGCAAACACAGTATTTCAGGTATGAGAAGCAAAGCTGGCCCAGCACAAATTCCACGGGCTCCTTGCACAAATCCCAAAGCATTCAGACAAGCAGAGTTTCAGCAAAATGTGTGCTTATTGGCTTTGTAGTTCCTTTCTCTGACCAGACAATCTTGTCTTAACGGTATCCTATTGGAGCTCCTCAAACTGCAACATGGACACCCACTAATATTAAAATGAAATTCTAATGATGTAGTTAACGAAAACAGCTGGATTGCATCATCTCACAATCCTCACTATATACTTTAATTTTTTACAACTAATCTGAAATGCTTATTATAAAAAAGACTTTCTAGACGTCAGTGCTGCATGTTTTCTGATGACATCCCTTTAAATTTGGACTGACCAAAATACAGACTTCCAGAAACTTTCAGTTTTAGTCAACTTCTATTCCTTCTCCTGAACTGGCAAAAAAAAAAGGCAAAATAAAACTACAATTTCTTGCAATATTTTAACTTTCCTAAAGAGAGTTTTACTTTGAAATTATGCTTTTAATATCATTACTTCCTGCTAGCACATCAAAGTGACATTGTCCAAGCTAATTACTCTGAAAAAATCCTACAGAAAGCCCAGATGGACATCTGTGTTCCTGCAAAATATATCGATTTTTATGAGCAAAAGTTTCCTGAAAGAAAACAGTTTATTGAGAAAATTTGCAATCTGATTTTCAGGATCTTTCAAATTGCCATCAAGAAAAAATAATGCAAAAATCTCCTGAGAATTCTTTTTTCCATTTTGGCACTGATGCACACAGACAAGCAGTGGCATATAATGAACTTTCTTTCCTTATTGATCCTGTCACTATATTAAAGCTGCTGTACAGTGAAAGGAATAATCCATGCCAGTCTGAAGTGTGAATTAAAAGATAACTGAGTAATATTTTCTCACAAGAACAAAACTGTTAAATCTTCTCCTCCACTTATTAAAAATCAGACGTTGCAGTATAATTCCTCTTTTCATTCACCCTCCTTCTCTGATCAGTAAAGAGACAATTTAACATATTTCCCAGGAATCTTGCTGCCTGGAATGGGAACATATGAGGTCATTTTGATTCTTTCAGCTGTTAAAAAAAAAAAGAACATGTCCATCAAAAATGGTCCGTTAGGCCAGAGAGAGAATTGGATTTAAGAGATTATCAGCACATTGGAGTGTTTTGCCTGTAGTATTCCCACTACAATAAGCAGCACTTTAAATATATTAATAGTGAGAGTTACACACGTAATTTCAAGTATTCCTACAGTGTATTTCATGCTGAGGAAAGCTGCTCTATAGCATGTCCCAGTGAAAGACTAGTGAGGGATCATAACCAACCACTGTCTCCATAAGGGTGTCACCTTGCCCCAAGCCCAGCTTATGTCCTCAGGAGAGCAAAGGATCTCACCCAATCCAGCCCAGAGCCTGAAATTTAATTTTTGGCCTCATCTGCATTAGAAAAGCTTTCCTACTGCTGCTTTAAACATACAGCAATCTCTCTTCCTGCAGAGACAGCATATGGCAGTAAGCCATGACTTATACCAGGGTGCCAAATAAAATCTGTTAGGCTCACAAAATTATTTTTGCTGCTGCAGCCACAGGCACAGGGAGGGTTTGCTAACCTTCAGCTGGTACGGAGACCTCTGCTCTTCTAACTCCTGACAGATGTCCTTACACCAACAAACTTCACTCTTAGTGAAGTCAGCATTCTTGGCATGACTTTCTTCCCCACCCCCCTCCCCTTCAAGATGTCCTACCAGAGCAGCCTGACCATCAGCACACCCACAACCTTTCTTGCCCTCAATAAACACAGCCAGAGAGAATCCCATCTTTGCAGGATGCTATAGATGCACTGCTGACAGCGACCTTTGTCTGGTAGTTTCTCTCATTGCTCCACAATGATAAAAAGAGAAGAAGGGACAATGAGAAATCAAGCATTTCTATGTTGCTCCCCCTAATTACTGTGGTAACTGCTAAAGTGGAAAGATTAAAAACAAATATTCCTGTTCCTTCACAATATATACTACTCCCTCCAGAAAATCCCCACTTTGATGATCATGTAATGTTTCTTGACACTGGTATCCAGAAACCTAATATCCACTTCCAGAGTAGCTGTTTGAATTCCAAGCACAGCACACACACAGTTGCACACAGATGCCACATATAGAGAATTGCAAAAAAATAATTTTAAGCAAATTAAAGATCATGACACTTTCAGATGCATTAGTGATGATAACCACAAAGGGTACTGGCTCATCTATCTGAGCACACCACTGCTCTCTGCAGACCTGCAAAATAATGAACATGGGCTTTTACCCATGAAAACATGCATCGTAGTTCTTTAAAAAAGAAAAACACAAGGAGCTATAACCTAAAATGGATTGCATTTCTCTGCAACCAGCACCCTCTTTTGCTGACAGGGGAAAACATAATCAGTGCTAACATTTTGTTTCTGAAACACGGCTTCTATTGTCATCACAGCTTGACTCACCAGCACATAGGATCAGCCTGTAGTTGGCAGTTTTAATTTCCTGCTACTGCAAACACATGGCCTTGTTCCAAGCCCACAACTTGCCTACCAATGTAACACGTGAAGTGTCATAAGCTTACATTTCAATTAAATAAATAGTCCCGATTCTCTGCTTTCAAGAGCCGTGAACAACGCAATATCCCTGAACTAAATTCTTAGTTTTATCACACCGAAAAATAAGGTAAAATCCAAAATGGTGATTTTACAGATTCCATTTTACTGTTCTCTTTTTAAGATACATGACAGGCAGAGAAAACATGAATCCAGAAAAGATTTGGGATGCTTGCAAACCTGCTGCATCAACAGATTTATTTACGTGCTGTTGCCACTGGTACGACAATGCTGCAGGTCCTGTATTTTAAATCACATCAGGGGAAAGAAAAAAATGCCCTAAACTCATCATCCCAGTAGAACTAACTTGCAGAGATGGCTGCCAGCAGCTTTTCACTGCACTAATCAGGAATCGACACCCTTTCTCCATAAGAGGATCTCACAGAGCTAAAGGTTAACTTTTGAAACAATTGGCTAAATTACTAGAAATTATATGCTAACATCACCAGCATAAAGGCCTGATACGTCAAAGCCTGGTCTAATTAGCACAGACAGAGAGCAGGGAGAAGGTCAGGGTGGACAAGATGACTTCCCACTGAAAAGAAAGGAGGGACCAGGTTTCTGCATCAATGAGATGCTCGAGTTGCTTTCCTGCTTCCAGATATTACCTGCTGTGTTTCCCCTGGCAGCCGGGTGCCCTCTGCATGGAGAGGGGGTCAGGACCAGCTTTCACTCACCAGTGGCTGCTGCTTGGTGGGTTGTCCTTCCTCTGCTGTCCTTTCTTCCAGCATCACCAGCACAGTGGGACAGCATCTGGCTTGAGATCTACCTTGAGTTTGAGGAGACTCCTCATGGGCTGCGATTAAAACTGGGATGGTGAGAAACTTTTCGCATCATTTAGAAGTTTGAAGTTTTGTAACCAGCCCCCCATGAAAGCTTTGCGCTGTGCTAAGGCAGATATTTCCCTCTTGGTGCTGTGAGGAGGCTTTGCTTGCTTTTGAATTGCTAGGCGTGGGTTACGGGAGAGAACGTAAGATCTGTGCAAAAGAGGCTCTTCAGTTCTAGCTTGGTACATCATGCAACACTTTGCGGTCCTTGTTCGCGACAAATTGTACGGTAAGGCAGGGACAACAAGTTAAAGACAGGCTGATACCTTCCTAACCACGCTTCAAGCTCTAGTCTGGCCTTTGGTGGCATGGCCCTGGGAGAAAACCTCCTATTTTCTCTCTCTTGGTATTGTTTTCTGCAAAACAAACAACGTCACTGCAGAAGAGAAAATTTTCATGCTCATATATCAAAAGGCAGTGCATTGAGATGAAGGACTTTTCACACTGCCTTGCAACCCACAGCTCCTCTGTGCCTACAGCTGCTTGGAAACATCACTCCAGCAACCCAGAAAGCATTAAAAAAAACCAAAAAGCATCAGTTAATGTTCTTCCTAATAATCTATACAAATCTAGAAAGTTGACCTTTTTAATCAGAATATGCACTGGAAAGCCAAGAGATAGGATTACCCCTTCAAATGCCAAGAAAATGAAGATTTTCTTCACCCTTTTTTCTTTACCCCTGGAAGTCTCTCTAAGAGTTCAAGCAGTTAAAGAGGTAAACATTCTGGCCTCAAAGAAGGATGAAGTGATATTTAATCAGTAAAAGACTTTATCTTTACTGCAGGTTGATTCTACTCATTGATTTTCAAAAGTCAAAATCTATTTCACTGGAGAGCTGTATGCAGTCTAATTAAAACCACTTTCTCCCTCAGTTACTTAACACAGGGCACAGTGACAGAATAATACCACTTTGGAAGGTCTGCAGGCTGTGGACTTGTACTTGTTTTGCTGGGATTGCAAAACTTCTGGAGATTGACCATTGGGTCTGAGGAGCAATATGGACAATACTTTCTTTTATGTATATTGAATAATCCAGTTATTTCATAATCAGCTGCACTATGATGGTTTATTCACCTTTCTGATGTTTAAAAAAAATCCAAAGGACAGAGCACTTAAGTGTCATTTCTCGTGCTGCCACCAAATCAGATCCAGAATCATTACCCATCTTATGAAGATCCCACCACCTCTCTAGATCATGGTCACCCTTGGGTTTGACCCAGAAACAGAGCATGTCCACACTCATATTAGGAATACCCTGGATGTTGATCACTGAGCATCGCATCACGTAAATACATTTGTGTGTAGCAATGGCTGTAAGGGGAAAAAGCTAGGAGCAGAAGAGGAAGCGGGTACCCCTCCATATCCACAGTAGGGTTGTAAGGAGCCAGGTATGCGAGAGACCAAGAGACTCCTGTAATTTGAGAATGGATTTTGTGCCCCAAAAGTAGTGACAGTCATTCCAGGGAGGAAGAGGAAGACATAGAAAGTGTGGGAGGAAGCAAGCTGTGTCCAGACCACCAAGACAGAAGAACTGTTTCCTTAAGACTTATGGCTATCATTTCTTTTTCTTTCTAATGCTTCTCTCCCCAAAATATTTCAGCTTTTACTGGGTTATTTGTCTCTTGATAACGGACCCCTGAAACAAGGGGCCTTGTTGGAGAGAACTATGGGATCTAATAGCCTAATTTAGCACACAAGGGGCAATTTCCAAATGCTCTTCCAGGAGAGGGAGGTTAAAACACTGCTAGCCCTGTAATAAAAACAGCCTGCTATCAGCTCAGCCTGGATTTGGTCTTCAGCAAGGACTCCAAGAGAGGAGAGACTTTGTACCCCATTAACACCACGTCTCCCTGTTTGATCTTCAACACAAAACAACAAAAAGTAACTTCAAAATAATATATTTTTTTTTCCCTTCCAAAGGGAATGTTGAAGGACATCACAACCCAAGAGGCTGGTTTCAGAGCTTTTATTGCAGGCTTTTTATGCCCGTTTGCAGCCAGTGCTCTGGAAACCTGCAGTGACAGAGAGATTGGCTTCCAAGACCCGAGGTCTAAAATTCTCCAATTCAGACCACCACAGAGCTTCACTGTCTAATAACAAGCAACTACAAACTACAGCTTAGCAGTCTAGGGACAGTTTGCCACAAAAACTTAGCAGGCTTTCCACTTCCAACGCATCAATAAAAAAAAATACTTAAAACACTCATGTTCTACAGTTTAACCATTAACATTTCCAGGATTCAGAAGATCACAATAAGGCATGAAACTTCATATCTTAGCTAAAATTAATCTCATAGTTAATTAACTTTAGTTGAAACGAAGAAACCAACCAGTTATCTCCCATTGCTTTACTCCATAAAATCAGTTATACCACAGAAACATTTATATACTGAAGCTACTAGACAGTGGTTGATTTTTTAAATGCCCAGTTAGTTTTCCATCAGAAAGATGTGGTTTTAGTAAAATAAATATTTTTATATGGAAAATACCATTTAAAGGATACTAAAACTGTATTTTTAATGAATTAATCTTCATGGAAAACTGAACGACTTTCTGTTTTTAATCTGAGAACGCAAGCACTCCCTTGGGGAAAAGGGAAGAAACTTAAAAGGTGAAAGAAAACAAAACCCAGGGAAGGAAAATGGAAAACTCAATATTTGCATTGCCAAAGCGGCAGTGGGAATTTATAGCAAGTGTGCTTTTGTTTAGGGACTGCTCTGGGAAGCGCAGAAGGTGGAGGCGGTTGATCCAAGTCTACACAGTAAGTCAGAGGATCAAAACTCAGGAAGGCTCCACTCCGCTGGCAGGAGCCACCAGAAGGAGCCACCTTCAGAACAGCAAAGCTTTGGAACCAAAAGTGGTTTGTTTCTCTTGCTCTGTGCAGGACTGTTTCACATCCAAACTTGTAGTCACGGACTCTGTTGTGATAGTGGTATCACGCCAGTTCCCCCAGCTGTAAACACTCATTCACTTGCACAAGTTGGAAGAGTAATTTCAAGATGGTTTTAAACCCCAAAACAAAAGCGAGGGGGCAGAGTGCAGCCATACCAGCCTCTAGTCCTTAATGCTCAGAGGGAGAAACACAGAAAATACTCAGATCTGAGCTGCAGGTCTTTCTTACTCATTTCTTTGAGGGTTCCTTTATGCTGGATATCATTATTAAGTGTGGTTAATGAAGAGTCAAGCCTTTGGCTCCACGCTAGACTGCATTTCTATGATTGTTTATGGGAACAGTCTGCTTCAAAATAGGGATGTACTTTAAAAAGCACCAAAACGCAGAACATCTCCATGGGCTGCCTTTGTTTGTCATCTCTTACGGGCTCCAGAACCTACTGGCTAAGTTAACAAGCAACAACTTTTGTCTTTCAGTTTTGACATCTTTGTGGCATGTGTAACCCAACCTCACTCCCCCCTCATTCCTAAAATAAGGCCAGAAGAAGGACAAGACAGGTATGTTCTTAAGTACACGTTAACTAATATTAAATTTTAATATTAATATTAAAATTTGACTTTGTGAGGTCAAAGTTATTTCTCATGAGAAGCAATCGGACAGATTTCCTAAATTTTCAAGCCAGGCAATTAGAAGACAATTCTTGTTTGTACACGTTGAAACAGTAGAAGCAATCAAGCACAACTGTTGAACTACAATCACTTCTTCCAAGGCAAAACCACACCGATTTCTACATGATGATGATTCTTCCATTCATGAGAGCTCATTCATCCCACATGGCAGCAGCGAGAATAGCTGTAAATCTTGATACTTCTCCCAGAAGTGACTAAACTGACAAAAGAGCACGCTTAAATGAAAGGATATCGTATTTTTCCTCTTTTTCTTAGGATTCCTTCCTGGCTCATCCCTTCCAGGACCAAGTTTCAACAAATCCAAGAATTTCTTACATTGCAATATCTCATTTTCTAGCCCTGCCCTCAGGTTCCAGATGAGGGTTTCATTACAAGCTCTGTCCTCCTGGTCTTATTTCTCAAGTTTCAAGAATTTGAATGCAGGTGTTTAAATGCACATTTTTGTAAGGGGGTAGAGGAGAAGAAAACAAAATATATAAAAAAAAATTATCTGCTCTACCATTCCATTTCATTCAGAGACACTTTGCAAGAGATAATGAATTTTGAATATCAGTAAGATTGCATAATCCAGCCACCCACTATCAGGCTGCTTAGCATAAATTTGGCTATATTTTTTCCCCTCACCACACTGTTCCTGCAGCAGGCCCCTTACTTGGCAGAAACGCGGCTGCTATTCTGGCTGTAGAACACATTTAAGGGGAACACTTTGTTCCACTGTGTCAAATTTATTCTCGGCAAACTCTTCCTTCCTGCTCACGGTGCTCCCTACTCTGGATAAAGCCACTGACACCAGCAGCCCCAGTTCATCCATCACCAACTCCCCGACTCCACCACACCGTCTTTTGTCGGGAGTCTCAGCCAAGCAGCGGAGTCCTGTTGACGGAACCACCTATCCTGAAATAACCACAACGGGCAGCATGAAGAAGGCTCAGCACGGGACTAATTTCAGACAGAGTGAGAGGAGAAGCATTTAGAGGCTGATCTCCAGCCCAAACTTGGGTTTCTTTACAACTGTGACGGAGTCGTGTCCTTCTTCTGCCTCAGTTCCCTCAATACAAACAGCAGATAATAAAAATCCCCAAGAAAGAGACTGCTGAATTGATGCAGAGTTTCTTCTCTTTTTTTCCCCCCTCCCCTCAGCTCATCAGATCTGGAGGATGTTGTAACAACCTGCTCTTTTCCTTGTCCAATTTATCATCATCACCTCCATTGAGACACGGTGACTAAAAAGGCAGCAGGTTGTGTTTTGAACCCACACCCCTGAGAGGGACAGAAGAAGCATTTGTTGGTTTGGATTTTAATTGGTGAGAAGTACTCGTTAATTCCACCTAGAACTCAGTGAAGTTGCTCGTTATTCCCAAAACAAAGCTAAAAGGCAGAAACTTAAATACCTACGTGCTAGTACCAGGCTGCAGGCCTCTAAAGTGTCCAGCAGAAAAGTACAGTCAAATACTCTGCTCCCAAACTCAGAGCTCTTTTATGAGATAAAAACTTGCACTGAAATGAAAGAAACAGATGTGCGTTGCCACAGAAAAGGGAATAACCCAACTTGTGACATTATGAGGGCTTATATATATAACTTTTTTATAGCTTACTTTGTGGCTGAGTACTTTCTACTCCACATGATGTTCTTCTGAATAGAAAAGCACTCTCAAGTGAATTTAGCCTAATGAGAGGAGCCTGCGATGATACTTAAAATCATCCATTTATCTTTAGAAAAGAAACAGCATAAGTGCGCTCCCCATACTCACTTACAAATTCGCTTCAAATTTGTTCTCTAGGATGAATTTAATCCCGGGGCAGCTCCATTAGCTTTGACTTTTGGTGGTTTTATATCGAGCTTGGTTGTTCTCCAGGAATCAGGTTGAGATCCACCAATAGCTTGCACCAAGAGCCATGGGACAGTAATTAACTCAGGGTTAACATCGGCTGCGTTCACAAATGAGCAACTGATTCAAAGGTTAAAGGCTCCACATCAATTCTCTTGATATATCCATGCAGAGACTGCCTTAAAGTAACTTGCAGTGATTAATACATGTTACGTGCTGGCAGAACCCAACACAGGCACACATCACAATCAGGCTTCAATAGAAGAGAGGACACTGCTGTCAGAGAGACCTGCTGCCTTAACACATATAACTCTTATATACACATATAACAATATAACTCTTTTACTACATCTTCACCACATTTTCTGAACCTGGCAGAATGCAAGCAGCCAGTCTAACACCAAAAACCCATTGAGGATGCAGAATTACGTTTGGCTTCTACAGCGGTCAACTATTTTAACACCCCCATCATTTTTACATCTGTATTACTTCGGTGAACGTTACACTTTTGGACATTACACTGCTCCTTAATCTACCACCCAGACTGGGTTTTCTTCAGGGCTACCCAAATTGAACGTTGAGTAAAATGGCATTTTTTCTTGTTTATATACAGCAATAAATCTTGCTGTTCAGAATAGCAAATTTGTATTTCTCTGTTGAGAAATAATGTGATCAGGGAAGAAAATAACACCAAGCTGAATATCTAGCCTTCATATTGCTAGTTATTAGGGAAAAAAGAGAGATGCAGTAACTTTAAAGGAATGACAGAGCCATTCTGCCAAACAAATGTCTTGACTTGAAAAATTAGAACAATTACTAGCACTCTCTTAACTTGTTGATGAAGTCTCAAGTGAGCTTCAGACCTAAATTGTCCTATAAATGCAGCATGGCTTGAGCTCAGACAAGTGCCTTGGGAAAACACTTTGAGAAGTGCTTGAACTTAGTTTCATTACTTACCAGTGAAGATGATTTAGGTTGATTAGTTTCTGAATGAAAGCAAATGAGCTGAAATCATCCATTTAAGGTATCACTAGCCTCAGAAATTAAAGGTAAGGATCCTGAAAATCAATGAGCCTGGTTCCTAAAAGTGAGGATGAACAAAGCAAGCAGAAGAGGGGGAAGTAAAATTCTAATTATTCTGATGCTGGAATCCTTGCACAGTGCAACAAGTAACTAGGGAAGTTACAGGCACTTTAAAAGGTGATAGTTTTACAAAGGATGAATGTACATATTCCTAATAAGTTTCAGCCCAATTCTCAGTTGTACAGAGAGTTTGGGGACGTGTCTAGTGAGAGCAAATGCATCAGGGCTTAGTAACTACGGAAACTACGTGAAAGAAATATTGAAGGAAAGTCCAAATACACAACAGAGGCTGCAGGAAAACCTTTAATTCTGTCACTACCTAACTTTTGACTTGGGAACTCATAGAATTCCTCTAAAACAGATCTTTGCAATGTTATTTCTTAACTTGAAAGAGAAAGAAAAGAAAAAACAGACGGGAGAATACTTAGGCAACTCACCCCAGGGACCCCTTAGGGGCTGTCTGCAGGACACAGGCGTTGCCGTCCCAAGGCAGGGAAGCACTGGTTGGAGTCCAGGGAGAACCACAGTCATCAGCTGTCATCCTCATCCTCATCAGCCATGTGAGGGGAACAGGGGCTCCTCTTCAGGGGGTTTTGCAGCTGTTTATGGACAAAATGCCGAAGGCAGGGATTCAGGAGTCCTGATTAGAAGCCAGACACTGTGGGTGAACGTGCCTCAGGAGCCCCAGACCCTTTTCAGGAGCTGTTTGGGGAGGCTCTAAAGCTACCCTAGACCTCGTTACCCCCTTCCTAACCGAACAGCATGCCAGTTCTTAATGACCTCCCTCATCCCTCCTGCTCCTTCCTCCTTGCATTCTGGTCCCCAGCACCTCAGCTGGTTTTGCCCTTTTTTCTGTTGGGGACATCAGAGGAGCACTGAGAGTGTTCCCTGGGATGTTCTGCAGATGTTCCCGGGGAGCAAGGTGGGGTGTTTTGGGGAAATCCCTAGGGTGGGTGTCTCGCCCTGCCTGGCCTGGATAAAGGCAGAACCTTCCTGGTGGGTATGAGAGAGGTGTCCAGGATGGTAGAGCCCAGCATAAGTGGGCACAGGAACAGGGATGCACCTTCCACACCACAGCGTGTCCTGGCCAAATCAACTCTTTGATTAGCCTGTTTATACATGGCGGGAACAGCTTCCAAGGTAAAACACAATCAAAAGCAAACACCCAGCATGGAAAAAGTCTGGGAAAGACCCCCCACAAGACAAACCCCAAATCTCATGGGAATAGTGGAGCCATCCCAACCATCTCACCTCTACCTGTAGCTTCGCTCCTCTCTGCTTCTTGGCTTCCATGACTCTGTCACCCCACTGCCCTCTGCCACCCCAGGCGTCCCTAGGCAGGGGAGGACATGCGTGCTGTCCCCCAGCCTTCAGCGAGCACAGCCACTGCCGTGAGGGTGACCAGGGACACCTTCACTCCAGTTCCCTGCTCAGCTGCACCCTACAAGCCTTTGCTCCTGACCAGCTCACAGCAGGCAGCAGCCAGCATGTTCAGCTAATTTAGTTTGGACTTGTCCCCCCTCCAGGCCCATAACCCAACTCTAAATTTGCAGCAGAAACTTATACCAGAGACAGAGTGCATGAAAACCTGCTTCTCTCTCTGGCAGCAGAGACTTTGACTGTTTCTTAAATCAGATGCATCTCTATGTGGACTTTGATTTTCTTCTGCAAAGTTTTTGAAGGCTGCAGATAAAGCAATATAAGATATCCTGCCAGAGCCATAAAGCTTCAAACTATACAAAGACAGACTGGTTTTCAGCAGCCTATCTATCTGGATTGCCTGGCTGGATTAAGCATGAGTAAACCCCTCTACTTTGCAGGGTAAAACTTAATGAATTTGTGCGTTTTCTGATGGCTGAAACAGGAGCCAGCCCTGTGTGAACAGCTGGAAGCATTAATACACAATAATGTAAAGGTAGTCAAATACATTATAATGACTGTCACTCAGTCAGCAGTAGCTGTGTAAAATGAATAAGAAACACATTAAATCTGTTCTAAATAATTGGCACTATGTGTTTATATAGGACTAGAGCTGCATATTAAAACACACCTGATTTATTCTTCATAAGCAATGAGTATTTACTACATCTGCGATGGCTGTATAGATTCAAACCTCATTTTTTTAAATGATTAATTGGTATTTAATTAGCATGCATTACCATACTAGTTATAGACATCCTAGTTGTGAATGCAAATATAATTCTAATAATTACATAACTAGTAATGCTTTCAAGAGCCTAATACATAATGCAGTGCAGACAGCTTCCCCTGCCAGAGAAAAATAGCATGTAACACATACAGAGTAACATTTAAAAAGCACTTAAATTCTCTTTTCAAAATGGGCTTGGGTCTAAATCAAGAATTCTTAGGCTTTCTAGTGCTTCAGTGCAACATTTACGTGCTGCTGCCCATCTCAAACCCAGCTACAGAACCCCACGAGCATTTTTGGTCCTGCTGGTTGGCACATGCAAGGCCACGTAAGACCACCAGAGCACTAAGGGGTTGGTTGATGCCCTACCTCAAGCTGATCCCATAAGGACCCAACCTGGGATTCCTCATCCGAGCACTCTTGTTGGCAGTGTCCAGGTGAGCGCCTGCAGCCCGGGGCAGGTCGGACCATCCATCCCACCTGGCTCAAACGCTTCCTTCGGCAATTTGCGCCTCTGCTCACTCCCCTCTGGGTCCTCATAACAGCAACGGGAAACTAAGACGTGGGATCCCTGCAGCGGATCTGGCTTTAATAGCAAATAACCAGGGGTTTCACAGCCGAGTAGCCTGAGCAGAGGGAAGTAGAACAGGTCAGGACTTGCTGCTGACAAGATGACTACGATAACGTTCAAGTTCTTTCCTTCCCTGTCGTTGGCAGCTCCTCTTTCAGCCACTTTCTGCCATACATACATAAACCTCCCCCCATGTGGAGGTTGTCTAATGAGCCTGAGCACTGAACAAGGAGCTGGGAGCTGCACTGGGACACTGGAGGCTTGCACTCCGCATTTGTTTTACAGCTTGGACTGGCAAAAGTGTTTCAAGTGCCTAAATCCCAGTGATTTTTAATCAAATCTATGATCCTACATCTCTAAGTCCTTTAAAAAAAATAAAATACAGTCTTTTAAAAGCACATTAGGCAGCTTGGAAAGAGCTTTACATTGGCACCCTTACTAGATGTAACAAAATTGCTTGTCTGAGGACCATCACAGGGGTTGAAGAGGCTCTTCCCTTCACTAAGATATGCCTTTGTTACACTTCTTGTAAGGCAGCTGCTTCTTTCAGATGCCTGATCGATATGTGAGGTTCTGGAGACGCGTGTTTGAATCTCAGCCGAGTAGCAGTGCTGTGACACCTCAAGGACTCAGCAGAGGTGGCCCCTTCAAGCGATGCACCAGGACAACTGCCAAGCATGAGCCAACGTCTCAGCCCTTCTCCGGGAGAGAAATGCTCATACAGTCTCCTTCCCTCTGGTGGTGTGTTAATTCAAAGTGGCAGCACAGAGAACCCTGGGGGCGCTGGCAGCACAAAGACCAGGCGAATCAAGTATCAACACTTAGTGCTTGCATTCATCATTTTATCAATATTTAGAAAAAGTCTCTAATACTCACCCCGAATCCCAGTGATTCTGTCAGATACTCTCCCAGTGTCTTTCAGCTCCATGCTACCAACAGGGAGATGTTTCTGAACAGGTTAGGAAGCGGTACCGGGGAACAGAAAGCTCTTTGGGACGTGAAGAACAACATGTCTTCTGCTATTTCTCCCACTTAGGGAAGATGCTCCAGCCCACAGCTCACTACTGTGGACACTGAAAGACAAAAGTTTATTACTTCCCCTAACAGAGAAAACCTATTTTCTACTTATCCTTCATCCAAACTATATTGGGGACAATGTAAGGCTTTTTTTTCAGCAGCTGAATCTCCCCTGAAGCTGACAGATAAAACTGCACATCCTCCCTCTGAGCACTGAGGAAGGCAGAGAAATCCCAGCCCCTTTTCCACACTTCAGCAAAAAAAAATCCACCCCCTAATAGGTAGCTGTGAAGAAAAACTGTCAGGCCCAATTCTTTACTCCAACACCACCTCCCATCCTTTCTTTCCAAAGTCCCACACTTCACAAGCACGTTTCTGGCCCTGATTTTGCCAACTTAGAGGTATTTCTACTTCTACCTTTAGCTCAGGGTACAGGAACTCTCCTGCAACACTTTATGGGACCAAACAACACTCCTGCTTCCAAGTCCAGGTACATCTCACAAGAAGATGAATATGCTCTCTGTCTCTCTAATCAGAAGCCCACAAAAACAAATTTCTGTACCTTAGGCCAAAGACATACAACCTCTTTTCCACCTCCCTGCTGTCAGGTGGGAGCTTGTGGGTTGGTGAGAGGAAGAGGGGACCGGAGCCACTGGCCCGGGTGCACCCCAGAGCACCCTACAGCCGCAGCTAATGGGGACAAAAAGGCTGCATTTGTCAGTCTGACAAAACCAAGATGTGGTATTTTCTCCGAGTTCAGTGACTCCCCACGCAGAGCTTCCTCTCCCCGAGCAATGCTCCCGCAGCCCTTTATCTGGATTTCTCCGCTTGCCACCAACAGGAACACAAAGCCCTCAGCTATTCAGCTGCACTGACCGTGCCTGCCCTCCCCGGACTCAGCCTGGGAGATGTTTATCTTTCATTTCTCCTGGTGAGCCCAGTGCAGAAAAAGCCTACTGAAGTTAAATCCCTTCTTTTTCAAATGTTAAATTTTAATGGAAGTATTTTTTAGTGGAAGATGTGCCGATCACTCCTGGCGAATAATAAAGCCTTTGGTTTATAAACAGTTGCGCTTGTATCGTCTGGTCTCTCTTCTTGTCCTGTCTTGCTCTTTATCTTGTAAAAGTTGCTCAAGTGGCTTCCCTTAGTTATTGCTCCAGTTGATTGTGAACCATTTGACTGTGCTTGTTCAATGCAGCCACACATCTGTGTATCATCACTGCCAATCATCCTCACAGTCATTACCAAATAAATGCCTGACCATCGTAAGCTGTGGCAAATTTATGGAGGGAAGGATGGCAGAAGGTAGGTGAGCTCTTTAAGGGTCACACACTTGTACCCTACCAGTCACCCAAATGGGAAAAAAGAGGTTTCACCCTATTTTGGCCTGGCTGCAGGAATGCACTGGCTCTGCAAATACCCACTGAGCCTTGGAGATACGTTCTTCACATCAAACCACCCGGGGAAGCATCCATCAGCAAAGTGTCTCTTCTGGAGACGCCCAGACAATCGCAGTGCCCAGGACGGCCACCCCCCCCTTCACCAATCCGAGGTACAATTTATATTTAAAGGAAGCATTAACATTGCATGTTTTGAGAGCAAGTGTGTATGAATTACTGCAGACAGTTAAAGCAAAGGCACGAATTCCCATCAGGAAGCAAGAAATAGCTTTATGGCTGCAAAGCTTTGCGGAGCCAGGAACATGCCCAGTGCAATGTGAGCTGATCATACGGCACAGCAGATTTTGATGTTCTCTTTGCCATATGTCACGTACTTCAGAGCTTTTGTGCAAACTGCCAGGAGACAAGAAAAACATACCATTACTGGGGGAAAATTAAATATTCCATTTTCTAGACAAACCGTAGGGGGCTGAGCTCTGGGCTGTCTTCAGTAATAAAAGTATTAGTGTTTTTACATAAATATGCTGGTCTAGTTCCAGGCTGATTAGTAAAGAATCGTAAATGTACCTGGCTATCCGCTGCCTGCCAGGAAAAAAGCCACGCTCCTAGTGGTTAGTTCTTAAGTCTCTGAATTTCTGAACACTGATTTTCTGATTGTTTACAAGTTGCCATGAAATTAAAAAAAATGGGTCCAAATCCAGCCCCCTCCAATAAACAAACAAACAAACAGATCCCTGTGGTCCCTTTATCCCTGCTCCTCTCCGGTGCTTCTGCTTATCCTCACCATCCACCAGCCGGCACGGTGACATGCAGGAGACAGTCCCTGGGGACCAAACCTCTCCGGCTCGGGGTGACCAAGGAGGTGGCAGCAGCTGGTGGCACAAGGCCATGGCACCTTGCAGCTTCTCTGGGCACGGTCCCTCTGCCTGGGGAGCCCGGCTGGCTCCCACGGGAGCTCAGGCAGCATGGCACTGCAGCAGCACTGGTGGGGGGGGAAAGGCTGGGGCCATCCTGTTTTGAAGATAATTTCAGGACTGCACACGGAGTAAATCCTCTGTTCTGTTTGGTCAGGGCTTTTCTAAATCGAGTCTAACGCAGATCTAAAGAGAGACAAAGTCTGATCCAAAGGCAATGGAAAAATTGGAGCAAAGAGGACTTCGTTGCTCTCACTAAAGCCTATGTAAGTACCCACCCAGCTGGAGTTTTCACTGGCTGAAATCCCCTTTCAGCAGCAACATCTGACAGTGATAGACTCTGACACGTACCCTCAAATAATTAAGCCAGAGAAACATTAGAATTAAAAAATAACAAATAGCTCTTGGCTTCCCCAGAGGCACTTAAATCTACAGGCAAAAGTCAGCTCATGGATAAAACTGGCAGCAGGAAGAGTTCCTGCCTGGAGCTGCCAGGCTGCTCACGGTCTCCTTCCCTGCACAGAGCATCCCTCCGAGCAGCCTGCGAGGAAGAGATCTATAGGAGGAGGTAGGTAACGAGGAGAGAAATGAGTCAGCGGAGGCACACAGAGTCACACACAGAGCTATCACCCTCACCCCGAGAGCTGTGTCAGGAGCCAAAGTGTTACCCGAGAGCTCTCGGTGCTGCTGTGAGATGCTCCGAGCGTGGTTACTGTTGGAAGAGGTTTAAATAATCCATCCTGAAAAGGATGCTTCCGATGCAGAATCACCGCTCAGTTTAAACAACCCCAAAGCTGGGCCCAGCTCTGGCCTGAACCCCTGTTCAGGGGAGGGGATACGAGTTCTTGTTTGGTGTTTAATCACCGGCTTCCTCCAAAGCCCCCTGAAATCCAGGGAAAAGCTCTCACTGATTGAGGCAAACTCCAACCCAGACACGGAGCACGAGGCTTGACTGGGAATTGTTTCTTTGGCAAAAGGAGATTCCTTGGGCTTCCACCCTTTCCTCACATCTGCCAAGAGTTTTTATGTAATTCTGATAAAACCAAGATGAGAAAAACCCCACCCCATTTCCTATTAACCGTTCCCCCAAAAGCCAGTGGGAATTTCCCTCCCGGCCACGCGGGGGGCACCGTCCTCGAGCAGCTCCCAGCTCCTCCCGCGGATGCTCCCGTCAAACCCCAACTCTTCACCTGCAGGCAATTTCCCTGTGTGGACAGGGAAATGTTGCAGAAGCCAGGAAATAAAAGAGATCTTCCAGTCTCTGAAGCCCTTTAGCAACAAGAGCCTGAGTGGCGGTGATGAGAGAGAACGTGCCAAAGGTTTTGCATGCTCCTTCGAGCGGAGTTCAGACTGGAGAAAGAGATAATCCTTCTTTGGGGGAGAAACTCGCAGATACAAGAGCTATAATTTTTCCATCAGTAGAACGGCGTTCTTAATGTGACTAAAATCCTTCCTACCTCAAACAAAAACAAACCTTGCACCAAAAGCAACACCGCACTGAGCATGCGGCTTCCAGAGCTCCTTCAGCCCCGTACGAGAGAACTCGGGTTGCCAAATCCAACCTGCTGCTGGCCCCGGCAATGCCCCGCGCTCCTCGGGCCACATCTCTGCCAGCTGTTTGGCACTGTCACTGCAGGGCACGGGGCTGTGCAGGTGCTGGGTGGTATAATAACAAACCCCCCCTCCGGCAGCCAGTACTGTCTCCTTTGCGCTCGCATGCACGGTGAAGAAGGATGATTTTTATTATTTTTTTTTTTCAGTGTACAATTCTGCCCTTTAGGTGGGGGAGAAAGAGTTCAAATCCAAGGGTAACAGTGGTTTGAGTTTCCACAGGAAATGACTTGGGGTTATTAACGTGTATTTTTTCCGTTGTAAAATGATCTTTTCTCAAATGCTCTAACACAAGAAGAAGATCCTAAAAATCCTGCCAGAGCCCTTAGTGCTCAAAGTCCCTATAACAGCACACAATTTATACTCTTCCTCTGCTGCACAAGTCAAGGACAAAGCCTTTAATCTCCTGTCTTTGCTCGTGGCCCGCCGTAGTCTCAGCCAGGTATAACCTTCAGTCCTGACGATCTCAGGCTTCTTGCAGCTCTCTGAAGCAGCTTTGGTGGCTTTGGGTGGATGAGAGGGGAGGAGAAGACTTTCTGGACTCAAATCTATTGGCTGGTTGCTCACAATGATACGAACTTGGACTCAGCCACCCTGTCTGTGCCTTCCCACAGGGAGCCCGCAGCGTGTCTCCAAGGGCAGCCAGCCCCACCAGCCAGATTCTCCACGGGGGGCAAATCCACGTGGCATCTCAGACCTTATGCTGCTGGTGACTCGACCCTTCACAGGTGGCAGGAGGGACAAGAACGCAATGCACTTGCTCAGGAGCATTGTCGTTAAGGGGCATGAGAGCAAGTCCCTTCTATGTCCTTTGTATCTGGGAGGGCTTTTAAAAACCCACTCAATTACCTTCCTGAAATAACACCGCCTGAAATCTGTTCCGCAGTCTTCTTGGAAAGGGTTCAGAGTCTCTCCAGTGACTCCTCCAGCACTAGGACATTTGCCTCTTCAACATCTGAGTGGAGAGAGAGAGATCTAACTTTAAATTAATTTATACCTGTAAATTTCAATCTAAGGGCATGTTCAGCTGTGGAAGACAGATGTAAACATAAGTATTAATGACAGGCTTTCAGAAGTAGTGGGTCAAACTTGCTTTTGCTTATGGCTTTGCAGATCAGGAGTGACTCCACTGAGACCAGTGGGTGATGCTGCCAGCAGCCCGTGATTTTAAATAGTCCTTTGCACCTGACAGAAGATTCTGATTCAGAGACAATTTCAAAGACAGATGAAGACCTATGTGTATTATGGCAGAGCGTAGACATTGTTCCGACGAGATTCAATTGCCAGGCTGCAGAGATTATATATTAGTGTGTTGGTAACTTGAGGAAAGGTTCTGCACGGCGTACGCTATTGAGTTAAGCAATGCAGCCAAATCCGTCTCTGCGAATCCCGTGGGATATTACGCTGCAGTTGCTTTCGATACCTCTTTGTCATCCACTTCCACTACAACATTACATCCCATTTATAGGCTCTAAACTAACAGATGATAACTTTGAGCCTCTAAATTCAGGATTAAGAAATGAATGTATGGATCTCATCTGACAGCACGTGTTTGGGATCTAACAAACCTCACCCTTGGGCTTCTCCGGAGCCGTCTCAATCTCTGCCTTTCTCACGTGGATGCTGCATCAAGACCTCTCTGAGCTTGGCCAAAGCTAAATACTTTCCCGACGCTTTGCCAAGCGATCGGTTAAGTCCTTTCACTTCCTGCTGAGTAGGAATCTGATGGGAAGGGCAGTGGCCATGTGGTGACAGGGCACAAGAACATCAGAAGAAACAGCGGTGCTCGCCTGACCAGAATTAGCCCAGCTGAAAGCAATCCCATCCACAGGCTGGGTCTGTGCATCGGTGCTCTCAGAGCTCTCGGATGCTGAGAAGGGGGAATTTCACATGTTCCTTACCCTGAACTGCAAAATTCACTCTCAACAACAAAACTCCACCCAGAAGGTGCTTCAGGAGGACAAGAGCTTACAGTGACAGTCCCTAACGGGGAGCCTCTGCTTCCAATCACTCACTGCCTCCCTTTTGCCCGGCCAGCACTTCGTTTTGAAGCCTGTCACAGGTGAATGGAGCAATGAGAGCCTTTCAATTTGCCAAGACTACAGCTTTCAGCTGCCCACCATATGTCCTCTGACCTTCATAACCAGCCAAAGGAGTACCAGCTATTCACCGAGCAAACCAAGGGGTTTATAAAAAAGACGTTGGCTACTCAAACAGCCCTCATCAGCCAGGTTGCTCTTATCTACTTCTTAATGAGCAGGCCATTTTGCGAGGAAATTCTAAGATTAGGCACTGAGCACCTGAAAAAAAATCCTATTCAAAACAGACAATAAAATGCAAAATGGAGCTATATTTTAAGATGGCTGGGTATGTTTTTGTGCATTAGCGCAAATGCCTCCAGAGGGGAAATTTTGCACATGAAGTACATTATTAATAATTTTCATATCATTACTTTTTAGATATTACAAGAAAAAACACATGGGGATTAACAGATTTTGAGGTTCATGAAAGACAATTTGATCCTTGCTGACTTGGCTTTGTGTGCAGTATGTCCCTGAGGACTTATTCTGACAGTAATTCTGCGCTGAGCTCCATACTTCTATTTGATTAAAGCACATCTTCCACAAAGGCACTTGCTGTCTTTACTTAGACATCTGGAGAAATGGAAAATTCACCACTTCTTCTGGTGCCTTGTCACCCACACTGCCGAGAAACGAGTATCTTCTGTACACAGGCAAATGGGGAAAAAAATAAAACCAGTATTCCAGACTCCCGCGTGGTCCCTTTTCTAATTTTGATGGATCATGGTTGTCATACGCTCCAGACCCAATTGCACCAGGCACCCGAGTGCCATGTCGGCTCTTGGGGGTGTGCAGAAGAGACCGGGGGGGCTGCAGGGGCAGAGCATCGGAGGGGAGAAGCGCCTCTTGCTCAGAGAAGAGGCTTCGCTCTGCTGCAGAACGACTTCAGGCAGCAAACTATTTTTTAAGAGTTTAATAGGAGCAAGTTCCCATGGATACATGTGAGTATCCTACACGGTTAAGAAAACAAGAGTCTCGGGGACCCGCTGATGCTTAGTGCTGCTCAATTAAATATTCTTCTGCTGGAAGGAAAAAAGAGAAGTTGAAATTAATTGTTCACCAAACGGATTAAGCATTTCTTTGTTCAGAAGAATTCCTCGCTCCGTTTATCTCTACCATCTCGTGTGATCGCCCAAAACAAATCAGGTAACACGGCAAGACAACAAAATATCTGTTCTGTTCCCTTTTGGCCCGCTGTCCTGGCCAAAAAAAAAAAAAAAAAGAGGGCAGAGAACAGCTTCAAAACAAAAAGGAGCCGGGACTGCAAAAGTTGTGTGCAACCTAATTCTCGGAGAGGATCTATTTCTGCCAAGCCCGGATCTTACTGGGAGTCTGTGCAGTCAATCCCCTCGCCTGCCGTGCAGGCAGGATTTGGCCCCGGTAAAGTATCTGCCCGCATTCCCAGCTGCCGGTCCCAGCTGCCGCGGAGGAATGCGGGGCTGCCGAGGGCGCTGGCACGGGATGCAGTCCCAACCTCCTGCGAAAAAATAAAATAAAATAAAATAAAATCTCCATCTCGGAGCCTGGATCTCGACTTTGCGGTGCGATAGCTGGGTCTGAGAGAGCAAATCCCCACCTGACAATAATCCAATTTAGCTTCTTCTCCCTCACCTGCACCGAAATCAGGTTTGAACAGGCTGCTTTATCAAATATAGCTTTAAGCATTTGGAGAGCTTTGGAAAGAGACACGTACATTCATGAGCAGTTTGGGGTGCGAAGGCAGAATTACACGAGAGAGAGAGAGAGAGAGAGAGAGTGTGTGTGTGTGTGTGTGTGTGTGTGTGTCCGTCCGTCCCTACAATGTTTTTGTAGGGCTGCATCCTTCTCCTACGAACCAACAAGAGTTTTGCCCCTTTGTAGCGTGCCACAGGGAATTAGATGACAGCTCGCACAAAAGCACTTTGAGGAAGGATTAAAACAAGCAAATAAACACACAGCAGTCATTTTAGCACTCCGGTTTCAACAGAAATGTTTGAAGGCATAAAAGCCAGTTAATTCCTATTGGAAATCAATGGGAGCTGAGGAAACACAGCACTCTGGTACCCCTGGAAAGCTGTCCTTTCACTATGGATTGCCCTAATCTCTGCTTTCTCTAAAATAAGATCGAAATGTAAGGCTTTCATTGATTTTGCAACTGTCCCCAGATTTCCTTTCCAACCGGGAAAGTTGCCTCTGCAAACCTCGTTCATCACGCTCTGTAGCTTCACCCCCTTCAGGTGAATCGGCCGTCGCTAGAGCTCGAATTCAAACCCGGCTATAACGGCGCCGCGTTATTCTGAGCAAAACTCCAAATACAAGCTATTTCCCCGAAGAACAGGCTATTTCAGCCCCGGGTTTGTATCCGGCTCCATCTACGCCGCTCCCCGGATCTACCCGAACCACCGCTCGCTGTCTCCCTGGGACACAGCGGGGCTACCGCCGGCTCTCCCTGTCGCCCCCCGAGACCTCTTTGAGCGCTGACTTGAAGCCAAGCACCGAGGGGAGAAGCCCAAAGGACAGCAGAGCCACCAGGAAAACTTTTTAGGAAGCTCCCGGCGCCCATATCTGCCCGGCGGGGGGGGTGGGGTTGGGGGGCACGGAGCGCTCCAAGTTTCCCCCCAGCTCGGGGAGCCCGTCCCCGCGGGGGTCGTCCCCCCCGCCCCGGCCCCGGCGCTGCCGCGGGAGCCCCGCACGGAGCCGCCTCCTCCGCGACGGCACCTGCCCGCTCCGCCGGCCCCGCACCGGCGGTGGGTTTGAGGGGGGGAGGGTGTTCCCCCCGCTTTGTCTCCGGCGGCGGCGGCGGGGGGAGCCCCGGTGGGGCGGGGGGGGGGGGCGGCGGCGGCCCTTCCCCCCGAGGGCACCGCCCTGCCTCCCGCGGGGGGCGGAGCGGCCGCCGGCGGGGCCGGGAGCTGCGGGGCCGGTGCGAGGCTGCGGGGCCGCCGCCGCCGCCCATGGAGCCCAACGGGACGGCGGCGGCGGGGGGTAACGCCTCGGCGGCGGGGGGAGGCGGCGGCGGCGGGGGTCCCCCCGGGGGCGGCCCCCTGCTCATCCCCTCGGCCTTCGGGACGGTGCTGTCGGTGATGTACGTGGCCGGGGTGGCGGGCAACGTCTACACGCTGGTGGTGATGTGCCACTCGGCGCGCTGCGCCGCCCCCATGTACAGCTCCATCGTCAGCCTGGCCCTGGCCGACCTCCTCTACCTCTCCACCATCCCCTTCATCGTCTGCACCTACCTGGCCCAGGACTGGTACTTCGGGGACCTGGGGTGCCGCATCCTGCTCAGCCTGGACCTGCTCACCATGCACGCCAGCATCTTCACCCTCACCCTCATGTGCACCGAGCGTTACCTGGCCGTCACCCGGCCCCTGGACACCCTGAAGCGGTCGCGTGGCTACCGGAAGGTCACGGCGGGGGCCGTCTGGTCGGTCTCGCTGCTCCTTACTCTGCCCATGATGCTGATGGTCACCCTGACCGAGGGGGGCAAGGCGGAGGGCAAGGTGAAGAGGATGTGCGCGCCCACCTGGAGCGTGGACGCCTACCGGACCTACCTGACGGTGCTCTTCAGCACCAGCATCATGGCCCCGGGAATCATCATTGGCTTCCTCTACACGCGCCTGGCCAGGACCTACCTGGAGTCCCAGAGGAACCCCCCCCACAAGGAGAAGAGCAAGCGGTCCCCTCGGCAGAAGGTCCTTATCATGATTTTCAGCATCGTGCTGGTCTTCTGGGCCTGCTTCCTGCCCTTTTGGATCTGGCAGCTGGTGCGGCTCTACAGCAGCTCCCTGCAGCTCACCACCCAAACCCAAAAGTGCATTAACTACCTGGTGACCTGCCTGACCTACAGCAACAGCTGCATCAACCCCTTCCTCTACACCCTGCTCACCAAAAACTACCGGGAGTACCTGCGCAACAGGCACCGCAACTTCTACAGGTTCACATCCTCCTTTCGCAAGAGGGGCTCCAACCTGCAGTGCTCCTGGGGACGCTCCATGTCCTCCAGCAACCAGTACGACTACAGCTCGGAGGCCCTGGGCATGGCCACGCTGAAGGACAAGTGAGGGAGAGGAGGTGCTCCGGAGACAGCAGGACCAGCAGAGCGTCTGGCCAAGGTAGGGCTTTGGGACCCGTTAGCCCTGCAGGGTCCTCAAAACTCATTTCTGGTGGTCACTCTAGTTCGGGGCAAGAAGTTGCGCGAACCCCTGTCCTGTGAGATGTGTTTGAATTTCCATCTGGTTTAGGGCTGCCAGGGGGGTCCTGCCAGGAGCCAGCCAGGACAAACCCTTCTGGGTTCTGGGTGCAGAAGGTGAGGTGGATACTTTGTTCAGTTCTGCCCCAAATTCTTTTCACGCTTTGCTGAGTTTTGCCCAGCTCCAGCTCTGCACCATTTCTCCTGTGGGGTTTCTCAGTGACATCCTCGGGCTACGGCTGGGTCAGAGCCTCAGAAGTCTGAAATTGTCCTGGTATTGCTTAATTTAGCTGCAAGACTCGGGTTTGCCCTTTATATTACCTTTTTCTGTTTCTAGAGCATGTAAAGAGACCTTTAAACCCCTTTTCCTATTTCCTGTTCCATTACTGTGCACTACAGTTTCATCAAGCTTAAAGTCTCTTACTTTAAAATTCATTGCAGCAGCGCTTCGAACTCCAAGCATTCAAAAACCACAAGGTAAGCTGTCAGAAACCACAGGATTACCTAAAAAAAACCTTGTAATTTTTTAAGGTTTCTACCTAAGGTGATTTGAATTTGCTACTGATTTTTTTTTAAAGTTGGTCCCTTTCTCAACAGGGCTTGAAAAACTGAAAAATATCTTGTAATCCCATCACTCAAAGACCTGAGGCTCTAACAAAAATGACTGAATCCTTTATCATGACACTCATCATAAAAGGGACAAATTTATTCATGACATTTCATCAAAAGCATTTTGCCTCAATGTATTTGCTTATTTTCCTCCCACTTAGTGTCCCATAGTAAACCTTCACCACAGATACCAGGGATGCCTGTAAGCATCTAAACAATTGTAAAACCTCAGTTTATAAAATAAACGCCGATTTAAAAGTGGACCGTCATCAAGGTTTCCCCTCGCGTGGTCTCTTCACCCAGCTCAGGGGGGTGTATTTACCGGGGGAGAGGCTGCAATACCCAGCTGTTCTCTAAAGAGCTCACGTATGTGGGGATGAAGCTGGGTTCAATATTCCTTTTTCCTGCTCTGGGACCGACTCCGGAGATAAGTAAAACACGGTACGAGGTGCATAAACTATTTCCAGCAGCTATTGATGCTCAGGGACCTCTGAAACAGCAGGCAGTTGCTTAAGGAACAGCCATTCCCACTTTCTTATGGCATAACCTGACCCCCGTCCGCTTGAGGGGCGTCCTCCTCCAGCCCCGCAGTGCTACTGGGTTCCCGTGTCCTCGGGTGATCCTCTCGTGTCACACGCCACACTTTGGGGTACGTTTGTGCTAAAGCAGAGACACGAAGCGCCAACACCGCGGCCAAAGGTTGGGAGCAGAGAACACGCCGGGGCTTACGCTCTCAAATAACAGCAGAAGAATAAACTCTTCAGGGCACGTGTGGGATGGAGACCAAGGAAGGACGTTCCCGTGCCGGGAGTCAAGCGTTCTTCGTGGAGAGGCAGTTGTTGGGGTGCTGTTCAGGGCAGGGAAAATAAGTGACTCACCTTAGAATTGCTTGTATTGCTCTTATCACCGGGACTGCCCTCAAAACACCGGCGAGCACTTTGTCGTGTTCCAGTATTGTGTAGAATACCAAGGTGGGCAGTATTAATAGACCTATAAATAGACCTAATGGTGCCCGTTTCCTTAGGAAACAGAGGGACTAACACACAGCTCACATTGGGGATTGGCAGGGAGAGCAGGCTTGGACAGTTTTTAGGAACAACTTCTCAGGAACTAATTCATTTTTCAATTATTCGTTCTGAACTCATTGTTACTTTTCCTTTGCTTCCCATTTCCGAGGCTGGAAGTCACCCCCCCTGTAAGAATAACAAAGATAAGACCCAACTCCAAAGGCATGTGTGTCATCTGCGGGGTGTGCTCTGCCATCCTGCTTTTGGGGACCATCACGGTGCAGCCGGACAGATGCCCTGGCAGAGCCCAGCATGGTGCATCCCTTCCAGGTGGTGCATCCCTTCCAGGTGGTGCACGTGCCATTTGGCCACCTCTAAGAAAAAAAATTAAAAAAATCTTTATGGCTATAGAAAGAAAACCCCATCCTGATTTGGATCCTGAGCTGACACCGCACTGATGTGTCTTGATTTCCACTGCTTGGCCTGAGGAGGAGGTCCTTGGAAAGCCACTTACCCCGCGCAGCGGTACAAGGCTGCTGTAGGATGGGTGAATACCACGTATGAAATGGTTGCAAGGCATAGTGTGAACCTACTGACAGGTATCCAAGGGGAAGCAGATGATGGAAGAGCTCTAGAGGTATCAAAAAGAGTAGTAGGGAAGATACTTTCTGCTTTAAAAAAAAAAAACAAAAACCAAAACCACATTAAAACATCTAAAGCCAAACAGTTTAAAAACATAGTTATTAATAAGAAAAGGATGCTGACAAGGAGCTGTGCCTAGAAAGAAAGAGGTGGAAATACCGAGCAGATGAGAACTACACTTGTAACCTAACATGGGGTTAAGCAAAGGGAAGGGTTTGGTTCGGGGTACGGTCCCAAGACGTCCCGTCAGTCCCCAGAAAGGATTCTAAGACTCTGCTGAGCGTCACGGACGGCACGTAGGAGATGTGTTTTCTGTGCCTCATCGTCGGGGCATTCCTCATCAAAGGGCTGATGGAGGAGCATCCGGATGAAAGGCGAATTATTGGGTATTTGTCACTCGTCAGGTTCTTCAGCCCGGTCCCATCCCAGCACTGCTCCTCTCACCCATCAGGCTCTGAGAAGCCCAGGGGGGGTTACTCTAACGAGGGAACCGGTAAATTTGATGACACCCACAAAGCACGTCACTGTGGCAGAGGAGAGCCTGTTTAGCACGTAGAGCTGGCCAGCAATCAGAAGATGCTGCTGTGGATGATGCATGATGGCTCTTCAGCTGCGCAGGGGGCACGACACAGCACAGACCTTCACAAACACCACTCCTCGGGAGCCACTCGTACTCCTTGGGACCAGAGCTCAATTTAAGAGATGAATTACATAAACAACATGGCTCTTATTGTCCCATCAGAGCAGTTAAACTGCCAAAAGTCAGCAGGTTTGACCCACTTTACAAGAGCAGATGTTTTAATTGAGTTCCTTGTGTCTGCAGTCAGGCAAGCCTTGTGTCTTCTGGCTGTCCTCGTCTCTGGGAAATGAGGAGACAGTCTTAGTGGATCTTCCTTTAACAACAAAAAAAACAAATTAATCTTGCAATTAGCTTTGGGAGGGGGCTGCTGCTGCCTGTCCATAGCACTACATCCCATCCGGGGCCGACATAAACTTTTAAGATACCCGTAAGCTTTCGCGGTGGCTGTCCCAGAGTGTTTTGGGGAGGGCGTTGGGTTGGCTTTGGTAGGATCTCAGCATTCATAACCACATCTCCCTGCCTACAGGCCACACAAAACTGCTGTAGAGCAGCTCAGGCTATTTTCCACATGAGGGAGAGGTACTACCTGTCCTCAACACTGAAAGGGATGAGCTGGGACTCTCAAAATGATGAGGTTAAAACCACACCTTTTCTCCACAGCCACAGAGGCTGCAAAAGCATCTGTAAATTGAGATAGATACATAACCAGAATCCAGGTGATGGGACTTTGCCAGCTCTTTGTATCTTATCCCTTAGGGCAGATCTGAAGCATCTCCAGCCAGGGCTGAAGTAACAGGAAAGTCACTCGGGCTGCAACCGAGCAAAATGTGGTGATTTTCTTGAAAACAATTTTACTTTTGCTATTCTCCTGCATTCTAAGAAGGCAAGCAATGTGTACCCTGCCATCATTCATCATACCCAAATCATTGTAATCCTGTGGGTTTTAATGTGTTTTGTTTGGGTGTTTTTTTATTATAAATGAAATTCTGCTGCCTTTAGTGCCACAGCCAGTTCTGCAGCGAAATGGGAAAAGGTGATTTTAGGGAAGGCAACAGCGTTTCGTTGTGGGGCAGCGGCTGTCACCGCAAAACTCTGTGCCTGCTTTACAAGAAAGAAAATGGTTTGATCACTAGAAAAATCTTTCCCAACACCCTTCAAGGTTTGGGTTTTTATGACTAAAAAAACCCAAGAAACCAGACCACAAACAACCCAGACTGAAAGAAATGCAGTTTCATCCTGAGTGCTCTGTCCTTCCTTTAATCTAAGGTAGAAACAACTGCAGCAATGGCAATTTTTCTTCTTTCACTTGAAAGGAGACAACACTGGGGTTTGTGGGACAAGTGAGAATTCCTTGTTCTCCCCAGACACAGGAGAATCCATTTGAACCTTCCTGAATTTTTGAAGACTTTACCTTCCATCATACATTTTTTATCATCTTTCTTCTCACTTTTTAAAACCCAATTTGCAATAAATGCTCAAAAGACCCACGTTACAATTTAATCATGAGCGTGGGCAAATCATTAACATTTTAACTCCAGGTTTAGCAGTCGGTGTTGGTGCTTAGTGCGTGATTGAAGCCCGGGGAAGCCAGAGAAATAGAGGTGATTTTATGAGCACGGCACAAAACGCGCATCTTGCTGCCCGAGAACAGGCAAGATGACTAAATTCATAACCTGTTCCCCCATCAGCACCATGAGAGGAGAAAGTGCAGAAACCTCACATCCGAGCCCAGCCCTCAAGCTGTGGGAGCGGATAAGGCAGCACCTGAGAAGTCCTCAAGGCAGCCCCAGAAAGTCTTTGCTGGGAAGTTTGGCCGGTTTGGGGACGCTCGGCTCTTACTGTCGTATTTCTGAGTCCCTCTGGTGGCAGCAGCAATCGTCCAGCCTGAGGAGAAAAATCTGCTTTTTAGTTTAGGCTTTTAAACATCACAGCTGAACACAATCAGGGCACAACCTCACTATATAATAGCATTTAACATCTTTAAAGTGTAATGTTACTGCAACATGCGAAGGGGAAAGGTCTCTTGTGAAGGGAAATCCTACTTCCAAGTGCTGACTTTCTTCTCCCCTTTTGCTTTCTGTGCCGAACCCGGAGTAACTTTATTCCTAATATTTTGCACAGCATCCTCGCTGCCAGCACCCCCGGAAACACACAGAGCCGGTGGCTAATGACAGTTTAGTCCAGCTGGGGTTTTTTGACTTATATCAGTCGTCACTGTTGGTTTGAAGTTCTTCTGGGGAATTGGGGAGATGTGGAGTTAATTGCTGGGGTTTATAAGAAATATATTATTCTGTCTTCCAAACAGTAGCAGCAGCTTCACAGGATATAAGTACCCTTTAAAGTAACTGTCCTTATCACGATACAAGCCTTTTTGCCCTCCTTTGGGAATGTATTCAAAGCACAGCAGAGAGAAAGGACGCGTCAGTTGGTACCAAGGTATCGGGGGTAGGGAGGCAGCAGCAAAAGTGCTGCAACATTTTCCTCTTTTTTCCCCCACCCAGTAAAGGGACAATTAAAAGAGAAAAGGGAGAAATGAATCCTGAAGAATTCTTCTGGCATTTAGCCTCTACTTCTCCACTTCTCTTCATTTAGAATTTAAATCTTAATTGAAATGAGACATTTTTGTAAACACTGGGAAAGTTTCTACAGCAAGAAACAAGGTGAAGAGTTAAGAAGCATTTGTTAAGCTAAGAAGGCTGAAGTCCAGTATTATGGAAGATCCCACCCAAACCTCTCCATCAGGATACCTGGAGGGAAAGTAGTAAATAAATTTGTACCAAATCAAACCATCCGGTGATATCAGCCGGGCTTGGCAGAGGGTACAATTCCAAAACCAAAGCAGTGCTAATGCTGGAGAAATAAATTCTGTGAAGTTCATTTCAACTTGTTTAGGGCAGTGTCTCTCTGAGATGTCATTAGCCTTTCCTGGTGCATTCCTGTTGGGATCTTGAATTCAGCTCCCGAATTCTTCACTGAAACCGAACATGATTTCATCCAAACAAAGCAAGGGAGATTCCTGAAGCTAAATGTGGTGTGTCCATAAACACAGCCTTTTGGAGACTGTTACACGCGCTCCTGCAAACCTCCCCGTGTGATGGGACATCCATCAAGCACACAACACTCCTATGCCTTTTTTGTTTTTTAAATATCAGCTTGACATTTGAGAACCACGAGGCTAGTTCTTGCAAGAAGCCTCCCAGGAAAAGGCACTACATAGCAATTACTTCTCAGGCTACATTGAACTTCTCTTTCTTACAAAAATCTGGAAGGATGGAGAAGGTAAATGAAGTGTGATGCGGTAACGCTAAAAGGGGAGAGACAGTGGCACTCTTGAGGACACACGTAGAGAGAGGACTCCTAAACCTTCAGGGGGACACAGGTCCCAACAGACAAGCTGTGCCTGGCAGCTCCTGCAGCCTCCTCCCTTTGGGGATCAGGGGCTGACAGCCCGCTCCCAGCACCGCACTCCTCAAAATCCCAGTAACCCCACCGATTTAAATTGAGTTTCTGCTTTTTCCTTGTAACAGATTTTTTATTTTTTTTTCCTTTCATTTAACATTGTAGAAGGGAATATCTCATGGGAACGGCGTTATTATCAAATCAGCTGGAGCCCCAGTTACCTCCAGCCACCGCATTTTGAAGGCAGCTTTCTGCCCCTGGGCAGGGTTCCGATGAAGGAGCGGGGGCAGGAGGAGCCTGCAGCACCCCCCTGGCTCCTGCCTGCTGGCAGCAGTTACCTGATCCCACTCCAGGGAGTGTATTTATCTTCCTTCACATCACCTGCTGGTGGGGACTCACAGGCCATTCATCCCAAAAGCGCCAGCGCTGTCGATAAGTAACCCAGGCAGGCTTACAGCAGGATAGCTAATAAAATCCAGAAGAGATTTACAAGGATTTCGATGCTGGAGATGCCTGCGGAGGCAGCAGTCGCCATCGGAGCTGAAGGGAGAGATGATCTGAAATGGGGGGGAGCTCAGAAGTCCTGGCTTCTCGTACAAAATCACCTGTGCTGATTTGCAGTGTGACCCCAGGGGAATCTCTTCCTCCTGCACTGCTGGTCATTAAACTGCCTCGAAACCAGCAAAGCTTTTCCCACAAGTGTGTGAAGACACCACTGATGTGTGTGAGATGTTTCGAGAGCCTTGGGTGAGAGGTGCTACCTACAGAAAAGGAAAAGCTCTCCCTTGTAGGGATAACTTGGGGTTCGGGTTAGCTATTAATGGTGGAACAGAGGAGATGGTTGTGTACCAGAAGAACTTCTCTGGGTTTGATAAAGGGCAGAGGTGGGTGAGGATGATCATGGAGCCCACAGCTGGGCTGGCTTCATCAGGAACACAGCTGAAATGAGTATCTGCTAAAAGCATCATCATTTCAGTGCATCAATACCTTCTCTAAAGCCCTTCCTCGGGCGAGAAACAATAGCAGGAGAGGTGGTGGGGAAGCAAAATCTTTCTTCTTTGCTTCCTGGGAGCCTCTTCTTCCCCACGTTACAGGTTGGGAGGGCTGGGGTCAGTGGAGGGGAAGACAGAGCATCCCTCCCCAGCAGAGCCCGAGCCACAGCCTGCTCTCAGAGCAGGGTCTGGGTGCAGAGGAGGCTGAATAGAGGCAATTATCCCAACACTCATCACTGATTGCTTAACATAGCAGAGCTTCCCTGTCATTTCATCGTCGGCATCTTTTTAGAAAGATGAAATCTGTCGAGGAACCTCCGCCTGCCTGAGGCACAGCACGAGTAATTCCCAACAACAGCAGCAGAGGAAATAACAGCCCAGTAACTTTGCTTGGCTGTTTTCATTTGTTTATTTGTTTGTTTCTAATACAAATGCCAGTTTATTACAGCAAACATCTCACAAACTTCAAAGAGCTGCCTCTATCTTTGCAGCAGCTTCTCTTGGCCAGTGTGAGAAAGTGAAGCTCTGCAGCAAGTGGTGCCCAGTGTTTGGGGAAAAGCTCTTTTTGGAGCTGGTTTAAAGTGGGGGGGACCACAGTGAAGGGGTGGGCAGCATCACTTGGTCTTTTACATCCATCCATGTATGTGAATATTCTCTCTGCCAGGGGGGGTTGTGTGCTCTGGGTATTCAGGATCTCTCTCTGTTACTCGGAAGAAAAAAGCTGTAAGAAGTCTTGGGTTTAGTCTGGCAAAAGACAAGAAAAAACTTTAAGTCTATAACTTTACGGCCTCAGGAAACTGTTTGTGTCCCCACAGCCCGAGTCCTTGTGTTCTCAGCCCCGGGGGGATGAAAAGGGCCTCGGGTGTGGGGAAAAGCAGCTACGGTCCCTGCAAAATGCAGAAGCAGCCCAGCAGCAGACTGAACTACTCCTTAATCTTAACTTGAGCACAGAGACGGTGCTTTAGGCTGGGAGAAGGCTCAGGAAGGCAATACCACATCAGCACTACGCTACCTCTAACAATAAGTTTTTACACCCGGTAAGAGGATGGGACAGGGAAGAGCCGGGTGCCCCGGGGGGCTCCAGAGGGAAGCACAGGCATCAGCAGCTGCCAGAGAATGACAGAAATCTCACCTCCTGTCAGGATCTCGGTGCAGAACCAGCATTTGATCCCACAGCCTCATGCCCCCGGTTGAGATGCAGCCAAGCCCCAGCTTGACTTCCCCCAAATCCTCCTCCCTTCTTGCCCCATTCCCACGCTCACAGGCAAAGCTGGAACTGGGGGCTGCTCACACGGGGGTGAGGGTGACAGCCCCGTGGGGCAAGGGGACCAGACACCTCCACTGCCACAGCACTGCCAGCGCTGGGAAAGGAAGGGAGGGCCTCTCAGGCACGAGCACGTTAGCTTAGATCTCGAGAAAAGCATCAAAGCAGCATCTTAATAGGCATTTTTGTCTTCTGTCACATTCTTCAGTAAATGTTTATCTTGCAGAGCCCAGAGGCGTGTGTTCCAGGCTCCCTCTGTGGAGGGTCTGTCTATAATTACTGACTTCATCCCAGGACCTGCTTTAATCGCATTCCCATCGCTCTCCATAGACGGAATCTCCTGCCCACAACGCTTTAAGAGAAACATCATGGATCAAATGGGACTGTTTAGGTTATTTGTTCAGTAGAAGTATGTGCTTGTTTTTAGCAGGTTGCTCTCTTTAGAGTTCTTTAATATTATGATTTTTTTTTTCTGTCCCCGCATGTTCTGTCCTTTCTTTGCGTTGCGTTTCCTTCTCGGCAACAAGTTGCAGCCTCTCCAAGGGACTCTGCTCCCACCCTCCCTTTGCTCCAAAGCTGAAACCACCACCCGTCAGACTGTGCAGTGCTCCAGAGAGAGTTTCAAGGCTTTGAGGAAAATTCATACCTCTTGAATTTCAAATCTGTTGTTTCAGGTTGCCTGCAGAGAAGGCAGAAGTCTCTATTGATTTGCACGACCTAATCAGAGAGCAGGCATGTTTCTGCAAGCGCACTTGTTATATGCAAATCCTTCAAGTACATTAGAGAAGTTATGTTTATATAGCTGGGAGTATAATTTGACAAGCTTTTCCTTTACTGTTGTTCCAGCTTCAGCTGTTCCGGCTTCAGCCTTCTCTGTCTCCTCATTTAGGCTGGTACATCTGTTTTTGCAGCCTTATGGTTTTAAAGGATTAAGCTGTTTTACTTTATAGGGTTGGTTGGTTTTTGTTTTTCTAATCCAGCCAAAAATAATTATTTCTTGTCTTGATCCGATTCACTGTCCACCCTCAGGCACCTAAACCACTACTGCTGATGGGCCGTGAAAAGAAGTGCTTGTGAAACAACATCTTCAAATCTGCTTTAAAAATCAGGAGACGGGTGAAAAGCTTCAATGAGCTTGAGCTTGTTCTTGCTTAAAATATTGCTCGGACCAGTAAGTGGCTGGATTCACCATCCGACAGCTTTTACCCCCCCACAACTAGGATTCTCTTTAAGACTCGTGTTCTCTCGAGCTTTACCTTCTGTTTTCTCCTTTCTGGTCAGCGAGTGAGGCAGCGGCTTCCCCTCTCTAGAGATGCACATTCACCCCCAGGGAGGCTTTGTAAAGCCTTGTGAGGCAGAATAACCATCAGGAACCTTTATCTCTTTGCCAGAGCATCCAGGAAAACATAATATTGCAGCTTCAATCCACCCTAATAACTTTTTATGACGGATCTTCAGTCTGGAAAGGACTCCACCCTTAAGGGCTCAGCATGGGGGAGCAGTTTTCCTTACGTCGCCTCTGAACTTGGGGGGTTCTTTTTCCTCTTCAGTTTTCAATTATTTGACTCACACTTCCATGGCCTTCGTTTCCCGACGCATTAACAGCTGGTGGTTTCGAAGGCTGCAGTTGGTGAGGGCAGTGCCTGGAATGGATAGTAATTACTCGCTGAGCTCGTTATAATTGTTCCGTTATTAAATAATTTGGAAAGGCAAGCAGGGGGAATATTTGATTAATTAAGAGCTTGTTTAATCACCGCTAAATTTAGCCTTCCAAAACAGGGCTCACCTTCCCTGCATTGGGAAAGCTCTGCGTACCCACACTGCTGGGGGGAGCGGGAACGATTCCTCTCTAAGTCTTCGACTTCAGCCATCAAGGTGGCACTCGGTCTTCACCTCGTGGTGCCGTGGCTTTGGTCCTTATTCCCTGCTAGCTCCAACTTGTGGCTTCATGGGCATTAAGATCTCTCTGAAGCTGCCACCAGTCTCCTGTGAGATGTTTAATTAGAAGCAGCTCACCTGTAAGCACTCAGGCACAAATTCTCATCCAATGAAAAAAAAAAAAAAAAAAAGATATTACAGACAGTATAGCAAAGTATGAGCATTTAGCAGAGCAGCTTTTGAGCCCCTGTCATTCTTCTATTGCTGTTGATCTAACACAGTCGCTGGGCACATGCTCCTTCTGTTTGAGGTTTTTGATAATTTAAGGCTTAGGAAGCAAGTTTATCACCCCAAGGATGCTTTCTGGAGCCCACACTCACTTCCAGGGGCTCTGGGGACCCTGCAAGGCAGTGCTCAAGGGAAAAAGAAAGCATTTACAGCTTATTGTCATGTCTTTGCTGTTGCACCAAGAACACCAAGGATCTGTATGAGAATTCAGGCAGGCTCATAACTGAAAGGATTTGAGGACTTTTTGCAAGAGTTTTGAGGGAAGGACTTGAAATGGGAAGTTGATTTGTCTCCAGATGAGTACAATTTTAAACCATTAGTGAACAGATCTTAAATAATTATCTTGCCTGGGTTTCTATCCTTTGTCCTAGATTAGTTTAACACACGATATTCTCCATGCACAGCATCAGTCGGGTGTCACTGCCACCTCAGAGATGCCCATGGGACTCTCCCGTCAGCAGGGACATCCCAGTGAAAAGGGTCCCCTCCTCCCAGCGTGGAAGTCAACTGTGGATGTTCAGAAAGGAGAGAAAAAATTAAAAAAATTTAAAAAAATAGCCTTGAAACCCTTGCAGACCACAGGCAGATTTATCCCCTTTGAACTTCCAACATGAAAAATATTTAGAGCCTCCAAGAACTGGTGACTCCTCCAATCCTGCCTCTAGAACACACAAAACAAAGAGGAGGAAGAGTCCGTACTGAACCTCCTCCTTCACAACATGCTTCAGAACAAAGTAAACTTATTTTTTCTGTTAGGGAGAAGATAAGCCAGAATAAGCCAGATCTTGTACGTCTGGAGACATACCAGTATTTTTAAAAAGGCATTCATGAACTACTTGTATTTTGCTTTTAGTTTAAATGCTGCAAAAAAATAAAAGAATTTTTAAATAGGTTTTTGAGAGCAAAGTCTGCAAGGTAAATTCTGCAAACCAGAAAAGCTGTCAAAGCAGGTTGATTTTAGAACCTGACAACCTTGACAGCCTCCTCGCAGCAGCATGAAGCCACGTCATTCCTGCAGTTACCCGTGGTTACAAAATTGTTGAATGAAATGGAATCCAAACCTGTCGAGGGTTGTAACTCTCAAAGAGGCAGAACAAATGATCCGGAATGATAACTACTCGAGTACTCCACTGGGTCCTTAATTGAGTATTTTGCCAAACTGCTCCAAATTAATGGAGCTCGTCCATTCTGAGTCTGGGCTGCTGAGAAGATGAGGAAACTCCTGGTGGGATCTAGTGGATTTTAAATTTTTATTATTTTTTTTGTCTGTAACAAGAGGGTAAGGCACAAGGCAGCTCTTCAAGAGATCCTGTGATTTTGAGTAGAGAAGTATTATGGGATATTTTCTTCCTGCCCACAAGGAAAAGAATCACGTTAACATATGGGCTAGAATTAGCGTTTTCTCTTCAACTAGTAATTTCTTCCAAATTAGCAAGGCTGAGACATCTACTTTAGCAAAACAATTGAACAGCACATCAGTAAAGTAGCTGCCTTCAACCAGGCAAGTGACTTTCCTTCATTCCCCCTTTCGTTTCATCACTGCTACATACGTTATACCCCAGGGGAGAGTTAATGTTGGAGTATTCGGGGCCACTTCCACTCCCAGGGCAGTGATTTTTGGGAAGACCAGGGCACAGCAGAGCCAGTGGCCCCCAGGAGCGGGGCTGGCTCCTGCTGCCACACACCAGTGCTCAGCCTGGGGACACTGCATGGCTCCAGCCACACTGCCAGACAGCCACCCACCCCATCCTCTCCCTGGCTTGCCAAGGAAGTGGCATTTAATCAAAGTGGTTCCTTAATTAGAGTTTTTCTAACTATTCTCCTTGAAATGTCCTGCTTTAAAGTAAGGCCTTATGCAAAACATTTCTGCAAATTAGCTTATCACATTCCAGAGGAGCTTTAAATTTAAAATAATCTGTTTTAACCATTCAGTCTTGCCTTTGTGCTTTCTGGCCCTTCCCGCTGGACATCTCTGAGGATCCGTGGATGTGTGCTACTGAGGCAGCCACACGCTGATTCCGTCCCGCTAAATTTTCTGCTGGATTTTGGAGGTCCTGTGCTGGGAAGAGGACAACAGCAACACTGTCAGGATCTTTTCTTCCTGCCAAGTGTCCCTGTCAGAGGATCTCTCCGCTGCATGCCGGGCCACCGTGAATTTTCTGCCTCTCCTGTCAGCCTCCTTTCATTACTGGTACCTAAGAACCTACAAAAAGTCACCAATACAGAGAAGTGCCTCAAACTGATCTCAACTCTCAATACTAGGTGAAATCTCTCTAAAAAAAAAAAAAAACCCAAACTATTTCAGTCTCTTATGAAGGTTTCCCACGCTCTGCTGAAGTCCCTGGGCCATCAGTCAGTTTTACCTTTCCCCATCACATGTACCCACATCATATCAGTCCCCACCAAGTGGCAGTTTGGATGTTAGACCTTGCTGGTCTGCAAGCCTTACCGAGACTTAGCATTTGTTCCTTCTCAGCACTTCCTCAGCAGCAGGAGCTCTCATCCTTATCCTTCCCACCACCTGCAATGTCTTGTTGAGACCCACAAAAGAGCCCAAATGTTATTTCCCATTTTCTTTTCTGCTGCAACCACATCCTCAGAGTCTCCAGAACTGGCAGATGTGTCCTCCCCATCCCAGAAGCTGACTGCACTTCAGGCTCAGCAGCCAGAACACCCCATCCAGCCCCCACCATACCCTGAACCTCCTCCTGGGGTGGTCTCTGCCACCCACCTTCTGAGGGGCCAAGGCACGCCAGGGCTTTCTTGGCTTCCTACGCAGGAGGCAGGCAGAGTTCTTGTAAGTGGCAGTTTTACTGCTTCTTCCCAACATAAACTGGACAAATTGATGGAGTCCTGGCCCTGAGGATAAACACCATCTCTACTGTTTAGAGAAACTGTCTCCTGGAAGGAGGAACGTGGAGCGGAGCGGACACCCTTGCTGCTGGGGAGCTACATCGGGGTACAGGAGGTGCCTGCGGGCTGGTGGCACTGCCCCAGCAGAAACCTCCCCCTGCCATCAGGCACGAGCAGGAGCAGTCTCTAGGGGGGATTAAGACTAGAAAAAGTCTGCCGTTAACTCAGGTACCATAACAACAATTTTGCAGAAATACAGAGGACTAGGAATCTCCACCCGAGTCACTCAAACATTCCTGCCCAGGGCCGGTTTAAGCCTGTGCCCCGATACAGAGCTTGGCTTTTAGTTGCAATACACCAGTGTTGCAAAATGCTCAGGTTTATGGAATTTTCATATTTCAGATTAGTTTCAGCTTTTTAGCTGTTTAAGCATGGTAAATCCTCATGCGGTTAGGAAGCCTTTTTGGCTATTACCTCTGAAAGGAACTTTAATATTTATGGCCAGGCTAGCACTTTTGAAGGAGACTGAGATTGGATAAGCTCATTAAGTCAAGCATTCTTTCCCCACCTGCATTCTTCCCAAGAAAATAGCCTTTCTCAAATTCGAGGCAGCTAATTTAAAGTCTGATTTCACTTGTCTCACTGCTATGAACCCAAACCACTGGCGTGCTCCCTGAGCCAAGCTGGCTCAGTCGTACACAAGCTGTCCTCGCCTTTCAGGGCCTTGAACACAACTGGAAAATACTTGTCTTCTAAGAGATACAGCCTGGTGTGGCTGCACTACTCAGAAATGCATTCAGCAAATACGCCATCGTTACTAGAGAGCTAAAGTCTCACTCATTTGGAAAGACTTTCCAATATCCTAGTCTTATTCCCACCTTCGTTATCTCCCTACCCCAATGCGGCCCTCGCCAGCGCCTCGGCCTCCCCTGCACGTCCATCCACAGCTAGAAACAACAAAAACTGAGGTTCAATAACCCTGTTCAGCTGATGGGCAGGGCAGAGGCAGACAACAACATTTACTTTTTAAGTTAATTGATCCATGAACCTATTCAGTCCATTTCATTTGTTAAAAACAAGGTTTTAGGGCTCAAAGCTTTGGGGTTGTATTGTGTATTTTTTTCAATTGTGCCAACTGGCCCAATAAGAGGATATTACTGCTCCTTACGACCCTTGCCACGTGTGTAACTTTTACATATAAGCCCTTATAAGTGCACACACAACTCCAGTGCTACTCCAGCTCCCAGCCCGGGGAGTCGGGTGAAGTCAAACACCTTCACCAACTCACAAAGCTGCCCTGACCAGAGGACAGAATAATTAATTTAGACCTGAACATCTCAAGAGCTCAGCATCTCCCCGTACAATTCAGCTAGGGAAAGGCTTTTGATTACTGCCCGTCTGTGCATGCTTTAGGGCTGAAGTATTTAATTTAAGGAGAATGATTTGGAAGAGGACAAGTTTTAATGGCCTGCGCCAAAGCCTAAATAGAAGCCTTAGGTACAGAGCTGAAACGTGCTTAACGTGTATTGAAAGTGATAATTTTTGCAGCATGCTGGAATTCAGTGACTCAAAAGCCAACTGGAGATGCTAAAAGCATTTAGAAAACAAAGTCAAGAGGTCTCAAGTCCCAGTTGTTGAGATGAACACACCAAGGCTCAAAGGCAGCAGGCAGCCAGCCGTGACGATGAAGACTCCAAGGTTCTTGGCTCTAATAAAAGTGACACCTCCCTCACCTCCCGAGCTGGGTGCTTTTGGCTGGGAACTCTTGGAGAGGGGAGCAGCCTTCCTGAGAAATCCACGTGCCTTTATTTTGTGCCTCTGCTGAGACGGAGAGATGATGAGATTCCTCCAGCCTGCACATGGTCTGAATGGATGGAAGATGTCCGAAGTGTTTGTATAATTAGAAAAGGAAAATAAGCAGGGAGGGACTAGGCTTCCAGATACTCTGCAAGGATGAAGAAGCAGAGTAGAACCTCAACAGAGAGGTGAGGAGCGGGTGCATATCCCCTGCACCTCAACTAAAGGATTACAACACAAGTAAAACATCATCCTTTCTTATGGTTCAAAAACCCCATTTTTTTCAAACTTTTTCTTCCGCCCCGCAAGGGGAAAAATTCTGCATACTTCTGTATATTTATGAATTCAGTCTTCATTTCTTATTGGATTGTTTCTTATTTACAAGACTAAGTTGTGCCAGTGCCAGAAAAGGTACACTAGACAGGTGCTATACATGGAAGACACCATCACCTAAAAAAGGCCCAGCTGATACACAAAACACACACAAAAGAAAGCTTCATTCATTCTTTCTTAAATTGACTGCCCGACAGCTCCTGGTTTCCAGTTCTTTGTCTGATCTAATGAAGCAATAAAGCAGACTGAAGGTGGGGGGGAACATCCATTTAACATTGATAGGGATGTTTCAGTGTGGGACACATCTCCTGTAGCAGCTCTCCACCTAACACCATCTTCAATTTAACTTGCCTCTCTACTTGACTTTTGGGGTTTTTGTTGTTTTTTTTTTCACACTAGTAAACAACAGTTTATTTGATCATATTCCTCCCCATGGAAGGGAATCCTATTCTAATTACTTCCTATCTCTCCCTTTAAAATAAAGAAAGAAATGAGGGGGAAAAAAAAAACACATTTATGGCCCACAGAAGAGTCATAGTGAAGTAGAAATGATCACTTTTCTCACTGCTTTTGTGTTGAGGAGGGCAAGGAATAAATGGGCTTAGAGTTTTTCTGGTTTCACAGCAGCCTTTTAAGCTTTGAATCACCTGGTAAAACGTGACCTTCTTTTTGCAGGGTTATTCAGTGAATCACATTTAAGCCCTGCAGAGAGGACACCCAGAACATGTCTCCTCTTCAGTAACATAAATCAGAAATGAAAACATTTCCCTGCTAGAGGGAATGGAAGAAACTACCACCCAGAGCCAACGCATGCAGAACTGCTCCATTAGAACCTGCCCTTGTTTATTCCCCCCAGATTTAATGGTCTGGCTGGCAAGTTAATATGCTGAGGAGATCATCTCTAAGGTGTGAATCCACCCAGAGACATTATCCTGAGCACTGAAAAGCAGTCTCAAAAGAAAACATTGAATTTTTTTCTGTGGAGTCAGCAGCAAAGTGTCCAGGCATCTACATAAACAGCTTCACATAATTGCATAAACTGAGGAACGAGGAGGAGACAAATTCTCAAGATGTCTGTCCAGAAAATTCATGCCTCAGTAACTTAGTTGGCTTTTTATTTTCCCCCTAGTTGTTAACAAAAGAATAGGAAGGGTATACATTTCTAAAAATAGCTTTTTGAACACTGGAGGCCTCTTACAGGAAATTTCCAGAAACTAGTAACAGGAACGTTCCATAAATCTCAGCTTCTCTCTATAAATTAAATATTTCCTTTAAAGAGAGGCGCCAGGGTTTCAGGCACATGCTCCTTCTGTACTTCTACACCACTGAGTCTCCATGAAGTTCCTTACTAATAATATCTCTTACCTGGCAGATTCAACCACTCCAGACTCCTTAGACAGCCTCGGAGTTATCCAGCAGTAAACTGGATATTTTGAGATTTTTGCTTTGCTTTGGTGCATCTAAAGATTACAAAAATAAAGGAGATGGTACTTCCAGGCTGCTGTATGGATTTCACAGTAAGAACTTGCCAAGCAAGGCATTTCTTGTTGTGATCCCCCAGCCTGATCTGCATGCGTAGCATCCCCTTAAAGTGAATACAAGTTCACAAAGGAGCAGCTCTATGAGCAGTTCCTTGCTGCAAGGCACTGACAAAAAAAATGGCAAAAAAAAAAAAAAGTTTAAAATTCAGTACTCACCCTCCACAAGTTGCCATGAAAGACAAGAATGCTCAGCAGCAGACAGCACTGATCCCTATTTTGTCCTTATTTCAGCTATATAGGAAACAGGCAAGATGGAAATGAGTATCTCTGAAATTAAGGGGAGTGCTTCAAGCATGGACAATGCCTGTAATGGAAGAAAAATAAGAGAATATTTGGAAAAAATGAATGGTGAAAAATCTCAAAAATTGAGCAACACTTGACAGCTCCACCACTGTTAGAAATTCTTGTTAAAGATTAATACACCACACGGCCTAAAGGGGTTATAGGGAAAAGCTAGCTCCTTTGGAGTTCTGGCAAGCCAGTCTGTGAATAAACAACAGACTGAGCTTATGTACCCTGCCCAGTATATGCTACAGGTAAAAGCTTAAGTAGGCTGGGACAGAACTGAGAGATTAACTAAGTGATTTGAGGGGAGATGGTGGACACAATGAAAGAAAGACGTGCAGCTTGGAAATAGGACAGTTACTTCCTTTGCACAGTCCATCCTGAAAAGCTTTAGTACAAGTCACCAACACTCACATGGAAGATAAAAAGTGTCTACACAGATACTTTAGGGACAAATTGATGATCGTTAGAGGACAGTTGACTGGCAGGTCTCAGCAAACGGGACATAAAATTAGCAAGCAGCTTCCTAGGAAGGTTTAGAAGGACAGAGATAAGGCAGAGCATGCTGTAGTTCTTCAAGGCGTTTTACAAGGAGCAATGGACACTCACCAGAGAATCACCCATTGCTTCATGATGGCTGTCCTAGCCACGTGTCCTGAGAAGATTGCCTTTCTGAATGAGGCTAGGGCCATCAACGCCTGCCAGAGCCATCTGCGGTTCAGAGGGAAATAACTCTGCTGCTCTTGGAATGCTTGGTTGGATTTCCACACAGGAGACTCAAAAAGCAGATACAGGATTATTTTTTATTTTTTTTCCTTGGGGCAGGGAAGGGGAGGAGGGTGGTTGGTTGTATTATTTTTTTTCCTCCTCAAAGAGCCCTCCAGCAATATTTCCTGGGTTTATTCCTAGACCTTAGACAAGACAAAATTATTGCACAAAGGTACACGGGCGTGTTGGAGAGATCCAATTCGTGTGTGAACACTGTGTAAGGATATCTGGGTTGTTGAAGGAACGTGAGGAACTATATGAAAGACAGTCATCTTTATATACTGGGGAAAGGAAAGCTATAAAGGAGAAATTCAGGTGAAGAAACACAACCAGATTTTCTCGACAGCATACATTATCAATGCTATTTCAGCTACACTTTTATTTCAGTGTGCACATCGTTATGTACTACAGCCTTGAGAAGCACCCTGTTGAGATGCTGACCTTATAAATAAAAATAAGTAAGGCATCATGTTAAATTTCTGCTATAAATCCAAATTAAACTCTTCTTGCAAATAGAGTATCCCAGTAAACATTTTCTGGACTTCAAATTCATTAAATCGAGCTCAGATTATTTCAGATGGACAATAGATATTCAGGAAAATGTAATGCACCTTTCCAAACCTCCAGCTGATTTATGGGGAATTAATGGTTCCACAACTGCTTACACAATCAAAATTTTATACAGAAGTGCCAAGAAGTCCACTCAGAGGACCTAGGTAAATAGGGGATAAAAAAATTAAAATAAAACACATGCTATGGGACTGAAAGTTAGGTTTACACTAAAAACCTAATCTGGTCACGTATCTGTTAATTTTACAAGTATTCCTGATATCCCCCAAAACCTTTGAATGGAAAGGTAGTTTTAAAAGTAGTACAATTTCACTGAGGATGCTTTGCTCAGTCTCTTAGCAGGGATTCAATCTCTGGCTTCTCTCCTGCTGTATTTCTCTTTCACCCTGGGCCTTTTCACACAAGCAGGCTCTACCTTTCCTTACAAGTATTTTCCTTTCAAAATACAAATCATCATCCCCAGATACTTGCCACAAGTACGCTTGCAGGTACAATGCTGTAAATTTAGTGCCAGGACTTAGCCCCCATTCACACTGAGCATGTACTGACCTTTCTTGGCTTTGTTTGAACCAGGAGGGCTCTTTACAAAGGCTCTCACGCAACTGGGAAACATCAAGCCAAATTCTGCCATCATCCACGTGTTCAATTAAGAGCACTGGTCTGAAGCAGCTTGTTGTCAGATTTATGCTAGTTTAACAGAACAAATCCTGTCCTTGGCATAATCAGAGTTCTAAGAAACAGCACTGCATTTCCCAGTAGCAACAAACAGGCTGAACCTGAAAGAGGACAGATAGAAATTGAAGTATTTCAAGGTCAGAATTATCTGTCCAGGACTGGGAAGAGATACCATTAATGAAACATTATTCAAGGATATTTAAGTGGACTAAAATAAGTTAAGCCAAGCTTATTTCTAATCGTCATTGAATTCTGCAGATTCCACTCTGCCCCAGGAACATCAGCCGTTCTGCAGTTAGCATTTTCCTGCTGGAGGCTGCAGTCAGAATCTTCTAGATCATACTATAATTCCTCATTTGCTGTTTAACTTCTTCATAGATCTAGATACTGCTTTTAGTAATCCGGATGTTGAGGCTTCAAACAGAAAAATCTTGGTTGGTACTGAAGCATACAGCATACTGAGTTATTATACTTCTCCAAAAGGTGAATTCTTACCAGGTACAGTGCACATGCTTTTCCACAAATTATGTGACAGCTTTGGTCATCACATTGATCACATTACTGAAGCTTAAAAACTCAAAAAAGACAAATACCAAACTTGATTTTATTTCTGAATGACCGTCAGTTCATAGCATGAGAGATGCACCACATTTGGGAGATATTGCAATACACAGGACCTTCAAAAGACGAAGATCCCATGGTCTCACATGATCCTGTTGAGCAGTGCTTTATAGAGGGCAGCTCCAAAAGTGCCATTTCTATTTCATGCAACTCAAAGCCTGTACAACAGACAGAAGTGACTAACAAACACTTTTAGAGGTGACGAAGCAGTTTATATGACAGTGCTGCAGAGTGATGAAGCAAAGCTTTTTGGAACCTGAAGAACCCCAACCCAAATCCACACAGGTCCATTCACGTTTAGACTCCACTGCTACCAAGTATTTTTGTGGAAAAGGCCATACTTTTAAATCTCAAGATAACGTTAGGGATCAAGTTTTAAGGCAGTAAAGCAGTTGCTGATGATCTTGGTCTGCCTTCATAGACTTAGAACCTGGGTAAAAAGCAAATTTGTCAGAATTAACAGGCTTTGAGGCAAGTATTTAGATACGGAACCCAACTCACTTTATTTCCTAGCATCCAGGCATTTTAACAATTCTTCCTCATTAGCACAGACAGGGAAGCCTTTGTCAGGTTTGAGTACAAAGAAATTAAATTACGGAAGACTAATCTTGCTGGTCTGCCAATGTGAACACTCACAGCAGAACAAGTTCAAGTGTCCTGTCATCATTCCTCTTAATATTGAGCTTCAGTGTAACCCCCCCCATACCTATTATTTCCATAAAAGGGTAGATGAAAACAGAACACACACACACACACAAAAAAAATCAAAGCACATTTCCAGATTTTCAAAGTGTTTCACAGAAATTATACAGGTTATTAATAAATCAACATGTTTGCTTCAGGATATGATTAATAAAAAAAAAAAAATTGGTTTTCCTACCATTTATTTACTAATGTGCTGACCCGCAAACATCTTTGATGGTAATAAGAGAAGCAAGGGAGTTGGCAAGATTATGCATTTGTTTGTTACTTTCTGTACCGCAATGCAATCATCCCCGCTTCTCTGAAGTCCTTGCAATTCATTATTCAAGGAACACCACAGACTAATGGTCCTAGTTAATAGAAAAAAAGTCTTCATACTAAACTGGAAAAAAAAAAAAAAAAAGAGAAGTCCAAAAAGAGCTATTGAGAGACCTTCTGAAACAGGTAAAACACTGTTTTGGACAAAATAAAACACAGTATTTCACAATGAGTATTTGTAGTTGTGTCAACAAAAAAAAAGCTTCCTTCAGCTTGGTTTTAAGATTACATTTGAGCCAAATAGATTTTTTTCAAGTGTTCTACTATCAAGCTTGAGACCATATCAGTTTAAAGCACAGGTGGACACCAGTTTCGCTCAGAGCCCACCTGCCACGGCCCACTGGTCCGTGTGGTTGTGTTACCCAGTCCTTCCACACAGCCAGGGTTTACAGGGTCCAGTCTAAGGAGGCCAGAACTGGCCTATGGAAAAACAACAACAAAACTAGCTTTCTCCTCAGCTGGGCCCTTCCCCAACCCCACTGCCCTACCTGGGATCTAGGAACAATGAATCCAGAGGCCAGACCAATTATCTCTGCCCAGCTCTTCTTTTTAGTATTTACTTCATGTACAGGGTTACATGGTCAAGCCATCTCCATAAAAAGCTCCAATTTTCATGAAGACCCAAAGAAAACGAGGTGAGTCGGGAATGCTGCATTCTGATCAGGGGGATCTAATGCAGTGACCTTTCCTGGCACAAAGCATCTGCAAACCAAGAGCAACAGGCTTTCTGGCCAACCCAAGAACTGTATTGCTGCCTTTGTATTAACTAGTCCCCATTTGTAGCAGAAAATATCTGTAGTAATTCATTAAAAAAGAATTCAAGTAAGTCCCAGTAGTCAAACCACAGGTGTATTGCCCATTAATGCCCACGCTACAGAGAATATATTCCTCTCAACAGAAGGTATGTTCAGAAGAATAACACTCATCTTGTAACTGAAGAGACTAAATAAAGAGGTAACGGGGAGTCCTATCAAGACATAGTCCAAAAGATCATATGTTTTAAACTGTAGAGTTTTAAAAAAAATAATTAAGAGAGCCCACTCTGGAACTCTACTTTGCAGTCTATCCCTTCAGGGCATAGAGACAAACCATTTTCAGAATACATCAAATTGAAGATGGTCTTTAAGGCACCATTTGCAACATTTATGGGAAAGGACATGTGAAAACAAAGTGTATTATAATATTAATACAGCTGGGAAGTCGTAACTGAATGTGAGGTTACAAGAGTTGTTCTCTCCCTCTTTTCTCTCCTTTTGCAGGGCTTCTCTCATTCCATTTGACCTCATATTCCATCCCTGGAGGAGTTACATCAAGACTGGATCCCCAATGCCATGGTCTGGGTTGCAAGTGAAGGAGATGGTGATGGCATAGCGAGTGCCCCAGTGGACCTTTTCCACCCGATGAAGGTTCTCCGATCCAGAGGTGAAAAAGGAAACCCGGCCTGTAAAGACAAAGCATTTAATCAGCGGCGTGGAGTTTGGCACTCAGCTCTCAGCTCTCTACACGGTTCTGCTGTTGTCTCAGTTGGACTGTGCCCCAGCTGCCCGAGAGCCCATGGGTCATCACGAAGACAAACTCTTACGAGCTTATGCTGCACTCTGACAGCTTGATGTACTGTTCAAAAAATACGTTAATCCTTTGTGCTACAAAACTGGAGACGTAATTCTACCGTATCTCATAGTTTATAAAAGGCAGGAGGAAGCTGAGAACATCTGAAGCCAGTTCTTAGTTGCCTCAAAAAAAAAAAAAAAAAAAAAAAAGAAAAAAAGCAACTCTAGTGGCTGCCAGCAAAGTGCATTGATTTCCACCCTGCACCCCTTCTAGTCTGGGGTCTAATTTAAGACCAAAGAAGGAGGAATTACTACCAAGGTGGCAAAAAGTCTTCAGTGACAAAATGCTCAGCAGGTTTACAAGCAGCTGTGGCAGCTCACCAGCTTTGTACCAAGTATTTACTATAGCTTTTTGTGCACAGCCCGATCACTCACTGTTCAGCCAGTAAGAAAGGTACATATTGGACATAACTAAATTCATTTTCCTTAGAAAGAGCCACTCCATCAGCGCATTGCGTGGAAATCATTTCATAGATGCGAGTGCTTGCTCCTGTGCTTCATCCTCTCCAAGCGTTGACCACCACCCTGTCTGGTTTTCCAGGCCTGACGTGGTGAAGTGCAGTTTCTTTGGTAATGACAGTGGAGGACCATTAGCATCCCACTGGATGGAAGAGCAGAATGGAGCCCTCTGCACCTCGACATTATTAAACTGTTCTGAGAACGTAGAAGTTTGATGTTTAGCAAGGTAACTCAGAACTAACACAGCTCTGTAGGAGTTGTCATGTTCTCCTGAAAGAGCCAGTAATACTCATATGCACAGCTGTTTTAGCCCAATAACTTCTGGTTTTCCCACTCGGGCTTTTCACTCCCCTTCAAGTTAGATGGAAGTTTGTTAAAAAGAGAGAACTCCATAGAGAACTCCAATTGATAATCTGGGACCATTCCAAATCCAAATGACCACAATCCAAATGACCTGGGACTCATTCACAATCAGGCAAAATGAAACACTTAGATGCCTACTTAAAAATTTGCACAAGAAAAACCTGTGCCAACCATTACATGATCTCCTCTGCAGAAATAGGCACCAGACACGTAGCTAGTTTTCTCTTCTAGAATTGATCCAAAAGATCCAGAAGTTCTTTTGCTTGCATACTGCTAAGCAGCACATGGGAGATTTGAACAAAACCAGACTGGCCTCACGGAGCTCAGTTTGCCCAGTGACCTCCAAGGCCCATTTAGAGCAGCCTCTGCGTCCCTTGCACGTTCACTCGCAGATCACATTTACTCTCTCATAGTTACTCTCTCATAATTGCCAAGCAGAAGTTGCATCATACTCTTCTCTGCCTCTGGCTACACATCAATAATTGATAACACTATACGCATATATATAAAAGTAGATTCATGCATACACACAGCTCATTTACACCTTGGTGTCCAGCTTTCCTTAATGAAAGACTAATGAAGGCAATGTCCCCCTATCCTATGGATGTTGCAATGAACAGCGTAACCCTCAAGGATTTCATACAAAGTCCCTTTGTCATGAGTTAATTTTTTTCCTTTTAAATCATTTTTCAACACCATTCAAGTACTTTAGTATCAATCTCCCTGAATTACTCACCCAAAGCTTTGCCTTAAACTGATTTTCAAGCTTTTTTGTTTGTTCTCATTAGAAACAGTAGTAATTCAGAGTTAGACAAGTTTCAGTGTATTGTTTAAGCCAGTTAAACTGGATTTTTTTGGCTATACAAAAAGTCTTTTTATTTCTTTCTTCAATAAATATGTCTTCATATATATGGTATCTTCTAGCTCCTTGTGCATCTGGTCCAATATCCATCAACGGGGGTCTTGGAGTCACCGAGCAAGCCTACAGTCAGTTTTCAAAGATTATTTCCAAGTGAGGAAGAAGTGTTTCTTTTAAACTAACTTCCATTGCAAAATTTTGAAGCAAAAGCACACTCTATCCATGGTACACTTTTTTTAATAGTATAAATGTCCAAAAAGAGGGTAAAGAATGTCAATTCCCATTCCATCTGACAAAACCTTCCAGGAATATTTGGCAATATCATTATCAGTTAAAATACAGCTGTACCATTACCAGATGACTTGTAGGATGTTCAAGCACACAGACTGGACCCTTCATAATCCTGCTTCAAAACACAGTGCACAGAAGCCACTTAAAAATTAAATCAGTACAAGAAAGCAAGCAGGTCAAGTCTAAGTAGGTTCCTTAAGAAAGCGTGGACCTACTCTTGGTTATAACCTTGCTCTAGCTGGCTTTTTGATCAATTTTGGAGTTAAGATTTTTAAGCCCTAAAGTTCCAAAGAATGAACACATTAGCAGTTTAGTAGGATCACATGCAATATAGGTCTGGTTTTAGCTGTGAGATTGCCTTCAGTGTTAAAGTGCACTTTAAGTGTTAGTTACAATTTCCCGACGAAACATTTGAGTGACAAAGGCTCCAGAGAAAGTGGGTAAAATTCTAAACTTGTTTCCTTTGTCCTTTTCTTTCATTATTTAACAATGGCCTCAAACAGGTCTTTTCATTTTCTTCTCCCCTCCTCCAACCTGCCTGCAGATTTCTTTCCAACATGCTTTTCTGCTCCGCTAAAGAAATCCTGCCTAGCACCTCCTAGCACATAATTTCAGTTTGATTTATGAATACGTAGTGTTAGAAGTATAAGGTTTTTTTGAGATCACAAGCTACTACCATTTTCATAGCATATTATCTAACCAAAAAAGAGAAAGTGTTTAATCCCTGGTCGTCAAGGGATAAATTTTTAGAGAGGAAGAAACAGCAAAGAGATCATCGCCTGTTTTGAGGTTGATACTTCTAAGCTTTCAGAACGAGCCCAGTGTCTGAGCTACGTTCTGAAGGATGAAGACTGGAATGGAGTGTGCTGGGGTTAGAAGTGATGCCAACAGTAAAAAACTAGAAACACTTTGGTTTTTCCATCTGTGGTCTGAGGAATATTTCATCTTGATTGTGAACATTTAATTAATTTTCCCCAATCACTGCAAAGTGCCAAGACCTCCATTGCTTCTTTAATTTCACTGCTTTGACCGGTACCTGAACCTCAGGGAAGAGTTTTAGATCCATAAGGTACATGAAACGATCAGGTGCCCTCTCACATCTATTATTTATCACCTCATCTCCACTTTCCACTCCACAAGAAGTCAATCAGGCACAACACACCACAGCAATTACTACAGCACACCAGAGCATCTAGTGCTTTTAACACTTGGGACAAACAGCCCCCATGTTAAAAAATACATTTTGTGGGCACTTTTATCCATGCTCTTTCCTCTTTTCTGCCCACAAACACTTAAAATTTCTTTATAGCTGTTACCAAGTGGCTTTGAGATTGCCATCAGGCTGTCTAGTAACAGGGAATGAGCTGTGCTCCAGCCTAATTCCCATAGAAGAGTGCCACAATGGACTGGAGGACGTTCCTCCCACACAATTGCACTTGTTCTCACCTTTCTTATTAGAAGAGCAAAACAAAGAATTCAAAAGATTTGCAGCGACCACAAGACCTGGAAGAGGCTGTTTCTGAATGATTAGCTTGCCTGCATATCTCTACAGGAACAGAAGTAATAATCCTTGCCTTTGATCTCTGTTTGACAACAATACCTGAAGCTACAGCTTGTTTTCTCTTCCCTTCCATGTTTTCTCCACTAGATGTTTCAAGGTGGAGTTTGGTGCAATGAAAGCTCAACTGATGAGCTTGTGTTCCTTGCAGACTGCAGGAAGCGTTATTGTGATGTGCTCCCTCCCCTTTCCAGCTCACAGATAACACCTCCCGCTCCGCTTCCCTGCCGACACTACTCACAAGTCTCATCCACAGGTGGAGCTGCCTCTCATTCCCTTCTTTCTGTGGCCCTTAAGCATTCACACAAGTCTTAAAAACTTAAGACTAAACAAAGGCTAAGCTATATTGGGCATGAAAGTAGAAACGTCATAGAAAACTCAGGTGCAAAGTCATTCAAATATGCTACTCAGGACGAGGAACCGCTAACAAGCTCAGCGTCACAGCATCCATCAAAACTGAGCCCAGGGTCTTCAGTGTCACAGACACAGGTCAAGCTCTTAAAAGTTGTCAGGCTGAGAAAGGCTTGTGATGTGAAAAACAGGAAAGGTCTTGCTCCTCTCACAAGGAGCATGACCTTAATTGTATTAGAAGTAACCACTTACTCTCCTGAGAGTCAATTTTTGCACTGAACCACCAGAATGGTTATTTATAAAGACATACAAGTGCCAATCACAAACTCCACCGCTATGAACTTTATGTGGTCCTCATTTAAATGAAGCAACACCCTTATTTTCAGGAATAATACTTAACAAGCAGCAGCAATAGATATTTCAATACGCAGGAATTATGTCCCATTTAATTACTCAAACCAAACCACTATATTAACTATGGGCTTTTGCTTTTCCCTGCTTTTGCTTTTTTATAATCACATCCATAACTGCCCCTTTTAGCAATGAATTCTTCAGATGTACTTAGAAAATATAACCTCTGCAATAAGCAGCATAAAGGTGAGAGGATTGTGCATTCAGCTATATATGACAGTAAATCGTAAGTATCCCCGTAAGGCTTGCTCTAAGGAGGTTTTATCCATGTTGAATTTTAACTTTCAGTTGTACTTCCATAAAGGAGCTGCCTACAATTTGCTCTCTAAACCCCCTAATGTGAGGCAGTGTAGACCAGAGGAATATAGAAAGGGAACAACTTTCAACAACAACTCTGCCCTTGACATGTAACCGTGACTTCAACAAAACCACTTAACTCTCTCATTTGTTTCCTTGTCTCTAAAATGAGGTTAGTACTGACCTATTCTAGCAAGATTACTGTGAAAATTAGTAAATACCATTACAATACATTGCAGTCAACACACATACTGTTTCACAAGTATTATAAAAAAAAAGAAACCTGTTTCTTCTTCTGGCAAGAGAGACAGTAGTAAGGCATGCCAGACTAATATTTTCTATGGTTCTTAAAGTCCTTTCATACATTTCCTACATCGTTATAAATTAACGTACCACAGTGCTCCTAAGAAAAAATACTATAAGATTATTATGCCTCCAATATTAGAAATTCATTGCATAACTTGGACTGGAAGAGACCTTGGGAGGTCATCTGGTCCAACTTCTTTTCTCAGAACAAGGCCAACCTTTAAATTATATCCAACTTCTGAGTCCCATCAGGTTGCTCGGGGTCATATCATTAGCACACACAAGTGCAGCACTCAGATCCTGATGTCTCCCAGGTCTGTCTCAGGCACATGATTTGCTACCTCTGTCTCCTGTGCCTGATTTCTAGGCAGGGGGTATGGAGTAGGTGACCTCCAGAGGTCCCTTCCAGCCACAATTGTTCCAATTACACATGGAACAGCCATTCACATTAATATCAACTTGGGCAATCATTTTCTGGTTGCAGTATGCCTGTTTCACTACTGGATTCCAAGCCCCTTCACGCTCCTACCCTTCACATGATGCTACTACCCCTTCTGCTGTCCTGGCAGCATCCTTCTGGCCCTTCTAAGTTAATTCACTGCCAAGTTTCCTTGTAAACTCCTTGGGTCATGAAAACAGCAAGAAGAAACCACAAGTTAAGTGTTAGATTGTCTCAACCACTCAGTCATGTGAGCAAGAGAATGGTAATTGTCCCCTCAGTGTCCTCCTTGGTCTGCTTAAGCTGTGGCTGGAAGGGATGCCAAGCAGGGCTGGGGGAAGAGGTCTCACCTCCATCACTGCCCATGGCAACTGGGTGGGGGCACTGGGAAGACTGAGCTGCTGTCCAGAAGGAAATGAAGCAGCTCGTCTGCCTGATTAAAGGGAAGCAGGAATAGTTTATTTGGCACTCCAGATCTATTCAGCATCTTTCATCTTGCGCAGTGACAGCTTTGACTGCTTCACATTTATCAGTTCTAAACGTTGCTCAGGAAGGAAGGAAAAACTGCATTTCATCTGCTCAGTGACACTAAGACAGAAGCACTGCTGGGGAAGCTGCACAAACACATTTGTGTTCTCATCCTTGTCATCTATTGAGAAAGAATTAGCAGTTAATCCTAATGTAAAGTATCCAAGAAAAACCACCATATCATTAGGCAAATAATCCGGTAATAATATCTTCTTTAAGTACACATAAAAGTTTTTTAACAGATACACTTATTCAATTACTTATAAGTTGAATAGGGAGAGCTTTTAGTAAGCCCTTAAACCCCACAAAAGTGATATTGAATGACAGCATCTGCGAGTGCCCTGATCTGGGTGAAGAAAGGGCAATTTTGCTACATACGTGCCAAGCACAGAAGCATATAGAATCCTATGGCCTAAAAAAAACCCCAAACCTTCACTGGGTATCTAATGAAACCTACTTACAGACTTGTCCCAAATTTATTGGCTAGACAGAAAATACTTGCTGTTATAAATAAAAATCACTGCTTCACGTAGCAAATTCTCCCACAGCCAACTTGTCATTTGTAGAAGCACTACCAATCCTTTTAAAAGTACTTTCTGCTACTTTAAATTCAGAAGCACCTGGACCGAAAAGCTCTAAATTACAGTTTTTAAAGAAACTAAGTGAACTTAATTATTTCCTACTAAAATTATACGAGCATTTTTAGAGTTCAGCAGAATCCCTGCCTGCTTCTCTCCTATCAGCACAGTTGGTTGCTCAAAATAGCAGGAGTTTCTGCTCTGTACATTATGTCCGAAGGTGTGACAACCTACTGAAGCATTTAGAAGTAGCTGTGCTCTCCCCAAATCACAGATACAAAGTCTCACCAAGGCTTTCTGGCTCCCCTTCTTTGCCCTACAGCCAAGAGAAGGACAGGGACATCCCTTCCAGGTCTCCCCTCCGGTCCCAGCCTCACCCAGCCAGTACCATCCAGTCTGCTCTGCTCTCCCGTGCTACAGCAACTGGGCTGCACATGAAATTCCTCCAGATCAGCTGTTTTACTTTTCCTGAGCTGGTTGAACACGGTGTGTTAGTCAAATCACACAGATGCCAGGTTTTGGCTTTCTGATAGAGAAGGATTTAATGCTTACATTTAGTAAATCACTGAAGCATAAGCACAAGGGAAACTTCTGCTGCTCATTTCTTATTCAAGAAGTAGCCTTTAAACAAAAAGACTTGATGACAGCACCTCTGGTGTGTGACATTAACACTGACAAAGCTTAGGAACCAAGAAATGAAACGTCATTACTGAACTATACAGCGTAATACAGCTGAACCAGCTGTTAATTTGGCATTGTTTTTCTTTATCTGTTACATCACCTGGATGTCATCAAGTAACTGGCTGGAGCTGATTTTCTTCTGCTTTTTGCCTTCAGCTTGGCTGTATATTTGTCTAGGAGTATCAAATCAAATTTGTGAAATATTGGCTTGCATATGCATTATATAAAACTAAATCCTGTGCAGCAAGCGATGAAAAGCACATAAAGTGCAGGCTACATGTGTTCACTTATAAGTAGGTATTTTAAAATAAAAAAAAGCCTTAGAGGCCAATTCTTCATACTGACAATGCTCTGTGGAGCACCGTAACACAAGATATGTTTAACTCTCCCTGTGCCCCCGGTACCCCCCAGTCCTTTCAATGGTCCAATGGTACAATAACCCTTACTGCCCCCAATAACACACACCCTCAACAAAGCAATGCATATTGCACAAAGAAATTCATATAAGCAGCATGTGAATTGCATGTCTGACCTATGCCTCCCAGCTCCTTACTGCTTTATGGGTCCAGTTAAAAGATTATTTCATTTAATGCCATCATAAACCTATCATAAAGCATCACTGGCATACAAAATGCTGGAATACACAGTCTGGATTTCCATCTGAAATATTTTTACACTTTCAGAAACACAGTTCTGTCAGGAAGAGTCACATTTCACTCTCCAATGCACCAAATTAATTTTGTGCCACAGATTATTTTTCTCCAAACACACAGAAGTGATTGCAAGCTTTCCTTCTTCCCTTATATAATAAACAATTCCTTTGAAGAACAAACTCCTTTGTGAGTTGAAAATAAGTGCAACAAAGCTGACCTTAAAACAAAGAAATGTACATGCAAATAAGGAACACACAACTGAAACTGAGATTTCATTCTAATCACAGGATTTCATCTACTCTGTATCATAAAGTGAAGTCTGTGACCTGTCTAATATTGCCAGTCCCTAAATTCACAGAAGCCTCTCCAAAATTATGAGATTTTAAATACTATTTACGCTGATCTAGAAGCTGCAGAAAGTACACCACACTGAAAAATTAGCACCTTGATTTCTGCCATTTTTTCTTAATCCTCCCATATCTATTGAGGGTTACTAAACAAGGTCTCAGGCAAGCAAAGGGAAGTTAATGTTCAAAGGGCCATGGATTTCATTTTGAAGGACCTCATTCTAAACATTGCTCTATTTCTGTCTCTTGAGCAGAGCTATCTCTGGTGCAAAGGAGAGAAAAAAACACCAATAAGACAATTTCAGAAATAGAATTCATGTAGACATTTAAAAGCAACAGATACTACTTCAGAACTATTCCTTTGTCCAAAAATACGTTTTCTTTTTAAATTAGTATTTTACTTGGCACTAAGAATTCTCTTACTCATGGTACAGTGTGTTTCTTGCTGCAGACAGAGGTCCTGACTTCAGTCAACGACACATATATACTCCTGAAGCCCATCAAGGCATAAGACAGATGTGTTCCTTGATGCCACATTTGGTTAAGAATTAGCCAGAGGCCTGTACACGTGAACTGGTACCACAGTGATGACTCGTTCATGTCCACTAAAGGAAAAACCTCAGGAGCCTCTAGGCTAATAAATTATAATTCCTTCTTAAATCTAGAGGTGTTCGTTAATAATTGAACTAGGCAATTTATAGAGACCATGCTACAAATTACATTGAGAGACTTTCACTCGTGAGAATTGGGACTTGCAGACTTCTTATACAATTCACCAGTGAGACATACTTAAGAGAAGTG
>JAOQGH010000003.1:27851857-27870679 GCA_025769975.1 Gallinago jamesoni | reverse complement strand
TTTTTTTGTGGTTGGACTCGATGATCTCTGAGGTCCCTTCCAACCACCACAATTCTGTGATTCTGTGATTCTGTTTTAAAATTAAGCTCCGCTTTTGACAAAACAGTTTTCCCTGTCCCCAGCTGTCTGGCTAAGGCACATCCTTAAGTGCTAAATGCTGTGACAGCATTTGAAGCAGCAGCTGGACATGACAGACAGGCATAGGAAATCCCAGTGTTTTATTTTTAATTTTTTTCTTCTATTTGAAATTACTGCTTTTCTGCTGTGCTGCATCAGTAACAATGCCTTTCTGTTCCCCACTGTAAAGCCTGACATTTTAACAAATTACTGCTTACAGAAAAAGGAAGGTGCTCATTTTGACATGATGCAGACTAACTTTGAGACAAGAAGTGCCAGGTTTTGGAACTGAAATGGCATTAGCAATACAGAGCAGGTAAATTAGTTGTCATGCACTGAAACTGAACCAGCAATTATGACAGTCACCTCCAAAAAAAGCCTGAACCTCCCAAATGAAAAGCATAAAGGTTTATCAACGCATAGTTTTAAAAGTTGGGTTGGAGTGACAAATGATCAAAAAGTGACAATGGATCAAAAGCATAAAACAAACCCAAAAAAACCCACACCACAAAGGAAAGAGAAAAAAGACGCCACAAAGGAACATTCTGTACATGAAAAAAATATGTCAACTTGTACCAGCAACAGAAAACAGCCTGGACTCATTCCCGTGTTCACAGGCTGCATTTTATCAGCCAGAGGAAAACTAAGCTTTTATGTTGTGCTTCACCTCTGAGGCTTTTCTCCTTATCTCCCAGGATGTTTGCAGTAATTCAGGTTGTACCACAGGTACTGACACAATCGTGGGATCCCTGACAACTGTGTTTAGACAGAGGAGCATGTTAGGAAGGTGTAACTGGCATTAAACTTAATTTTCTGTTGTGATCATGTAGTACATTTGATCTTTCAAAGAAGGCCATTCCCTACAAGCTTTGTGGTGTTGTTTTAGAAGGTGTTTAACCAGTTCTGTGTCACATTCACTGTCACTACAACCACCTGTGAAAGGGAAGGGCCCAAAGCAGGTGCTGTTAAAAAAAAAAAAAATCTCTATACTTTATCAGATCCCTCTTCCTCCCCAAGAAGGACAGAGAGCAGACACCTTGCAGCAGAACCTGAAAATTAATCAGATGGGGCTGAATGGAAGCAATTTCACAGCTGCAGACTTTCTGAAATAAAGTGAGGGGCACGTTGCATACAGCAATTGGACCAAGTGCCCCTGTACCGTCCAAGGAGACAGCTGTATTCCCAACTACCTAGAATTCAACTATGATTTCTACAGCTATAAAAACACGTTAATCTTAGAATTGCATCTGCAAAGGAAATAGTTTAATGTGTGTCCCTTTCAAAATACCGGTGGCAGCATTTTGCTGAAGATGATACTTTCAGTTTAGGGTTTATTTCCAACCACAAAAGCCAAAATAACCAAGCGTAAAATTCTTGATACTAAACCCAGAATGCAGATAATCTCAGAGTTCATCTAAGCCAGCATTACTGATGGGGAGTGGATTGCTATGATCCATAAGCCAAAAAAACTCCACACCCATCCCCGTTTGCAGGCAGCAAAAGTCTGCAGTCAGATCTGCTTGGGGTAATGCCTATCAGCAGACAATTACTGATGCTGTCTTTAAATGAGTATATTTCCATCTTTTTCTCTCTTGGAAAAGAGACGGAACACAGCAGGAATACAAAGTTGTCCTTGATTATTTTTCTCCCTGCAAAAGCGTGACTGGTCTTGCATTATAAAAGGTTACACTGCTGAAAGCTCAGTACCCACCTGCCAGACAGATGAGCTGAACCTGAGCTCCTTCTTCCTAAGCATATTGCCTCAGAGCAATTCCAATTTAACGTGACCCACATTAGAAAAATCCTTAAACTACCCTTAAGGAAAAGCTTTTTTTTTTTAAGGTATAACTGACAGCCATCAAAACGCTCAGCCCTGTCAGATCTACCGAGAGCAGGTACAGATTTATAACCAAGTTACCATGGTTCATCATGTTACTGGAGGTTGGTAGTGCTGTGCTAAATTAATCATCTTCACACCCAGCCCACTGCCATTACAGGGTATTAAGCCCCAACTTGAACAGCAAAGGAATTTCAGGCCAGTCAGTCCAAAATAAATTGCTGTATTTTGGATTTGCTGCAGTCACAGTTATCTTTGCTCTTGACTCACAGGGACCAGCTACGCTGTCAGAACTGGATTGCAGCTCTAAGCCCTACAGCTTTCAAGGAAGTCACTTTGTGTAGTTTAACTCCAGTTATTTCCAACTCTGGCCCCCTTCCAACCATTTTTAATCTTTACTTTCTATGTAATCTGAAGACAAATTGCTACATTATTCTACAGCTACTGCTGGCACAAAAACTCCCACTACATCCACCAGCCCACCCAGTTAATAAAAGGCACAATTTGGCTGCCCTCAAAGCAGCCAACCCCAGAGTCTTACCTGCTCGGGGCTCTATCGTCTTGTTGGAACCTGCATCCATAAACACAAACCGTCCACCACCAAAATCTTCAGTGTAGTCAGAGAGATACAGCAGTGAAGTATAGTCAAAAGAGCCGTAAGTCACCTAGGATTAAGAAAACAGCAGCAAAAATTAATGATTTCTACTCCCATCTCTGTAGAGTATAAGTAATTAAGCTGATGGACCTGATGGGTTTTTCTAATACTCCAGGTTCTCATGTATTTAATAAAGGTGCCTCAAAGCTGAGAGCACTCTTTTCTAGAACAGATATATGTTTATTAGTCTATTCCGTTAAGCTTACACACACTACATACAAGACTAGCATGTTATTATTAGTTTCTGTAATTAAAGAAATGTTCCTGCTGATTTCTATACTAAATCTACTAAACAGCTAGTAAACCCCAATATAACATCAGAAATCACACTTCTGCATTGTATGAAGAACACAGAAGGGTTCAGATCTATTTGTACTGTTTCAAGACAAAAATTTCACCATTAAGTTAATGAGATCCAAGAACAGCCTTTGACTGCTCCACCCATTATCTAACCACAGTTATACATTTCTGGAAACTTTACTTTTTACTCTTTCACCAACTACCACACAGGAGCTTTGTGGTACCAGTGAATCAGACCTTCCAAGTAAACACGCTTTGTTGGAAGAACGTCTACTCTTTTCCATACAGGTTTCATTTAAAAAAACCTTCAAACATGACTTTCAAAGTCTTTGCTTCTCCTCAGCCTATAGACTAAATGCCCCATTTTTAAGTACAAGGATTTTCCTTCCTTTTAAAGTATTATTTTTGCCTGATACTTATGTTGAAAATGGAGAAAAGAAATAACTATGTTAATGCTCAGAGTGAAGCTATCTAAATATTTAAAACTGAGTTTAGCTGATTCTCAAAATATTTCCTTTTCATATCTACATGTCACCAACAACTAAAAATCAATGGCTGTATTGTCCAATTTCTTTACAGTATATCACAACTCAATCAAGTTGTGTGTTACACTGCCAAACAGCAAAATGTGCAGCACAGTAGTACTGAATAAATATATTGCAGAGTGTTTTGACTGACCTGGTGACTGTTAGAGGTAGGTGCTACTTCCAAACTTAGAAGTCTTCTAAATATTTTGAATTTTGTTTTAAGTTACATTCATTAGTGCCAGTTAAATTTTGGCTCAACAGCAGTTGTACATATTATTCTGAAAGGGCAATGACTGAAGAACACAGCAGCAGATGGAATAGGAAGACATTTTCATTCTTACTCATTTTATTATTTTGACCATAAGGACTTGAAGGAAAAGAGCCAAATGCAGCGATATGCTGCACCACACAGCCCAAATCACAAGAGGAGTGTTTTGGTGATCCCCTTTTTCCCCAATTTACTCAACCCTTCACAGCAACACGAGGCAATAAATGGGAATTAATGAGCAGGTGGTACTGCAGCACCTTAAACCAGCCATTCCACACACGCTCCCCCACCCCCATCAGCTTGGCAAAGCTACTTTCACCTTCACTGATTTGGTGACAAAACTTCCAGCCAGTTTTAGGAAGTCTTTTGGGGAGTGAAGGCATTAGCATAGTGAAGATGTTGGTCCAACTCGTACTTGCCAAGTCAAATGTGTTAGAATTGTTATTCTGAGCATGGCAATCTTTGCTCCATCAGCGCACCCTCCATCCTCTGCAAGGTGGCTTTACCAATTCTGAACTCTCAAGAGCTGGCTACAAACCATTTGAGCCTAACCAAACACACCTGATTTCTATAGAGGACTAATTTGGGGAACCAAGCATGCAATGGAAAATGACTTTTCTGTTCCCCTTCTTGTTCATTACTAACTCTCAGAAGGCAGCCAGGTCTGAGAAAAGCAATGGAAAGGAGGCACTAAATTATACTCAGTTATTTATAATGCTACAAGTCCCCTGTGTATATCAAATGTATTTATTACCCTGGTAATGACTTCCAATGCCAGCAAGGTTAATAATTGAACCAGAAGTTCAGACTCTGTGAAAAAAAGCTGTCATTAAAGCAGGTGATAAGCCATCCAGGCACACTGCAGCAAATCAAGTTTCTAGAGTTCCTTGTGAACAATTCAACAGAAAAAAATGCAGCACTTCCATTCAGCCTGACACTTCACAGAGTTAGTGGGCTCTTTTTGAGCACCCTTTACCCAAATAAGTCAAACACAGCTAATACCTAATAGTAGATGCTCATAATTATATTTATACGACACAACTTTAAAGGCTGTTATAATGAATACAGCTAATTGTTAGGAGCCAGCCACATTTTGCAGTGCAACATCCTTGGGTGTTTGAGGGACACAAGTTTATATGCAATTAATCAGTAGAAATAGTAAGCAATAGGCCTGTGGTTACTCAGAAAGGCAGGTAGAGTAGCATCCTCTGCTTTCCACTTCAGAAGATACAAACATATATTCAATTTCCAATCAGCAGGTTATCTTGCAGAAATAAGTCAAAACTGTTCTTCTCTTGTAAGCATCTACCCATCTCTTTGTGTAGATAATCACAAAAATAGCCTCAATAACAACTTCCAGCATTCTATACATTGGCAGTATCTATTTAGTAGACCATGTAGGACACCAACAGCAAGTCTCGCAATTATAAGGGGCTGTAGGTGAGCCAAGGTAACAGGTTTGAGCAGACACAAGAATATATTTCCTCGCATTTCAAAGACAATGCTGCCCTAAGGCAAAAGTAAGGTCTTTTGGTGTGTTTCATTAAATGTCTAACAAGATGGATGGGAAGAAAAAGAAGAATGGAAAGTCAGGTTGAGCAGAGGGAGCTGCTGTCAGCGATAGTCTCGGCAGGCAGAGGAGAGGGGCTGCTAGAAGGGTTAGGAAGATGGAGAGCGTATCACAGGGAAGGAGACTTGAAGGTCTGGCTTGTTGAGCATAAAGAAAGGCTGAAGAGGGTATGAGTGCCACTCAAATACATGGGGATGGGAGGAGGGGGGGGAATTAGCTATTAACTGATCATGAACAAGTTCAGGTTCAAAAATATTCAAGGAAATTTGCACTTAAGTCCTGCAATAGCTCCAATAGAAGAAATTCAAGGAAAACAAACCAGAAGTGATCTTATAGCGGAGCCTGACAGTTCTGTGAAGGATGACAGGATCCTCGCCCAGGCAGGGGACTGCAGAAATACTCAAGTCCTGCATCACTTTATCAGAGAACATTCTAAGTCCATACTGCTGTCAGAGTCGAGTGTGCAACAGCAATTCCATTATAAATCAGATATCTGAAAGGCTCAGTTCCAAACAAATTCCATGCAAGATGAAACTCCACATCTTAAGCCAACACTCTCTTTGATTTAGATGCTTATAAATTCAACAAGATTAAATGAGTCATTTGGGTGATTTCAGGGTTTCCATTCCTATGTAATAAAACCCAAATAAATTTTAGGGAAAAAACTAAGCCTCAGAGAAAGACAATATATTTGTGCTACTCTATTATGCAGTTAAAATATTCCCAACCAAGGACATTCAGATTGAAAAACATAACTGCAATAGACTCAGCAATCCAGGGAAAAAGGCAAGAGGGTTATTTGTGTTCTCCAAGAAGCCTGTATCTTTGAACCAACAGTGTCAGACTTTGAAATAAAATGTGTCAGACTCATTTTTCAAAGGCTTGATTTTTATCTTTGTTTTGGAAAGGGTCAGGGAAAAAAAATCCTGAAGTCTTCTAGGAACAACCTTCGCTGTTATTATGCAGAAATACATGAAGTGATTTGTCCTACTCCAAAGGAAAAGCATGAATAATGATAAAACACAAAAGCATCCAACAAACTGGCAAAATTTTTTAACGCGCTGAGTTTTATTGATCTTTCTTCAACTTCCTAGTATTCACATTTATTTTGGAGGCCACATATTTCTATTATCTGAGAAGTAATTCCTACCTCAGATCAATAGCAATGCTTTTTTTTTTTCCTTGCTTTCAAGTGTAGTCTGGAAGCGGCCAGTGAAAATTAGTCTCTTGGAGAAATTAAAATGCAAGACAGGCTGGTTGCACTGAAGACAACCTGAGAAGCTACACAACTTCTCTATCCTATTTAGCTGTCTCCAGAGCACCTTCTAACCTACTCACCTTCTATATGAAATCAGTCTCCTGCATAGCCTATAAATACTGTTTTACCTCTGAGCACATAATACAGATAACAGATACACATGATGTACACCGACAGCAGGTTAACATCATACGCAGACATATTCTACACAAACTAACATCTTCTGTGAGCCGTGACCTGACAAACATATACATGAATCCTACATCCACAGATAGCTCTGCTCCAGTTGCACTTAAGGGGAAAATAGCATCAGACCTTTTGACACACAAACCCGAGTTAGAGGAGAAAGGAATCAGAAGCTTGTTTGTGCAGCAAGGGAAGGATTCAAATTAATTCCTTGATGCCAATTCAAGTGAGTGAAGCACCAGAGCGAAGGCAGCCAGCGTCCAGCAGCAATGACACATGATGATGTAATTTGGACTTTCATGATGGACATGAAGTGAACAGAATCTAGGATCCATCTCTGCCAGAGCCTATTTAAGGCATCATTAGCCTTGTCCAAACTCTAAATTTTCAACCAAGCAATGCAAACTGCTGTCATTTAAAACCTAGGAGTAACTGTATGATCTGGGAACAGCTGAAGTCCTTTTCCCTAGAGGAGGATGAGCCACTGAGCTGGGGCAGTTCCCACACAAGTGATCCCAGACACAGAGCCTCGTCCATCTCTTCAACACCACTGCACTGCCAACAGCATTTGCTCGTAGGGAAGGCCAAAGAATGAGAAATGGACCCCCAAAACCTGTTTCAAACCTGAAACAGAAGTTAAAGGCACAGGCAAAGAGCACTTCAATGGTCCAACTGCTTTAGGTTTCTCAATACAGACAACTCCCTGCAGAAGTCCACTGCTACAGAGGGGCTCAAATTACTTATATAAACAGAATAAGCTAGTTTTAACTCCCAGTGTGATCTAAACAATACTTCTCTCAAAAAAAAAAATGCCTGAAATTGAGTGTAAGTCACATTTTCATATTTTACAGCAGGGGGGCCAAGTTCTACATGATTACAAACAAGGTGTTTGGTAACTGCCCCAACTGGGAAAATTATCTCTTCACTGCTGTCATAAATCAGACTTAACTATTCAGTATAGAAAATATTAAGGTTTAGGTTACACATAGCAAGTTTAAGAGACCACATTTTGTGTTTGTTTTGTGTTTTGAAGCTGGGGGTGGGTTAAAAAAAACAAAGCCAAGGCCAATCAGTTGATGTATCTGCTCCCTGCAAGGTAAACAAAACGTGGACAAAAGAAATGTATGAAACCAGCAAAACATCTAGCCTGCTGTCCATCACGTACAGGCAGTGTCAGGATGCCATAACAGAGGAGCAGCTTCTACAAAGGAAATAAATTATCTTCATGGAAAGATTTGCTTCTAAATGACAACGCATATGTTATAGGAGAAATTTAGGTAGAAACACTTAACTGTAAGGTTATCCCAAAACCTAATTCACTTACCAATGCAAAACGCATGCACAAAACAGTAAAGGGAATATTGGCAAGCCTAATGCTTGAGCAGACACAAATCTCATTACGCTAATAAATCAGTCTGAAATTCTAAAATACACTTTTTTGGACTGAAAGAAAAAGAGTGGAGAAAATAGCCATCAGCAATTAAAATTTACTGCTTCCTTTGCAAGTGAAACTCCATTCTCTGAAAGTGTGGAAACACTATGAGGAACCTATGAATTTATTGAACTTCACACAACTAGAATCACTAGTTTATTTGGAATGACTTGGAAATGGGGGCAACACATGATGGAATTCTTATGAACCCAAACCAGCACAATCCACTCCCTACAACGAGTTCCTACCAGCACTAGTCAAATTAAATGTGCACCCCAAAACCGCCTCTGCTCCTAGGTCCACTCCTATGCAGGGGTTACATCGCAGCTTTCTGTGACTGCAAATTCCACCCTGCATTATTTTTCTTCCTTCAAACAGCAGCTGTGTCAGTTATCATGGTCACCACGTTTCCTAAATTTAAGATGCTTCTGCCTACACAACAAGAAAGGGCACAGGAACTTACACTGATGTTATGAGCAGCAACAGACACTATTTCCCTCAGACTAACTTTCAAGGAAATATTTTCAAGGCAAGGAGTATTTCTTTGTTTGAATTTTCATCTTCGATGTTTCAGGTCATAGACCTCAAGGTACACTGCCCACATACAGACTCCAGCACCGCAGCCTGACTTAGATTTTAATGGGGTAAGTTTTATTTGCTTCCATCTTGGGTGATCCATGACTCTAGAGTGAGGCTAAATTTTTAAACCCTGAGGACACAAAGTGTGGGTATTCTGGTGAGGGTTTGGTTTTTTCCCATTGTTTGGGTTTTTTTTCCTGTTTGATTCCTCCGTTGTTAGTTTGCATTTTGCTATGCTGCATGAAATGTTTGAACTCTGTTAAATTCAGAAATAAACTCATACCAATCCCAAATCATGGAAGCCCATTGAGAAATGCAAAGTATTAATCTATGAGCCTACAGATAGATGACTATTAAGTTCAAAGTCACAATGCTTCCATTCTAAAACTAACAAAACATCGAATTATTGAAAGAGGGTACCATACCCCCATTGCAGAACATGCAGTAAAAGTGCATCAATTCACATATAGATAAATGCTTAACACTTATTTCATTAAGAGGCTCAGATCAACTATCAGACCGCTTTCAATAGCTCCTGCTAGACCTGGCTGAGAGCGATACCATAACTGGAAATGCACTTCGTAGGTAAAAGTCAATTTAATCAATGTTTCTGATAAAAGAGTAATCATTCTGAATAGTCATTCTCACAATTTATTAATTCTAGTAGAATTAGAGAAAATAAAATAAAAAGGAATGTATTGCCCTATGTTGCTAAAGCTCACTCTTCCATGAGGTTTATCCACCAAAGGATTTTTACAAGCACCATTTTGTAAACACGTTTGACCAATCAATGTAAAATGACTTCAAAACAATCTAATAATAACAGGAAACATTTGCATCCTGTCTCAGCCTCCTACCTACCTTGTCAACATGTGGGTGCCAGTATTCATCGTGCGTTGTCTTGGCTTCTGTGCTGTTGATTCTCGAGAAGAACGTTGGCTTGGTCAGGTACATGGAAGCAGAGCTGATACCAAAGGTCTGAGCAATCCTTTGTTGAATTCTCTGTCTCACATCACTGCAAAGAAGACAACCCAACACAGCGGGCTTAGTGACACACCTCTTCTGCTGCTTCCCTGTTCTCCTTCATTCAATGTTACTGCTTCTTTAGAATTTCTTTGTTAAGCAGTTTGTTTTCCTGAAAAATTCCATGCATATCTCATTGTTTATTAACTACTGAAAAGATTAAAGTCTTTCACACATATATTCTTAATCCAAAGCCGGTAACTAGAAAGCTTTATCTTCATAAAGGTTGCCTCTTAAGAAACTTCAACTATTTTTACACTAATTTTAAACTAACCAATGAAGTCCTTGGCACCATGAAACTCCAGGTTCTCAGTAAACCTACGTACTGGTATCATAACCATGTTTTCCCTTAAAAATGAAAGCAAGATGTGTTTCCCAACTATTTTCAAAAGATTCAACCAAACTATTTTTATTGAGGCTATTCCTGTGTTTCCCCCGGGGACAAGAAGAATGGGATTTTTGTTTTTTTAAGATAATGAAAAACAGAAGATTAGCAATGACGTGTCACTATACAGAAGCATTTATATAGCAGCATCCATCTTTCAGGACAAATATCGCTGTGTTCAGGGCTAAAACAAGGTCATCAAGAACTGCCAGCCATGGTTCAGGCACTTTTAAAGAGAAGAAATTTGTGATTCATGAGGAATACCACTGGCAAATCCCACCAGTAAACACACATGGCTAGTATTTAACTTTGAGGGAATTTAAGAGACAGCAAAGAACACAATAACACAGTAAGATGAAATTAAAACATTGGTGGTTTTTGAAGATGCCATCCTCTATGCTTCTTAAAATCTTTATACTGTTTTCTCCTAATTTTAATACATTCTTAGCTATTGTATTAGTCTTCCTTTATTGCCAGCTGCTTCAAAAGCTGCACACAAATAAGAGACCGAGTAAAAACACTTCTGAAGTTGTGCATAGAATAACATTAGTAGTTTTGCATCTTCTCTGCAGACATTTTTCAACTGGGTACTACTAAACTTGAGCATAATTTTCAAGAAGGTGTTTCCCCAAGTATTTCTCTAGGGAACTTAAACAGTGACTAGAAAGAAGTGACAGAACTAAAGCCAATCCTAAAGTGTTAGGTTGTGAAAGTCACCTCTTAAAAACTATTTCCACAAATACTTAAGAAATCCTAAATACTCATTCTGTTCACATCTTATCCCTCATCAAAAATAAAAACTAAAACCCCCACATACCGATTTGATTTTTAACCTGTCTCACTTGACATGTTTAGGGCTCTAAACTTTATTTTACACATGAAGTATCAAAAACATTCAATGAAGTTAGAGGCGAGGTCTTTGGGTATTTAAATGGCTGCATGAATGGAGGTTTCAAGTTGAGAGTTACATAAGGGTAAAATTTTTAAAACTGACACCAGAAAAGGATCTACAGGTCCTTCCTCACGCCAGTGGGAACCCGATTGTTCTGTCTTTTTTCTAAGAAACAGGACTTCAGCAGAGATTGCTTTATGTTTCAAAAAAAAAAAAAAAAAAGCATTAAATGTCATTATTCATTTCACTTCATGATGAATCGAGGGCAGCTGGCACTCTGAAGAGCCCCACACAAGAATTAATAGCCTCATCCACAAACACTAAAGCAGCATATTCCCTGGCTGTGGGCAAGCACTGGCACCAGCCAGCTGGAACAGATCTACTCTGAAGCAGTCGCTCCAAGGTCCTGCCATAGCTTTACATCTCCAGTAGCTGTATTGCTCTGAGCAGCGCTGCTTCCTCTTCCAGGATGATTCCTTTTCCACTATTAAAAGAAGCTTTCTATTAAGATTTGCTGTCTGGTGTTTATAAGGCTCCATTAAAGCTTCACTCCTCGGAGACTCACGTGCATTGGCTTTGGGCAAGACCAGGTGTTTCCCAAACCAAGCAGAAGGCAAAGCTCTACTCAACTCCTCCTGATTGACAAAAACAGCAGCCAAAATTCTACCTAGTTTGGACTCAGTCTAATATGCTGAAAAGAAAAAAATCAGCATATCTTTCAGAAGCTAAGTTTGTTTTTCCCTGTTTATAAATCAAGTGGGCAGGGGAAGCACTGAATAGGAAAAAAGAGTAATGAAGCAATTGAGGTCCAAAAGCATGACTTTAGGTGCTATCCTGGTGTGAGAAAAGCAGCTGCCTTCAGCTGACCCAGGCAGCTGGGTTTTGGGTGTGTAAGGATACTGGTGGCCTCTTATCTCCTTGCATGCTACTGCCTCAAGCATAACTTTTACTCCCAGCAAGTTCTTCAAGTGCAAGAGGTGCCATCCTTGCATTTCTTCAGTTGACTTGTGTGCTCCGGCCTTTTGCTTCCCCATGGGCTGCCATCCCACATATCACAGCACCCCTTGGAAGCCTACTCAAGACAACCATGGTGTACATAGCAGACAAACATGAATTTTACACACAGGATTTGCCATTCAAGAAAACAAATGGTAAACTTTCAGAAAGCCCCACTGATTGTAATGTCTTGAACTAGGCTTCAAAAAACAGGTATTTATCCTTTGCACTTAGAGCTGTGATAACACACAGTATAGACACACCACAATACCTCACGTCTAGGGAAGAAGTTTATAGCAACAGCCCTTGCATGTTTGAACTGAATCACTGCAAAACATCAAGAAGCACACACGAGACTCAGGGAAAGGCAGAACAGAACTCCCTGAGAAAAGCAAATCCTCACTTTGGATAAAAGCAGTTACTGAAATCTTTCAGACTCGGGGTGATAAGGAAGAAAAAAAAAAGCCAGTGAAGTAGACAGAAGCCTAAGGAACATATAACTTAAGGGAAAGGGTGTTCTAGATTGGAAGTTGCCAGCTTAATGTATCAGCAGCAGCATAAATGACTGAGTAAAGAACTGAAAGAGAAGTTTCTGTAAGACACAAGCCCTGCCAAAAAAAAAAAAAAAAGCACTGTTAGGAGTCACTTGCAAAGTGCGATTCAAGTACGGTGACAGGAACACCCAAAGCTTTGCAAAACCACACAGCTTCTCCAGCCCTCTTGTCAGCATCTCTGCACCGCTCCAGAGGAAAGCGCCACAGAGAAGCAGACAGAGCAGAGCTCTTCTACAGCTGGGAAGTTTTAACAGAAATCTCACCTGCAGAATGAGTAAAAGGAGGAAGTAAACCATCAGCTCTTCTTCAACCTTAATAAGTTACAAGACTTTGGGAATAAATCTTTGATAGTGTCATTTTCCACTGAAGTCGCAACCCTTAAAGCAAGCATCCAGATTTACAGGCCTCTCTTTGGGATAAAGATGCATCTATTATGTGCAAGAAGAGGAATTGCTGTAATGTGCCCGGCAGATGGTGGTTAAAGCATCAGCCTAGAAGCCGTAATTGATTCTGAAGCAACATAATTTTGACAGAGACAGTTTCGAAACCAGCCTCCTGGCTCAGAATGCCTACTCAGATTTGTTATTGTTGCAATCAGTAATACTTAGACATGAATTACATTTAGTTATTTCTCTCTAGAGTGTATTTTTAAACCGACCCTGGCAAGCAAGTGAAAGTAATGAAGATGAATGCTCCCAAGAATAGCATAAAATCATTCATTAAGGACATAAGGTACTACAGTCTGTGTTAAAGCACTGCCATTAATGCGAACAGAAGCATTAATAACATATTTTGTATTAGATTCATATCCAGCAGACTGAAACATCCCCTATATTGGCCTGAAACCAATGGAATATTGACATTGCCTAGAAGCTGTCTCAATGTAAGGATCAGAAATTCATAAAAATTATGAAAACCTCAATGTTTCTGTTCACCTGAAACAAATATTCTTTAGTAAGACACACCCCCCCTCCATACACTCATGTCATTTCTACAGGTTCTTTGATCTTCTACAGAATGCAAGGGAAAACAAGGACTGTTTTCTAAATATTGTCCACTATCTTGGTGAGGCAGAAACTATGTATTTTCTTTATACACTCAAAGTTCAATAATAATAAGGAAGTGTCTCATTTTTGTGATTTTGGGGGCAGAAGTAAACACATTTTAAAGTAATTCATCTTTAAAAACAACAGTATCTAGAAATAGTTCTGAAGAGAAATAAGCTTTAAATATTTAATATTTTAAGACAAATTACCATACTATTAACACTAATAAATCTATTTGGCTTAATTACTTCCACCACTAGAGGGAAGTCATATTCCTTCACAAAGGCAAGAAGACAAGACAAAAAGAGTTAAAATGTTCAAGCCAGGTACATTTTAAATTATGAGAAAGCAACTGAAATGCATAACTACAGATTTATTGTGTCTAGTCAACAAAGAATGCTTGTTCCTAAACTTTGGCCACACACCTTCACAGACACCTGGAACTCATTATGTTTGTTGTCTTCGTTAAGTATATGAGCAGGTCTACAGGAAAGCTAAAAGCATCAGATGCCAAAGCGATTACATTATAGCGCTATTTCATATTCTGGCTTCTGAGGAGGAAAGTATGCTCTCCTTCTCCAGCCAGAACATTAGTAATCCAAAGTCCTTCCACTTCCTGATTTACCATTTTTAATGCTTTGCTACATTTCACCCAAAAAACCCCAAGGTCCTAATGTAACAAGGGCATGGGATTGTGTTTGTCATCTAACACACAACACCTCTTGGATAATGTGTGAAATAGGAGTTAGTGCTAAAGGGTTTTATATCCCAGCTATAGTGTTCCAGCAAACCCCCACAGAACTTGGAGGGCTGCATCAGCCCCTCCTGCAGAAAGGGAAATGTGAGCTCCTACCTTCATTCTGCTTACGTTTACACCATCACTACTGTCCTGACATTGGCTGTGCAGCTGAGTTCAAAGCAGCAAATGTTGTTTAGCAGGGAGCCACCAAAAGTTCCTTTTACTTATTTTCCTCGAGGCACCTTAATTCTCACAGCAATTACTATTTTGACCTCCAAATTCAATTGCATGTCTGAATCCAAAGCACAATTGCCTCTCAACCTGCACTCTACAAAAAAAAACCCATAAAGTTAGGTTTTATGGTTCACTCAGCAGATACTGAAAAATCTTTACCGATATAATGCAAAATCCTCTTCTGTGAAGATGTCTTGAATTTTGTCCCCAAAGTACCTGAAAAATTAAAACAGTCTAAAAGAGGAGTTGCCAAAATAGAGAGCCATCTGTGCTGCACCCACAAGCAAGAAATGAAAACACAATACAAAGAAATCCTACAAATGCTATTGAGTATGATGTTCCCAAAGCATGGCTCAAAGATTAAACATTAAAAGATTAAAGGATCAAGATGCAGCAAGTGATAATGGAATTCCCCAGGCATGAAAAGAGTCATCCCCCCCATTATGAAATAAGCACATGGGGTTCGGACTATTTGATTTCTTCCACTGCTGACAAACTGGACCCTAACCATTAAAAAAAAATACCATTATTCACTGGTGCAAGAACTTTGAAAATAAAGGTAATGGTAGCTTTCAAAGAGCCCAGTTCAATAAAAGATCGGGTTTTATGCCATAAAAGTTTTTTTAACTGGTCATGGAAACTGTAGTGAATCGAAGCAACTTCTCCAGTTTGTCATTACAAAATGGGCTTGAGAAATCTGGAAAGGCAATGAGATGTAGGATGACAAGAGAGGCAACAAGTCACAGTCCCATTTTACCTGTACAGGTTAACAAAATGCTTCCCCAATGAAAGAGCTCCAGAGTGCAAGTCCAAAATGGATGCCTGGGAAAAGAAAAAAAAAAAAAGTATGAAAAAGCATGAAAAGCTTTTGTCATTATTTAACTATGACCTTTAATAACTGTCCTAAGCTGGCGCTCAGTTTTCACAGCCTCCCAAGTAAAAATATTAGTTTCTAGCACGTGGGTTCACACTACTAACGTTTACTTCACAGCTACAAACCTCCCCCAGTTTGCTGTATAGACGCCCAAAAGATTAAGGTACTATGAATAAAGCACAGGAGTGCTATTCTCAAGGTTCAGATGTGACAGGGAGAATTGCCAGTCTTCCTCCATGCGCTGGGGGTAAGACACTATACCTGGATCCCTTCTTGAAGGCATTTTCCTCTGCACAAAGATGCCTAATTTTCCAATATTTGTGAAGCGCTCAAATAGCAGCACTAATATTTATCTTGCCCAACATTTGTTATTAAAACTTCTTCACCATGAGTTCCTGTGTACTTATCATGTTTATTAAGGCCATAAAAGTATGTTTAAAAGAAAAATTACGATTCTAAGGCTTCCTAAAGCCAAACTTTCTTTTCCCCAGTTTCTAAACCACTGTAAAAGAAAACCAAGGAGTAAGAAGTTTTACATATGAAAATCCCATCTACTTCTTCATCTGATTCAGGCCAAACACTTCTGCTGAGCTCCAGACCAAGCTAAAAAGATTAGTATTTAGATTTTCCAGGACAGAGTGCTACCTCTCAGGACTCTAAATTATTTCTCTAAATTTAATAAAGTACACTTTTGTATGTCCCTTGCTGTCCACAAAGCACATGTTTGTTCTGCATCATTTAAACGGCATTTAAAAATATGACTGCTTAGTAGCAGTCTTATTTTTTTTTCATACTGGAAATATCAAGTAGCAACAGTTAATTAACCCGACCGGCACCAAAGTAACAACATCTTTGATATAAGATATCCAGGCAAAAGCACTCATCTTGGAATTTGGCATTTCTTGATGCACCACATACCATTCACATTATTCTAACAAAATCCAAACAACACTAATATCACTAGGTGAGCTGCCTGGAAAGAATGGTAACTTCCATCTTACCAGCAACAAGAATTTCTGGGCATGGCTTTGAAGCCACTTTCTGGTTGGGGAATGAGCAGGAGAAGTCACCAGTGCCCAGCAGTGTCAGAGCTGCAGTGCCAGGCTGGAGACACGGCTGCACCCTCACCCTGGTCCAAAGCACATCTCTCCCTCCTCCTCAGGATCAAGTTGGAGGAAGACACCCATGACCATCTCTCAGCAAACAAAAATTGCTCTAGGCTCAATTGCTCTGAGTTACAGAGGTAAAATCAGGGGAAGTCCTGTCAAGTCTCATTTTAAAAGGAGTAACAACCACCTTATTTTAATAAACATACCCAAATCTGGCTATTTGCCCTTTAAAAAAATCTATAAAGTAACAAGCTACTCAAGAGGACATAGTATGAGCTTTTCAGACCTCTTCCCACAGAAGTTCTCCAAAAAGCTTCAGAGGACTGTTCAGAAAACAGGTAATCTCAGCTCTGGTAATACGACTTACTCAAGCTTCAGCAGTAGAGTATTTTCATTTATTGGTTTCTGGTTCTGTACAATAATCTAAGCTACAGCTCAAAGTTAAACTGCTCCTGCGTAGCTTCAAAAAAAATGCTTGTGATCATGCTAAAGTAGATTATAAGAAGTAGCAGGACATACCTGAAAAGATGAATTTAATTAAAAAAATGTCTTTCAAATGTATTCAACATGCTTTGCAAACATACACATTTCTTCTCTCTCTCCAAGCACCAGACTATTACAGTTGCAAAGATCCAAAGTAATGAAATGAGTCAATAAAAGACACCCTGAAGAACTGTAGGTATTCATAGCTGGAAAGATAATAGCTACGATACAAAGCCTAGAAAAGCCAGATGAAGACGACTGAAAAGGGAATCTGAAAAAAGTATTTTTCAGGGTTTCAGCCAGAGGGAAACAACTGAATGCCAAACATCAACAGGGACTTGATTACACACGAGCATAGAGCTATTTGTTTAACAGCTACCTTGGAAAGGAACTCAAACACATTTATTTTGGCCACTGCCATTTCAGAACATTAAACATTTTCAGCATCATTTCCTACACCGAGATGAATACCTTGGTGGAAACCTGTGTCAACACCGTTCAGCTACCGGCTCTAGGGTCAGCCTGCAACTCAGGCCACTGTTCCCAGGCTGAAAACTTAAAGTCAGCAGGAAGATTGCAAACACACACACACACACCCATTTTTACAAGAGCATTTAACAGAACTACCCCAATATCCTGATTCACAGAACTTCTAGAGAAAGGAAATTTAACTTTCTTTAAAAAAAATAAAATATATATGTTCTTTTGGACCTTCAGTTTTGCTAGTCCCACATTCTCCACCCTCTCACTGCTAAAAGGATTCAAAGAAAACATGCAAATAGCCACCATTTCTTAGCATATGGGAAAAAGGATCAATTTCCCCATCTTGCAAAGCAAAGGCACTGCCTTTGGTCCTCACTAGAAGAAATTGCCAACCATTAAATATACATTCACTTCTACAGCAATTCCTCTGCCCCTTGAAAAGTTTTAAGTGATACTTTTAAAGCCAACAGCAGACACGGTGCCCGAAAGAGAAAAATGTAAAAACTTACTTCTACTTGTCTATAGAGAAGCACTCAAAACTGTCCCCCCTCCTCCTGGGGGAACACTCACACTCGAGCTGAGAGAACAGAAGAGTAATGGAGGTTCTACATGGTCACCAATTCCCGGGCAGCATCAAACTGCCTGTGACTGCAGGCAGCCTTACAGCCCCTCAAACCAATACCACTGGTAAATACTCTTCCCTCTTTGAATCTTGAGAGCAGGCAGACAAGGGTTACAGTCTTAGAGTAATGCCTTTTAAAAGTTACACTGATTAATTACGAGACACAAGTGTAACCAATGTAATTTATGCATCATTCACATTGCTGGAGGCAGAGATTACTACTGTGAAAATTGAATGTAATATTTGGCTCTGGATTCCAGTAGAAATTTACACGAGATACAGATCAGCTACAACCAGTCCCTCTCCAGCTCCCCAGAGTTAAGTCCAGCTGCCCACACCAACACACAGCTGTAAGCAAAGTCAAAGGCACACTGCCAGGTATGCCTTTCACTCTCACAAGTACGTGTTTCCTAAGTGCTATCAGGACGCTAATTAGGAAGAAAACCATGCAGCCTGTAGTAGGGGACAAGTATTAAGCAGAGGCTTTATCCTCTCCCTGGCAGACACAGAGCTGACAGCATTTTGAGGATGGCAGAGTTGGGTTGGGAGGGCTGCAAGCAGAGTAAAGGGGGGGTATGGTCTGCAGAACCACTGTTCTACACACAGGTCAGCAGGCCCACATCAGAAACCCTTGTCTGGCATCACAGCCACAC